>OX375869.1:62716988-62958650 GCA_947359475.1 Heligmosomoides polygyrus bakeri
CTGAACCCCCACGCAGACTGCAGACTGAAAGACGTCTTCCGCACGTCCTTTTGAATTCTCAGTCACGTAAAAGACGTCTGGATATTTTCCGCTATTTTCGCGACCGTAATTCCCCCCCCCCCCCCAATTTCTCCCCTATTCCCCCCCCCCCCCCCCACGAATTTTCCCCTATTTTATGATTAGCTAGACTTTCAGCGGCCTAGCAGCCGCCAAACATCTGGTTGGGGCTTCGCCCGCACACCCGAGAATACGACAACCGCAATCTTCCTCCTTTCTTCTTTAGGCCTTCTTATTTTTCTTACCAAAAAGACCGGTTTTACTATATAGATTAGTGCAGCGGGATATGGTGGGACAGAATCTTTACTGCTCCTATGAAGCCCATCCGCCCTATCTCGCATGCACGCGATTTATTCTCCGAAGTGTCCGTTCTCTGCGTGGCGAGAAACAGATCATGAGAGTCCCAATACGAAGTGCTTAATCTGCAGAAACATAAATAGAATTAGTCGATATTGGTCGACAGGTCGACACCGTTTACTGTAAGACGGCAATAATACTCCTCCGGATCCCACAGTCACTCTCCCTACCTCTTCCCCCCTCCCCGCGTATACTTCCTTACCCTAAAACCCCTTAGCCCTTCCTTACCTATGTGCTGCCAAAGAAACGGAGTGAGAGTCAAGCACGTACATAACGCTGACAAGGAAGGCTCATGAACTTCCCCCAAAGATTCTCAACGAGACCTTTATGACCTTGTAGGGCACCAGACGTGGATCACAGAACTGTGCTTTGGTTTTGCTGCGGGCCACTGGGTGGTCCAAAAATGACAAAAAATGGTAAGGATTTGGGACGGACTCATAAGGCAAAAGTAACACCTGGAATGGCCCAGTCGTGACCTGTGCTTAACTTACAAAAGATTTGGAGCTCAAATTAAAGTTAAAGTTTGATTATAGTAATGTGATAATTTGCTACGTTCCCTGACGAAGCTGCAGTGCGCATTCAAGTGATTCGTTCGCAACGCCGCCTGCAGTTACTGGAGTAGATAGCGAGGTGGACTTGCGGGAGGGGGTCGAGGGTACCATTCCGGGGCGGGGTTTCTGCGTCCGTAGGTGGACTGGTAGCCTTTTTGCAAATGAAGATTACATTGCGGCTTCGGTAGGGTACTTTCTTCGCGTCCTAATCCCGCTTTCAACCTGTGGTCAGATGTGGAAGAAGCTGGTTTTGTTGTGTGGAGCGATATCGCGCGTCCATTAAACGATGCTTGTCTCGCTGAAGAAGGTTCCGTTAGATGCCATCCCCATATGACCTATTTGGTATGTTCTCAATTACTTTTGGAACTGTTTCTTACTATCACATCATTCGTGAGCAAAGCCGACAAGCATTGATTGGACCCCTCATCAAGACAAGCTCATTTCTTTTCATATTTCCTCGTAGACTGCTTTTTATCCTTCTCGCAACTTTCACTATTTCAGCTATAGGAATAGTAGGCACTGCTGCCTTTCACGACTCCAAAGGTAGAGGAGAGGTCGAAGGAAAAGTTTTCACTCAAACATTGCTGAGGGGGGGCTACTTGGGGTGCTGATCACGGATATGATACCTATTTTTGAAAGCTCGATCGATTAGGGCAGGTTACGGTAGAAATGGTGAGTAAAGCTGTCTATGTTAGTAGGATCGCCTTCTTCTCCAATGTTGTCACACTTATTTTCCAAACTTCGACTTCAACCTTTGATGGAAAGTAGTGCAAGTAAAGTGATAATTTAGAAAAAGAGTGACATATTCGTGGTCAGCAGCTCAAATAATTCCCGACAGGGGCAAGTGTCACTTATGCAGTCTCCTTCTCGCCCAGATGGACAAACTGTTCAGTTTGTCCATCTGGGCGAGAAGGAGACTGCATGATCTCCTGCGCAATCTACCTCGTCGCATGTGAGGTCTACGGAGCCGAGTACATAGGGGAAACTGGGCGACCCCTATGTCTGAGAGTTGAAGAACATCTAGATGGACTGAGGAGGTCAGATATGGCGATCCCACTTGGTGAGCACAGGATAGAGGGTCACTCCGGAGAAGAGTTTACGGTTTCGATAAAGATACTGGCGCGAGAACCCAAGACTTCAGCACGCAAGACGTTAGAGGCCTTTTGGATTACTGCGAAAAGTCCAAAACTGAATCGAAAGGATGAGTGCCTTGCCATCACTAATGAGCTCTCAGCCTTCCTTGACCTCTGTAGACTTTGATCGCAACGTCTTCAAGTCGGGAGGCCTCTTGCCGGTCTATCAGACTACCCACTGCACGTTGCGCGAGGAGGTGGCCTGCCATCAGGTCCTTTCCATCTCATTAGGTGAGCATTTCCGGCGTCTACGTGTTCCACTACACTTGGTACTGAGTGGCCGCCTTTTGTCTTGTATTGTAGCCTGAAAAGGCAGTTGGGACCAGTTGGATCACTTTGGTCTTTGATTTTTCCAGGCTCTGACGAAGGCGAATAGCCGAAACGTTAGCTGAATAAAGGGTTACCGTCTTGGCTTTGGCTACAATCAAAACAGCAACAACAAATGTCACCTGTGCCTTATCAATCCGCTCTGAAGTGATACCATTTTTGCCTACCCAGTGGCCTACCCAGTGGTTCGTTTTTGCTGGGTAGGGACTACCCAGTGGCCCGTAGCAAAAAAGAAGCACAGTTCTCTGATCCCGTCTGATGCCATACAAGACCTACAGGTCTCGCTGAGAATCTTTGGGAGAAGTTCATGGGCTTCCCTTGTGAGTTCCGGCTCACGTGTCACCACGTTGCCATGACGTGACGACACTCCTTCTGCACCCCGACACACGACTGCCACGACTTCACTGGACGACGTCTTCAGCACATCTTCTGAATCCTGACGAATGTTGGACGACGTCGTCACCACGTCTTCTGAATCTCTACGCACGTTGGACGACGTCCTCAGCACGTCTTCTGAATCCTGAGGCGTTGGATAACGTCTTCGGTAGGTCTTCTGAATCCCATACAAGATGGACGACGTCTCCATAAGGTCTTCTGAATTCCGACGCACGTTGGACGACGTCTTCACGTCGAGTGCCTGCTCGCGTGCGGCGGCGTTCTCTGCGACTCTGCCTATTAAGTCATCTGCCGCTATTTTTGCGACTACTACTCAGCTGCTACTGCGATATTCTTCCCGTGGTCGATTCTCTGTTCAACCCATTGTGACCAGTCGGCTGGGACGTGGAGTCTTAGGATCTGCTACTACATTCATCGGAAGGATCAATACGTATCGTTCGTGTGCCGGCACCCTTGTGGCGGGGGTTATTTGATAATTGATTAGTTGATCTCTCACGCCACCCTATTAGGTCAGGCTATTTTTCCTCGGTCGATCACTACATCACGATTTTTTTCGAGTGAAACATGGATACTCCCCTCTCCAGTGCCGTGGGACAACACGTGCGTGCTAAGAGGAACAGGACTGCGACTCCTGAGGATGACGCAGATCATACTCTTCAATCGGCTGTCAACCTCTTGGTCAACGACGATCAGCTACCGCACCATCTCAAAGCAGTTCTGGGGCACGTGTTGGATAAATTAACTAAACTGGATGTGCTGGTCGAGCGCAATCGTGAGTTGGAGATTCAACTTAAGGCAGAAATTGCCGAAAAGAATCGGTTGCTCGATGAAATCCGTATTTTGAAGAATAGCCGTGTCAACGATAGTCGCCCTTCCTCTCCCCACATTGTTGAAAGAAATTCTGTTCAGGAAGAATTCCATTGCTGTGAAGAAAAGGAAAGATTAAGATCGATTGTAATAGCCGGTGTTGACGAGTGTAATGATCTAGTTGTTTCAAATCGCATTGCATACGATTTTAACTGCATCAAACATATTCTTTCATTTCTATCGATTGAATGTGCTCCTGTTACCTTTTACAGAATGGGAAGACCTAAGCATGTTGGTTCTCGACGTTTTCTCAAAGTTGTCCTACCCAATACTTTTTTTAGGAATGAGGTTTTGTCAAGAGCACCTAGACTTAAGCAGTTTCCGGTGAGAGGTGTTTACATTCGCCCATCGCTTCCAAAGACTGAACTAGCTCGCCTCAGGACCCTTCGTTCTCAGAAGTTGGCTTCTTCTTCAAATGGTATGCAAGTTTCAAGTGCTACCCCTTCTAATGTTGTGACCAGCACTCATGTTCCTTCTGCCAACAATGCTAGCCCGATTGTTGCTGCAACAAATGTTAACACCAACTCGGGAAACAACTAGGGACTCCTTGGTGCTCGATAACTAGGAATAAGGTCATTTCTTGTCTTTCTACGAACATTCGGTCTCTTCAGAAGAACGTCCAATCATTGGTTTATTTTTTGTCCAGGAATGACTGTGATGTGGTTGCGATTGTTGAAACGTGGTTAAACTCTAAAACTTCTTCCGAAGTATTATTGGGTGAAGTTTGTTCGACGTATGAGGTATTTAGATGCGACAGATCCAGAAAAAAAGGTGGTGGTGTCGCTATCTTAGTCAAATCAGTCTTAAATCCCTCGCTGGTTTATTGTGAAAGCGTTACAGAAGGCTACGAAATCGCCTGCTGCGATATTATAGCAAAACCTTCTTCCTATCGCTTGATAGTAGTCTACAGATCGCCACGATGTAGCGCTGAGAAAAGTGATCAATTGTTCAAGTGCATAAGTGATATCACCACGTGTAGACACCCTTGCGTGTTGATGGGGGATTTTAACTTCCCCGGAATAAAGTGGTCTGGTACTCCACTACCTTACTGTGCTCAGTCTAAGCAGTTTCTGGATATGCTTGCAAATCATTATTACCGTAATTTTGTTCACAATCACACAAGAGGAAAAAGTATTCTTGATTTAGTGCTTTGTAATGAAAATGGAGCTATAAAAAATGTAAAGGTAGGAGATCCTCTGGGAACTAGTGATCATGTTGGTATTACGTTCTGCCTAAAGACCTACATGGAGATTAGCCCCTTTGTTCTCAAAAAAGACTTCAGAAACGTTAACTACTCTCTAGTCGGAGACTACTTAGACAGTATTGATTGGCTAGGTTCCTTTCAGAGTTGTGTGAGTGTGAATGAAATGTACGAGCTGTTCATCTTTGTCTTGAGGCACAGTATTGAACTTTTTGTTCCGTGGAAGAAAGTTCCCACCATTATGAAAAACTTACCTGTTCACTTACATTCGGCATTCGCTAAAAAGTCGCAGGCATACAAAATAGCCGTGCGCTCAAATCGTGCTGATGATTGGTGCGCTTACAGGAAATTGGTGGAGAAATTCGAAAAAAGCTTAACCAAATATAACTGTTCAGTAGTAGAAGTTAGTTAGCGCACATAGGAAATCTCTTCTTTATAAGTACATTAATTGCAGAATCAGGGCAAGAGCTAAGATCGATGCGCTTAAGAAAGACGACGGATCGTTAGCAATAACGGAATACGAAAAGGCTGAAGTTCTTGCAAATGAATTTGGAAGGATATATGCAAAACAGGATCTCCCAATTCCTTGCGGGGAAAACGTTCGCAGTTTCGATGTCATGCAAGATTCAGTTTGGTTTCATAGAGACGAGATACTTAATCTCCTGCTCAAATGGCCGTCCAGCTTCTCGGTGACACCAGACGATGTTCCCTTTAGTTTTGTAAAGAAAATTGCTTCACATCTGGCCACTCCCCTAGAGTTTATTTTTAATAAGAGTTTTTTCCTTGCCGAAGTTCCGTTGAAATGGAAACATTCACTTGTAACTCCATTGCCCAAAAAGGCGCCTTTTAATGTGGCTAGTAACTATAGAGCAATTAGTATTACTTCTATTTTTTTGCCGACTTTTCGAAAAGATTTTAAAGAAGAGAATTGTGAGGCATCTAGATAAATTTCACATTATTCCTGAATGTCAACATGGATTTAGAAAAGGAAAATCCACCGTTAGTCAGATGCTTGAAACTTTGAATGATTGGACTTCAGCTCTAGACAATAAATACTCAGTGGATGCTGTCTACTTCGATTTCACAAAAGCCTTCGATAAGGTTTCTCATAAATTGCTTATCAAAAAACTTGACATAGTTGGAATTCACCCTAGAATTGTAGCTTGGATAGAGGCTTTTTTGAGCGGTCGCACGTTCCAAGTACGAGTCAAGGATTCTCTTTCTAACATTAAACCTATATTCAGCGGTGTACCGCAAGGGGGTGTTTTATCCCCCATTCTCTTTAATATTTACACTTTCGATTTGCCCGCAAAGGTTGGTAGTGATGTCGTTTGTAAAATGTTTGCTGATGACGTAAAAGTATACAAAACAGTCGATTGTAATTTAGATGTAATGGCGATTCAACAAGCGGTTGATAATGTTTATTCTTGGTCTCAACAATGGGGTTTACCAATCTCACTTGAAAAGACTAAAGTCCTTCACTTGGGTTCCAACAACTCTGAAGCGGATTACACGATAGGAAACCATATTCTGACAAAAGCTGCTGAGTTGAAGGACCTCGGATTTCTGATAAATCGTAGGCTTTCTTTTGATATGCATTGTGAAAGTATTGCCTCAAAAGCTGAGCAAAGAGTGTTCCTACTCTTTAAGGCGTTGCACAGCAGAGATCCTTGCGTATTGTTAAATGCTTATAAAATGTACGTTAGGCCTATTGTCGAGTATGGAACTTGCATATTTTATCCACACAAAAAGAATATAATACAAAGGTTAGAACAAGTTCAAAATAACTTTACAAGGAAGCTCTTAATTAGAGCTCTAGGTTTCACATACAAGAGCATTCCACGTGGTGCCATCAGAAACAAGATTCTCAACCTTGAACCTTTACTGAGAAGGAGGGTAAAAAATGATTATATAATGGTCCACAAGATTTTGCATGGGAACATTGGGCTGAAGCGTCCGGAATTCTTTGGTCTGGCGTCATCTAATACTAGAAGTGGGTCTTACAAACTTCACGTAAAAACGTCAAAAACGTCTCAACGTCGCAACTTCTTCACAGTTCGTGCAGGCCTGGAGTACGCTAGGTTGAACAAAAGAATTCATTTTCCTGACAATCTCAATAGCTTTAAAAAAGTTCTCGATAAACACTTGAAGTGATTCCGTAGTAGTTCCTGAGTTAGTGTTGTAGCAATGTTCTCTGTTTCTTTTCCTTTTTTGTAGGTACGTTCTCTTCATCTGTGTTGTTTTGTATTCCGTGTTGTTTGCTGTTACGTATAGGATCACCGGTACTTCTTGGTTCTTTTATTACCTCACATGCGCTATGTGCATGTAATAAAGTTGAAAGTTGACGTCTGCGGTACGTCTCCTCATTCCCGGCGCTTTACATTTTCCCCCGCTAATTTCTGCGGCGCCGCCGATCGATATGACTCATCGCTTAGCGCGTTATTATATTACCAGACGTTCAGCCGCCTAGCGGCCGCCAAACGTCTGGTTGGGGGCTTCCCCCCCCCAAACCCCGAGAATAAAACACTCTCGTCTAGACCTTCTTACTCGCGTTAAAGTGAAAGACTGGTTTTACGGGAAAGCGGGACGGTAGGGCACAATCTTCAGAACTGCTTCTATGAAGCCTACCCACTCTCTATCGCAATTACGCCGATTTATCCTCCGAAGTACAAATTCTCTACGTGGCGAGGAACAAATTGTGATAATCTTTTGAGAGCTCTATACCACTAAATATCCGATATAATAAAATAATAATCCTCCGATTCTCAAAGTCATTCTCCCTACTCCCCCCCCCCCCCCCCCGACAAAACACGCCGTGAGATCACTAGCAATATGGTTGGATGAGCATAAAGAAGGCAGATTGGTACTGTTACAATTTCTCTCAAGAGGTCGAAGAGGGGTCGAAAAAATCAAACATGAATGCACTAACGATTTAACTAATTAAAAATATAAATAATAAATTAATAATAATAAAGTATAATAAATAAAAACAAAATTAAAATAGCAAGTAAATAAATAAAAATAAAAACATCCTTTTATCCAATTTTTCCAATTTCTCCTCGATTCTTGGAGTAGTGAAGTACGGTAATGCTGACAGACCCACCGTCATTCCTTAACGAAGACGGTAAAGACATAGAATACCTTATATTTTGTACACAAACAAAAATCAGCTGTTCTACTCAATGGCCAATCGAATGTATTATGAACGTTGTTGCTTTGCGCATTTATTTTTATTTTTATATCGTATGATCCATGTTAAAATAAGGTTACAATGTCAGTATGGTACACTACCGTGGCGAAGTACACATTACATCGACAAAAGTCGATCGAGCAAGCCTAGCAACGCGGAACTCCGACCCTTTCCCTGAAAACCCGTCACCGTATCCACTCGGCCATCACTCCATCGTTGGTGGTGAGCGGCGCTCCTCAATGTTCCACTTCGGTTACTGTAACGCTAACAAGCAAATTGAAGATTGCTGTAATTCCGCTACCGTTCCAGCCCCAAACCCTGTATAGGTTAGATTCTAACCACATGGCAGTTTCAGATATCTGTTTTGCTTGCCCGCACTGAAGTGCAACAGCTTTTTGCAATTCTTGACCTACCCAGATGTCCGCAGGAAATTTGAAAAACACTACGGTGCTTCTCTTACAGTCCCCTGCAACCCTCAATAGGTTACTTCCAAAATTGCCGCGGGACTCATTGACCTCCCTTGTCAGAAGTGGTGCACGGAATCTTCCCAACTTCATCCCTGCTTCTGAATGGCGGCAAAGTCAGATTTGAATGTTATGGATTACTGCTTTTTCTATTCTGGAGGAAAAAGCCTGCACTGAAAAGCACACTACGATTCAAGGCCTGAAATCCTCAACGGAAAAAGCACGGAAGGAAAATCTGCAAGCAGCCCTGCGTGCCGCCACTAGGTCATACGCTAAGCGTCTGCAGGCTGTCATTCGTGCCAAAGTGCCAAAGGAGATCATACTGAATGATATCCACTCTGTTTGTTAGCTAGATTGTTGATAAATTGTTGAAGTTTCGCTGTTTCCTGATAAATTCGCTTTTTATTCAGTGACCATATTTATGGCGCACCCTATATTAGGTTGTAACGAATTAAATGGCACTGGCTCGCGCCATTTTTTGGCGCGTCTTTACGCGTTTGTACAAGAACAAACCGCAACATGTGGCATATCATTTAGAAGTGCAAACTTTGCTCTACCGGTGAGTACCAAATTTTCTATGTAAAAGTGGGAAAACTTTAGAGTTTTATTGACTTTTTTGGATGGACAAAAGGGTACTCCGAGGCATTTACTTGTATGAATCCAAGCTGGGCACTACAGCTAAGGAGGAGGACGAGAAGATCAACGCCGCATTCGGTCAAGGATGTTCCACAATTCGGACGGCGTATCGTTGGTATCAGAAGTCCGGAATGGAGATGAGAGCTTGGAAGAACATGAAGGTCGTGGGAGGCATAGTGATGTTGATGAGGACAAGCTGAGAGATGTGGTAGAGGAGGATCCACACAAAGGTACCAGGGAGATAGCGAAGGTTCTTGGTGTCAGTCACAACACAGCTGCCCGGCATCTGAAGGAAATTGGAAAGACCAAAAAGCTGGAAAGATGGGTGCCTCCCGAGCTGTCTGAGGAGCAAAGAAACCGACGATATGAGATCTCGTCCGCACTGCTTCTACGGAACGAAACGGACCCATTCCTTGATCGCATCGTAACCTGTGAGGAGAAATGGATAATGTACGACAACAGGCAACGATCGGCACAGTGGGCGGACAGCGATGAGAGCCCCAAGGTTTTTGCGAAGCCGGAATTGCACCAAAAGAAAGTAATGGTGACAGTATGGCGGTGTTCGCTTGGAATTATTCACCACAGCTTCCTCCCTCCCGGTGGATCCATCACGGCAGAGAAGTACTGCATTGAAATTGAAGAAATGACGAAAAAGTTGAAGGATATCCGGCCGGCCTTGGTAAACCGAAGGCGAGTTCTCCTTCTGCACGACAATGCTCGCCCCCATGTAGCACGAATGACGTTGCAGAAATTGAATGAGCTGAGCATTGAAACTCTACCACATCCTCCGTTTTCTTCCGACCTCTCCCCAACAGACTACCATTTCTTCAAGCATCTTGGCGACTTCTTGGTAGGGAAAATATTCAAATACCAAGAAGATGCCGAAATTGCCTTCGAAGATTTCGTCAATTCCAGAACTTCTGATTTTTGTGCTACTGGGATAAAAAAGCATGTGTCACGTTGGCAAAGATGTGTAGAATCAGAAGGTTTTTATTTCGATTAATAAACTTCCCTACAAGCCGAGATATTAACTGTTTAAATTTACAGTGGTTCAGTGCCATTTATTTCGTTACAACCTAATCTTACTATATATAATTCGCTTAATCCGTCGGTCACGTTGTCAGTCACGGGGAGGGGGGACTGAAGCCAAGATATGCCTAGGACAGTGCGGCGTATGCCAGCCGGGTTTTCTTTCAGCTTAACAATGGGCGATTGCCAGCGAACTGAAATCCTACTATATATAAAGCAGCAAGCGTGTGTGTGTGCGTGTGTCACACTGTCCGTCCGCCCGTCACACTTGAGTTGGGGCGCGGCAGCCGAACACCTCGGCAACCGTGCTTGGCGAGCCGCAGACGTGCCGAACACGTCGGCGACCGTGCATGGCGAGCCGCAGACGTGCCGAACACGTCGGCGACCGTGCATGGCGAGCCGCAAACGTGCCGAATACGTCGGCAACCGTGCATGGCGAGCCGTAGACGTGCCGAACACGTCGGCAACCGTGCATGGCGAGCCGTAGACGTGTCGAACACGTCGGCGACCGTGCATGTCGAGCCGCAGACGTGCCGAACACGTCGGCGACCGTGCATGGCGAGCCGCAGACGTGCCGAACACGTCGGCAACCGTGCATGGCGAGCCGTAGACGTGTCGAACACGTCGGCGACCGTGCATGGCGAGCCGCAGACGTGCCGAACACGTCGGCGACCGTGCATGGCGAGCCGCAGACGTGCCGAACACGTCGGCAACCGTGCATGGCGAGCCGTAGACGTGCCGAACACGTCGGCAACCGTGCATGGCGAGCCGTAGACGTGCCGAACACGTCGGCGGTACAAAACTTCAGGCCTGGGGGTAATCGAGGTCACTAAACACGAATCTGAAGTCGACAATCGATACCGATCGATATTATCGATTTTTTGAGGATGGCGCTCAAGTGGCGCGAAACTTCGACCCTGGGGGTAATCGAGGTCGCCGAACACGAATCTGAAGTCGACCAATCGATACCGATCGATATTATCGACTTTTTGAAGATCACGTTGAGGAAGATCAGCCGATCCATCTCGATTAACATAATGGTCAGAAGGCCTAGGGAAGAATAGGAAACCCGTAGCGGCCATGGCGTCCTATTCTCGGGGTTTGGGGGCGAAGCACCCAACCAGTCGTAGGCGGCCGCTAGGCCGCCGAACGACTGGTATATATATTAGAGGGGGGGGGCAAAAGTAATGAGACAAAATGAAAAAAATCTTTTATAACTCAATTACAACTCAACGATGCTGAGGAATGTATTTGCCGTTAAGGGCAAGGACCTTGCTGCCATCGCTCAGCCAACTTCCTGATCCCATCCTTGTAGAACTGCTTGGACCTGGTGTTGATCAACTAACTGCTCGATATGGTTGTCAAGGACTGCTTGGGTTCTTGTGTCCCTTCCGACCAGGAAGTCCTGTAGGCTCAAGAAGTAGTGGTAGTCGCATAGAGAGATGTCCGTCGAATACGGTGGGTGAGGCGTGTGAACGTAGCCCAGCTGGCCGAGCTTATCCGTGGTTACTTGTTCCCGATGGGGTGCTGCGCTGTCGAAGAGGAGAACCTTCTTGAAGCGCAGCGAATGAATAAGAGCGAGTCGCCGGCCCATCTCTTCTATTTCGTTCACCATGGCCTTGGAGTTCATCGTAGTGCTCTTGGGAAACAGCTTCCGGTAAACCTGTCCATGGGCGCAGACCCAAAAGCTCCAAAGGTGCCTCTCGCCGTGAACATCTCGCCGAACGAAGGTCGGTAACAGGTCACCAGGCCTCACCCAGACTCGCTGCTTGGCAGGGTTAAGGTAGAAGACGTACTTCTCATCTTGCGTGAATATTGAGCTCAGGCTGCTCGGGGTTGGGAATTGGGCGAGATTTGCGCGACACAGGTCGACTCGTCAGACTGGGGTTTCGGCATGAGACAGCATGGGGTTTTTGGCAGGGGTGTGTCATTACTTTTGGCCCCCCTAATATATATATATATATATATATATATATATATATATATATATATATATATATATCCATGCCTGGCGGGCTCGGCCGCTGCGCACCGGAGACACGGCCTGGCACGCACAAAACAATCAATACAGCACATTTCCTACGAAAGCTACTGTCTAGAAACAATACAAAGTCAGAAAACAACCACTAAATATAACATTTAAACATCGACACACAACAATAAAGTAGAAATACAACAAAACACATCAATTCCTACTTAACATTCCCCATGAGGCCATAAGAGTCGTCGTCCCAACTCTTCTATTTCACAGGTCGTCGCGTAGCCCCTGGTTGTCATTTCCCTTCGCCGCTCCTGCGCGAGGATGACGCTTCCCGGTGGTGTGGGTCTCGGTGTCGTTTTCGTACCTGATGGTGTAGGACGCTCTACGACCGATCGCGTGGTTCCTCGAATACGATGGACCGCGTGTGCCTAGCCCTCTGAAGGTCCTCGATGACCCATAAATTGGGCGTTCTTTCGTCTCGGCGACGTTTCGCCTTGAGGGCCTTCTCTTGGCGTCTTCGTTCACGCAACTCCTCGGTGGCTGGCTCGAATGGCGGCAGCTTCAAGATATCATTAATAAGCAGCCGCGCCTTTTCCAGGAACAAGAGCACCTGCCGCCCATTAAAAGAGTTGCGCTGCACCCTCGGCTGGGTACCTAGGCACATGGCGGGGTGGAGCTTCCATTTGATCACATTTTCCAACATCTCACCATAATGATCACGCACCAAGGCCTAGAAGCTCCGATGCGGCGCCGTCATGTATTTCACGAAGTGAGAGCATACTTCGCCCATGTGGGTCCTGGAGGCGCCTCTTTAGGCCCAGCAGAACTCGCCACATGTGGATGTCCTCCGGGAGTTCATCCGGGCACAAGATGATGATGGAACTACTGATTTTGATGTCCATCAATTTCTTGGCCAGATTCTGCCAATCCATATAGACGTGCACCGACACGTGGTCGGGGCAAGCTACATCCGTCTCGACCGAACGCAGCCGGCAAAGCGATGAAGACTGTCGACGGCTTGGATCGCGTGACAGCTCCTTGTAACTGGCTCAGCATCTCGACGGCCGCGGTCAGGTAGGCTCCAGCGTCGTACAGCGTCGTATGCTCGAATGTGACTCCCTTCGACCGCTTCAGCGTAGTCGACGCATCGGTGTCGATGTGCGTCAATCGCCACAGCTAATCCATACGGCTTCAAGTACGTCGACTGCTTCTTACGGAGCTCCTGCTCCTTTCTCTCATCGCCACAGCACTCTTGCTCCGCAATCGAAGCTACGTTGGCGAGGTCGACCATGTCGTCGACTCGCTTGGAACGTGCCACTTGGTGCTGCAAGGACGGAATGGCGACGTGGGCACGCTGCCCGAACAGCCCGCAACCGCATCGATGACGGAGGTTTAACGGATGGTCGACACCGATGAGCATCCTGAAACAACGAATACTGTTGGCACGTGCGGTCTTTCTTGGCCTGCCCCTTTTTCCACGTGTTTTAACCGTGCTTACGGGGTCGACAGAGATCTCACGAGGTAGCTTCTTCAAAGCATCGAATGGTACCCTAACGGGTTAGTGATTACGACTTATCTCAGTCACCAAGGCACTATCGTCACTGGCGCTGATCACCCTGTAGGGACCTTTCCACTGATTAGTTGGTTTTGGGAACTTCGAACCTTGCTTTTCGGAAGGTATTTTCATGTATACCCCGTTAGCGACTCTGGGTAGATGGCGGCTCACTTTCATGTCCCGATCGTAGGCAGCTTTCATACGCTCCCTCATCTTCCGATTAACCTCTCTGGGTAACCGAGTACCAACAGCGACTTCTTGGGCATAACTGTCGACAGTATACTTGCTGGGATCGCTTCCCGTAACTAGCTCCATGAAGCTGAGGGGTCGACACCATGCAGCAAGAAAAAGGGAGACTCTCCAGTCGATTCGTGCACGGCATTGTATGCGAATACACAGCAGGGGAGAATTGTGCCCCACTCAACCGGCACAGACACTTTCTTCCGAAGAATCTGCAGTAAGGTCTGATTAAACCTTTCCGTAACGCCGTTCTCCCGTGGTATACATATGCTCAATTCCAAGGATAGCGCGCAGCTCTTCCATTAGCTTATTGTTGAACTCGCCTCCTTGGTCGGAGAGAATGCACTTAGGTGAACGACAGCCCTCGGCTATCCACCTGACAAACAGTACTTTGGCCACTAACGGAGCACTTTTCGATGGGATGACGAATGCGCCTCCATACTTTGTGAAGTGATCCACCACGGTCAATACATACTTGTTGCCGGTGGATGTTGGCTCTATTTCCAGAATATCTATGCCTACCAGCTGGTACGACTTGGATGATACGATTGGCTTGAGCGCAGGTGTCATGTTGTGGTGCTTGTTGTGACGGAGGCACTCACGACACTCTTTAGACCAGGCCGCTACATCACGGGCCATAGTCTCCAAAACAGCTCCTTTTTCAGCTGTTTCAGCGCCTTCCTGCTTCCAAAATATCCAGCCAGCAAGCTGTAGTGTGCTTCATCGAACATCTTCTTTCGCTGTGAGGGTGGCACCACCCTTCTGAGCACTTTTTGATTGCCTTTAAATTTCAGGACACCGTCTTCATAGCAAAGTCTGCGATCTTCAACTTCGCCTTCACTTGTGGGAAAACTACTTTCTCTTCTACATGTCCTCCTTCTAAGGCAGTCCAGACTTTTTCCGTAGACCTCATGCTGCTTCAATTCCCGTGACCATTCCGGTTCACTAGTAACACAAGCTACAATAAGCTCGTTAGGAATGGGTTCAGCATCACTCGGGTTTTCTGTTGGCGCAACCTCTCTGCTCAGTGCGTCGGCGACTCGATTCGCAGCACCTTTCACATAGATAATCTTCAGGTTATATTTCTGGAGCTCGAGTGCCCATCTCAGGATTCTTTGTGAGACATTAGAACGCTTAAACAGTGCAGAGAGGGCTTGGTGGTCGGTGTACACTTCTACCGGAAGGCCGTATACATAAATGTGAAACTTCGCAAAGCGAACACCACCGCAAGCGCCTCGAGGTCCGTCACATGGTAGTTAATTTCGCTACGGGTAAGACCCTTGGAAGCGATGCAATCCGGATGGAGCATGCCGTCCTCTCAGAGACCGAGCTAGAGTTCTCTTCTCTAGTTAAGGAACGGACTCCCTGGAATCGGTTCAGCCGTAGATAGGGACGTTGTTTCCGTAAAGCATCGCGGTTTCTGTGATGTCTCGTGTTCTCTGGACGTCCCTTGAAAAACCAAGGAAGGCTATTAATCTGTGCTGCATCGTACCGATATCCGCATCAGGTCTCCAAGGTGAACAGCCTCTAGTCGATAGAATAATGTAGGTAAGGGAAGTCGGCAAATTAGATCCGTAAATTCGAGAAAAGGATTGGCTCCAGTGAACGGGTCGGTTGGCGTGTTAACTGATGCTTGTGCGGTTTCGTCCGTGGCTGGCAGACGCTCACGCTGATGCTGGACTAGTGACAAGACTGCCTTGTGGACGTTTTCAGGTGTGTGCTTTGTCTTCGGGCTTAGTATCGTGACCGACCATCAAAACGGTCGAACTGGAACTGGTACGGACTCGGGGAATCCGACTGTCTAATTAAAACAGAGGAGACAGATGGTCCTTGCGGACGTTTACTGTCTCTGATTTCTGCCCAGTGCTCTGAATGTTAAATCGTAGTAATTCGAGTAAGCGCGGGTAAACGGCGGGAGTAACTATGACTCTCTTAAGGTAGCCAAATACCTCGTCAGCTAACTACTGACGCGCATGAATGGATTAACGAGATTCCCACTGTCCCTAACTACTATCTAGCGAAACCACAGCCAAGGGAACGGGCTTGGCAAAAATAGCGGGGAAAGAAGACCCTGTTGAGCTTGACTAGTTTGACATTGTGAAGAGTCATGAGAGGTATAGCATAGGTGGGTTCGGTCGACAATGAAATACCACCACTTTCATCGATTCTTTACTTATTCGGTAAGAAGAGGATTGAGCTTCGGCTCTTTGTTCTTAGTGTTAAGCATGGCCACCTGGTGGCCGTCCGACTCTTGCCGAAGACAGTGTAGGCGGGGAGTTTGATTGGGCGGTACATCTGTCAAACTGTTACGCAGGCAGGTGTCCTAAGGCTAGCTCAGAGAGGACGGAAACCTCTCGTAGTTTCCGTCGATAGGCCACGCTCTCGTGTCCTAAGGCTAGCTCAGAGAGGACGGAAACCTCTCGTAGAGCAAAAGGGCAAAAGCTCGCTTGATCTTGACTTTCAGTACGAGTACAGACCGAGAAAGCGTGGCCTATCGATCCTTTTAATCCATATGGTTTCTGGTAAGAGGTGTCAGAAAAGTTACCACAGGGATAACTGGCTTGTGGCAGCCAAGCATCCATAGCGACGTTGCTTTTTGATCCTTCGATGTCGGCTCTTCCTATCATTGCGAAGCAGAATTCGCCAAGCGTTGGATTGTTCACCCACTAATAGGGAACGTGAGCTGGGTTTAGACCGTCGTGAGACAGGTTACTTTTACCCTACTGTTGACTAATTGTTGCGATAGTAATCCTGCTTAGTACGAGAGGAACAGCAGGTTCAGACATTTGGTTCATGGACTTGACCGATCGGTCAATGGTCCGAAGCTACCATCTGGGGGATTATGACTGTAAGTCAGAATCCCACCTAGTCAAGGCAGCGATAACTTTGTTTCCCGGTGTCGGGAGGCAACTCTATCTCGTGGCAACACGAGAGCATATGCCCTATTAAATGACCTTGCCGGTATGGATAATCCCTGCTGGTTGT
The DNA here is from genome assembly GCA_947359475.1 of Heligmosomoides polygyrus bakeri. NCBI lineage: Eukaryota > Metazoa > Nematoda > Chromadorea > Rhabditida > Heligmosomidae > Heligmosomoides > Heligmosomoides polygyrus. Next base: position 62,733,958 of record OX375869.1, read on the forward strand.
CAAAGCCAGATTACTCTGGTTCAATGTCGGGGCGCAAAATCACATGTTTACGACATGTATACTGGTCAAGGTGTTGTATCCAGTAGAGCAGTGTTTGTATACTACGATCTGTTGAGACTATCCTTTGATCGGGTGTTTTTTTTCTCCCCCTCTTGACTAAAGACTGCCTCTAGTCCTCGTTGACAAGCGTCTGGTCGAACAACGGTGGGTTCGGTTTGCTTCAGTAGGATTCACCTTGGCGCTGTTAGGAATCCGTTGAAATTGGCTGAGTTGGAAACCTAAGCCTTTGCCGAGATGAGTGCCTAATCTTAGGCTTCGAACTTCTTTCAGGCCTTTTAAAACGATGAAATTGTTGAAACGTCTCCTCGAGCCGACATCGCAGCTATCGCCGTACTTACGTACATCGCCATCGCTCTTCTCTACGCATTGTTTAGTTCTGCTAGTTATAGGAAAACCATTCCGTATTGCTGGCAGGATAACGTGGTCCATTTGCAAAATTTTCTGCTGCTCTATGAGGATACTCTACAAGAGACAAGAGAATCGCAGACGGAGGTACAATGCGGAATCTTCGCTATGTGCGCCGCTTATAGCCACAGTCGCAACGATCACCATTGCGACACAGCTTAGCTTGTCAGGACATCAACGTGTTTTCGCACGAAAACTCCACATGTACGTTCTCTTCCAATGAAAAAGGGATCCTCAATGAAAACGACAGAGGTCATGAAGATAAATAGCTTCAACCAAGAAGGTTGCATCCGATTTCTCAACAACAAGTCAGTGTAGAAGGAAATTAGGCTTCGGTGGAAAGGAGTTCGACTGACCTGCGTAAAGGTAGATGCGATCTTTACAAGGAGTAGAGCATGTGATCGATTCCAAGCGCTGTTCGCACTTAGGCATATGCACAAACGAGAAATGTGAATCAATCAAGACACATCGCTAATGCCTGAACTCCACCAAGTGAACCATTATCCAGGCATCACCAGGTGTGTGGAAGGTTGCGGTGGACCCGGTTGTGGTTGTCTCTACCTCAGCAGCAGATGTCTTTTCTACCGTATCTTTCACGTGCCAATGGACGAAAAATCTATTAGACCTTCAAGTGCTTCCATGAACGGAGGAAATACTGCTGGAAATCGTAGTCATCTCGCAAAAGTACAAGGTCTTCAAAAACAGGACCGTTTCTGTGCAACCAACAACACAGGCTAATTGGGAAGGAATGAGAATAACCCATACCAGTGTGTCACTCCCGCCGTCCACAGCACGTCGACATTCATCTCAGATGGAACCGACTTTGCCATTGGGACTCGGAAACGAATATCTCACCACGTGTACGTGTGATTCAAAAGCGGCAGCAGGTCACTAAATTGCAGTGTCACTACTTCGTGCAATTGTGAACCAGCTGAAAACAAAATTAATTGTTAGTGCGAGGACGTCAACATCACGGATGTGTTCAAAAAGGAAACTGGAAATCGGTTTCCAACAAGACGTCCTTGGATAGCATTCACAGCGAACAATTCATACTACAGTAACTGCGCACATTCCTCACTCGTAGCGGCTGAGATACTCATACAATTAAAGGAGAGGTTCGAAAAATCCGTGACTATGGTTACTGATGAAATGTGCACCGTGTCCGACTTTGTGGCTAAGGGATGGTGACCAATGCCCACAGGTCGCAACGGTAGAAATCAGTTGCACGACGGACGGATGTTGTACTATGGCCAAAGTACATGTAAAAAAGAGTACTTCACAATTCCATGTAATCCATATGGAACATCGTCATTTTTGCGCTTCAGTCACACATCCACGAAGAGTGCCAAGTTTCCTGCGGGAACAGCATCACCCAGTTCGAGATCACAAGAGTCCTTTAATGGGTGCGCACATTTCACGGAGCAGCAGCACGTATCGCTAATGGAGAAAGTAACGTATACAGCGAATTTGTGTTACCTAATTTCGGCCACATCGTTGACGTCACCATGCACTGGTACACGTCGCTGATAGTGGTGGCCGCGTTACTTATCCTTGCCCTATTCTTCGGATACGCAGTGTTCTGGACATGCGGCCTTCGATCGAATCTTCGTTTATGTGGTACGGGTCCCTTTCGGTCTCATCAAAGGGACCTACAAAATCGTTGCATGGATGTGCGAGATTGCATGGAGATCGATCTTTCGGAAACCATTGAAGGGAATCGAAAAGTTGCTTTGAACGATTTAGTCTGTTGCACGAATCAACCAAACGATGACTCCTACGATCTTCTTTCAGCCATGAATACGACATCATTTACGACTACAGACAAGATCGCTAAGGCAGCCGAACAAACAGCCCAACCATATGCATCCACTGCTAAGCCTTCCACGTCAAAGACTACGTCAGTCCACGCCAACCTCCGAAAATTGCTACGAAGAGGCTAGCAACTAGTTCGACACCTCCACAAGAACCGCACGGAAACGCTAACGCGAATCGTCTTCGTCTTCGTCAACGTCGTCGTCATTAGGCAGCATCGCTGATACCCCACCAAAGAAGGGTCGAGCTCAGGGTCAAGCTTGAGCTTCGGGAATTGAAGGGGGTGGGGTGGGATGTCGTAGTGTGGCGTCGTCTGGAGGGGGGGGGGGGTCGTACTCTCTCGGTTTTGGCAGAGGTTTCTTTCTTTTTAGATGATTGCATCTTTTAAAAAGTTATTTTTTTTCAGGTGTGGCTACGACCATGCGATACATACAAGCAGCGCGTTTCCTGGAGTAGAAAAATTGAATATCAAAAAATATTGTACAGTGAAAAATAAAGATTTCCTGCTCGCAGATTTAGAGTCAATGAGAGGCTTTCGTTTTTCAGATTTTACCAGGAGGTCATGAACATGGAGTTTTCTACCTGCAGGAGCGACATCTACTTCCAAAATTGCACTCTATACAATTTTAAATGTCAATTACTAAGGACGACCTAAGAACTTTCCCTACAACATTTTTGAAGCACTCTTCGAATCGATGAAGGAATGGCAACCAAAAGAGGACTTGCCTCTAGAAGAATTTTCTCTCTTCTGCAGGAAACAGCGCTTGAAAGTGAAATCGTACCCTATAGAATTTTAAGCCCGTTTGACCCACAGTGATAAATCTATGTTTTTCTGAAACGATCTTCTATTTGATCTTGATTTAGCATCATTTGCCGAAAAACATATCGACCTAAATCACAGTGGAATAATCACATATTCTAATCACATAGAAAATGTTAATTTTGAAACCTGTTTTGACCCATAGAACCCACATTTATTAAAACTTTGTGAATTTTTTTAGAAGCCCCAAAGATCTCCGAGTTATAGCAGTTTGCTTGCGGCTACTGCGTTCTCTGACATGATCAACCGCAATTGAAAGATGGATGGACTCTTCGCGGAAAAAACTTTTCTGCCCTTTGAAGGAAAGAACGACAGAGAGTGGAACTGTGCCATATAAAATTTTAAGTCCTGTATACTATACAGCAAAAACAAAGCTTCTCCGCTGTGATGACAATATGATTAGGATGGATCGTAAGCAAAATTCTCGTTTTCCATGAAAAAAATTATTTTTTAGCCGAAGCAGACCACCCATACGAATAAAAATTCTGCCACAAAAACTTCCCAGTTTTGGTCAATGCACAGTGAAAAATTCATGATTTTCTGGATCGAACAGGATGAATCGACCTAAGGTCGACATTGCACCAACGTCATCGGAGCATAAACTTGAACGTTCACAAAAAGGTTCATAACTCGGTAAGTTTTTTTTGAATTTCGGAGACTGCTCTATCTTTTCGAAAACTAGAAGAAAAAAGCTTTCCCATCATGTAAAAACCATTCTCAAAAAAGGGTTCTTCATGCGCGGCGGACGGTTCAATTTTTGAGCGAAAAAATTGAAGTGATTACACAAAGATGCTCATAACTCGGTAAGTTTTTCGAAGTTTCAAAATCCCGCTAGCTTTTCAGAAACTAGAAGAAAAGTCCTTTCTCGCCGTATAAGAACCACTTTCCAAAAAGAGTTCTTCATGAGGGGCGGGAGGGGGGTTCGATTTCTGGTCGATTTTCGGCAAAAATCGAGAACAAATCGAACCCCTCCCGCCCCGCATGAAGATCCCTATTTTATAAAGCTTTTTTTGTAACCATAAAGAAGCGCTCTTCCTCTACTTTTCGAAGAGCTAGCGGAATTTTTGAATTTCAAAAAAAAACTAGCTGGGTTATGTGTATTTTTGTGAGATCACTTCGATGACGACGGTGAACGGTCGATCCGAGAATCAGTTCACGACTTCCGAAAATTGATCATATCTCGACTAATTTTCCGAAAATCAAAAATCCCGCTCGGCCATTAAAACCTAGAGCAAATATGCTCTCTAACCATATAAGAACTCATTCCCAAGAAAGGGGTCTTCATGCGGGGCAGGGGAGTTCGATTTTCGGTACGTATTTTTGCGAAATGGACCAGAAATTGGACCCACTGCCGCGCATGGAGAACCCTTTTTTGAAAATGGTTTTACATGGTGGAAAGCGTTTTTCTTCTAGTTTCCAAAAAGCTAGAGCAATCTCCGAAATACAAAAAACTTACCGAGTTATGAACGTTTTTGTGAACGTTCAAGTTTATTCCCCAACGACGTTGGTGCAAGGTCGATCGGAGGACGATTCATCCTGTTCGATCCAGAAAATCATGATGTAATCAGTGTGCATTAATCAAGACTTGGAAGTTTTTGTGGCAGAATTTTATTCGTATGGGTGGTCTGCTTCGGCCAAAAAATATTTTTTTTTCATGAAAAACGAGAATTTTGCTTACGATCCATCCTAATCATCGCAGTTCCGTCATCGCTGCAGAGAATCATATTTTTTGCTGTATCATACACAGAGCTTGGGTTTATGTAACTTCATTTTCGTTTTTTTATGACGTTTTCTTAGGATGGGAGAACATTATTTCCATAGGGAAGTCCATCGTCCATCCTTCGTTTTTCCGCTCCATAATCGATTCGATGAACGCTTCAAAAAAAATTGTAAGGAAGGCACTTAAGTCGTCGTCAGAAAGTAATACTCAACATTTTATATAACACAATTTCAGAGCACAATTTCAGATGCAAACGTCGCTCCTTCAGATAGAAGAATGTTCCTTGTCCACGACGTCCTGAAAAAAACTGCATAAATTGAACAGTGACGATTGGAAGACTGCTACCAGAAAATCTTTGTTTTGAAGTGTCAGAAATAGCATTCAAAATTTTAAAGAATTTTATTGCGTTTTGAAAACATGTGTTGTTCAGGGAACTCATTTCATTGTTCCCTTCAGTGTCAAATCCGCACCTGAAAAGAAGAATCTGCTAAAGAGTTCAAAATGCACAAGAAACCTTGAAAAAATCAAGAAATACGAGAAATAGAACAGTGGAAGAGAGAGGGAGGGGGTCGTACTAATTCCGCTTCTGAGGAGGGGGAGGGGTCGCAAATTTCCACCAAAAATCGAACCCCACGCTTGACCGTGGTCGAGCTTCTCCAACTCTGCTAAAGGAACTCCTAAAGCAGGTGGCCATATTCTGTACCAAGCAGCGAGTAAGGTTGACCAGCCCCTGCAGTAAAGATCGCTCCTTGTCCAGAGACAAGGGAGCGCTTGCAGCGCCTTGAAGAACTGATTAAGGCCCATGAAGTGGAAAACATGAAGAGGTACAAGGCAACCGAAGCAAAACTCGACACACTAGACCTAAAGCAGGAACTACTCGCGACTCGCCTCACCCATATGGAAAAGAAAATAAAAGAGAAGCTAAGCCCTACTGTCTGTGGGAGGGGCAGGCGATCAATGACAGCCACTGGGACGAGTTTCATGACAACCTCAAAGAACTCCGCGAAGCGATGAGTAACCTCAACATCTCACAGCTCTCCCTCGACATTCGCGCACTTCGCACACGTTTCGATGAGCTAGGCTCTCGCTACCCGGATAGATATACTGTCATCGTCGATGCCCCTGTGGAGCCCACCCTAGAGGTGGAACGGATCAGGCGTCAGATGAAGGAGACTGAGAAGGACCTCAAGACAGCTCGAGAGGCGAGGCTTGAGGTGAACAGAGACATTGAAAAGGAGTGGCAGAAAGAGAGAGAGGAAAGATCGGCTCCTCGAAGAGGATGGACGAACTAAAGGAAGAGAGAGCGAAATGCCAGTCGAAGGAATCGAGACTTGAACAAGAAATGCGGGACCTGCAGTTGAGGTTAGAGCGTGAAACGTCCGGGATGAGTCGCGATCACAATGTTCGCCGCCGCCAGGAAACAGGAAGCCACGCTTAAGAAGGGCGCAGAAGGAGACACGCGAGTTCGGATCAGGAAAGAAGCCGCAAAAAGATGTCGGAGGAAAACAGATGAGGAGACAACGTTCGTCGCAGCCCCGCAACGTCGCCAGACCGAACGTAGAGGAACGTGAGAGGCTGAGCAGTGGAAGCAATCATCGTTCACCCGGGAGTGTAGAGATTCCTCTATTCTTTGTAGCTGTGATAGATTTACGGTGTACTACTATAAGATGGTCGATTTCATATGAATGCATGATTCGTCATGTATTCCGTTTTTTCCACTATCACTAGGCTGATCTGTTGAGTATTTTGAAAACAAGAGTTTGTTATGTATGTGAGTGTCGCCAGCGATTGCCATTGGGCGATGAGACCGGCGGGTACAGTGGAAAATGTTTAGCCAATTAAAAAGGGTAGTATTTTGGCCAGAAATGCACCAAGATCTTGTAAGGTGATGCAAGGAATGTCAGATTTGTTTCCTAGCAAACAATAGGCGGTGACATGTGCCACCACTGCGTCGTATAATTGCTTCAAAACCATTTGAGATAGTCGGAGTTGACTTGCTTGAAATGGGTCTTAGCAGTCGAGGAAATCAGTATATAGTCACGGTAGTTGACCACTTTACAAAATACCTCGGTGCTTACCCAATTCCCGATAAGAAGGCTGAAACAGTAGTTGAAGTACTGTTTTGTAGGTGGATTTGCCTTTGTGGCAGATGGCCTAAAGGATTCCTTTCAGATCGCGGAAGCGAATTTGGAAACGCGATTATGAAAGCGTTGTGCTCAGTCATGGGTATGAACAAAAGTTTACCAAGGGCTATTGTCCAAGGGAAAACGGTATAGCGCAAAGAGCAAATGGAACACTAATCCAAATGCTCCGGAAAAAGACGACGGCGCCCACGGAGTGGGATAGGATTCTACCCTCGATGGTGTACGCATATAATGCGGCTACGCATGAAGCAACTGGGAAAAGCCCACATTTCTTTCTATACGGCCATGATCCTACATATCCGTCATCGGTGATCCCGTCGACGGAATTGTCACCATATACAGTATACTATGAAAGCTACAAGACGAAATTTTCAAACGGACTTGAGCTAGTACGCAGTTACACAACGGAACATGCGAGTATGCATCAAAATCGGATGAAAAAGGTCTACGATAGTGGGTGGAAAACTCATAAGACGCCCAAAATTGCTGTAGGATATAGTATTTACGTAGACACCCCCGCAAAAAAGGGAAATCGCGCCACCCTAAACTGGTGATTCCTTGGGAAGAAACTTTACGTGTGGTAAGCGCATCTGAAAACTCGGCGTTAGTAACCTTAATCGGGAAATAGACCTCCACTTGAAATTCCGCTCGATCATTTAATAAGAATTCCGGCACACATAAATGATGCCCGGTCAAAAAGCAAGACTAGATTCAAGGAACAGAAGTAAACTGCTCGACCAACGTCTCTCTACAAGATGTGATCCCGAACGCACCTTTTGGTTCCTTAAAGTTCTCGTCACCATTTGAATTATGCCGTTTGTTTTCTGTATTGACCCAGTCCCATGTACCCGAGTAGTGGCGGACAGCAAGGCTCCTCGATCGAACGTACGATCTTCTTACACCAATCGGACTCGGTTTGGCACCGCCGTTCTATCGTCAACATTGCGCCCATATGACGCTATCATCAGTTTCGGAAGCAGGATTTCTGCTACCAGAGCACCCACCTCGAGGAAAGTGTGATCCGTACAATATGGCAACGCTTTCGGGATACGCAACGCAATATGCGGAGGTTCACCCCTGGACAAGCACGTCGTGGATGGAGCTCAGAAAGAGGAAAAATCTGATAATACTTCCTGCTGGATTCGACAACGTACTTCGATCCTTGAAGACGGAGAATCAAAGAGCTGTGGTGCTGAAAAAGCCGGTGGATATACAGCCAGACTGGTTTATAGACAATTTATCCTCAAGTGTGCTCTTCAGGCCGGCAGAGTTCGCAGGAACTTTGAGATGGCGTGGAGCGTGGACATTGTTACTGCAGCAGGTAGCCAGAGGTGTGGAGCTAATAACTCTTGCAGGCACTCAGAACCACCAAGAATGGAGAAAGTCGGTCGACATGCTAGGGACCTATGCGAGGAGACGGTATCTCAACGACCGACACTGCAAAGTCGGATCAGATGCCTTCTGCCTCTTCGATCCCAACTGGAAGCAATCGGAACTGGATTTCGATCGGCCACGTATGAACATGGCAAGATGTTTACCGAAAGCACTGCAAAGCGGGTTTGGACGACGGCGACACAGCAATCAGCGTTCCTGAAGTTGGAACCATTTCAACGGACAAATGAGAACAAGCTTTCTCAACGTCCGGCATGGACGCCCTCCAACCACCAGAGTTCTTGGAGAGGAAAGCAGCGTCGAGGTGTCCCACATTTGAAGGCTCAGAGACTTCCTTTGGCGGACCATCAGCTCCAGAAGATTGGCGAAGAACTGTTGAGGATGGTGCCATATCAAAGGACAGGATTCCACACTCGCCCCTCTGGAGGAAGAGGACGCGGCTCAAAGAGAAGCTTCAAAAGGGCATAGTGGAAATGCCTTGTTTCCGACGGTCCCCCATGTTATGCATGTGAGTATCACCAGCGATTGCCATTGGGCGATGAGACCGGTGGGTACAGTGCGCTGCAAGACCTCCGGATACGAGGTGCGACGGCCTCGCCTCCCGCCTGTCCTGTGGGCCCGCTGGCCACCACAACGGACAACACGCCTCCCATTCCTCCCCCCCCCCCCCCATATAAGCAGCCCGCAGTGGCTATTGTTCGTTCTCGTTTTATTCATATAATTTGTTGTTGTGGCTCATTTTGAGCTGAGATAAACTTACGCTCCTCTTCTCTTGTTTTTTGTGCATTGGTATAGAAATTGCCATAAGCCGGCTTGGATCGAAGCCGCATATAGATAGCATCGTGCTATCCTCGCCAAATCGAGAAACGACAAGTTGTGCCTTTTAGTTGTTAAATGTTTTTTCTTAACTTAGTTATTAAATAAATGTTTAATTACCCAAGTTTGAGGTACCGTCCACTATCTCGCGTGGCAAACCAAGAGAAAGATGAATCTCCGACCAGTGGAGAAACTGTCGTCCACAAGAAGCGTGAGAGGCTGAGCAGTGGAAGCAGTAATCGTGACAACCGAGAGGATCTCCGAAATAAATGGCCTACTGAACGTGCTTTACAAACTGTTCACGAAGATTGTTCCTGCACGCATATCGAAGATACGGTGTGATGCCCAACCAGTGGAGCATGCTGGATTCCACATGAGACTCAACTGTATGGATCACATCCAGAGGATAGTTGAGACTAGCCCGGAATATCGTATGCTCTAGCCTTCATCTTCGTCGACTACGATAAGGCATTAGACAGCACCAGAACGGAGGCCACACTGTCTGCGCTCATCGACCAAGAAGTGGACTCGTCATACGTGTCAACAGTCGCCGACTGCTACGCTGGATGCAAGGCGATAGTTCAGCTGCTCCACCGTCCCCTTACCATTCCCATTGGAAACGGAGTGCGACAGGGCGACACCATGTCGCCAAAGCTGTTGGTCGGAGTACTGCGTAAATGCTCGACTGAGACGAAAAAGGCATGGGTGAGAAAGGATGGAAGATTTTTCTCAAATCTTCGTTTTGGTAACGACATCATACTCTTTTTGAATTGCTGAAGCAGAGGCGATGCTTAATGAGCTAAACAAAACAGGGAAAAGGATAGGTCTACGAATCAACCGGAAGAAACACAGTTCATGAAAGGCGTCTACTGCGAGGCAGAAGAAATTCAACTGCAAGGCTCTCATTTCATAGATACGTCCTACGAGTACCTCGGACATATGGTGAGGATGGAAAGAGACATGAAAGAAGAGGTGGATAGAAGGAGGTGAGCTGCATGGGACGTTTTCAGACCTCTCAAGAAGGCTACAGATCACCTGATGGAGCATGACTACCGAGCAAACTTGTCCGACTCGACTGTTCTTCCTGCTCTCTATTACGCAGCTGAGACATGTGTCGACACCCGGGGGCAGACATAACTCCGACGCCGCGCAAACCCCCTGACGTCGCGCGCGGTGCGCGACGAAATTGGACGAGTTGCCGCGGTCCGATGCTTCCGACGGCTAGAAACGCTTTCTACAGGGACATGCGGCACGCCTTTGCCTTATTTCAACTTTTCTTGGAGATGGTATATGAATGTGGTTTCACTATGACGATTAGCGACCGTTTATACAGGAATCCTGGTCATGTGGATGGTTTCTAGCGTCAGTACTTGCCAACTACAACTTCTTCAGTCAATTTTTACCTGTGATTATGGTTATACTACAGAAAAAGGTCACTATCACCCATTCTCGAATCAATTGTCCTACTGCAGACTGTTGCCTACCACATTCTGTGGGATCTTAAGTTCCTAGCTAGAAATGTGGTCCGGGACTTAAACACCGAGAACATTCCGTGCTCCGCGGCTAACCATGCGTCACGGAGCGCACGTCCGAGTTTCAGCTCCGCGACGTCGCGCTGGAGTTAGCTCCTGGAGCCGTCGACACCGCTTCCACATCTAAGGGGCCTTTTATACTCCCGCCGCGGCGGGGCACGTCAATTCGACGAGCGGCGCGACTGGCCGCGCCGCGCCTTTAGGCTTATGTTATACTTCGGCGACGCGTCTGTGCACATCACCGACAGCTCGTCACCGACGTCTGCGACGCCAACGTCGCTGGCAACGCCGTCGATAGATTCTGTAGCGAAGTCGTCACCAGGAGAGCATCGGAGCACATTTTTAGCATCGCAGCCCGTTTTCAGGGTCTTCATTTGGTAACCACACTGCGGATAAAAACGCTAGGTGATCACATCTGCCTCGAATTTGCTTACATTGTGTGCCTCTCTTAATATGTTTCAAGACTTGATGATGATTTTTGTTCTGTATGAACGGTAGCCTGCTCGACCATTGTTAATCAGGCGAATTTTCTCTTACTAACCACATTTGCCTTTAGAAGGATGGATAAGTGTGATCTGAAGCAGTTTTTCAGAACGGTCTTGGGACAGAGATGCGCGAGATTTCGGATGAGAGGGTCAGAGTCCTCTCCTTTTACATTTCCTCTCCTCTCCATTGAGGGCTAACATAAAGCCAGATGGTTTCAAGGCGCAAGTATTGCTCCAAAGCTGTTATCTTTTGTGTGGCGCTGGCCTTGAACGATGAAAGAAGAGTTAGGATCTGACCCACGACCTAGCAGGCATACTCTAAAGTCACCGTCCGCGATAAGCTGCGGGGTATGCGCCATTGGCCAACAGCCTCAACCTGACTACAAACTGATTGTAGACAAAATATAATAATAACAGAGGTGCGGACAGTGTTGAGCATTTAACGACTATTGATTTACCAATTTAACGATTTTACCAGCATTTTCGTTAAATTTCTTTATTGGAGTTTAGCAGAGGCCTTTTTCGTTAAATCGCATTGAAATTAAATTTACGCGGAATTTTCGGAGTTCAAAGGAAAATTCATTTCTTAATTAATATGAATTGTATCTTGAAAAAGCTCTTCGTAGAGGTTTGCAGTATCACTTCAGAAAGCGAGGAAACACTACCTATTTTCTACAAAGTTTTATTTTGTGCTACTGGCTCTACAAGACAGCGAAAAGGCCTAGAAAATGCGAAAAGAACGGGTGAGAAGGACAGAAAAGCAAAGAAAGGTGACAAAGTGAAGGGAAGGTAAGGTTCAGGTTCCCACTCCCTCCCAAACACTCAGTGTTCTAGCGAATGGCACTATTGGTGTACGCAAGACGGTCGTCTTTTGCATTTCTCGATTTCGTAACTCGAATTCCGGTGGGGATGATGGCAGTGCCGGGAACGAAGAACCACTTCATCGGAGCGCATTTTCTGCCACCCTTGGATGATGTCGGCGAAGTCGGCCCGTCTGTGGCGACATCGGCGACATGCGGAGCTCTCGGTGACGCGTCGCCGAAGTATTCTTCTTCTTCTTCAGCGTTTGTCCCGCATTGTAGCGGGGTCCGCTATTCTGGTGTTATGACGCCACCTTTCCCGATCCAGCGCTAGATCAGGGTAAACACCAGTAATCTTCAAGTCCGCATGTAACGTATCTAACCAGCGCTGCTTCGGGCGCCCTCTAGGCCGCTTTCCTATTACCTCGAAGTTAAGGCCTATCTTGCGGATGCTGTCTTCCTTTCCACGCAGAACGTGGCCGTACCATCACAAGCGAGCTTCGCGCATCTTGTCGGCTATCGGCGCGACACCGAACTTCTGCCGAATAGGTCGTTTCGAATGCGGTCCATGCGCGTGACTCCGGCCGTCCAGCGCAGCATCTTCGTCTCCATGACGCTGAGGCGCGTTTCAACTTCCCTGGTCGCAGGCCAACACTCAGCGCCGTACATCGCTACTGGCCGGACGACTGCTCTGTATATCTTCGACTTCAAGCGCTCCGGTATCTTCCTATCGCAGAGCACCCCAGTCAACGAGCGCCACTTGGACCAAGCTGCACTCACGCGTGAATTCACTTCAATCATCAGTTTGCCGTCAGACGTGACTGCTGATCTCAGGTACTTAGAGACCGAAGTGCCTGGGAGCTCGATGCCGCTAACCTTGATGGAGCTGGACTCAGTAACATCTGTCGTTAGATACTCGGTCTTCTTTACGTTCAATTTGAGTCCAAACCGCTCCAAGCGATCACACCAAGCTTGCACCTCTCGCTCGAGTTCATCTTTATCTTCGCTAGCGAGCATTACGTCATCAGCATAAAGCAACGTCCAAGGGACGGGGTTCTGAAGATCTCGTGTGATGGCATCCATGACGACAACAAAGAGGAGTGGGGAAAGCGCAGAACCCTTATGTACCCCGACAGAGATGGAAACTCCATCGAGGTTCCAGCTGCAGCTTGAACTCGACTCTTTGGACAAGAGTAGAGAATTCGCACCCACTCTATGAGCTCTTCAGGGACTCCATGATGTCGCAAGGCGTACCATATCACTTCACGTGGTACGCGGTCAAAGGCCTTCTCTAAGTCGAGGAAGGCGATATGCGCCAACTTCCGTTTCTCGCGATGCTTCTCCATCAGGAGGTGGGCGGCGTGTATGGCATCAATGGTGCCACAGCCAGCCACGAAGCCGCACTGATTGCTGGAAAGCTGGACGATGTCACGAATTCGTCCGTCGACAATCCGCTCAAAGATCTTCATGCTATGCGAAAGCAAGCGAATCGGACGGTAGTTGGAGCAGTCTGCAGGACTGCCCTTCTTCTTCCAAATCGGAATCGTCGTACTTTGGCGCCAACACTCAGGCACTTTTTCTCCGCCACAACCTGATTAAGGAACTTCGCCAACCACTCAGCAGGGTACCAAAACTTCGACTTCCACAGTTCTGCTGCCACGTCGTCGGGCCCAGTTGCTTTGCCTGGCCTCATCCTCAAAGCTGCTTCAATGTCCTCCACGGTGATCTTCTGAACGGGGCCGTGGGTTGGAGCCGTTGAGGGGATGGCTGGATGAGGGTATTCTACAGTAGAGATTTCCTCAAAGTAATCGCGCCATCGCTTCAGTGCCTTCTTGCGGTCCATAAGAAGATGGCCGTTCTCATCATTGATGCCGAAGAACTTCTCGATGTCCTCGGTCTGGCGATGGCGATTCTTTGCGAGTCGGTACAGATACCGCTCACCATAGCGCGACTCGAGCTTCTCGTTGACATCTCCACAATGAGTAGCTTTTGCAACAGCCACGGCCTTCTTTGCAGCTTTCTTCGCTTCTTGGTACTTCCGCCAGTTATCGGCTGTCTTTTCGCCGAGAAACACGTGATATAGCGTCTTCTTCTCTCGAGCTTTGGCTTTCACGTCATCTGTCCACAGCCAGGCCTGCTTGTCGACCTTCCGCCGTCCAGGCTTCGAGATGCCGAGCTCCGACCATGCAGCGTGACGAATCGCGTTGGTGGCATTCTCCCAAGTTTCGTCGACGGTTGTCACTGTCGGTAACCGCACGCGAGAAATCACAGCTGATTCCTTCTCTTTCATTCGCCACCACTTGATTCTTGGTGCACCGCATCGCTCGATCTGCTTCAGCCCCGGAGGGGCGATCTTTAAAGTACAGATCAGCGGTCGATGCTGTGGGGCGACCGTCTCATACGACACGACCTTCGCGTCTGTGACAAGACTTCGGTCTCGATCCTTCACAAGGACAAAGTCTATCTGAGTCCTGGTGGTCCCGCTATAGAACGAGATGTGGTGGGAATCGCGTTTGCGAAATACGGTGTTCACTATGGTGAGGTTGTGCGATTCCGCATATTCAAGGATACGCTCACCATCTGCGTTACGCGACCCGTAACCGAACCCACCATGACAGCCGTACCCGTTTTTCGTCGCGCCGACGTGCCCGTTGAGGTCACCAGCGACTATGATGACATCTTTCGACGGTACCTCTGCTGTCTTCTCATCAAGCAGGCTCCAAAACTCTTCCTTGGCTTGATCCGAGCAGCCAGCGGAGCATACGCAGAGAAGAAGTGATAGAGTCGCTCCTTCGCGGCGACAACGATCTTCATCAAATGATCGTCAAAGCGGTGGACGCTTACAATCGAGTCACGAGATCGTTCGGAGACGATTATTCCGACACCACTGGTGGTCCTGGGACTTCCACACAGAACGGCCTTGAAGCCACGTCCTATGTCCCTTGACTTGCGGCAGGACCACCTCGTCTCCTGAACCGCACAGAAATCAACTCTTCTACGCTCAAGTGCTTCAACCAACTCGCACGAGCGGCCCGTCAACGTACCCACATTCAGCGTTGCCACGCGGGTCCTGCTTACGTTACGGGACTTTCGGACTAGCTCAGTTGCCCCCCGATGCCGTCCTCGCATCAGGGACCCTCGCATACTTCTCACACTCGCCGGGCTCTGCGAGTGCGCGTCGGCTCGCGCGGACGCCGTAGCACTATCACGAAAAACTTGCAATGTCATGAACCATGTGATGTGACATGGGTGTTCGTAGGCCGACCTGTCACAAGGGCCTGTCGCCTGCAATCGAATGTCCGTGATCGGCTTAGCTCGCAGAGCGAACAGTTTCCAGTGGCACCACGTGGAGGAACGGACATCGCCACCCGTCGGCGAAGTATAAAAGGTCTTTTAGTTAGAAAGAGGAGCGTCAGCGAAGCGCGTCCACCGTATGCGCACTACATTCCGAGATCCGAAGACGATCCATGACTGAATTGTAAAAAATCATTCAAAATTAGCTGCCACCGTAGTCCAGTGTGGTTGCGGTGCGGTTGCGGCGCTCTTGGGGCACATAATGGATTGTCGCCAGACTTTTAGTGTTCCCCCGGACTTTTGCTACAATCTATGAATCTCCTGTTTGAGTACATTTGGTCCCACACTGACGTGGCTGCCGTGGAAAATGAAACGAGCACTGAAACGACTTTCCCTGTCTCCTGTTCCTATTACTAAACAAAGCGCATACAAATTCAGGGGCGTTAGAGATATAAATGTGGCCGTGCGGGAACTTTTTTGAAGGGTGAGTATGGAAGCTGAAGGTTTTGAAAAATCCTTCAGGCATTCATGATTGCTCTTTCTCTTGCCACAAACGTAAAATCCCCATATTTCTTTCATCTTTCTGAGGCAATAGTCGCTCACCCAAATGACTTCGCATACTATCCCAAAGCTCACATTACTGCGGAAATCAAGTGTACTGTAACAGAAAAGGTGCTTGAGGATTGGAAAGAGAACGAAAAACTCAACTGAATCGGTACCGTACAAGTAAATTTGAGGTGCAATGCCCACAAAGAACGGCCTGGTCTGCGCGATTCGTTAAGAAACTTGAATTACTTGACCAAATATTTGTGGACAAAGTTGAGTTGTGTTCGATCAGACAGAAACATGAATAATATACATGCTGAACATCCCACGCCCCCCCCCCCCCCCCCCATCCGAGATGCGCCCTTGGGGTAATAAAACAAAAGGGACATGGCAAAATAATTCATCCAGTGGTGAAATCTCCGACTCCACACCCCTTCAGCGGCGCGGTTCGCCGAATACCCAAAATTCCGTCAAATGTGGTGTGTTGTGGCGGCGGAGTATAAAATCGATGGCTATGCTGGCCATCACGCTGCGCCGCGTGGCGGCGGGAATATAAAAGCCGCCCAAGTCGATAAGCGCCACGTACAGAGAGCTAGAACGATGTCCTTTGAAGTACAACCGACGAACTCAACATCGAGCCGCACCTCCTACATGAGAAGAGTATCTCATCTTCGTGACCCAGCGAACTACCTGAGGAGGGCTAAATGCCGAGGACGGTCGCATCGCTATCGATGGATGGGCACTAGTTAAAAGTTCCGACTCCACCGACAAGACTTCGGTCGAAAATTTTTTTTTCGCTGAAACTTCGTCTAGGGGAGTTATTTGGGGTGCTGATCACGAATCTGACATCCGTTTTCAAAATTACGGCCGATTACGGTAGGTTATGGTAGGTACGGGTGACTAAGGCTGCCAAGGTCATGATCGCCGATTTCGCCCAAACTTCGGCTAGGGGGGTTATTTGGGGTGCTGATCACGAATCTGACATCCGTTTACAAAATTACGGCCGATTACGGTAGGTTACGGTAGATACGGGTGACTAAGGCTGCCAAGGTCATGATCGCCGATTTCGCCCAAACTTCGGCTAGGGGGGTTATTTGAGGTGCTGATCACGAATCTGACATCCGTTTTCAAAATTACGGCCGATTACGGTAGGTTACGGTAGGTACGGGTGACTAAGGCTGCCAAGGTCATGATCGCCGATTTCGCCCAAACTTCGGCTAGGGGGGTTATTTGAGGTGCTGATCACGAATATGACATCCGTTTTTCGTTTCACGCTGGAGTTTGGGCGCAATCGGTGACCAATACCTTACTCACCGGTACCCACCGTAATCTACCGTACTCCAGCTTAAAACGAAAAACGAATGTCAGATTCGTGATCAGCACCTCAAATAACCCCCCTAGCCGAAGTTTGGGCGAAATCGGCGATCATGACCTTGGCAGCCTTAGTCACCCGTACCTACCGTAACCTACCGTTATCGGCCGTAATTTTGAAAACGGATGTCAGATTCGTGATCAGCACCCCAAATAACCCTCCTAGACGAAGTTTCAGCGAAATCGGTGACCCTGCCTGGACCACCCATGTTAACGGTATGGGTGGTCTCCGGCCGAATCGTGAAAAACGGATGTCAGATTCGTGATCAGCACCCCAAATAACCCCCCTAGACAAAGTTTCAGCGGAAAAAAATTTTCGACCGAAGTCTTGTCGGTGGAGTCGGAACTTTTAACTAGTGCCGATGGATGAAAGGAGCGTTGGACTGGATCCCGAGGGACACCAAGGGTCCTCGTGGCAGACCTCAACCAGATGACGTCCTTCGAGTACTCTACCGCGGGCACTATCTTTCACTTAGTAGAAATAAATACGGTGTTCTTGCAAGGCAGATGTATGCTGTAAAATAGAACATCCCTGTGACAAGTCAAACCTATCCTTCTTAAAAGACCAACCCCGCCATCACGTGCCTACGAAAATGTTCTCGCTGTCGAGGGATGTCCAGTTCAATGTTGTAGATGACTCATCGCTATAAATGTTCCAAACAGGAGACTATCTCAACGGTAAGGCCTCTGTTATACTCCCGCGGGAGCATCCGCGGAAGGGCGGGAGTCGCGCCGAGATCCCTCACCAGGGGCCGTATGCACGTGCTCCCCCGTTGGGGGGAATCAATCAATATCAGCATATCTCATCACACCCCGATCCCCCATCGGGGGAGACTCGGGGTAGACGAGCATATGGCCCCTGGCCAATCGCCGCGCCCCGCCACGCCCGCCTCCAGCATCGACGGAACGTCCGCGGTGCACCCTTAGTCCGCGGACGTTCCGTGGATGCTTCCACGGGAGTATAACATAGGCCTAAGTCGGATTGGTCTAAGTGTTGTACAATATATGGGCAGAATCGCCTCTCTATGGGAAACAATAAAGTGCAGGTGACTCAACCCCAATACGACTCGGCGAAGAGTTAGGGACGACGGAAGTTGGGCCGTTCGGGGCATATTGACTCACACGCTTCGCAGCTGACGAGCACCTGCGGGATGAGTTTTCCCATCGCGGACTACGACTGCGCTCAGATGGTGTATTAGGGAGTGACCGGCGGTTTGGATCCCGCGGTTGTATTTGTTTTGCACTTTTGTAAAGCCTATGCTTTCCACCTATATGATTTATAATACCTAGTTGTATTATGTACCAGGCTGTCCAATAATTCCTGTCCGAAAATTTTCAAAAGTCTATAATTTTCCTTAGAAGTGTTATAATATCAGGCAAGTGTAAAAACCTTCTAGAATTTTCTCCAGAGTTCCACGCTAGGGGTATATAAGGCGCAGTCGCCGCGTCTAGCTACCAGTACAAGCTAAAATGAACCAAGGTCGAATTCGTACGTTCGTGTACTAAGAGTGGCTGCTGGGCAACGACACGGGCACCGCGGTTGCCAACATCTGCAGAGCGTGCAAGGAGGATGCAGTGTTCCAACGCACAGTCAGGCGCTGGTTCAATCGTTTGGAGAGCGGCGACACGAGCCTCGAGGGCAGGGAGCACAGCGGGAGGCCTGCTACGGTGGATGATGACGAAGTCCGTCGCTGTATGAAGGAGAAGCCGGAAGCCACCACCCGAGAACTGGCGACGACGCTCGGCTGCAGCAAGTCCACCATCCACAATCGACTCAACTTACTCGGCTACCACAAAGTTCTGGCCCGTTGGATCCCCCACCGTCTGATGGACGCCAACAAGCAGAGCCGCGTGGCCGTCTGCCAGTCCCTCCTCCTTCGTCCGCATCGCAAGGAGTTTCTCGAGGACCTGGTCACTGGGGATGAGAGCTGGGTCTCTACGACAACGTCGCCCGCCGTGCCGTCCGGAGAAGAGCCGCCGACGACACCGAAAGCCGACATGCACCCCTGAAGAACATGCTCTGCTGCTGGTGGGACGCCAAGGGCATGCTGTACTTCGAGCTGCTCCCGCAAGGCAGGACGGTCACCGCCTCCATCTACACCGATCAGCTCGAGAAACTAGCCGCCGCCGTCCGAGAAAAGCGTCCCCGACGGGCCGCGGTCCACCTGCTGCACGACAACGCGCGCCCCCACGTGGCGAAGGAGACCCAGCAGAAGTTGGCGACGCTCGGCTGGGAGACGGTTGCCCATCCGCCGTATTCCCCGGACCTCGCCCCCTCCAACTACCACTTGTTCCTCCCGCTGAAGCACCATTTGGCCGGAAGAAAATTCACCAACTACGACAACCTCAAATCCGACATCGCGGACTTCTTCGAGTCGCAGCCCCCGGAGTTCTGGGCGAAGGGCATCGGCGACCTGCCCAATCGGTGGGCCACTGTTGTGGATAACTGTGGTGATTATATTGTTGATTAGATTTGTTTTTCAATAAAGTTGAAAAAAATTAAAAATGGTGAAATTTTCGGACAAGAATTATTGGACAGCCTGGTATTTGATTTAAGGTAGTCTCGCCGGTACACCTGTTTCTGTGCCACGCCAGCTTCAAGAATCTGACAACGCTTGCTTGATGCAAGGTCGGTACCTCAACGAGCACCCATGAACTTTTGAGAGTCCCATCCAATGCTTGTTACCCAAGGACCTGGGTTCATGTGAAGAATCAGGCTGCACGGAACCTTTGGCTCTCATTCATAGCATTGTTGCTGTGGAGACTGCCTTGGTTTCTTAGAGTAAACCTTTTAACTGATTCGCAGTTTGAAGCATGTGTTATATGTAAATGTATGGATAACATACTACAATACCACTGAGCAGATACATGAAAGCATGGGTCTTGCAGAAGAGAAACCAAACGCGGTGCGCGTGACCCAAACCCACGACCTGCGTGTAGGCAGAGGGCTAAGCAGCCAAACCGAAAGTGGTCTATGACTTCGATCACCGATGCGTTCATTTGGAACCGGCGTTCGTTTCCGCATCCAGTGATATACACCTCGCTTCAAAGAGCCACGGTCACCCTTGTGAGTTCAGCAGCGCTCCCGAAGAACTAGCACGACTTTCAACAAACAAATTGCATGAAATAACTCTCATAAGCCTTGCAATTAAACGGAGTCGACATATTGTACAGTGTGATTAAGCCATTTCACCTCTTAACGTATTTAATGTTTATGAGCCAATCATACACGACATAGCCTCACTCATGACCTTTTCGGAACAACAAGAATGGGAGAAACAGGGAGAGATGAAGAGAGAGGGTTTCTCTATGGCTCTAAATAAAGGATGATGAACAGTCTTTGGAAGCTGGGAGCAGCCCACACCACCGACCCTAGTGTCTGTTGACGAACGTGGAGCAATAAGAGACGAGAAACAGCGAATGAAAATGAATGGATGAAATGGACGATGATTCAATGATAGTAATCGGTTCGAGCGAGGGCTTCGGGCTGATGATGATAGAGCTTTTCACCGCGTAAATATAATGACGATGCGAAAATATAGAGACGAGACTCCACAATCAAAGAATCGGACGCGCGCGATAAATTAAGAACAGGTTCTGTCTGCGTGCGAAGAGGTGGCTATGGGGGTATCTGTGTACGGCGTGTTCTCAACCAAACCTTCGTCGGTGCTTATATACACTATATCGATCAAGGACCACTGCGATTGATTGATATCGATTAGGAGAGCGCGACGGCGCGCGCTGCGCCGCTCAGCGATGAGGACTGACTGTGCACTCGCTCTGCTTTGCAGCAGTTAGACTGCGGCATGAGTCGCGTCCTCGGACCGCGAACGAGTTCTGTACGTGTGTCAGGGCTGCGTGAAAGGGACAACGGGACGAGGCCAATACAGATGAACACATGGAAACACACAAATAAAACGACGTAAATGTACAAGAGGACGCGACGTGTCGCTGCGAACACGTCGACCGAGACATGCAACGACGACGAAATTCATCGGGAATCGACAAAAACGAGGGGCGGGGGCGACACGGGGCGACCTAGTATGAACCCGTGTCGTGTCCCTCGTCAGGGGTGTGTGGGCGAACGGAGCAAGGGAGAAATCAGAAATGTCGACGAAGAACAGTAGTAGCTAGGCGCGCCGCTAGACCGAGACCGGCACTTCGAACGCTCCGCGTCCGCGTGTGTGCGTGGCGCGCCTTGGCTGCCAGTCGAGGAGGCGGCATTTAGAGACTATAGACACGGCAAACCCGGACCGCTGTCTGCCGCGAATCTTAGCTCTCCGCCGACTCGTGCGCGTGGCCTCCGCGGCTCTCATCGCCATCCATTTCTAAGGGAGGTAGTGGCCGACCGGAAGGAAGTTTTGTGTCCGGCATCCGCAGCTCATCGAAAAATGCATGTAAGCATGCCTGAAAGGGACAGCTTCAGTAGGAATCGTGGAGATGTGCGGGTTGAAATGAGTGAACGACAGAAAGGAGCACGCACTTGTTGAGGTGTCGGCCTGGCATTGGGCGTGTACTCGATGATAGTTGAAATCAGATCTATCGCTTCTTGAGGAGTGCTGGCACGAAACACCTGCAAACAGATCCTATTCGCGATAAACTAAAAATCGACAGACCACTATTCCACGACTGCTTGACGCCACGTGCTCGCTTTATCTTGCTGCGCTAGTAAAAGGAGGAGGTGAAAGAGCCACGCTACTATGATACAACTTTGCAGTCATATCATAGTAGCGTGGCTCTTATAGAATACATCACCTTCTGCACACAATTCACAGTTAATGAGATAAAGATAAGGGCGCCATCAGAAATAAACCCGCCCCTTACACAATATCAGATGGAGATCCTACTTTTCCACTTTTATTTGATCCTTTGTGAAACTGTCAACTGTAGATGTAGAAGCGATGAAGCTGCGGATCAGCGATAAAAGCACTCACTAACTTACCACTGAACTGCCTAGCTGCGCCTTGGGCACATAGTAATACAGGAGCACAGCAGCTCACTAGCAGGAAAATCTAGTGTCAAGGCACCATAAAAGCGCGAACCCCACGAGGGAGTTGTCCTCACCGCCTCTCTTCTCTTTCACTATCAGCCACCCCTTAGCCGCCACAAACTTGAACTTCCTTCTAAAATTAAAGGATGTATATATTGTGTATGCATTGTAAGCTTTTTGAAGGAACTTTCCGAATGTCGCGAAAAAGAAACCGAGTGACCCCTGCTCGCCTGAGTTCCGCCGAGAAAACCACATGCGCCGTAAGGTCCAAAAGTAAGGTAGGAGGAAGAGTGATCATCAAATCGTCGCTAGATCATCACTGCAGGTCGTTAAACAGGCGTCGTCCCCTCTCAAAGCTCATTACCAACATCACCACACTTTCCAACCCCATGAAAACCATAGTGATAGACATCAAGTAGAATAAGGAGACGATTTTGCCTTCGCAATGTCGTACAACGGTCATTTGACAGTAAGTGTTCCACCTTTTTCATATGAAGTCAGCACGTGTAAACGGGACTGGGACTGGTTTTGAAAATGATGTACATCCGAATTTGGAAGCGAGTGGATGTGCATGCGAAAGTCGGCGCCTACTACATCTGCGCTACACACTCCCAACTATTGCAGCATTTCTCAAACAATGTCCGCTTAATTGGTGCGCACACAGTAGCACACTAAAATGTGAGTGGAATACCTCCGTTATATATATATATATATATATATATATATATATATATATATATATATATATATCCAACTACAGTATGGAATTCCCCTAAGAACTACGACGGCAAGCAACAGGAGCTTACGAACAACTCCAGGTGCAGTGAGTGGTCGCTCGACATCATCTTTCAGGGATGTTCAGCTTGTAGAGGTATAACGACCCCACCAGCGTTTGCTGCATGAAAATCATCCCTCTCAAGCCAACAGGGAGCAAAGTGCGATAGCATCTGGGATATGGGGCACGCGAGACAATGCGCCTGCTAAGATCACTAATACCAACAGTTTCACTCACCTTGGCCCAAGGATGGGCTTTGATCTGCGGGAACTTGAACTCCTTGTAGTTGGGGTTCATGCTTTGGATCTGCTCCTTCGTCGGAGTACCGAGGACCTGAGACGTAATGCTTCAGCACTGCATCTACAAGCACCAGTAGATATAACTTCACCTTTATAATTTCAACCAGCTGATCAACACCAGAATCGCCAGGGAAGATCGGCTGACCGAGCAAGAGCTCTGCCATCACAGTTCCTGCTGACCAGACATCGATCGAATTGGTGTAGTTTGTAGCACCAAAGATGAGTTCCGGGGCCCGGTAATACCGAGAGCAAATGTACGACACATTCGGCTCCCCCTTCAAATACGAAAGATCATAAAAGAAATGAGCACGCGCATTCCACTTCTCATAAAAGCTACTCTCGCAAATCAATTCGGAAAAAGTAATAGCTATCAAAACCTCATAATTATTAATCGAAGGGGCAACAGAAATATATACAATTTTCACGTCGATTTGGATACCTTTCAAATCAATTGGACACTCTTCTAAACTAGCTTTAAGAATTTTGAAATCAAAGTGAACTCTTCCAAATCGAAATGGCCTTCAGACAGGTAACTCAGTAATTTTTTGTTCAAGGAACACTTGGTGTAACTTTCTTTGAAACTGTTTAGTGTACCCGCCCCAATAAATGTAATAATTTTATAAAAATTTTATTTTTAGGGAGAAAATAATCAGTTAAAATTTGTCTTAAAGCACAGCAAAGAAGCAAGCATATAGATTCGCCGCAACCTTTATTTGATTGGCAGTGTAAATGTCACTGACATGAACCATCAAAGTAAGGATATGTGTGTTCACTACAGTAGTTTTTGTTGTATAGTTAACAGGTGCCAAACTCTACGCAAACAGAAATTCTGCTATCAATCGAATAAAAATCGCAACGTCGTCAACGAGTGTGTGGCGCAATCTTTTTCTGCCACTAGAAAATGCCCTCCTTCCTGCTCTTTAAAACAAGCTCTAAACAATTATTTTTCCTCAAAACCAATAAAAATTGCAAACAATGAGTTCACTTATTTGGTAGGTGAATTCAAACTTCAAAGAAATTTCCACTAAACGTTCCACTAGTTCCTTGAACAAAATTTTTTTAACCTTTTTGAAGTCTTCAGTTTAATGCAGAAGAAGCTCATTTCGATTTGGAAGAGTTTGCTATGATTTCAAAAGTCTTAGGCTAATATAAAAGTGTCCGATTTGACTTCAAAAAAGTCCAATTTGACGTGAAAATGGTATATAATACAGGCAAAAAACATCATTCAGTGCTCAAACCCGCCGACTGAAGTAGAATTTCACCAAAAATCTTCGTAACTATTTCACCTCAACAAATAGGACAAAGATTGCAAAACAAAGGAGGCACACAAAAGTTTCCCAAGGCGCGACCTCCTAAGCGATTTGAAATCCGATAACCCTTACCTTTTCGCCGCGGAAAATCGCTTATGTAGAATTTCACTTGCGACTGGGCTTTTAAACATTTTGTAAGGGAAAGGCAGTCGAGGCTGAGAAGCTCTAAAAGGCTCATATGGCCTTTCAATAGAACAGGGCCAAGGAGAAGGGATAAAATAAGCACGGTCGAATTCAAGAAAAACAATGTCTCTTTCAATTACATGTGTAAGCTTAGAGTTACCAAATTTGGCATGCCTCAAAGTTCGGCGATCTGCATCAGTTGATGGCACCTTTCAAAGGAGACATGATAGCCTGCTCATCAAGTAGAATGATATTTAAAACAAAGCTGCGAGAAACCTTAGAAAGCTGCCAATTCTGTAATATCTCCACGGCATCCCGAGATTATGAATTCTGCCTTCCTACACAGCTAATGGTTGTTAACTAATCAACCTTCGTGGACATCTAACTCATGCGAGATCTTTGGAAGGAATAGCCATACAAAACAAAATTAAAGTTGTTGGACATAAGCCCTTCATTTATCAGATAATAAAATTCCGTGTTCTTTAGAAAAGACTGAAATAGAGCATATTGCGTAGGCGATGCCAATACTAAGCAACCGCATTCATTAGTTTCGCTAAGGAAAATAGGTGTTAAAAAGGGCAAAGTATTAGAAAGGGAAAATCACCAATGACAACAACAATGTAGGTCCAGATGTTTAAAAAACAATGCAGGGAAATGCTTAAATTCAAGCCAATTCCAACCTTGATGAAAGGTTTGGGAGACCCAATTCTGTAAGGTCAGTCAAAGCACCGTTTTGCCTACTATAGTTGTGCTCTCCCAAAAATTTCGAATAAGCGAATATATTCGAATAGCGACGTTTTTCGAGCATTCGAATTCGAATACATTCGAAAATCGCGTTTTTTCGAACGTTCGAATACGAATATTCGAATTCGAATAGAAATATTCGAATTCGAATGCTCGAATATTCATTCGGGCACTAAGTACTAGGCATATTGCCTACTAAGCTTTCGCGCCCTTTCTAAGCACTTATTATGGAAAGAATGTCCAATTGCGCGCAGATAAAATACTTGAGTTGGTCGAATGCGGAATAGGGGAAGAAACTGGAGAAACAACGCTAGATGACTAGTTCGTCGGGTTTTGTCTCAAGATAGAAAACTCAAAACTAAAGCTAAAAACTAAACTAACTAATGGCTCGAAAGCCAATGTTTAGAACAGAAGGTCGCTGTAGATGAGAAACTTCCACGGTGTTCCTATATTTTATCAGAAGACTAGCTGAAATACCACCTTCGTGCAATAAGCAAAACGAAAGAGCTCGCTTCGAGGAATTCTATGA
The DNA here is from genome assembly GCA_947359475.1 of Heligmosomoides polygyrus bakeri. NCBI lineage: Eukaryota > Metazoa > Nematoda > Chromadorea > Rhabditida > Heligmosomidae > Heligmosomoides > Heligmosomoides polygyrus. The sequence continues at coordinate 62,759,925 of OX375869.1, forward strand.
TATGACGTCTCACTACACAAGGACGGAAGTGGAGGCGGTCCAGGTTCTTTGCTAGAAAAAATCACCCTTCAAATAAGCAATGTTGGGTTGGGCTCACTTCCCTACCGTAATCCAAGCCGTTGACGGTGCTCACGGTAGCATGACGGGTGGATACACCACCGTCAGGAGAGGTCATCGCCTGCCCCCACCGTCTTCCACTCCTCTATTTGAATTTAGCCACGCCCTGGTGAACGGATGTGCATATAAGGAGCAGGGGCCGTATGCTATTCTCTCCCCAACAGTTCCCGGCCGAGTATGAGGCGGTCTCCGCCCACATCCGCAGTATGCACATCGTGCGCCATCGATTTTTCGCGCCGGGTATCGTCCCCGAGTCGGGAGAGAATAGCATACGGCTCCAGATTCGATCCAGAGAGACTCCAGCAGCTCCACTGTTTGCCTTACCATTGTTTTGTGTTCATTATAAATCTACCATTCAATTTATGTGCCTCGTACCACGGAATAGTCATCGGCCAGTCTCCACTTCGAAGAGGCACTGAGAATACCAGTAGCTAATTGTGTGTCAATGGAACCATTGAACAGCACGGCAAGATTTATAAGGCGAAAATCTTGCATGTCATTTTGGTCAAGAGGTAGAACCTTCAGAGGTAGACCTTAGACCTCATTCTTGAACGATCATGTTCAGTTTTTGGCGCTGTAATCAGGTACAGTTTGGCATTATGCAAAATAACTAGTGTCTCGATTTAATAGGAATGACTACGAGCTTTCATGTCAGTTACAAAGCTCCGCCTAATCCTAGCACGTCTAACTTCCGAAGCTTCCGCATGTAGCCAATATTTTTCCCATCCTTGAGATATCGCCTGGAGAAGCAATCCCCTTGCCGAGAGTAGGATGATGGAAAAGATTCCAACCATTTATCTGTTCTGTCAGTACAGCAGCTTTCAAAGAATGGAAAATACTTTGTGTTCGTTCTAACATAGGAGATATTACGAGAGAAAGCCTGAGAGATTTGCCCTAACGTTTAGTAGGAACGGAGGTGTGGTTCAACAATGCAGCTTTAACTTTTTAAACGGAACAACTCGAACACGTTATAGAAAAATCTAAGAAAATGGCGCCCATAAGACGAATACGTAAAACAAACCTTAACCAAGTACTTTGCTGAACCGAAATCACATAGCTTGAGAATTCCGGATTCGGGATCGATGAGTAGATTTTGCGGTTTAATATCGCGATGACAAATTCCGATTCCGTGAATGTAGGCCAGAGCTCGAAATAGCTGAAAATTATTGGTTCATCTAAACGTATAAGTAACATGTTACACATTTTTGCAAGCTTTTCCTTGCAAAGGCAGCACGCCAATGACAGAGTAGAAAAGTTTACAAACAAAGGAAATACTCTGATCTCCACACAAACACGAGAAAATTTCTACAACTTCCTCTTTGCTAGGCAGTGCCGGGCCTTCGTTAATCAATGTTTTACTAATTCCTAACTTCACACTGTTCCGCCTTCATAGTGCTGACACTAATTCTAGAACACAGCTCGTTACACAATGCTTATAATTTTACCTGGAATTTCAGAGCCTAGGACGAGTTCACATGAAAGCTAAGAACAACTAGATATGACACCTTGGTCCGACGACAACACTGTGCCCGATTTCTTCTAATGGCGAAGATCCAGAAGAGAAGAGTGAGAAACAATCACCGTGTTCACCCTAGCATCAGATCCCCCCCCCCCCCCCCCACCACCACCACCACCGGATGATCAATGAGAACGAGACAGCGAGGAACAGGTATGCTTAGGCAAATACCAACTAGACCGAAAAGAAACTACAGGAATGAAAAAAAAAGACAAATAGTCGTCACATGGCGCACTGAAAATTCGAAGAAATGCTCCCGTACTAGCAAGATTACCTACTCTCGCTCTCTTTCAACCCTCGTCAAATTATGATTCCAAAAAGTACAAGACAAGTACGAAAAAACTGAAACATCATTCACCTGATACATATATAGCTTCACATATATTAAAGGAATAGACTGCCGTTGCTTCGAGTAGTGGCGAGCCACCCTTAAAGACGAGATCTATATCTGGACATGAAAGAGACAAGGGCCACTACACGAGACCGTCTCCACCCTACCTGTATACGGTCTCAGGAACATACTCCAATATCAAATTGAGATACAGCTCATCCTTCTTCTCACCGCCAGAGTAGAAGAAATATCTGTAAAGGTACCACCTTCGTAATATAAATAAAAACTCACGTTTACGAAAGGTACTGCATTATCACTGTATCCGGAAGGCTCTTGGAGTACATGAAAACAGACCAAAAATCAAGTCGTTTTTCCACCACTGTCAAACTAGGCACGCACGCATCTCTCCGCACGATGCTCTTAAGAGCAACAACCTGCAGATCCTGCAGCAACCGCCACACATATCCCTTACATTGCTGCTTACCAATAGTACTTTAATGATATAGTAGTAACATTATTCACAAAGAAACCCTTCTGAAGCAACTACGCCTCACAAACCAGCCACACATTGAACGAAATAATGACTTTTAAGCGAGGATCAAACTTCCTACTCATTCTGGTCAGCCTAGTAATACCCGTTGCGTCAGCAGCACCTCGTTTTTACATTCAGCGCAGTTTATCATGAAATTATGGGTACTCAGCTCTCAACTCTCCTCACGAGATGAAGCAGGTAAGGCCACACTGCATCACAGGGATGGCACACTGTGCAAAAGAGCTTGTCCCCCAGCCCTCATAACAGCTGAGCTAATGATGGTTCGACATGAAGTTAGTCTATCTCGGAAAGCTTGACAAAAATCTGCTTGGGAACAAGGCTTTTTAAATAACACCACATGGGAAAAAATAAAACTCTTTAATCTCACCTAACACTCAAGCATATAGCATGAACTACATTAACAACATACAAAATTATAACTAAAATTTGGAGATTAATGATTGGATAAATCGTCATAGCCGTTAAGAAAACGATGAGGGACCAGTTCCCTAAATGCAGCTACATATTCTAAACTAAAAATTACTACAGTGAAAAGGCGCTATAAAGGAGTACATTCATGTCAGCGTGTCAACTCTAATCTATGCTCGCCAGAGGTACAGTGCGTTCAATCCTACATGAGACTCTAGAGGCACTGTGAGCATGTAGCTGGGTTATACAATGAACTGATGGCCCGATAGCTGGCCTGTAATCTGCGGCTGAAGCTTTTGAGATGTGGACGAGTAAAGGTTCCTAGTAGCGGCTGTACCACATATGTTCTATGAACAGAAAATCTTTTAGAATCAAGCTCTGAAGAGCATTTATTAATCTACTATGCAAAGAAGGAGGCAAATCTAATAATCTTCCCCGATATGTGTATTCACTCGCGCTGCTACCTTCTAATGCTGTCCTGAAATACGGAACAAAATAAGCAACAATTCTCTCTATCCAACCTGAAGATGCAGACATCAGACATCCCAATGACCAAAACTGTATAGCAAACGACAGCTTCAGTGCACAAGATTATCGTAGACTAGCGTATACGGCTTAGAAATCCAGAGAAACTTTTTAGTTCGCAGAAAGAGCATTAGCGCACCCCGCCAAGTCCAAGAGAGGGGGCGTCACCAAAATTCAAACACTCGCAACTAACTTTCCTAGATGTTCGAAAACCATATGAAGTAAACACTGATCCTAGATCAGATCTAATCAGAGCAATTAGAAGACCATTGGGGGGACCTGGAACTACTGGTGATCGGGTAACCGTTGTTTGTCCAAGAAGCAAAAACATTGCAGATATGAGGCCACCACCGCACACATGGGCGAGCATAAGAAAGAAAAACGTACGAGAAAACAATGAACTTACTTGAGTTTAACTATATTTGGATGAGAGAGCTTTCGCATGATTTGCAGTTCCCGGTTTTTAAATCGCTTATCTTGGAGAACCTTCTTGATTGCCACAGGCTCGTTGTTCTCTTGCAATTTGGCCAAGAATACGACACCGAAGGAGCCATTTCCTACTACCTTTTGATCACAGTACGACACCTCCACCTGAAACATGGATGCAATTAGCGAATACATGGGGACAATTAGAGTTCGAAACAGACCCTATCTCCAACACTTGACAGCTACTTTTGTAGCATAAAGTTCTAACAGGGCAGCAAGTCTCAACAATTTAGTTTTTTTGCAGAAAACACTCTGAGTAAGTATGCTATGTAAGTAGGAACGCAAGGAATCTCAACATTTCTCTGACAGATAAAGGATAAATGACAAATGATGACGTTAATAAATTCCTTTTGATGCGCCCTGCGCACTTCTACGGGATGGCGTGGAGTCAGTTGGAATGCATATTTAGTTATGCAACGGCTTGTAACTTAAATGGGTGAAATAAACAAACAGTGAGTGCGGCTTCGTGGCAGGGACACTGTCCTGAATGCGTCTACCGTTTTCTAAACAAAAATGCATGGCGAAAGTTACAGGCATGATTGAATGCACGTGCAAGGGTAAACAACCTGCTTCTAACAGTCTCTACTGATGTGATAGTATTGTTCAAAACAAAAATAAAACTCGCACTTTCGGAAACTTCAGAAATGTGCTGTTAGTGAAGCGAATCTAGCTAATCTAGTAATTTCAGGTTATCAACTGAAGCACCACAAAGCGGTGTACTGCGATTTTGGGAAACATTAACCGGCTTCGAATGAAAGGTTAACAACAATTAATGCTTCGGCTATTAAACAAACTACAGCTGTCGTAGCCTAGCAGCGTTAACGACTCTAGCTCGTCCACAGCAAAAAAAAATTATCCTTCTTCGGTGCTCCCTTAAATAATGCGAATCTTCCAAGGAATTTAGCTTAGCTCGCTAAAAAGGTGGCTGAAAACGCATGTAGCATAAATTTTCCAGCAATTCGTTGTAAGATCAAGACGTAATATGCCTGATATAGTTCGACACCTTTCCAGTTATAACCGTACCATCTAGTGTGATGCAGTTTTCTTTGGCAAAGCAAAAATCTGGAAAAAAATTAAAACCCTAAGTTGACAGAAAACAGTGGTAAGGGGCTTCGAAAACCTAAAAATGGGAAGCTGTGTGGAATACTCTTTTTGCCAAACTTCAACTCCGTCAGAACTCATCCTTCAAAAATGTGGCCCTAGATCTAAGCAACCGCATTCACAGAGGCAAGCGTCACAACCACTTCATTCAATCAATGTCTCTCAAGGAACCAGAACTAAAAGCATTACCTGCTGATCAACACCATCTGCGGCAACTGACGCGACTACAGTAGTTGTCTGCCGACCGCCCTTCAGAGAACACGACAATAACTGTTTATTCATGGCACCCTGAAAATAGAGCACCTTTTCATCTGAGGCCATACCAATAAAACTACAAACCAAAACTGTGTCCTTAGAAGGGCAAACGACTTCAATGGGCACAAAACCCTTGCCTCTCTGGCTTCAAGGAAGTTGCATTCTTGCACACAAAAGTTGCACAGAAAATTTTAAATTTTTTAAACGATTTTTTAAACGGAAATCTTTGGTTAAATTTCCGGTACATCGTTAAATTTCGTTCAAACATACAATTAGCTGCAAACTAAATATTATTTTAAAAGAGAAAATCAGGAAAAACATTTTATGTTTCTACTTCAACAAGTGAACAACTAAGGTTAAATGAACGGAATGCAACACACTACAAACTAACAAACAATTCACTAACAATAATGAGTGGACTGAAAATAAGCCAGCTATCAACAACAAATTAGGGTTCCAATTAGATCAGGCAGACCCCGGAGTCTCTACCCTTTCCTAGTTCTCTGCAAAACCATTTTGTGTGACTGTTCTACGAGCATGTACCTACATACAATCTCGATGCGAGCATCAGCCCGCGAAGTAGCGAAGGAACGGCGCAATAGGCTCGAGGGTCGGTCACCTTCTACATACTGGATATTCGCCTTGGAAAGAAGGCAAATGTATGTCCAGTTACATCAGAAATGGCCTAGCTCAGTTCGTCATTGGGGTAGGTCTCAACGATGCTGCATAAATCTTTTTTGTACAGCACAAAACGTTGTACAGGGATGTACTACAAGGTGATCCCGTCCGAGCCTGTTTGAGCGGAAAAAATTCGATTAAAAAATACAAGTGGAATATTAAGTTCAGGAAAAGTAGCTTTCCAATTTTTCGCAAATCATTTAAAGCACGTCCAGCGGCCGAGAACCTCGGTCCTTGGTCTCGAATGCTCCAGGTTGCGAGCAAAAATATTTTGAGATAAGCAGCGCCAAGTAGGGATAGGCAGATCTTACGAGGAGACCAGAACAGTATTTTAGTAGATTCGTTGACGTGTTTGGCATTTGGGTGAAGAACTTTTCTAGCCCCCAAATGTGCTACTTCCAAAAATGCAAATACATCATAGAAGCCATGAGAATTAGAATGAAGGTAAAAATGGAATAATATTTGCGCGCTGTGGCCGACGTCACAGGTACAAGCCCATAGGTCAAACACAATTGGCATTGGAGTGCAATATCTTCTCGCCAGGGCTTCTTCATACTTGTCGGCGAGAGTCACGGGAGCGATTGGTCGGCCAGGCAAATCGCTCCCTTCGCCCCTTCGCGAAGTAGGAACAGGCTCCTACGGCTGTGTTAGGGCGGATTGTGTCTGTTTAGTCTTACTGATCTCAATAGTTTTTCAGGAGCACTCCTAATCGAGAGGGTGAGGCCTGGAATATTAGTGCTAACTAAGAGATGTGATAAACTTATTAAGAAAACTGTCCGCTAAAAAATTCGTTAAATTTCTGAAAATTTCCGTTAAGTTGTTAAACCAGATTTTAACGAGAGATGCCGTTAATTCGTTAAATTCGTTAACCGTAAAATGTTTACCCGTGGTTGGAAACTGTTTCACGTCAATAGTGGTATAGCTACAAGGAAGCTTTTCTTTGAGCTCCGTACCAAGTAACGAAACTGAAACTCCGAAAATGGAACATAGGTAAGTGTTCGTTTTCATGTATAAATGTCCTGCACAGCAAACGACCCTTTTTGGGTGCAATTCTAGAGAGGGGTCCACCATGTATGTCTTCGACAGCTGGAAGCTTTTGCACTTCTCAAAGCAGGCTGCAGTGTCTCTCCATAGCTCTAGTGTATACGCTTTCGTGCTTAGCATCATCATTCTAATTTTAGGCACATTTCCCGATTCTATGTAGAAAGGCAAGGATTGTCCCCCTTCTTAGACTTGCACCACTTTTGGTGTTTAGCTTTATGGTGCCGTCAGCTTGAACTGCAGTAACCTAGCAGTGTCGCCTACCAAACTTCATGCCAAAACTAGCGGGAGGTAAGTGTTGTTAATGTTGTAAACACTCCTGCTTTACAACATAGTGTCTGGATTATATTCCCACAACACTTTAAAAAGTAATTTCTATTAAGAATGGAAGCTTAAAAAAGTGACCAAAATCTGTGGAAATCTTTCAATCACTGCCCTCGGAATTTTTAAACTACTCGAACCAATAGATATGTCTGCTTCAGAAATGATGAGGCCACACAAATTCACAGCAATACCTTGAAACAATATAATTAACTCAGTTTTGTAAACTTACCGCGGCGGATGTTTGTGCGGAAGACTATCACGGTCAGGCAAAAAATACCCTCACATTCACAGTTGGTCTCCACGTCGAGCCATTTGCTAGGTATACGATCTTCAACTGTTTTCTTCTGACGTAGAGTGTAAACGAAGTACGGTGAATCCTCTCCACCCCATCTCCCCTCCCTTCCGGAGCCACCTTTTATGACGAATTTTATCATTTCTTCAAAAACTTGTGTGTGAGTGCATCAGGGGTGTGCGTAATTACGATTTACGATTTACGGCTATTTTCTCCGAATTTTTTACGATTTCCGACATTTTGGGTTGTAAATCGTAAATTTTCGTAAATGTGGTCTTCGATTAACAACCAACTGGCGCCCAAATTTATGTGGACCGGGTTATAAAGATGTGCCCACTCCAATGGCCCCTCTTATAGCTCATTACCAGTCCCCTTCAGAGTTGTTTTTTGATACTCAAATGTGTTACTGTGGTAGAAGACACGTCCTGTATACAGGGTTCTCGAATCCGACTATCAGTCTCCTAGAGAAAGAGAGACGAGTATTCTACAGGGTGAGTAAAAAGCATTGACGCACCTACTTTTTGCTTCAGCTCCAGCTTTCTCTTTCTACCTCTCTAGGTTTTTGTGTGTTATTTTTGTTTCCTGTATTGTGCTCAAAAAACACTCACGAAAAAATCTGATGAAACATGACCATCGTCGCTACGGTGGCCCTTTTTTGTCTGTTACCCAAAGAGCTGAATATTTCCTTAACAAGAGAATTAGGCGCTGTTCGAAACGGTTGGTGAGGAAAGAGGTCAGCAACCCAAACGTTAGCCACGGCCCTGTCATAGCAGATGATGACTACAAGATGTTCAAGCACGATAACATTCAAATCCAAAATTATCAACCTCTGTCCGATAACGGCAAACAGATAACACGCGCAGGTGTGGACAGCTTCTCAGACTAGCACAGCTTAAACGTGAATCCGCTGGATTACTCTTTTTAGGCGATTTTGGAGAATGAGGTCTGGGCTACTTTCAACACCAGTCGCAGAAGGCTACCCTGTTCAAAGCACGGGAGGAAATCCAAGCCAGTACTTGCGGCGCGTGCTCATGAATTTTTCCGTCGTTTTTGCTCCTGCATTCACAGTAAAGGCGCCAATGTCGATTACGAGTTATTCTATCGTGTTTGTAAGATCATTTCCCATATTTCTCATTCGAATATTTTAAAACTTACTGCGCATTACTATTTCCACAACCGCCATTTTCTGCGTCAATACTTTTTACACACCCTGTAGATCCACGTCCTGTTTGGTAGTGAGGTCTAGTCAATTTATTTATTTACAAGTGCTCCGACACGCCTGTCGGCGTGTCTCGCACCTGCGCGCTTCGCGCGATCTCAGAGAGTCACTAAGCCAAGATCTTCAAGCAGCTGCTCTGCTTGTGCAGCCTTCTCGGCACCTTAGCAGTGAAAAGAGGTATTTGAAAACCTTAGTAATTTCGAACCTTGGTCTACCTCCTTTAAGATCAGGTGAGTAGTTCTTCGATGTGAAGCCGTCCAGCTCTCCCTCCCTCCATCCTCAACATCCCTTCAACATCGGCACTATCTTCAGGCAGTTCAGAAACGTAATTTATTTGCGTTAATCAGTGCTTTCGTCCTCAGACTGTTGTGGAGCACTCCTTCGGCCATAGAACCCGCGTGTCTTCCATCCCCCGCCCCACCTCGATCGGTTAAATTTGGGAGAAACCACCGGCGTGTCCCACCCCCTCCCTCTCCTCCCCGATCGGTTAAATCTGGGAGAAAACCACCGGTCAGTACCTCGATTAGCCCAGGGCTAAAGTTTCGGGCCGCTTGAACGACATCCGCAAAAATCGATAATATCGATCGATATCGATTGATCGACTTCAGATTCGCGTTCAGCAACCTCGATTACCCCAGGGCTGAAGTTCCGCACCACCTGAACGACATCCGCAAAAAATCGATAATGTCGATCGATATCGATTTTCTCCCCTGCTGTGAAGGCCTTCCGTCGATGATCATCTAAATGCCCAAGCACGGTTGCCGACGTCTGTTCAGCGACCTCGATTACCCCCAGGGCTGGAGTTTCGGACCGCTTGGACGACATCCATAAAAAATCGATAATTTATTCGATATCGATCGATGGTAATCTAACGTCAAAAACGAATTTCATAATCATGTTCAGCGACCTCGATTACCCCTAGGGCTGAAGTTTCGGACCGCTTAGACGACATCCATAAAAATCGATAATTTGATCGATATCGATTGATGGTAATCTACACTTCAAAAACGAACTTCATAATCATGTTCAGCGACCTCGATTACCCCTAGGGCTGAAGTTGGCGACGTGTTCGGCAGGTCTACTGCATCGCCTGGCACGGTTGCCGACGTGTTTGGCACGTCTACCGAGCCGCCAAGCACGTTTGGCGACGTGTTCAGCTCGTCTACTAAGTCGCCAGGCACGTAGAAGGCGTCTTGGTATTTTCCGATATTTTCTTGCCTTAATTTGTGCCCCGTTTCACCGTAATTTCCCCTATTTTATGACTCATCGCGTCGATCGATAGTGTGACTCATCGCTTAGCGGATTATTATAGTATGATAATATGGATATTCATGCCAAACCTATCTAATAGAATTGACGCAAATCCACGATCGAACACCATTCGTGACTGGAAGCGGGGTCTAGAAAGTTGCCGTTATCATGTCATCATAAACCACCGATGTTTCTATCGGTCTGCATTTTAGTTCACAGGGCGGAAGAGCAAATTGATGCTCGAAGTGCGGTAAAACCAAGCGCATAGCATTTCAAGAAAAGCTCGAACTGTTTTTGGCGGTTTTGATTTTCCTTTTTGCTGGTGTGATTGAGTTTATGGTCACCCTATCTGATCCGCTTAGGATGCTGCAGACTCTCGGAACAAACGTTCGTTACAGAGCTGATGAAGAGCAGCCCGAGGGAGTGCGGAGAAATATTAAATGGTAGTGCAGTATTGCAGTAGCATTCAAAATCGGACAAGTGCAGGCAAACTTGCGTAGAAAACCAGTCGATGGTTCAGAACGTGTGAGCACTTTCAAAGCTACGAAATGAAACCTTCCCATTTTAAAGCGACTACAAAAGTTGTCCAAGAAATATGGTCACTTCACCACTGACCAATGGCCATACTGTTTTGACGGACAAAACTCTCTTATACGTCTGCTATGGGAATGCCCATGGACTATTTTCAAAATGTAGAAAAGCTGAGAACTTTCAGTGTGTCACACGATGAGATTGCACCATGCGTTCACTCTGAATACGTGGCGCAATCCCATCGTATGACTCAGTACGTTTGTTGGATTACTACATGCACAGTTGCTGTTTTCTCCGCATTGCTCAGTGTTGGAGTAATTTTTCAATTTTAATTTTGACAGAGACTTCTCGCTGTTTCTGGATTGATACGCAAGCTATAAGTTGGTAGTAAGTTAGGAAGTTAACGAGTATTCAAACGATGCAGGGTTTTGCTGGAATATCATGCATAGGTTAAAGTAAAGTTTTTGAATCTACAGTTTTGTCGGCTGTCTTGGAACGAGTAAATTTTAATTTGAAAGATGTCTTACTAGTAAGAAGATGTGAAAAGGGAAAGTAGTTTGGTAAATAAAGCTGTTCAGCTTGAGCTGAAAATAACGCGACAAATAAATACTGAATCACATCGGTTAACATTAACAGAAAAATCCTTCTGGAAATTTACCTGTAACCACTACAGGTAAGGTGACTACTACGATTTACGATTCACGAAATTTCAAATCTCATTTACGCACACCCCTGGAGTGCACATATTATGTGTCAAAAGCCATAGAACGTACCTTAACGAGCCCAGGACGTGATCCAATTCGAGACGAAATCGAAAAGCCTAGCCTCGGTGGAAAGAGCTATGGAGGAAGGGGCAGATTGGCTGATCAGCTACAGCCACCGCGCCGCTGTCGTATTCACTGAAACACGTGTCAAATAAGATATATCGTTTAAAATTTTCCGCAGACGCCGTATATTTGAGCTAGTTGCTGTTCGCGATAAACAAAGAATGAACAGCGTTCCGAATAGCTGCGCTATCGATTTTCGAAGATTAGCCGACTTCCGGCGCAAGAACTTGGCCAGAAAGAACAACAGAGCGAAGAGAAAGGATAATGCCAGAAGTGGCCAAATCACCTCATCCCTATGAGAAGATTTGCAACTACAATAAGACCAATAACACGGAACGAACGACGACGGCAAGCAGAGGAAACGAGTACACAGAACAGGACAGGACCACGCGCGGCCACGGCCACCGTGCTTATCACCGACCACCAAAGAGCACTCCCACAACACCACGCCACCAAATCTTGGAATAACGAACAAAGCGGATAGTGAGTGACATGGAACACCATTACAACAGTTCTGCACCCACGACAAGCTCTTCCACCAAAAATTCCCAATGTATGAATGGAAATGAAGGTTTGGGCGCTTCAACAAAAAAAAAACGCAAATTTCAAACGCAAGATATCGGAGGACTCATAATACTACGGGTGCAAGCTATAATTCGAGGTGTAGACAACAACAGCAGAAGTCTATTCGGCCCACAAACAGCAGCCTGATCTGCAGCAAATGTGGCGTTCAATGCAAGAAAATCGCGGTGGTGGTTGCGCGTCTGCATTTGTTGAAAGGCATAATTTAGAGAAAAGCGAGAAGTTTAAGGAATGGAAAGCACGGCGTAGTCCAACAAAAGCAATCAGCATTCGACGAACTAGAAATTTTCCAAAAGAAGTCGGATAAGGTATGAATGCCTAGCTCCTCCACAAACGACTTCGGCGGACATTCAATAGGCAAGTCAGTGATATTCCACCCGTGCGATATTAGCAGCAATGCAGACAGACGACTGAAGGTTGCACAGTTTAGTTAGCTCCATCAGTCTGTTCGTGATTTACATGTGGTAAGCTCCTACTGACACTGACTGTGACACATTCGGCACTGCTGCAGCTACGCTTCAGCTCAAACGGCAGACCTTGCCTGTAAAATTGAGCCTGAGTTACAACGACAGTCGAGGGAGCTCTCGATCAAGTCGGTCGATAATGAGGCTCAGAACAACGACGGCCGCAACACTTCCTAAAGTTGATACGTCTGTTTGAACAAAACCGTGGCTTGTCTATTGTTTGCTTGCAGAATGCATTTCTACGACTAATGTGTTTAATATTCACATTTCCTGCACTGTTGCGTTCACTCGAAACTCGCTCTGTTTGCTGACATAAAGTGGTAAATCCCAAAGGAAACAGCGCTTCTGATCCTAGGGAAAGGGGTAAGCATTTAGGAGAGCCTTGATGAAGCAGAGAATGTGCGGAAAAATTGGGAAGGACTGGAGAACGAGACGACATTCCCATACTCGCTTTTCTGATATGGAGACGGCAAGTATATTCTCCCGCGTCCCCTTGACGGATGATGCATGAGAGCAGCGTGGAATAATTCCTCAATCCAGGTAAAATTAACGAGCTCACGAGCTTCACATCTCGAATGTGGCCGAAAAACTTGGGACCGCTCGAACATGATTACAACTGGACAAGGCGCTACGGCGGCTAATCACTGGCCTGGCATTAGCTATCAATCGATTCATGCCAACTGAAAGACAACGCATGCTTAGGTACCTCAAAGAAGTGTTTCCTTTCAGAAGAACAGACAACTGCATGTGGAAGCTGACTCCTCGTACTATCTCATTACGTCGCGCATAAGTTCAGGAACATGTATTGTGCAAAATCGGGGTGTTGTCCGCGAAAATCTGCTGTGCTCGTCATATTGAACTCTCTCAGCATTGTTAGCAACTATCCTGAAATGCTTCAAGAACCAGCGTGTTCCTCAACTGGCGTATATAGTAAAACAAAGCAATCTCATGCTGCACCATTCACACGAACACTGCAATTTATTGCGACACATACTTATAGGCACTTGCAGGTTGAGAAAAACTGAACCGATGTAGCAGCAGAGACATGTTCTGCAGACAGGGTTGAGCATATGTTGCCTGCCTCCTACCAGCAGTTCTACTCTTTCATACCCACAGTTACGCCCAGCCCGATCATACCGGGTTAAGAAGAAAGACCACATACATGACCCGCTGACTAGTGGTACATCATAAATCGGAACGCATGGGGGTTCTCCCACACGGAAAAGACTAGACGGAAATGAGACGAGAACACCGAAATTCGCACCTTTGTGAAACCCGCCGAAAAAAAGGAGGCAAGGATTGAACAAACAGAAAAGGAGACGATTGCAGAACCGAAAGGACAGGAATGGCATCTGCTGCGGTACCGCAGTATTTCAAGGCTATTTCGCAGAACAGCGTCGAAAACAACCCGACCAACGTGTCCGAGGTCCCTCCTTGCAAAACAACAGCACCACCGTCAAATTTAACTGTTATTATAAATAGTACATCTGTAGTGCTCTCGGGAAGCACAAAGTGCGTTGGAAAGCCGAACAAATGGGACGGAAATCTCATTACGATCGGCAACCACCTTTTTCAAAGTGCACAAATCTATTGAGAATTTCAAAGATATGCTGAGGTATTCGTACAGCAAAACACGAGAAGCCGAACTCGACACAACAATTCTGAGCTGGCCACGGAAGAGGACGCGCGAGACGCTGCAGCATCGGTCTCTCTTTGGACGACGAAAAATCGATCGCTCGCGATTCCGCATCCTACTGAACACTACGCTGGATCATTCTGTGACTGTTATATTTAGGGAGTGTTAGTTAAGAGCACGAGGTGGTGGAAAATATCCAGGGAATTTACGACCTGCCCCTACGGTATGAAAGCGACGAGCTGTGGAACCGTGCCGGACTGAATGCGCCTATTGCATGGGATTAAGTGAGTAGCCGCCACTACTGGGAAGGCGACCGATGGTCACGACATTTATTTCGAGGAGGGCATCGATCGATATAAGAAAACCAAACCTCGAGAGCTCCGTCGAAAGAGCGCATAGTGTTCCGTATTCACACCTTAGCTGGGACTTCCGTCGGGGAAAAACAACGATCAACAGCGTTCAAATAATTCAAGAGGTTCCGTGAGGGCAGTGTTGAAACTGAAGACAGGCGACGCACCGGACGGCCGATTGCCCCTTATCGTCGAACTTAATTAGCGTCATCGAAGGAAATCCGAGCTTGACAACGCCTATGTTGGCACTCGACTTTATGTGTTCACATACCTCTAATAAGAAGGTTCTGCACAGCGTTGGCTTCTCTGTAAAGCTCGGTAAATGGATGCCTCACGACTTGATCCTGTTGCGGAACAAGCGTGTGGATGCCGCGAAACAATTGCTGGATCGTCACAAGCAGGAACCATTTCTTCATCGACTGGTAACATGTGATGAAAAGTGGACTCTACTGGATAATCGTCAGCGTTCTGACCAGTGGCATAGAGCAAAACAGAAGATGCTGTCAACGCCGAAGCCTGATCCCCGCAAGAAGAAGGTGATGCTCTCCGTATCGAGGTGTCGGGAAGGTGTCATCATTCAGAACTCATCGAGAGCGTTTCCAGCAATGATGCCGAGGTAAACTCTTTTCAACCTCGTACAGGCTGAACTCGCCAGAACCGGTTCCGACAGCTCTTCAGGAGAGGCGTTGTCCTTCAGAAGGATGACGCTAGACCACGCGTCGCGAATTAGGCTTTTCAAAAATCGAAGACTTTGGCTGGGAGCGTCTAACTCATCCCACCTTAGCGCCTTTTCATACTTCGCGACAAGAGCGACTTGTCACCCGTGCAAAACATGCATATCGATTAAAACCGAGCGCGCGCCGCCGAAAAGTGTCCGCACTCGAGCGCCGGCGCTGTCGCCCCAGTCGCTCTTGTCGCTGCGCACGCCACGCGCGCTGCGATCTCGTCGCTCCCGTCGCCCGTGCAAAACATGCGAATCGATTAAAACAGAGCGCACACCGCCGAAAATGTTCATACTCGAGCGCCGGCGTCGTCGCTCAGGTCCCTCTTGTCGTTCTAGTCACTGCTGTCGCCTGTTCATAATTCCGCGCGCTGCGCTCTTGTCGCTGCTGTCGCGACAGTATGAACAGGCCCTTAAGGCCCATGCACACTTCTGCGACAGCGCGGCGTGGACATGATGAAGCATAGGACCGCGACGACCGCGGCGCGAGACTGCGACACGTGCCGCAAGGAGGGGGCATACACACTCTTGCGGCTGTCGCGGCGGCTATCGCAGGCGACGCCGCGTTGAGTGCCGCAGGCTGGAGTGGTTCAAATCATTCCTGGCGGCGCGACATGCACGGGGACGTCGGCTCCGTTGCCTATAACGATGCTCTAACGCGACCGCGCCGCGACCGACGTATTTCGCGGAGGTAGCCGTCGCCCCACTTGTCGCGCCGCGGTGTCGCAGAAGTGTGCATGGGCCTTTACAGCCCAACTGTGCGCCGAGTGACTGAGGCCAGGACGTAACTCCAACGCGACTTCGCGCGCTGGCCGCATGCGACGTCTCTGCGCTGAAACGCGAACATGCGCTCGGTGACGCGTGGTTAGCCGCGGAGCACGAAATCTTGCCAGTGTTAAAGCTCTTCGACTACTTTTTTTTTACCACAGGGAACCCCAAATGAAATGGAAGAGGAACCCTCTTGGCGCTTGAAAGAAAAAGGAAGCAGTAAAATGCCTCTGCCTCTGTTTGTAGATTGGAGAAATAAGGAGGTTCTTAGCGTGTTAAGGGGGTGCTTGCCAATGGCATTACACGTGAACTATGACAAGTGAGTTGGTGACGATCAAGTGTAGCGTAAAGTTAGAATTAAGGAAAAAGCTATGGATTAATGCGCTCATCCCCCACCCCAATGGAAACTTACAAACACTTGCTTCCGAAACTTCTAGTTAGTAATCCAGTCCCAGTTCTTGTTTGGAATTCCCCTCACCAGATCCTTGACTATTTCCCTTCACTCGTTTGAAATAGATTGAGTCTGATTCCGCCCGCACTTTGTTAACAATCACTCCCACTTCCCTACCAGGAGACATTAGACTTGTCTCATCCTCATTTCATGTCTCTTTCCTTCTTCTGCGCGGTCGACTTCGCCGGCACACCACTTTCGCGCTCTAGCGCGAGACACTAACCGCCCCTGTCGGAAGCAGGTCGGACCGCGACCACTCCGTCCAATTTCGCCCAAGGGGGGTTCGCGGGCGGAGTGGCGTTCTACCCCGCCCTTTAAACAGAGGCGTGGCAAATCCCTGCGTCTCCACTATCTCGTAAGGCAGCCACTGGACTCTCGAGCAAGCCCGGGGGGTCGGGGTGGGCGGGCCAGGGGGACGAGGGGGTAGAACGCTCGACCTCCGGGGTTCGCGTGGCGTTGGAGTTCTTCTCTCTGCCCTCCTCCCCCCCCCCCCCCCCCCCCCCCCCCCGAGTGACTACACACTCCTTGGCTTTAAGGCAACTTACCAATGTGAACCAGGTTAAAATGCACCTCCAAGATTTTTCGCCTCAAAACCACAAGAATTCTAAAGGTGTGGGATAAGCCAGCTACCTGATAAATGGGAAGCGGTTCTGTGTTCCAACGGATCTTACTTCGATTAAGGATTGCTATTAGTTATTTGTTAATAAACACTTTTGTTGAAGATGCTTGAGAGTCCACGAATTTAGTTGCCATCCTAATAGTTTACTCAAGCCTGCAGCACTATTCTTCCAAAAACTATTAGTTAAGACAGCACGTCAGGAAGTACACCTGCTCCACCTGGGGGCGTGGCGTCAAGAGGTACACCTGCTGTTCTGCGGACCGGGAAATTTTGTTTTCTGTCTCAAAGGTTTCGTAAGACAGCCGTTAGACTCTCGGTGAAGCCTAGAGGGTTGGTGGTGGGTGAGCGAGGAGGATGAAAGGAGGATCGTATGTCCCCTCGGCGAGGGACGTGGGCCACATTTTGTACCTCATGGCCTTCTCCCATTAATAAATAATAATAATATTATAATAATAAAATAATACTACATTTGCACCGAGGATGACCCTTTTTAGGTTCCCCTCTCCCGACTTGCAACTGTGTCTAACCATGTTGGCGTAGTGTGTTTATTTCTACATGCTGTTGCCCATTTACTATGTTTCGTTATATCGGAAAATCGCTTAAAGTGGCCACCACCAACTAGGATTGGTTGTTCTTTATGTTGCATCTTTATTGCTACCACGATTCGTGCGAGGACCCCTTCCCCCAACCCCGACCTGGATTTGCATCTGTAGAAGATCTTCTATAACAGGCTTAACCCGAAAGTGAACCATTTCCGGTACATGTCGCGTTGGTGAGCAGCATTGTTAGGTGGGATCGCCTAAAACCAATCAGACCGCATTGAATGGGCATGCCATTCAAAGAGAGAGAGCATGTACAGTTGCTATACTGATGGGCTGGCATGTGTTGGTCTGTGCTTTGTTTGGTTATCATTGGCTAGCGTGCTCCCATTTATCAAACGCTGCTCACCTACGTGACATGTACCCCATTTCTTCATCATAGCCAGGCTCAAATAGGCTCCGGGGGGAGGGGGCGGTCACCTTGTAGTACAAGCCCTATTTGCTTTTTGAAACCGGAATTTTTTGCAGCAATAGTGTGTTTTAATCCCTACAGTGAACTGACATAGACCATTTATGATGTAACTGTGTACAACCACTGAGTAGGGGGTGACCCTCCCCCTCCCGGACCCTAATTGCGCCCACAGCCAAAACGTTTATAAAGAGGGCACGCGTATGTGACGCAGTCGACTAGACAGGGAATCGATTTTCGACTTGTTGCGAATCCACGCCAGTGAACAAATCACTCTCGCATCTGCAAACTTGCACCAGAAAAGTGGAGGCGGCAAGATCCTTTCCATCGATTGGCCACCGTAATTCACTGCAATACCCAAATCCGCATTCATGTTGCTTCATCGAACGATGTTCAGTATTCAAGCTTTCCAGGGAGAGATGATTAACGTACGCCTTTCTCCTCTCTTTTCCATAAAGAGAGCTAAGTAACAAAACCAAAACAAATGTTGCTCAAGCAAGAGAAGGCAGAGATGCAAACATAGCTTTTCGGAGTCGTGTTGTCGGTGAGGTAGAGGAGTACGCATACGATTTGTGTTGGAAAAGCGACAACCACAATTACTCCTATGGTTAGTCGGACCTGCTTCTCCACGCCGTCTGCTGTTTTCAGTCGTCTATATTCCGATTTTTCAAATAAAAGAACGGATAGTCATAGGTGGGGGATAGTAACGACTAGCTCCAGCACCTGTTGTCTTGTCCTGCTTCTGAATAGACGAAAACGAATCACCGATGACGAAATTGGGATGCATGCGGCGGTGCGTCTGGGTCTCCAGGGTCTCCATTTTTGATTCGTTTTACACTGAATTTTAAAAGCTACACAACCGTCAGTTTTCTCAAGAAGGTGAATGTAGTAAATGATAGAAGAGAGTATCTATTGACTGCATATTTGAATAAAGGTAGTGATACCAGATCCAGATTCACCCACTGCTTCGCAATGCCAAGCGATATATACTTCGCATGTTAAAGAACTATCACCCCCTAATACATAAACCGGCCGCCAGAAATTGTAACTCTTCGACGCGTTTTACATCTCCACGGATAGTTCTCCACAAAACTCCCTGAAGAATGCGTGCAACTCCGCAGTGTTCGAGCAATGTGGCTTCCCGAGACTTTGTTTACAATGACGCACAGGATCGAAAAGAACGACCCACGCAAAGCAAACGGGGTGACGAAGAACACAACAAACCGCACCTCAGTGCAGAAGACTAGAAATGAGGAATTGGGAGATGAGCTCGTCTAAGTTCTGATCAAGGCAAACACTCCACTATCATACAAACTTGTAGTGGTTCCCACATTTTAAGGGTTCAAACAAAACGTCAAAATCAAACAACTCGAATCTGCCTGTTCATAGATATCGAGCATATGATGGGCTGAAACTGTTCAATATCGAGGATCGACTGTCCCGATTCTACGTCCAGTTCTGTTTCAACAGGACGCTCACATATTGTTGAATTTCCACTCTGGATGAATGAATATCAAACTTCCGAGGAAGAGAGAGAGAAAAACGTCGATACGTTCGACACCGTCGTCTCTTTTTCCCTCACGCCTTATCAATCACTTGTCCAGTTGGTTACGAAATGAGTCTAGATGAATGGAAACGGAGTTGCACACATCACTTATGTCCAGAATTCGGCTTGTTACGTGGGTTTTAGTTTCGAATTGAGCCTAGAGGAGTGGAAAGCAAGCATCACACTTCACTTGTGTCCAGAATTCGACTTCCTAAGAGAGTTTGAGTTTAGAAGTGAGCCTTGAGGAGTGGAAACGGAGCCACACACATCACTTGTGTCCAGGATTCGACTTCCTAAGTGGGTTATAGTATGGAACTGAACCTATATGAATCGAAGCGAAGCATCACACATCACTTGTCTCCGTAATTCTGCTAGGGAAACGGCTCCAGGGTGTGTGCCATCAAAGTTGCTCGTGTAGAAACTGCTTTCCTCGCCCACCCCCCAGGGGAGTCCGCGAGTGGGTCCTGCGCTCTTCGAGCGGCGAAGCGCTTACGGCTGGAAAAATGCGCAAAAAATGCCCCAAATTTCCTCACGCGCCAATGCTCCTCAGATCTCAAGTATTTAGTTGAAATGCAAGTGAACCACCACGCACGAGAACCGAACCCCCCCCCCCCCCCCCACCTCACTCGCAGAAGCGACGCCACTTCTACTGCACCACGACGCGCTTGCCGGCGGTGCCATCGCGGGCGCACAAGACACCTATCGAACGTGGGAACGTGAACGTCGACGCGCGATCTCTAAGCTAGGAGGGCGCAGACAGCAAACTGCACCAACCACGCACAAATTTACGACAGGCCGTGTAATGGCATTGGTGCAATGTATAGTTGTGCTCGAATGACCTATTCGAATAGGTATTCGAATGATTTTCATTCGAATTTGAATATTCGAATTCGAATGTTCAAAAAATCGAGTTTTTCGAATGTATTCGAATTCGAATGTTCAAAAAATCGCGTTTTTCGAATGTATTCGAATTCGAATGTTCAAAAAATCGCGTTTTTCGAATGTATTCGAATTCGAATGTTCAAAAAATCGCGTTTTTCGAATGTATTCGAATTCGAATGTTCAAAAAATCGCGTTTTTCGAATGTATTCGAAATTCAAATGCTCGAAAATTGCGGGTATTCGAAACCATTCGAATATTCGAAAATTTTGCGAGAGCACAACTATAGTGCAATGTAATGGAATTCCTCGCCCATTGATACTATATATGAAGAGAACTCGGCAAGTAACCTCCAAAGGATATCTAGATGTAGAAAGCGTGCCGCATTTCAGCGTCAAATAAAGGACATGCAGCGAAAATTCCGTACGAGACAACTAAAGTAAGAACAGCTGAGGAATCCAATTCAGCACTTGTAGCTGCCCTTCGGGAAAGTAAACAAGTTTAATTCACAGCTTAGCGTCTCAATGAATATGTAAATAAGTCAGAAACAAACAGAAAATTGATGGGTACATACCGAGGACCATAATTATGTGTTGACATGTTGTTTTTTACCATAACTATTGCACATGAAAGAATGTGCTTTTCACATTTTCAGAAGCAGCAGATAACGATGTGTGAGAAAAGGAGAAAACGTAAAGGTCGGCATCAATTGCTTCCCTTTGAGATGATCAAGACATTCTAATACTGCGGAACAATTAGTACGGCACCTCTAGTGCACAGCTGCTAACGCTGACTGGATAACTAGTGCTAAATGCGCCATCCCTTCGCAAGTCTGCCACAATTTCACCCTCTCGGCCGCACTGACGGCTTCTCAACGGCTTCACCGTGGTAATAACTTCTCATAATCAATTTTAGGTGCAACCTATGTCATGTTTCCGTAGGAAGAACACCTTAACTACGTCGATTGCGGCAACTTAAAAAGAAACAGAAAAAAAGAACGACATCCACTAAAGTGGATAATTTGAACAATGTCGATTGTTGGTGACACTTCAAAAACAAACTCCAGATTCGTGTACAGCGACCTCAATTAATCCCAGGGCTAACGTTTAGGGCCGCTTGAACGACATACAGAGAAAATCGATAATTTGATCAACATTGATTGACGGCTATCGATACTTCAATAACGAACTTCGATTCGTGTTCAGCGACCTCGATTACCCTAGGGTTGGAGTTTTTGGCCTCCATCAATCGTTGAGTATCGCCAAGACGTAGTGCCCCACTCCAGTTGTGACGGACGGACGAACGGACAGACACACACAACTTTATATATATAGTAGGAGAAGAGTAAGACTGGGACAACGAGATAGCCTAAGTTTAGGCTCCCTCCGCGTCTACCCAATGTAAGGGTCGTCGTAAGTAAAGGATTAGGCCTATGTCATACCACCGCTCACCCCGAGCAAAGCCTAATGATATGCTCCCATATCGATCGCGCGAAGCGATGAGTCGATATGGGAGCCCATCATTAGGCTTGGCTCGATGTGAGCGATGGTGTGACATAGGCCTTATAGCGTGCGTGCAAACCCATACCCTGCCCATAATCGCGTCCTTTCATACTTGTAAACGCGCTTCTGCTCAAAATAGATACAATGCAATGCAGATCGTGTAAGTGAAGGTTTTACCAGTTTATTTATTACAAGGCACGGATAACAATCACATTCGGTAAAATTCTAACAATAACATATAACAAACAAAAAATAAGCCTAACGAAACCTTAGTGCAATTAAACGTTTAAAAGAAGATAGAGAATATTTACAATGTTCTCGTTCTCAGAAAGCAAGATGTTGAGCTCTCTGATGCTCCTGTGAATGAGGAAACTTGACCTTATTTTTGACCTTGGAAGTGGCAGGTAGAGTCGGGGATGCCCTCTTCTGTCAGTTGTTAAAGGGGCGCCAAAAAATCCAATTGGGTCAATAGAAAGCCTTCCAGTCAGAACTTTGAACAGCAACTAAATCTGCTCGCTTTCGTCTAGTCTCAAGGCTAGACAACCCAAGCATTTTGGCCCTGTCAGACCCACTCGGAATATTGTCGTAATTTAGACCACGACACTTTAGAAAAAGCTTACGGGTAAAGTTATTCTGAACACTTTCAAGGAGTTTTATGTCCTTCTTTTGACAGGGACTGAAAACTGAGACACCACATTCTACAATGGGCCTTACGTAAGATTTGTAGGCTCTCACAAAAGAAGGGTGATCTTTGGTTTTCAGTACCTTGAACAAGTTATAAATTCGGTAGTTAGCCTTCTTTACAAGTGCTTACTCGAGAAATGGAACCCTAAATCTCGTGCACTTGTAAGTTGCTCTAAAATTGACCCGTTAAGTGTGCATGGTGGATGGTGACTTTGAGATTTAGATTGTATCACGAGACAATGCGATTTTTCAGCCGAAAGGGGTAGTTCCCAGGTGCTTGCCCAATTCTCTACAAAATTTATAGCCGCTTGGACATCACAGGAGGCTTCTTGATTGTCGACTTCTCTATAGACCTTTATATCGTCCGCGTACATTTTACAAGAAACTCCAAACCTTTGAACTGAATCAGGAATCTCATACGTATACAAAAGAAAAAGTAAAGGCGATAGTACTCCACCCTGTGGAACACCACTGGGGGCAGAATAAACCGATGAATGCTCTCCTCCTACTCTGACTTGATAGGTTCTGCCCGTAAGAAAACTCTTTATCCAGTTTACAATCATAGGATGTATGCCTACCCTTCCCATCTTGTACAGTAATTTTTCTGTAGGAACCTTGTCGAAGGCTTTTGAAAAGTCAAAAAATATAATATCTGTGCGTTTTCTACGGTCCATAGATTTTGTCCACTCGTTTAGAGCAGAAAGAACAACTGTTTCCACCGAGCGTTGTTTCAGAAAACCAAACTGGTCCTTAGAGATGATGTTATGCTCCTCAATATGATCCAGCATGTGTTTCTTTACAATCTTTTCAAAAGCTCTAACGAATACAGAGGTTATACTGACAGGCCGGTAATTACCCGGTTGATTGAATGGTGGCTTTTTGCGAATTGGCGTAATAAAGGCATGTTTCCACCTTGTAGGAACCTCAGCTCTCATATAGCTCGAATTGAAAATTAGTTCTAATGGATAAGCAATACAATCCGCCACTTGTTTGATAAACGTTAATGGTAGATGATCCGGGGACGTTGAGAAAGACTTAGGCCATTTAATTAATATGTCGAAAATCTCCTCCTTATGAAACCACAGCGTAGGTCCCATTTGGGGGAAACTAGGTAATGCATTGTCCTGGGAGGCGAAAAACGCGGAACTACTGCAAGTGGATTGGTTAAAGACCTTCTGAAACTCCTTTGCGAGAAGGTTAGCTTTACCACGAGCTGAGGAAATAGAGACACCCTCTTCATTCCTTAGATTTGGAATAAAGTTATTCTTTTCTGTACGGGAAGCAATATACCTATAGACAGCTGACTTGTCCTTTGAGCTAATGGATTTCTTTTCAGCATAAAGATTGTACCGTGAAAGGGCTTTTTCAAATTTTCTGCTGAAAAATAGATACTCAGCCCAATCCTCATTTAGGGCGGAATGAGTAGCCTTGTTCCATAAAGTAGTTTGACGACAATTCATTCTAGCAAGGTAATCTGGAACAATCTGGCGATTTGGATCAACTAACCTCCTTGGCACATACAAATCTATAACATAGTGTAGGATAAAAAGCAGTGTTTCATACATTTCTTCGACATCATTTAAAGCGCCAAATGTGCCAACCCAGTCAATGTTAGTTAGGTGTTTTCTAATTTTGGTATAATCAGCCTTTTTGAAATCTCTTATCCATGTCGAACTAACGTCCGTTGATCTGTGCTACAAATAATTTTAAAAGTAAAGACGACGAGTTCATAAAGACGACGTACCTTTTTAGGCCCTAGACATTTTGTTTGCCCTGTACAATTTGTTAGAGAACATGCCTGGTCTCGAAGCTCAAGAACTACCATTTTCACGTCGAATTGGACACTTTTCAAATGAAACTGGACAACTTTCACGTTAAACTGACACTCTTTTAAGCTAGCCTAAGACTTTTAAAATCAAAGCGAACTCTTCCAAATCGAAATGACCTTTAGGCAGTTAAACACCAGACTCACTTAGATGGTTTAAATAAATTTTTGTTTAAGGAAAACTTGGTGTAACTTTGTTTGAAATTACTTAGTTCACCTATCCAAAGATTGGTAATGATTTTATAAAAATTTTATTTTTTGAGAGAAAAATAATAAATTAAAATTTGTCCCAAAGCGCAGCAAGTCAGCAATCATGCAGTGCATTAAAATATTGGATCGCGCCATGCACTCGAAAAGCAATTCGCAATGTTTGATCGATACTGTAAATACTGCTCACATGGAGCAAGAAAGCTAGGATATGTAAGCCTTTTTCAACTTTATGCTGCACAGTTTGCAGGCGTGAAACTGCAAATCGCGAAGATTCGGACGAGGGCATGGCGCAATCTCTGTTTTGGCAACAGAAAATGGCCGCCTTCCTGCTCCTCAAAACAAGCTTTGAATCATTGTTTTTCTCAAAAAATAAAATTTTCACAAAATTTCTAACAATGTGATCACTTGTTGGGTGGACGGATTAAAACTTCAAAGAAAGTTATACTAACATTTTCCTTGAACAAAAAATTATTCTAACATTTTTGGAGAGCCTCTAGTTCGATGTAGAATAAGCTCATTTCGATTTGGAAGAGTTCGGTTTGATTTCAAAACTTTTCGGCTTAGAAGAGTGTCCAATTTGATTTGAAAATGCCCAATTCGAGGTGAAAACGGTATATATCAGTAACACTCTCTAGGGCTCGTCACGCACTAAGGCTTCAATATAGTAAAGGAAAATAGAATGCCTATTTGTTCCGCTCATTAGCCTACACTGATTAGTTCGCGGTTCTGTGCATTGGAACTCGTGCAGCGTGCAAAAAGTCGATACGGTAAGCCTGGATGACATTAGAATCCGAACTCAAGGCAGGCATCTGCGCAGCGCTTCCTGCTACTCGACCACGCATTTCCGTAGTGATGCATAAGGCAACGGGGAACTAGAAGAAACACCGGCTGTGCCATTATCGAGAGGAAAAAACCCGATTGTTCACAATGAATTGCCCTCACTGAGCTCAACGCGAAATTCTGACTGGGAGTTAGATTCATCAAGCGCTTACCGGGCGGTAACGATGAAAAGCACCGTCAAAGCAGATGCTGATGAATCTCGGTATCAAGGGGGCTTGGCGGTATTTTCACCGTTAAGCGACTGATAAATGTGGCCCCAGTAGAATACGGGCAGGACCGCAATACTGGAAGAGATCTTTCTGAGGGAAACTCAAGAGAGAAACATAAAAGATTGCTGGACTAATGTCTTTTCTAAGTCGTATAGCCTCCAAGTATGCAAGACTATGCTGCCACCAGAAGAAAAACACGTGTTGCTAAGGACCTGTCAGTCGGATATACCCCGTCTGAGCTGTTGGATGAGTTCCCTATAAGCGCTTTCATGCAGCCAATGCTCAAAGGTAAGAAGTAGAAACAGAACTTCTATGGGATCAAGATGTCTAGAGAATGACAGTCGGCAAGAAACACGGTGTTGACCAACAAAGGACGAAGATCGGCGTTAATCCACGCTTGTTTTAGATACAGTATGTAGTGAATGTCTCTGTATTAGTACGATTACGCTGAATCCGGAAGAACACAAGGCCTTCTTGGATCTTCGGCGTGCATGCAATGGTTGGTCCCTCCGACGGCGCCCGCTCCCGACATCCACGAATACCCACTATCGCGCTCGAATATTGCACTGACGATTTTATTCTCACTGTGCACGGTGACTGAATGATTCCGAGACTGGCTACACCACTGCTATGGAGTGGAGCGGGCACCAGCTCGTTCAGTACCCAAAACTCTTGTCTTTGACATTTCAGAGTTCATCGGACATTAACAATACCAGATGGATCCATCATTCTATGAGGGGAGAGGGCGTTGGCATCATACAAGAAGTACTTGAGTGAACGTTTAAACATCCGTTGCTGCCTAGGCAATCAAGATAGTCGTATAGGTTTCCATCTATCCTCATTGTCAATACTGTTGTTTGCTACGACAAATCGCCAGTCTTATGTCTTATCGGCAGCTTCCACCACTCCTGTAGAAGAGATGAAAACGAATCACTTATCAACCAATGCGTACCTGACTGAAACTAAAAAGGGATCGTCAGCGTCCGTATTCTGCTAGCTCGCTCCATAATAAGAGCGTAAACAACAACAATATTGATCTTTATCCTAGCTCATACAGCTCTGAAGTTCCAATAAGAGGACACATTCATGTGGTATACTGTAGAGCATCCTATACATAAAAAGACGGGTCGGAGACACGCACCTGTAAGCCATCTTCCAGCCTCATATTCTGAGTCCATCATAGACTATTGCCCGGTATGGGCAAAAATGAATTTCAGATATTGACAGCGTTCTATAAAACAAGACAAAAGACCATTATTGTTGCTTTATCGAAATCTACATCTATTCGATTTGTTCCCTTCCCTCCCCATCTCTTAATACTATAATGGATCACAACAACAGCGGTAACAATACTCAGTGAATCGGTTCATAATTAAGAGGACTACGCCAGAACGTCTTTATTAGGATCCATATCTGAAGTGGTTGTTGTCACAATGGTACTTTTACAAATCAATGGTCTTTTTTGAAGGAAAGGAATACACACTTCGATGCTGAGAAAATTGATCCATTCGACCACTCACCTACACTGTTTTTGTTTCAAAAGTATGACTTTTTAAGCATACTAGATGGGTAGAGCACTTCCAGTGTAAATTACCTCAAGATACTTTCAATCCTAAGATCACTCAGAACTTCCACGTTTCTTACGATTAGTATCTTCGAAGAAAAAATCTAGTCTCTCAATTTTTACTCTTCTTGACGCTGGGTATGGGAAACGTCCCTGCTGGTAGTGGGTCCTTTCTATTTGGTCTTATAAGCACCAAGAGAAACCCATCACCATAGGAGTAACATCTCCAACCCGGACCGCGCCATTATTGTTTTTAAAATGGTGAACAATACAAAAATGCAGGTCCAAACAGGATTTACAACAATTATTGCTGGCGACGTATCTGCATTCAAACTGTCTAAATGGATGATCCGGCTTCCGTACTGCGAAGTATGAACACTGGCAGAACTTCCCATCTTCGATCGATAAATAATTTCCCACGCGGAACGGATCGATGGCAATCGGTAGTGGGCGCATGTCGTTTTCATTTGTCTGTGACATTTCAAACGAACCGTAGTGCTGTGGGTTCTTGCCAGCACATGCTACAGCAACCTTGGAGCCGGCAGCGCACAATCGAGTGACGCAATCAAACACACTGGAAGTACGCGCACCGCCCTCAACTTCGATGCGCTGTTGGGCAAGTGCAAAGATTCGTCGCCCAACTGCGCCGGAGCGGGAAGGCACTGATGGAGGCTTAACTGGAGGAACAAACGCCAGAAAGAGGTTAGTAGAGTTCTCGGTGTCAGCTCTCTGAAGGAAAGATGCGCTGCCAGCGAAGAGAATGAGGAAGAGGGGAGCTGATTCCGCAGCGGCCGAGGGGGCAGGGGCTGGTGCGACCGGACAGGGCCACCGGCGGACGACGGGTCCTTCAGAAGCGCTGCTACACGACGGCGAAGTCACGTCTACTTACGGACACCACACGCAGCACATCGGGCGATGCGGCCGCCGGCGACGACGGGCTCGATACGCGGGGCCTGCATGACGGGCGAGAGAGCGCGCCGGCGGCGGAGGGCCGCGCTCGGCGCCAGAGAAAGAGAGTGCACGCGAGAGAGCGCTGCCGCCGCGCGCCCTCCGCCGCCAGGGCCCGGCCGCGCTTCGAACGCGGCGGTTCGCGCCGCTCGCCGACCGCCTGCACATCAACGCGTGGAAAGTTCAAATTTGTTCGCCGCGGGGCGCGCTTTCCGACGGCCGCGTGCACTTTCCGGTGCGCCCACCGCGTACTTATGTACGCGTTGGCACGGCTGCTGCTGCGACGTTCGCCGCTGCTACGACGGGACTCGCTGAAGTCGGTGATGACCTCCTCTGTGGCGGTGATCTCGAGGAAGGACGTGACGTACCTTAGGTGAGGCGGTCGATCTTTGCTAACCGCCGTAGTCGTAGATACTTCCCATAGCACTGGTGTGAAGCGCTCATCTGCACGCCCACGCAGGGACTACCCAGCCTCTCATGGCGCGGAAGTCTATATTGGCGATTTGCAGGGCGCGCAGGCAGCGTGATCCGAGGTTGAGTCCTGTGGTGTAACCCCGCCCTCCTCAGGAACACGGTCTTGCAGAACGGTGGCAGAGTAGGTTGTGCGCTGTCGCGACATTAGATCTGACTTAATCGCAACTCCGTAGACTGTATTGCATTGTAGGACCGTCGGAACCTTAGTCGATCGCGTCAGTAATCGTTTTCCTTCTTCTCTTATGTTGTTAGGTTATTTTCCATCCTATTATTTCATTCACTAAATGTTCGTCGTTGTCAAGCTGCTAAAATACAATTTTCTCTCAAGTCCTTCGCAAAGCGGAACGCGGCGGGCGTCAAAACTCAGGCAGAGCCTTGAAATTAGGGCGTAGTGCGGCGCTGCTCCCCATTTTCGCCGTCCTACTCCTTCACACTCCATTCTTAGGGGCAGCAGGCGACAAAAGGGCAGGGCGCAATGTTATAACGGAGGGGTTAGTGGAATTGAAAAAACTGTATATGCCTAGGTAGACATTTAAGTAAGCAATACAAAACCACTTACCATTTAACCGGAATGGTGTCGGCTCCATGTTGCTTGAGGGGGGGGGGGGTCGCCCGAGTAACTTAAGGCCTTCGCACACTTTCGCCGCCACGCGGCAGCCCTATCTTTAAGCATGGGGCAGAGACGCAGAATCGCCTCGCGAGGCAAATCGATATCTATGGCAATCGTGGTGCCGCGCCGCGTGGCGGCGAAAGTGTGCGAAGGCCTTTAGAGCCTGAGGACAGATACTCCTCTTTTTTTATTTGCTTCCAAATTTTGGGCAAGGGAAAGGACTCCGGGGTGTTGCAATTTAAACACGAGTGCGTAACTCAGCCACACCCCGGAGTCCCTTCCCTTGCCCAAATCTGAACCCCCCTCGCTCTCACCCCGCTCGGCGCGCCTCCCCTCCTCCCTCCCTCCTACATCATACACAAATAAAAAAAACCTGTAAAGAAACTCTAAAAAAACATAAAAACTCACCGCGGCCGTGCAACGCGTGCGCCCGCCGGTGGAGTGGTCCGCTTGGAATGGTTGCGGGGCCACTCGCCTCCGCGAGCGCGGTTCCGAACGTGGTAGCTTAGACTCCAAACGGAAGAGTCCGGCCTTTTCTGTGCTCTCCTTCGCTGTCGCGGAGGAGATCACAGATTGAGCTAGGGAAGGGACTCCGGGGTGTGGCGAGTCACCAGACGCGAAACAAAGCAGGGCTCCCGTAAAGTGACTTAGGTGAGTGTTTTTCTTCATTTTCCTTAGCTGTTTTCGTGAATTGTTTCCTTTCAACGAATCACCTAGGATGTGCTGAGTCGCATCCTAGGTGATTCGTTGCATTTCACTAACCCCTCCGTTATCACATTGCGCCAAGGGCAGTGCGGCGAATTGGCACTTTTCCAGTCGCGACCTACTGCCTTACCTCTTTCTCCGTCGGGAGATTACGAGGTAGGGCTGCCGCCTTACAGCAAAAATGTGTGGAGGGCTTTACAAAGGGTCTCAAGCATATGTCTGAATGGGGGAAGCGAGTCATACAGGAAAAACTTTCACCATTTAGTTAGTATGAAAGTATGTCAACCTGGCACTCAAAAGAAGTATAACAGCATGCCTTACCTTGATCTGAAGAATGACAGAATAGGAACCGTTTTCTTGGGCCTGTTCATACTTCGCGATAAGAGCGATTCGTCGCCCGTGCAAAACATGCATATCGATTAAAACCGATCGCACGCCGCCGAGAAGTGCTCGTACCCGAGCGCCGGCGCTGTCGCTGCAGTCGCTCTTGTCGCCTGTTTATACTGCTGGTCCTGCGCACGTCAGGCGCGCTGCGCTCTTGTCGCTCTCGCCGCCCGTGGAAATCATGCTTATCGATTAACACCGACCGCGCGCCGCCGAAGAATGTTCATATTCGAGCGCCGGCGCTGTCGCTCCAGTCGTTTGTTCATACTTCCGCGCGTTGTGCACGCTGCGCGAGCTGCGTCACTCTTGTCGCTGCTGTATGAAAAGGCCCCTTTGAAAATTAGTGTTATGTGGTGTAATTGCGTACTCCAAATAACGAATTTCGGGCTCTTTACGCGACACTGAGACGCCTTACAGGTCAGAAAAAGCCGAGTAACGATAATATCAGAAAAGCTGATGGAAGCTTCACAAAATCACTTCAAGAGCGCCTCCAACGATATAAGGAATTCTTCTAGACAGTGTACAATCTCGCTACACCAGGAGGCCCTCAAGCTGCACCACCATCGGTCCTTATACCAGAGACAGTCGCATCGGAGACTAAGCCTACCAGAGAAGAGGTTGCTGAAGCTATCAATCTGTTACGAAACAACAAAGCTGCTAGAGTTGATGGTCTGACGGCTGAAGCGCCGAAGGCTGGCGGAGAAGTACTGGTCAACCGTTTACATTCCCTGCTGAAATTAATTTGGAGAACGGAAAAAATTCCGGCGGCATGGAAACAGGCTATCATCATACCAGTTCCGAAAAAAGGAGACGGCTGTGACTGCAAAAAGGGCTGACTGGTATACGTTTGCTTTCTATAACGGGAAAGGTGTTCACAAGAGTACTTCAAGCAAGGCTGCAGTAACAACTGAATGTACCGCAAGGGAGGAACAAGCTGGCTTCCGTCCAGGAAAAGTCTGTTGCGCGCAGATTTTTGCCCTCACAAGGGCAGGGTCTGAAGCGTTTGTCTGAACGGGGGGAGAGAGTCATATAGGGAGAATCCTCATCACTCAATTGGTTTGAAAATGTGCTTATTTTTGCCAAGTCGTTAAACCCAAGGAGTAGGGGGTCAAGGTGGGATACGGTGCAGCACGCGTTTGGGGGCCTTGTACGCCCGCGATGCTTCTGCAGCCAGTGGCTCGGAGCGCAGGTGAGTAGAGGGTTGACTCATGCGAGAGAGGTCAGGGGTTTGGCTCCTCTGCGTTGCTGCACTTTTGCATTTCATCTGATTGGTAGAGATTTGGGGGATTCCGACGTCTATACCATTTTCAGACGTTTTCTGCGCATTTTTCCAGCGGTACGTTGTAGTATTGAACATGGTGATGTGTAAATGTCCCAACACTAGTGATACACAGGTACAAAGTGCATGAAGCACCACTGGGCACCTTACGGGTAGCGTATAAAGGCTACAGGCTCCTCATAGTCTGTTTTCACACGTGGACCAAAGGCCTCGGGGAAAAACCATCCTTCTCGGATTTTCAAAGGAGACCTTGTTGTGACGTCGGAGGTGGTTCAAATGAGAAACGAGGTGTGCGGATCCCGCAAATTAGGTTAAACGGCATCGATACACTCTTTCTTTATGTCTGCCTCTCTCCTGGAAATCAGAGGTCTGATGAAGGTTTTCTAGAATCTAGCGCCAACAATGTCCGCCGACGGTCGAGCGGTGATCCACCTGCTCACGCTGAAGTGTGGCCCACCTTTAGACAAGGAATCTTCGAGGGAAGAAATTAAGCTGGCCGAACGGATGGCCAGCATACTCAAGGACTTCGAAGCACGTCAACTTGAAGTTGACGAAGACGAACAGCTGGAAGTGGTGGAAGAAGAAGAGGAAGATTGAGATCCGCAAGATGAACTGATGGACGTGGAGAGGCAAGCAAGCAGTGGGCATATGATAACGTTTTCGGGTGGAACTCTTGTTTCGGAGGAAAGGGTACGTCTTCAGTTGGATTTCGGTTGCGCGCTCATAACCATGGAGGAAGACACCGCGATTCACTGCACAGGCATTTTGTACCTGTGTGTCAGTGGTGCTGAACATTTATCACCATGTAGAATGCCACAGCGTACAGCTGGAAAAATGCGCAGAAAACGTCTAAAAATGGTATAGACGTCAGAATCCCCCAAATTTCAACCAATCAGTTGAAATGCAGAAATGCAGCAGCGCAGAGGAACCAAACCCCTGACCACCCTCGCACGAGTCAACGCTCTACCCACCTGCGCTGCGAGCTACTGCAGACGCATCGCGGGCGTACAAGACCCCCAACCAAACCAATTGAGGGGTGAGGATTCTCCCCGCTCACAACTGATGGCTCACCATGTACACTCTACTAGGACAACTCCCAGATCGAACAAGTCGCGGAGTTCAAGTACCTCGGTTCTATAGTGCAGCAGAACAAAGTCTCATGCACCACGGAAATCCATAGCAGAATTGGCAAGGCTGCGATGGCCTTCAGCGCACTAACCTGGTGTCTATGGAAGAGACACAGCGTGTCGCTCGCAACAAAAATACGCGACTTTCGGTCAATTGTGATGCCAATATTGCTTTATGGTACGGAAACATGGGTACTTCTGAAAGTTGATGTGCAAAAGCTAGAGGTCTCCCACATGAGGTGCCTAAGACGTACACTAAACGTCTTAATTGGTGATCGGATTAAAAACGACAATATCCGCAAGTCCTGCTGCAACCAGCCCACTGTGGAATTTGAAATCCGAAAACGCAGGCTAAGGTGGTTCGAACATGTAAGTCGAATGGCGGCTCAAGGAATACCCAACAAATTGCTGCGAAGAATCAGACCGAGTGAATGGAAAGTCCAGCGAGCTGCACCAAAGAAGACCTGGATAAAACAAATACAAGACGACTGAGTGAACGAGGCTTGTGTTTAGAGCGGGTGCGCGAAATGGCTCTGGATCATCTGGCATGGTAGAACTTTGTCCGCGACCATCGCCACTCCATGGCACCCACAGCGACGTTATTGGCTACGAGGACGCCCTCAAACCTGACGCCCGCTAATGGGGAGCAGGGGTGTGCGTTAAATTTTTTTCGGTAAATTTTTAACGACCACTTTTTAACGAAAAATTTTTGCGTTAAAATCGGTAAATTCTTTAAATAAAATGTTCCTTAGCTGCAGTCAGTTTGGCTGTATTTTGGTATGTAAAAAGCCAGATCTTTTTCTTGATTGATTTTTTCGACTCCATCTGCATGACAATTATATGACAATGCCTTCATCTTCAAATAACAACAGTCTATCGTCAACAAAATAAGCGAGAAGAACCATTAAGATTCTGAAACCAAACAGCCACAAGACTTCTAAAATAGGAATGTCTGACTATGCCTGGTTCCTTTAGCTGGTGGAAAATCGTCCACCTTCTGGGAAGATCCGAAGTGCATCGTATCACGGCTCAACGTCTTTGAGCTTTTTCTTCATTTTTTCCCAAATTTTTACAAAAATTTCCCAAATTTTTACACAACATGTGCTCGCTAAGTAGACTTTTGCAGCCGAACATTTTTCTATACTGCCATAATTGTTTTGGGAAACTACAGAATGTTTAATGAAGAATTCAATCAGGCGGCGACCACAGCGAATCCCTTGGTACAGTCCGTCTTTGTAGGATATTTACGAAGTGTTGTTAACTTACCTAATTCTTCCAAGTAGAGCTCGCCACTGTCTTTCACTCATTTACGATTTCTCAGCAGATGACCAATCAGATCTTCTTGAAGGACCTGGTTCCAAACTGTACGGCACATTTGCCTGAGGTTCGAATGTGTTTTGAGCTTTCGATTTCTTCCCATTTTTGTAGAGCACATTTTGGATTGAGGAACTGTTTTATAATAAACAAGTGTCCGTCTCGCACTTGCGCGCTTCGCGCGACCTTAGAGATTCGCTAAGCCAAGATCACTCACTTCAAGCAGCTGCTCTGCTTGTGCAGCCTTCTCGGCACCTTAGCAGTAAAAAGAGGTATTTGAAAACCTTAATAATTTCGAACCTTGGTCTACCTTCTTTAAGATCAGGTGAGTAGTTCTTCGATATGAAGCCGTCCAGCTCTCCCTCCCTCCATCCTCAACATCTCTTCAACGTCGGCACTATCTTCAGACAGTTCAGAAACGTAATTCATTTGCGTTAATCAGTGCTTTCGTCCTCAGACTGTTGTGGAGCACTCCTTCGGCCATAATACCCGCGTGTCTCCCACCCCCCCCCCCCACCCACCCCGATCGGTTAAATCTGGGAAAAAACCACCGGGGTGTCTCCTACCCCCCCCCCCTCTATACCCTGATCGGTTAAGTCTTGGAGAAAACCACCGGTCAGTACCTCGATCAGCCCCAGGGCTGAAGTTTCGTGCCGCTTGAACGACACCCATAGAAAACCGATAATATTGATCGATGTCGATTGGTCGACTTCCGATTCGTGCTCAGCGACCTCGATTAGCCCCAGCGCTGAACTTTCGTAGCGCTTGAACGACATCCGCAAAAAATCGATAATATCGATCGATATCGATTGTCTCCCCTGCTGTGAAGGCCTTCCGTCGATGATCATCTAAATGCCCAGGCACGGTTGCCGACGTCTTCGGCACGTCTACGGCTCACCATGCACGGTCGCCGACGTGCTCTCGCCATGTCTACGGCTCGCCATACACGGTCGCCGACATGTTCTGGTCGTCTACTGAGTCGCCAGGCGCGTAGAAGCCGTCTGGGTATTTTCCGCTATTTTCTTGCCTTAATTTGTGCCCCGTAACTTCCCCGTAATTTCCCCTATTTTATGACTCATCGCGTCGATCGATAGTGTGACTCATCGCTTAGCAGATTATTGTATAGTATGATAGTATGATGAGGCAAAATAACGCAAATGCGCCACACAGCAGAGCTGGGAAGGAACAATGAGGTGTGACTAACAGACGCGTCTTGCGAAAACTCGTCATATGGGTGTTCCTTGGTCTTGGCATAAAGCCAAAAACAATAGAGACGTCTTTCGAGACCTCGTCATATGGGTGCCACCACCTTCTGGCAGTGAGACGTCGATGGTAAACAACATTCTTGGACAATTGCCAAATATCCCTCAAATTTACAGAAAGAAGTACACAAAGTCCAAGGGGCTAACTTCGGACCAAAAACCCTTCCTCTTTTATACATAGGGCGATTTGGTGGTCACTCGTTACTCCCCCTTAGTAGAATTCGTCCCCCATTACTACTGGTCTCCCTCATTGATCTTCCTTAGCGGACGACATGTTCGGCACGTCTTCTGATCCCCCCCCCCAGGGACGTCGGATAACGTCTTCGGCACGCCTTCTGTAATTTGATCGATATCGATCGATGGTGATATACACTTCAAAAACGAACTTCATAATCGTGTTCAGCGACCTCGATTACCCCTTGGGCTGAAGCTTCGGACCGTTTGGACGAAATCCATGAAAAATCGATACTTTGATCGATATCGATCGATGGTGATCTACACTTCAAAAACAAACTTCATAATAATGTTCAGCCACCTCGATTACCCCCAGGGCTGAAGTTTCGGACCGTTTGGACGACATCCATAAAAATCGATAATTTGATCGATATCGATTGATAGTGATCTACACTTCAAAAACGAACTTCATAATCGTGTTCAGCGACCTCGATTACCCCCAGGGCTGAAGTTTCGGACCGCTTGGACGACATTCATAAAAATCGATACTTTGATCGATATCGATTAATATCGATGGTGATCTACACTTCAAAAACGAACTTCATAATCGTGTTCAGCGACCTCGATTACCCCCAGAGCTGAAGTTTCGGACCGATTGGACGACATTCATAAAAATCGATACTTTGATCGATATCGATTAATATCGATGGTGATCTACACTTCAAAGACGAACTTCATAATCATGTTCAGCGACCTCGATTGCCCCCAGGACTGAAGTTGGCGGCGTGTTCGGCACGTCTACGGCTCGCCATGCACGGTCGCCGACGTGTTCGGCACGTCTACCGAGTTGCCAGGCACGTTTGGCGACGTGTTCAGCACGCCTACTGAGTCGCCAGGCACGTAGAAGGCGTCTTGGTATTTTCCGGTATTTTCTTGCCTTAATTTGTGCCCCGTAACTCCCCGTAATTTCCCCTATTTTATGACTCATCGCGTCGATCGATAGTGTGACTCATCGCTTAGCGGATTACTATATAGTATGATTCGTAAATTAGACGAAAAAATCCATAGACATAAAGAAAATACTTGTTAAAGCCGAACCTGCACCTTCAAAGATATACCTTTTCCGTAAATCTAAAAAATCTATATGCAATGGACTGCATGTAAAGTACCAGATTTTAAACTAACCTGTATAATAAATGACAGAGATTGTTCATCGACTTCATATCTTTTTATGTAATTCTAGTGCTTTTAGCTACACATTTCACTGTTTCTCGTGCTTCTCCCAAAGGAAATTGCAAAGGAAGTCCTTGAAGAGGACGAAATAGTTAAGAAAAATCGTTGACATGCACGGCATAAAATTCAGTAAAAGCGAAGCAAAGATAGTACCCGTAGCCACGCTGTATCAATTAGGCGAGGCTCAAAATTACCGTAATGTAGTTCTACAGTCACCGGCTGATGCTGCACGAAAAATTCCTCCAACTTTTCGGAAAACTTGCGGAGAAGAGGGAAGGAACCCATCTCCTCCCTTGTTTCGTTTTTTGAGCTAGTTTTTTTTTCGCATAGTTTGTGTTTCGTAGCGTTTTCTTCGTGTTTCCTATGCTTTTTCAACCCCACTTATGAATCATATATCACAAAAACTGCGGAAAACTGAATGGTTGGTAATTATGAGGAACTAATATGTACCAATCAAACGCAAAAAACGGCCGGGAAGTCGAAAAGCACGGAACGACAGCCTAGAAAAGTGGGGTAGCACGCCGATAACTTGGTCAAGGAGCAAAGAAAATGCCAACAATTGTTGAAATTCGAGGACAATATCGTTTACCTACACTGATTCAAGTAAGCAGAAGGTTTTCTCGGAACACTGCGAAAGCTCATTCAAAAAGTCCAAAATGCATTTACGTGGAGAGGAAGCAAAATTTTAAAAATGGTCATAAAACGCCGTTAATGCAATTTAACGGAATTTTTCGCAGTTAACTTTCGTTAAGAAGTTTTACCGAAAAATGCCGATAAATCCGGTAAATCGTTAATCGTTAAACGCATACCCCTGATGGGGAGTAAGTAAGTAAGTAAGTAATTACGTACTCCACACTCCGTCCATCGCCCCAGTCGCTCCTCTCGCCGGCGTGAAGTACGAGCAGGCGACAGCAGCGACGGGAACGAAAGCGACAGCGCTCGAGTGTGTACCACCAGCTTCCGTGGCTGGCGCCGCTGGACGTGCTGGTCACGTCAGGCTTGCCGGCTTGGAGGTGAGACAATCGATAATAGCGATGGATATAAGGTCTGGGAGGAAACCGATATCAGCTCTCAAAATATCAATCATATCGGTCGGCATTGATTGCCTGTGCGAAACTTCGTCATGGTGGGTGATTTCCTGATCGGACTATGTTATACTTGGGTGACGCCTCGCCGACGCCAACGTTGCCACAGCATTTAACGACTACTGATTTATCGATTTAACGAATTTACCGGGATTTTCCTTAAATTTCTTTATTGGAGTTTAACAAAGGCCTTTTTCGTTCAATCGCATTGAAATTAAATTTATGGGAAACTTTCGAAATTCGCAGGAAAATTTGACTCTTACTTAGTGTAAATTGTATTTCCAAAAAGCGGGGTTTGCATCATCATTTGAGAAAGCAAGGAAACGCTACTTCTTTGAATCAGTTTCTCTACCGCCGTTTCGTATTTTTCTCTTTCAAGGCCGTCTTTCATATTTTGGCTGCTCCGTATCAGTCATTCCCAATTCTTCCCCGTTCTCTTCACGAAGGGAACGTAAGGCCTATGGTATACTCCAGCGTCGCTCCAGCGACGGGCGCGGGGCAACTGTCAACGGCGCGCATTCGCTGCAGTGGCGGATGGCGCAGTGGGGCGCGGTTGTCAGTTGACGCGCCATCGCTCCCGCGATGCGTCGCAAAGGGGTGTTATACCTCCGCGTCGCGGGAGTGAAACATACTCCCGTGCGACGGCCGTCGCAGCCCATCGCTCGTCGCAGTGCAGTGCACTGCGACGAGCGACGGGTAGCGATGGTCGCGGAGGGGGAGCGCTTGTCGTGCCCTATTCTATGCACTTTCGCTCACTTATTTCGACAATTCCTTGGTTCGTGACCATACCACAGCAATTTCAACACACGTCTGGTGATGTTGGGTGGTCATGTAATTTCTCTGTTGTTCTCCTCGTAGGGTTTTCGTCGTGGCTAGACTCATTTTGGGGCTTTTTTCGACGGCTTGAACAGCTATTTTTTGAGGAGATATTTTTCTAGGCCGTTTTTTCCCACTTTGTGCTGATCCTAGCATTTTTTCGCCTCTGAACTTCCTTGCCGGCACCGAAATCTACATTTCTGTGCCGTACAAGTCACAGGGAGGTCCCGTTGACATATCCGGCACGGAAGTGTGCCAATTGAACGCTGACTTTTTCGAAGTCATGTTTTTCTAGCGGGGTTTTTTTTCGCGTCTACGCTGACTGCAGTATTTCTTTTGATTCTCAGGTTCCACATAGGCATGAAGACGCAATGTTTTGTGCTTGTCAGGTCATTAGAGGGTTATCGTGACGCGTTGATCACAAATCTGCCATTTCAACTCCATGTTTTTAAAAATAATGTTTTGAACTCGGTTTTTCGCGTCCGCGCATTTCTAAGAGTACTTCGTTTAATTTAGCTCCAACAATTAAGACTTACGAGAAGTGCGCGTCCACACTTTTATATGAAAAGGGACCACAAGTCGTAGGCATGCTGACTCAGCTGATTCGCTATAATTCTGCAAGTCTCCGTCTGTAGAACTGCGCGGGCTATGTCAGCCTCAGCGATGGCGACGGCTCGCGACGCGCATCGCGAGCCGTCGCATCGCTGTGCATTCCCGCGTCGCTGCAGCGGACGGGAGTATACCATAGGTCTAAGGATTAGGCTCTCATTCCCTCCGCAAACACTCAGTGTTCCAGCAAGCTGAACGGATTTTCGTACAGCATTAGGCAACGGTTGTGAGACGAACCATAAAAGACCGTTGAGAGTAAAAATAGGACTATTGGTGTCCGCAAGACGGGTGTTTTTGCACTTCTCCATTTCGTAAATCAAGGTCCGGTGGAGATGATGGCAGTGCTGAAAGAAGAAGCAACCCACAATCAAAATACTCCATCAGAGGTCATTTGCTGCCACCCTTGGATGACGTCGGCGACGTCGCCACAGACGTGGTCGACGCGTCTACGCCGCTGGCGACGTCGGCGATGCGTCGCCGAGGTATAATAGGCCATCGACCATCCGTCGGCCATCATAATCAGGGAACACCCACCCAGATCGATCAAGTCTGGAGAGAACCGATAGCACCGCTCAAGAATGGATAATATCGATCGATATTGATTGTCTGAGCGACTATAGTAGGATCCACTGCCTGATCGAAACACCTTTTACCTGGTTGGCCTTCCGTCGGCTATCATAATCACAACACCCACTGCATTGAACTTTCTGAGTGCATAGCGCGATCCAGTCTTTTGGCGTGGCCTATGAACTTTGAAATCAAATTGAACGTCTTCCAAATCGAGACGAGCTAGATTGTCTGATCGAGATCTGAGCTAATCACGCAACACCGACTCCGATCGATGAAGTGTGATTGGCAGTAGTCGATAGATCGTTCAGTCGATCAATATCAATCAATATTAGAGTAGATCATTAGAGTAGTGCTGTCGTTTTTCTTTCAAACTTCCTAGATCTGGGCCATAATCACGCACACCCACTCCCGATCGATTAAGTCTGAGAGAGAACCAATAACATAAGTGAAACGGTCGATAATATCGATCGATATAAGGTCTGAAGGGAACCCCAACACCCACCCAGATCGATTAAGCCTGAGTCAATCAAATAAACGTTGCGTTGAACTTTTTGAGTGCATGGCACGATCCATTCTCTCGATGCAGGTTTTTCTCAAATAATAAATAAATATTCTAACCATCTTGAAGACTGTAGTTTAACCTGTAAGAAGTTCGTCTCGATTTGGAAGGCGTTAAATTTGATTTCAAAGTTCATAGGGCAGCTTGGAAGAGTGTCCAATTTGATTTAAAGGTGTTCATTTCGACGTGAAAATCATGCAAAGGCCATCATATGCTGTTGCTAATGTGTAGGGAGCTGGATGAAGAAGGATACATTAGCAAGAACGGGCAAAGCAGAAGCAAGCGGTGCGGCGCATCGACGGCTTCCATCACAGGCCATGGTGTGTGAGCCGTCCCGCGGCGCAGACCTCTTCCGCAACGCTTCACGTGTTCGCTGAACCTGGCAGTGGCGGCTCGTCATAGTCGTGGTGACATCTTGCGAAACCTCATCAAGTGGGTTTTCTTTGATGACCACCCAGCAGTGTAAGCGTCGTGGTCGTAAACACCGCGTGGTAATAAACACCACCGGTAGCAGTGGCTGCCTGCCACGCTGCCACGATGTGGTGTTTACGGTTGGCGGCGGCGATACGACGAACGGCTGTGTATCCACTGTCACCACTCAGTAGGAATGTCACCAGTCAGTGATTCATGCCTCTTTGCTTTATATAATAGGATTACATGATACATGATTTATGTGTTTGCACGGGCGACGAGTCGCTTTCGTCGCGAACTATGAAAGGCGAACACGACGGCAATCTCCTCAATAGGCCTATGTTTTACTTCGGCGACGCTGTTGTCGGCGACAGTGTTACGCGAGCTGCTTCGCAGTGCGTAGCAGCCCGCGCAACACAGCATCGCCGACGCGTCATCGAAGTATAGCATAGGCCATACGCATGTTAAACAGCGCGACAAACTGCTTTGCCTTTGATTGACCCCGGAAGGCATCGCGCATGTCTCCACCTTCGCAGCAACGGCGGTCGCGGCATTGGATGTTCCAAGCCTGACGTGTGATGTTATGGGCGGTGACGGAGGTCACTGGGGTCGAGCGTTCTGGGGGACGGTCAGGAGGTACACCCGCCCCCTGCTGGGGGCGTGCGATCTTCCTCTCATCCCCCTTGCTCACCCACCCCCAATCCCCTAGGCTCCACCAAGAGTCTAAAGCCCTCCGCACACTTTTGCGGCAGCTGCGTACGCGGCAGAGGCCAGAACAGCCGCGTACGCGGCTTCCACTGCCGCCTGCTAGAGTTCACGCGGCACTCCTCCCGCTCGCTCAATCACCAACGCGGCAATGCGCCAACAATGCTTTGAAGGATTACTGCCGCTGCCGCCGCGTCTGCCGCATCTGCCGCGTAGGCGGCACATCAGCGGCAGGCCGCGCGAGGCTAGATTTGCCTCGCGCGGCGACTCTGCGTCTCTGCCCCATGCTTAAAGATAGGGCTGCCGCGTTGCCGCAAAAGTGTGCGTAGAGCTTAACGGCTGCCTTACGAAACCTTTGATACGCAAAACAAAAGTTGTTACAGGATGTTTCGTTGCGATCAAAACTCTTGCGCCAGGCGGGACTCGAACCCGCATCTTCTGCTTGCCCGGAAAGCAGAAGATGCGGGTTCGAGTCCCGCCTGGCGCAAGAGTTTTGATCGCAACGAAACATCCTGTAACAACATGTAGCCTCTCTGCCAGCCGCTCAGGCTTAAGCAAATGTGTTAGAACATTGTTACTAGTAACGTCTTCAGCTTAACCGGCTCCATGCTGATATCAGCGGCCGGCCCATCCCGTATCACGGGTGGGTGCTGACAGGCCTCGAGGATATGGCGAATGTTACATGTGGTCAAACAGCGCCGGTGGTGTAAGGCGAACATCGCTGCCCGGAAAGCAGAAGATGCGGGTTGGAGTCCCGCCTGGCGCAAGAGTTTTGATCGCAACGAAACATCCTGTAACAACATGTAGCCTCTCTGCCAGCCGCTCAGGCTTAAGCAAATGTGTTAGAACAAAACAAAAGTTTCCGGTCCGCAGAACAGCGGTGTACCTCCTGACGCCATGCCCTTCAGCAGGGGGCGGGTGTACCTTCTGTCGCGCTGCCGAGCGTTCTACCCCCTCGTCCCCATGGCCCGCCCACCCCAACCGCCTGGGCTTGCTCGAGAGTCCAGTGGCTGCCTTAGGAGATAGTGGAGACGCAGACATTTGTCACCCCTCTGTTTAAAGGGTGGGGGGGGGGTAGAGCGTCACTCCGCCGGGGTCACTCGTACGTCCTCAATCTTCGAGCCGGCGAGCGGTTCGAGGCGAAATGGACAATAGTGCGACTCTCGAGATTGACCTTGGGATTCGGTTTCGTGCGGTGCGGCACTATCGCATT
The DNA here is from genome assembly GCA_947359475.1 of Heligmosomoides polygyrus bakeri. Taxonomy (NCBI): domain Eukaryota; kingdom Metazoa; phylum Nematoda; class Chromadorea; order Rhabditida; family Heligmosomidae; genus Heligmosomoides; species Heligmosomoides polygyrus. The sequence continues at coordinate 62,802,716 of OX375869.1, forward strand.
TCAACTGATCGGTTGAGATTTGAGGAGTCCCGACGCCCACTCGCGCCTAGATTGCCGCAGGTACCGACGAGTTCTCGCACTGTACGCAGGCGGTCGTCGTGGGACCCAAATGCTCCAACCAATCGCCAAGAACCCAACGAGCGCTTGCCAACCTTCATTTCGCTGGTGGGTACTGTTTAATATCACCTATGCGCAATTCTTATGGATAGGCTTCTGTACTCAGCAGGAATCTATGGAAGTTGCATTGAAAACAGAGACAAATGCTAGGAATGGGAGGTAACTACAATACGAGCATGGAGGAGAAAGTAATAGAAAACCGTCATTTCCGTAAAGACACGGTCAAGATGGCTGCAAGTATCACTCTTCGACTGTTACCACCGCTGCAATTAACAAGATGAGCTTATCTTGTAGCTTCAACTAGAGAGGTCTCTATGGCCCACATGCTATGTTGTTTTGAGGAACTGTCTGCTATACATCTGCCCAGATTGCTTCATTTATGGTGCAAATCCCACTCAAGCGGACTATTGAAATAAACAGTTGAACGATTCTCTTAATTCGCTTTAACGAACCATTTTTACACCAGAAATCTCAATTGCCTGAGGCTGCCCCCCAAAATTTACTTCGAAACCTACAAGAGCAGCTGAAGATTAGATACCCTACTTCTACAAATAACAGTGGATTTGGTCTTTTGCGCTCCGAAGTAATGTTTGAAACCCTTTGTTGCCAATGCTTTCCTTCTGTGCTGGCATCACCCGCAACGTCGTAACTGCAAGGAGCACGACAAAAGAATCTTTATCAAATTCAGTGATGAAGAGGGCCACTTTCTTACGGGCAGCAAGAAGGCATTGAAGCGATGGCGCAACTACTTCGAGGAAATCTCGACAGTAGAATTTCCCTATCCAGTCATCCCTTCAGCCGCTCCTACCCTAGGTCCTGTTCAGAAGATTACCATGGGGCGAGAGGCTCTGAAGAAGATGAGGCCATGCAAAGCGACTGTTCCCGACGACATGGCGGTTGATCAGTGAAAGTTTTTTTAGCTACAAACTATTATTTCAAGTGAGGAAAATCAATGAAAACATACACGTTTCAACTTCAAGCTAAAGTCGAGGAGAGGAGTGCAGCGCTGCAATGTAAAATAGACAAATAAAAAAGTGTGGACAGCAAAATAGACAAGCCTCCAGCAACAAGTTATTTGCGGGGTGTGAAATAAAAACAGGTGCGGAATTACCATATAATTTAAGATAACGGTATTTATTAAGTTGGTGAAAGAGTCTTGCACCACAGCGTAACTTTTTCAAAATTTTATTGCTTCCCTTGTGAGCGACTTCAATCCACAAGGTAACTACCATTTACATCTACAACCTTCTGATTTCTGATCAGGTGATTACGAATTCGTTTCTTCCAGAATGAGGTCGGCTGTGACTCCAAGGAGTGCGCGGCTTCGGATACCAGTTCGGTTCAGTCGTTGAAGCACCTATCCTTCAGGTGTTGCTTGAGAACCCGGAGTAGGTGGTAGTCCGGTGGAACAGGACCTGGCGAATACGGTGGGTGGGGCAGCACCTCCCACCTAAGCTCCTGCAACTTCTGGCAAGACGACTTTGCAAGATGGGGGCGAGCATTATCGTGAAGAAGGTAAACATTCTTCCGCCCTCGCTGTTTCCATGGCCTCGCCCAGCTTCTGCAGCTGTGTAGCGTAGATATTCGCTGTTACTGCGGTGCCGTCTTCAAGGAGCTCATGATGGAGCATTCCTCGAAAATCCCACCAACAGCCCAGCATTACCTTCCTGTCCGTCTTTGGTTGCTTCGGAGGTGGTTCTCCATGAAGGAGCCACTGGGCATTCCGAGTATGATTAACGAAGAAGACCCCGGATTTGTCTCCCGTGACGATAATTCTCGAGAACATCCTTATTACGAAAACGAAGAAAGATAGACTGAGCGATGCTCACCAAGGAAGGGTCTCAGGCGTAGGTCTGAACGGGGGAAATGGATAGTACTGCGAGAATCTCCACCCCTCATATACTAGAAAAACATGTTCCGTTTTTGCTGAGTCCTTGAACCCAAAGAGCTACGGGCCCTCGAAGGCGGGGTAGAGTAGGGCACCGTCAACACGTGCCCACTATACCTTTGTCCTTGGAAAAAAATTTCGAATTTCGAATGATCGAATAATATTCGATTTTCAAACTTTCGAATTTCGAATGGTCGAATCTTATTCGATTCTCAAAATTTCGAATTTCGAATGATCGAATCTTATTCGATTCTCAAAATTTCGAATTTCGAATGATCGAATATTATTCGATTCTCAAAATTTCGAATTTCGAATGATCGAATTTCGAATAATCGAATTTCGAATTGTCGAATATTCGAATAATCAAATGAACACTTTAACTTATTGTGGTCACCCAATAATTGACATTTATTTATTTTTTTATTACCCGCTGTAAACTGCGTTCGACAGAGCGGCATATACGAAGGCTTCAGATTGTCATTACTCTTGTACCAGTTGGTTAACACGTTGACGACCGTGTGGGGCCACACCCTTACGGCCGCGTGGGACCGTGTGACATGATATCAGGCCGCAGCTCTATAATTTATTTTTCTAGTTTTATTCAGATCTTTACAAGGAACTTTTTTGTGTTATGTGCACCTCATCTTTAGACATTGCTGTAAAAAGCGTAATCCCCAAAAACAATTTTCAGTTACTGATTTGTTGAGCTTTTCGTCAAGTAATGGCTTCAATTAATAGTTCGTCATTGAAAAATAGTCGATAATAATCGATCGGCCTAACGCAGTTGAACACATCAGCATGAAAGCCGGACTTCGTCGCAAAATTCCACCAAGTAGGGGCTTCAAAATCGCTCTTCCAAACTTCCTCATCCTCATCTTCTGCTTCGGATTCTATTACTTCACTTTTTGAGCCATCATCATCGTCAGCTGGTAGTGCAAGGATATCGGCCTCAGCATCAACGTCGTCCTGGACTACCTCGTCATCCTCATCATCCCTTTCCACCAAGAGACGACTTTTGCGGTCGCGTTCGACCGTGCGACATGATGTCATCCCACGCTGTCGGCGCTGCAAAAAATCGAATGGTCCCACGCGCCAGACACGCGAAAAAGCGCGATCGTCAACGTGTTAATTGCGAAAAGGATCGGAGGATCGAACCGAGGCTGTGGAAGTCGGTGTCCAGGCTCAGATGCCGTTGTTCAAGCGCCGCGAAGGCTGCTCCATCCATTTCCTTCACGAGACCAAAAGACGGTGACAAAGCTATAATGGAGCACCCTTGCTTCCCTAAGAGTTCGTGCCCCGAGAAGAAAGAATCACTTTGGATGGGCAGAGCTAGATTGTTATAGATTTTGCCCCATAGGTTACTGTCTTTCCTTAGATTATACCGAAGCTTCTAGGTGGTAAAAGAATGGCTAGCACGGACGAAGAATAACACAAAGGCGATCTGGTGCGGAAAAGGCACATTGGAGGCTCATGAATGGTTCAGTCTGTGTTCTGGCTCCGTTGAAGAGCTTCGCTTCACTTGTAAGCAAACGGACCCGAAGTCCATGGTTGTAACCTAATCTGATAAGACACTACGACTTGGGTAGTGTTATTGCGAAAATATGGATGACTCGCTTTCATAGGAAACGGAGTATTACTGGCTCTTGTACTCCATAGCGCTTGCCTGCTCTTACTCTGCTTGCTCTTGCTCTCTTCTTTAACGTCTTTGCTGGCAGAAAGCAGGAGCTTCCCAGGCTCCAGAAAGTGCTACCTCCCTACCGAGGCTCCTTCCGGCTCTAATCGTTCCGTCGTTGTACTTGGGGTAGAAATACAAAACGGAGATCCTCCCGTAGTATACCGAAGGCAAAAGCGTCATTGAACAGCCATAACCCGATTCATTTGTTATTCACCGACTCACGTCACTGGCCGCAGGACGCTCGATGGCGTTCGAAGAAAGCAGGGACGCAGCGGAGGTCCGCGTTTGTCCCGCTTACCTCGCGTGACTAACAAGGGAAGTGTCTGAAGCGTATGTCTGAACGGGAAGAGCGAGTCATATAGGGAGAATCCCCACCCCTCAATTAGTATAAAAATGTGTTTATTTTTTGCCAAGTCGCTAAACCCAAGGAGTAGGGGGTTGTTGTAGTTAAAATGTAATCGGCGCCTCACGAGTTCGGCGGTCTTGTATGCCCGCGATGCCTCTGCCGCAAGCGGGTCGCAGCGCAGTGGATAGAGACGTTGCTTCATGCGAGGGAGATCGAGGGTACCAAAACTCCTGCGCTACTGCACTTTTGCATTTCAACTGACTGTTGAGCTTTGATGGATTATGACGTTTATACCATTTCAGAGGTTTTCTACTATTTTTTTCCAGCTGCATGCAGTGGTATTCAACATAATGGTGTATAAACGTTCAACATCAGTGATACACAGGCACAACGTGCATGAAGAAGAAGCACTGGTCACAATACGGATACGGACGGCGTATAAAGGCTACAGGCTCCTCACAATTTGTTTCCCTAGATGGACCGATGACCTTGGGAAAAACCATCCTGCTCGAATTTTCAAAGTGACGTGACGTCGCAAGTAGTTCCAATGAAGAAACGAGGTCCGTGGATCCCGCGAACTGACGTTAACGGCCATCGATACATTCTTTCCCTCATCTTTGCCTGTCAACTGGAAATCAGAGGTCCGCTAGAGGTTTCCTAAGGCCTATGTCATACCTTCGCTCACCCCGAGCGAAGGCGAAGAACATAGCGATGAGCGAATTCCCTTCGGTAGCGTGAAGCTAGCGAATAGGCGCGCAGTTAATAGCGTTGTGTGCAGCTGCGTCGGGAGGGCTAGAACACACCATTGCTGCAAATAAATTCCGGTTTCAAAAGGCAAATAGGACTGTGCTACATGGCTACCCCCCGGACCCTATTTGCGCCGCGAGGAAATTAAAAAATTATGAAAACGGGGGAGATTGATGGGGTAGCATCGCTCGAAGGTATGACACCCCGCTAGCGAGGCCTCGCTAGCGGTGGGTCGGACAACTGCTACACGCGTCTGTCCCTCCACAACGTTTGATACGTTCCCTTCCCCAATTGTGTTAGTTGTCCATCGCCTTCGCTAGCGAAGAGCGATGGTATGACATAGGCCTAAAACCTAACACCGACAATGTCCGCCGATGCTGGAATGGTGATCCACCTGCTTACGCTGAAGTGTGGCCCACCTTTAATCAAGGAACCTTCGAGGGAAGAAATCAAGCTGGCCGAACGGATGGCCAGCATACTCAAGGACTTCGAAGCACGTCAACTTGAAGTTGACGAAGACGAACAGCTGGATGTGGTGGAAGACGAAGGTTGAGATCCGCAAGATGAACTGATAGACGTGGAGAGGCAAGTAAGCAGTGGGCATATGACAACGTTTTCGAGTGGAATGATTTCACTCCCACGTCATTGTGCACGACCCTGCTTTTGACCTGCAAGAAAGTGACAACATTAGATGTCGAAGCTGCGAGTAGCTGAAGGAGAACGGAATTGTTATAATGACATTGAAGGTGGTGTCGCTGGTATACCTGTGAGGAGCCTGTAGCTTTTATACGCTGCCCGATTGTGACCAGTGCTTCTGTTTCATGCACTTTGGGCCTGTGCATCACTGGTGTTGAACGATTCAAATCAGTTTCTTGAAGCCTCAATTGGCTGGTACCGAGGATGGAAGCCGTTACAACGTTGTTTTGTTGCGATCAAAACTTCTAGCGCCACGCGGGACTCGAACCCGCACCTCCCTCTAACCGGACGGGAATGCTCTACCGGCGCTGTTTGATCGAACGCAACATCCGCTATCAGCGGCCGGCTCATCTCGATCAAACAGCGCCGGTGGTGTAATGGCGTAGAGCATTCCCGACCGGTCAGAGGGAGGTGCGGGGTTCGGGTCCCGCCTGGCGCTAGAAATTTTGATCGCAACAAAACATCGTTGTAACGACTTACTGGTGCTGAACGTTTATACATCGTTGAGTAGCTTTCTCATTGCCTTGTGGTTAAAAAACCGGTCAGTAATAAACAAGTGGCAAGAAATTTCTTCTCGGCGTACAACTGGAAAATTATGCAAAACATCTGAAAATGGTATAGATGTCAGAATTGTTTAACTCTCAACCAAACATATGAAATGCAAAAACGCAGCAGAGCACGAAAATCGAACCCCCGACCTCCCACTCATGAAACAACGTCTCTATCCACTGCGCTCCGAGCCACTTGCCGGGCGTACAATACCCACGAATTCTATTGTAACAGACTCCCTACTTCTTGTGTTTAACGACTTGTCAAAAATAAACCCATTTTTACACTAATTGAGGGGTGGCGATTCTCTCTATATGACTCGCTCTCCCCTTTCAGACATACGCTCCAGACCCTTCCCTTGTCAGATTGCATACACACAATTCGGCCACTTTGAATGACGCGCGAAACAAAACATCGTTCTTATCAAAAGGTCACAATTCCCTGGTTTTCGAAGAGGAATGCCATTAACTTGTTAAGAGATTGATAAAGAATATTCGATATTTGATTATTCGAAATTCGAAGCCTTCGAATATTCGAATAAACGAATAATTCGAAAATTGGACTTTCTCGAATATTCGAATAAACGAATAATTCGAATATTGGACTTTCCCGAATATTCGAATAAACGAATAATTCGAATATTGGACTTTCTTCGAATAGTCGAATATTCGAATACTCGAAATTCGAAATTATTCGAAATTCGACTATTCGAAATTCGAAAAGGACAAAGGTATAGTGCCCACGTGCATGCGTGCGCACGCGCTGCTGTATGGGACGCGGCGAAAGGCTGTGCCTCAGGCGAGCCGGTGGCTCAGCAGGATGCAGGGCTTCTGGAGGGTGCTACACCAGATGTTCGACTCCCGTGCTATGCACCTCTTTTGCATTTTTTCATAACAGCTGCCTCCCTCACCAATTTGCTTCCTACACATCTACTACACATTTATTTCACTCTAAATTGTCAAAAGAGCCAGATTCGTGATTAACACCGCATGACCTCGACAGCCCTAGTCACCCGTACCTGCTGAAACCTACCGTAATCAGCAGAAATTTCAAAAAGAATGTCAGATTCGTGATCAGCACCCGAAATAACCCCTGAAAGAAGTTTGGGCGAAAATTTTTTCGACCTCCCCTCGACCTCTGGAGTCGTGAAGGTGCAGTAGTGCCCTAATGGCGGTTTAAATCAGCTTACTTCCTACACATCTCCCACACATTTATTTCACTCTGAATTCTCAAATGAGGGTTTACTTTGAGTTGTCCTTCACTCACTTCTCTCACTTTTTGTATTATGCAACGTTTTATGTTTTTCAGCGAATGTTAAACAGTGACCTCACTGCAGGTACGGGTTACAGCAGCTACGAATGACTAGTGCTGTCGAGGTCATAATCACCGATTTTGCCCAAACTTCCCCCAATGGGGTTATTCGATGTGCTGCTTACGAATCTGACATTCGTTTTTGAAATTGCGGCTGATTACGGTGGGTTACAGCAGGTACGGGTGACTAGGGCTGTCGAGGTAATGGGGCGTTGATCACGAGTCTGACCCTTTTGACAATTTAGAGTGAAATAAATGTGTAGGAAATGTGCAAGAAGCAAATTGGTAAAGAATGTAATGGTCATTGAAAAAATGCAAAAATAGTGTGTAGCACGAGAGTCGAACACCTTGTCCTTTGATGCAGCCATGCACTCTGCTGAGCCACCGACTCGTTTCACGCACAGCCTCTCGCCGCGTCCCATACAACAATGCGCGCACGCATGCACGTGGGCACGTGCTGAGGTGCGCAACTGTGCCACGCCTTCGAGGGCTCTTTCGTTTCAAGGACTCAGCAAAAACGAAACATGTTTTTCTACTATATGAAGGGTGGAGATTCTCGTAGTACAATCCATTTCCGACCTCCTATGCCTGGGACCCTTCCCTGGTAAGTCGCGAAGTCGTGTCCGAGTCACGGAGATCGTTTCCCTTCACTGCAATCATAGTATTTATATACCCAAAGGTATAGTATTTATATACTCAAAAGCAACTTGTCACATATGCGAAATTATTCTAGGATGTTTGTTCTACAAGTACGTAGCACCAAACAGTCCTTGGAAGTTCATGTTAAATCTTGAAAAATTTTCACAATTTTTGGTGCAAGCCTTTTCACCAACCTAATAGTTAGACTCGCGTCTAAATTGCCACAGGTAGCGACGAGTATTCCGGGCGGAGTTAGACAAGTTTTCGCGCCGTATGCGGGCGATTTTTGCGGAACCGGCTGCGGGCTGTCACGCGGTCGCTGTTCGCTGGCAGCGCGACAGGAGGCACATCTGCCTCCTGCTGGGGGTCGTGGCGTCAAGAGGTATAGCCGCTGTTCCGTGGACTGGAAACTTTTGTTCTGCGTCTCAAAGGTTTCGTGAGACAGCCGTTAGACTCTTGGTGAAGCCTAAGGGGTTGGGGATAGGGGATGAGAGGAAGATCGCATGTCCCCCAACGAGGGACGTGGCCTTATTTTTTACCTCCTCACCGTTCCCTCGGCTCGCCAGAAGTTCGTCGACCTGAGCTGTTCCGTGACTCGATCAAGGGTGGACATGTAAGTAGTGAGCGTTTCTTTCAGGTAGTAGCGGTAGGATGTGGATAAGTAGCGTTTTTAGTAGAAACAGCCGCAGAAAGTACTAGAAAACGGTCTCTGACGCTGAAAACCAAGGAAGTAGAGATTTCCATCCTTGACCTCCACTACGCTTGCTTCTTATTATGGCTACAAAGAAATAATTGCTGGGAGTAATGTGCACGTGGCGAAGTGTTCCGCGGAGGTAAATATAATACAATACTTACACACTTTTAAGACCTATCTGGCGGTGTAACTCCAAGTGAATCAATAATTCTTAGGTCCATCAAGGGAAAGGTCACCCGGAAGTGGCGCACAGAACCTCCGCCCGAGTTCTGTGGTCAGTATGCGAGGGCTACCGAGGACCGAACGACCTCGGCTAAAGAAGCTAGTTCGACTAGGGACTCTGAATGTGGGAACGCTAACCGGAAGATCTAGGAAAGTGACTGACCTGATGAAGCGTAGAAAGATACAAATCATGTGTCTGCAGTAAACTCAATGGAAAGAGGCGAAAGCCAGAGAGATTGGAGAAGGGGTCAAGTTGTTCTACAACGGAGAGGACACCAAGATGAACGGAGTCGGGACAGCTGTCGCAGAGTCCCTCAAGGATTCGGTAGCTGCTGTCCAAAGGATAAGCGACTGCATCATGTCACTGCGGATGCGAAGAAAGGTTACTGGACCGTCATGTCCGTCTACGCTCCGCACACAGGATGCCCCGAGCACGACTAGGATGAATTCTAGCTCGCGCTCGGTTCGTACCAGAAGGCGACTATCTATCCGTAGCAGGGGACATGAATGGACACTTGGGGAGTTGCAGAAGAGGAGTGGAAAGGGTTCATGGAGATGAAGGGGCATGGTGATTCCAGATGGAGAAAGAATTCTTGATCTAGCCGTCGGGTGGATATTTTCGAACATTGTTCGATTTCGAGCAATATCCGAACAATGCTTTTTCACCATCTTCGATTTCGAACAATGTTCGAATAATGGTTTTCCGCGAAAGTCGATTTCGAACAATGTCCGAAGAATGGTTTTCCGCGATAGTCGATTTCAAACAATGTTCGAATAATGGTTGTCTTCGAAAGTCGATTGCGAATAATGTTGGATAAGGGTTTTTCGCGAAAATCGATTTCGAACAATGTTCTAATAACGGTTTTTCGCGAAAGTCGATTTCGAACAATGTTCAAGTAACGGCTTTTTTTCGCGAAAATCGATTTCGAACAATGTTCTAATAACGGTTTTTGCGAAAGTGGATTTCGAACAATGTTCGAATAATGGTTTTTCGCGAAAGTCGAAACATTGTTCGAACAACAACGATTTACGATTTTCGAGTAATCGAGCGATTAGTTGTTCGAAATCGCTCGAACAATTATTCGGCCCGATTATTCGAGCTCAACTCTAATTTTATCCAGATCGTGTGATTGGTCGCCTTGCAGTGTGTTTCTTCTTCACCATTCTCTTACACACTTACGGGAGACGGGTCGGGGGCTTGGCAGATAGGAGCACTTGCACTCACTCCCTCTATTCTAGAGGTCAAGAAATTTTTTTTTACAAAATTTATCTTTAGGGTTATTTGGGATGCAGAGCACCAACTTGGCAACCAATTTCGATGAATTGATAGATTACAGAAGATTACGATGGGTATGTGTAATTAATGGGGTGTAAACAGAATAACCGGCAAAGCTGCCTTTCACGACTCCAGATATCGAGGAAAGGTCGAAAGAAAAAATTTCGCTCAAACATCGCTCAGGGGTTACTTGGGGTGTTGATCACGGATATGACATCAATTTTTAAAATTTCGGTCGATTACGCAGGTTACGGTAGATATAGGTGACTAAATATGTGCGCATTACTAGGATCTCTTCCTTCTCCAATGTTGCCAGACACATTTTCCAACCTTCGACTTCAACTTTGAAAAAAGTGGTACAAGCATAGTGATAATTTAGAAAAAGAGTGACAGATTCGTGGTCAGCAGCTTAAAGAGTTCCCGACAGGGCCATTCCAGGTGTCATTAATGCCTCATCAACCCGCTCTGAAGTGGTGCTATTTTTGCCATTTCCGGACCAACCAGTGGCCCGTAGCAAAGACGAAGCACAGTTCTGTGGTCCTCGTCCAATGCCCTACAAGACCATATAGGTCTCGTTGAGAATCTTTGGGAGAAGTTCATGGGCTTCCCTTGTAAGAAATTTGCACAATAAACACAAATTTCGATGGAAAATTAAAAAAATTCGTGTTCAGTGACCTCGATTATCTCAGGCTTGAAGTTTCGAGTTTGTTGAGTGATATTCACGAAAAATCGATAATTTGATTAGTATCTCTTGATGGCAACCGTTACTGCAAAAACTAACTTAAGATTCGTATTCAGCGACCTCAATTACTCTGGGGCTGAAGCTCACAGTGTGCATTTATGACACGATTATGTACCATTTTCGGTTGAAATTCAAAATTTTCAAATCAAATTCAACGTTGTAACACGGGGAAGATTCCAGGACGTTGGTATTTATTTCAAAACCTTTCAATTTCGACTGAAACTGGTATATAACTCCACGGTTTGATTGGTTGTCGGTTCCTATGAGATAATGGAATGAGCAAATAGAGTGAACGTTTTTTTTTTTCGCAAAAGCTTTGCACTTGTGTGTAGATGTTTTGCACATGTATTTCTGTAGGAATTCTTTTTGTAGGATTTTTTTTTGTAGGAAAAAAGTTCTCATGTCTTGCCATCTTAAGGAGTATTGTAAACGGCGCTTAGAAGATATTGAATATCTCCATTTGCTTTTTTTTTAAAGAATTCAATTCTTTTATTTTATCTCTGGCGAATGTTGTCGTTGAACCTACTTTACTACACTGACTTGAACCTAAACAATGCGCTTTTGAAGTGAGTAAACGATATCAAACGAAATTGGCTAACACAAAAATCGAATCGTCCTTATCAATACACCCCGGTGCAAAATTCTAGGTTCACCCCCGATTTGTTCATTAGTACCGGAAGGATCCACTGCCTAAGCTCAAAAATGTTACCATCGTATTCCTCACTATTGAAAACTTCTATAGAAGAATCCTAAGCAGTTTATCTTATCAGTGCAAGATGCTACGAACTTTAACGGAAAATTTAAAAAAATGGAGACCGATGCAAAATATAAGTTCGCTTCATAGAAAACCTGATTAGTCACAAAAGTACCTACAGACAAGGTAAGATTAGTACTTCATCACATCACCTCTGTTGTAAATAATATCGAAAATTCTATTTCGGTACTGATTAGGTTATCAACAACAGTTCGCTCAACATCGGCCAATGCATGAAGTATGGCGTTCTTCAGATTAGAAACCAAAGTGTAGGTAGTTCCATTTTTGTGCACTTTGTGTATAAGAATGCCCCACAAGTTCTCTGTCGGGCTGAGATCTGGAGGACAACTAGGCCACTCCAAAAGTTGAATTGTATGGGAGTTAAGCCAACCTGTAGTTGACTGCGATACGTGTATAAATGCATTATCGTGTTGGAAAATAAAGTTGTGCCTACGAAATCTTCCAAAATATGGCAAAAGGTAATCTTCGAGCAATTTCTGGTAGTCTTCACTGTTCATCCTACACAAGGCGAAGGCAACAAGTTCGTGTCCAGAAAACGCAGTCCTAACCATGAGACTTCCACCGACAAAGTTGCGCCTGTAGAATACTCGCTTCTCTCTCCTCAAATCTCTCCAATAGCGTCTGTACCCGTCGGACCCATCAAGATTCCACTACTGAAGAGATCTGAGGAAAGAGGGTGAGCATCCTAGGCGCAACTTTGGCGGTGGAAGCTTCATGGTTGGGCTGCGTTTTCTGGATGCGGACTTGTCTCGTTCGTCTCGGAAGTTCGTCTCGTGTAGGATGAACAGTGAAGACTACCAGAAATTGCTCGAAGATTACCTTTTGCCATATTTTGGAAGATTTCGTAGGCACAACTTTATTTTCCAACAAGCTAATGCATTTATACATGTATCTCGGTCAACTACAGGTTGGCGTAACTCCAATACAATTCAGCTTTTGGAGTGGCCTAGTTGTCCTCCAGATCTCAGCCCGACAGAGAACTTGTGAGGCATTCTTGTAAACAAAGTGTATAAAAATGGAACTACTTACACTTCGGTTTCTAATCTGAAGAACGCCATACTTCATGCATTGGCCGATGTTGAGCGAACTGTTGTTGTTAACCTAATCAGTACCGAAATTGAATTTTCGATATTGTTTACAACAGAGGTGATGTGATGAAGTACTAATCTTACCTTGTCTGTAAGTACTTTTGTGACTAATCAGGTTTTCTATGAAGTGAACTTATATTTTGAAGCGGTCTCCATTTTTTAAAATTTCCTTTAAAGTTCGGGTATCCTGCACTGATAAGATGAACTGCTTACGATTCTTCTATAGAAGTGTTCAATAGTGAGGAATGCGATGGTAACATTACTGAGCCTCGGCAGCGGGTTCTTCTGGTGCTAATGGAGAAATCGGGGTGAACCTATTTTGCACCGTGGTGTATTAAGTAAAGTATAATGAAGTGTATTCGATTTTTTCGAATATTCGATTATTCGAAAATTCGAATAACCAAAAATGAGGTTATTCGATTATTCGGAAATTCGAATAACCAAAAAATGGGGTTATTCTATTATTCGGAAATTCGAATAACCGAAAAAATGGGGTTATTCGATTATTCGTTCATTCGAAAAATTTTAAAAAAGCACAAGTATAGTAGTTTGAGTATTCATGAAATTCCTAACTTACTACCAATTTTTGGAACAATAGCGAAAACGTCACTGTGAAAACTAAAAGTTGAAAGAAAAAATCATTTTACCACTGACCAATACGACGGCAAAAAGAGCGACTGCGCATGTAGTAATCCAACAAACATGCTGTCGTAAGACAATGTTGCTCCATGCGTACTAAGTTTACGCATGACGCAATCCCCTTGTCTGATGCATAGAAAAATGTACGCTTTTATACAGTTTGAAATAAGTCCAGGAACATCCCATAGCAGAATGATAAGAAATATTTGGCCGTCGAAACAGTATGACCATACCTCTTGGACATCATCTGCCGTCGCTTCAATCCTTGAGGCAACCTTCTTGAGGATTCCTCAGATACCGTAGACACGTTAATTTCGATTTAGAAAGTGTCTAGTCTGATTTAAGAGTAATCCCATTTCAGTTGGGAGTTGGGAAGAAGCGGCTGAAGTTAAAATACGTTCAGTGTGAGTGTGCAGAAGTCCGTTTTAAACGCAGCAGATGAAAAGGGTACATAGACTGCTGCAGAAAGGTAGTTACACATCTATTGCTTTTTGCGGGAGTGCCGAGCAATAACCACAGTGCGGTATTCTAATTCAAAAGCTCCTTTAATTGTAGAGAAATTGGAGAGAAGGCATTTTGTAGCCTTGAAAGTGCTCTCAAGTTCTGAGCCATCGACCGACAATATCAGCTATCGCGGTAACCTAAACCTACCTAGGGCACTGGTTTCCTGCTCAAGCCTGCGCTTTTAAGATTTCGAAAACTTTATAATGTTGCGCAGCTTTAGTAATTCTTTGCATTCGCTCAAGCTACCCTTCGAAAGTTCTGTAACGAACGTTTGTCCTACGAGAGTTTGCAGCATCCTCAACGGATTAGATAGGGCGAATACGATAAGCTCAATTACACCATCGAAAATGGAGATCGAAGCTGCCTAAACCAATTCGAACTCTTCCTGAAATGCTCCGCGCTCGGTTACACCTCACTTTCTATATCAGTTTGCTCCGCCGTACGAAGTACAGTGCAAGCCGATACAAACATCAGTGCTTTATCCTTTCCACATGAGTGTAGCAACTTTCTAGACACCGCTTCCAATCACTAATGACGTTCGATCATGGATTTGCGTCAATTCTATTCGGTAGGGTTAGCATGTATCTGTTACAAACCAAATGACTAGACGTTATTACCAAACAGGACGTGGATCTAGAATACTCCTCTCTTTCTCTAAGAAACTGCCTCCAATGTATTTCTGTGGGCTGGAATGGAACGAGCATTACAATAGGAATGCGATGTGCCTTGCTAGCTCTGGACCGGAAACGAAGGAGTCCAGCCTCCTAGACTTACTTAGACTTAGTTCCTCCCATGCCGTTGGGCATATCGGGTGACGAGACTTCTCCATTGGTACCTGTCTTGTGCCAACTCTTCACCTTCGTCTCTGGAAATATTTAGTAGTTTAAAGTCCTTTTCGAATGTTCGCGTCGATGTGTTTCTTGATGACCGCGCGCTCTGCTACCACCTTCAGAATCCAACACATGGCTACTCGACGAAATCGGTACTCGGGCATTCGCATTACGTGTCCTGCGAGGCGTAGACGTCTTTGTGCGATCAATGCAGAAAGACTACTTGAACCGCTCCGGTTTAGGACTTCACAGTTAGTCACACGTCTGTATATCGTACTCTCAATATCCGTTGAAGACATCTCTGGTGGAAGGCGTTTAGCTTTTTGGCGCACTTCATAGACATGGTCCATGTTTCACTCGCGTAGGCAACAATCGGGACAACAATTGAGTGGCAAAGCCGCAGCTTTATCTTCGACGCAATTGACGGTAAGCTCCAGATTGTACGAATATGAGCGCAGCCATTGTAAAATATGCCCTTCAACGTCTAGTTAGTAAAGTTTACCCCGAAGTTTTTCATGGTTAACCTTGTCGAAAGCTTTGGAGAAATAGCTCCATTATTTAATTTTCTGTCTTCGTTTATTAAATATATCTTTCCATTTGCTTAGTGGCTAAAACTGGTTAGTAAAAAACATTTCGCAACAAGGTAACTTTGAGCTGGAAAATGTGAACCGATCAGCTGAAATGCAAAAGTGTCGCAACGCAACGATAACCGGACCCCAAGGCCAATCTCATGAATCGCGCCACGCCACTATCCACTGCGCTCTGAATCGCTCCGAATCGCTCCGGGCATCGTGAACATACAAGTGACACCCGCCAGCGTCTGTGAGGGCACCGCTCCACCACGTGAGTAAACTCTATGGACCGCCTATTCGTTTGGTTTAACGACTTGGGAAAAATGAAAAACTTTTATACTAGTTGAAGGTGAAGATTCTTCCCATGTTCGTTTTTGCCGTTCAGATCCGCACTTCGGATACTTCTTGTCAGTGAGAACAGTCTGCACTTCAATGAAAAGTAATGGGCAAACGGACCAGGAACATCTAAAAAGTGCTGTGAGTGTGGCAAAAATTGAAGAAAGTTGCTTGAACGTAAACGAAAAACGTGAAGCGCAAGGATAAATGTGGACATATATAAGGTTTGACTAGAAGATCAGCTTCACGGAGAGCAACGGTTTAAATCTCATCTTTCTTCGCTAGTCCTAACAAGGACTCGAAATTAAGCTCTCTACCACAGGTCCAACGCGGAAATGTATGCTTTCATGCCCATGAACATGAAAAGAACATTCAGAAGCAACCTAAGAACCATAATTGTACGGAGGCAACTCACATCAAAAGAAGTTCAACAAAGAATAAGGGGCACCATTGTACTTTTAGGACTCCAGAAGTAGGGGAGTGGCCGAATTTTTTTTCTCCCAGACCTCGGCCAGGGGTTACTTGAGGTGCTGATCACGAATCTAATATCCTTTTTTGTTATTTTGATGAAGGCCGCTGAGCTGAAGGCCTTAGTCCTACGTTATACTTCGGCGACGCGTCGACGACGTCGCCAGCGACAGTGTTGAGCGGCTGGTAGTACGAACACACAAGTTTTCGCCGCGCACGCGGCGGCCTCTGCCGCACGCGCGAGAATCGCCACTGACGCATCGCTCCTGGATGGGCTGTTAGGGGAGAAACGGAGCTGTAAAAACTCCCGAGTTATGCTGTATTGTATCTAAATATGTGGCTTTTAGAAATGAAGCTTCGTGTCATGAAAGAACCCAAAATCGTTTCACAACGGCTGCAATTGCCTATTGCTTAGATTAGGTCATCCAGTTCCCACCCAAAAAAAAAACTAACCATTTCCTCTAATTAGGTGCACCGGAGGACCCTCAAATAGCTAAGCAGAGGTATCAATAGCAGTTCATGCAGACTACAAGAGCGTTAGACTTGTAACTGTAGCAGCACACACTATGGAGATGTCGCGCTCGCCGCAGCAGTCGCCGCGGCTGCCGCGCGCTTTTGTATGTTCAGCTTGCTCCCCGTGTTGAGCGCAGTGCGTATGTGTAGCAGCGCGCGCAACACAGCGTCGCCGAGAGTTCCGCAGGGGTGATATACTTCCTTCGACGACGTTGCCGACAACAAAGTCAGTGACAACTCGTCGCCGTGCACAGTACAGTGACCTGTCGCTGACCATCAGGCCGCATCATTGCGCATTTTCATGTCATTCAATGGTGGCAGAAAACGCGCTCCGATGGAGCATTTTGATTTTCTCAACATCAGTGATACTGCCTCATGCAAACGAGATCCTCCAGATATACAGGGTGCGCCAAAATAACGGGTTGAAGCTTTTTTATCATAACTGAAAAACGTTTGACAATTCCGATGAACAATCAACAAATGACAACAGCATACACTTACAGCAACATCATATCTGATCGGTTTCGAAGTGGCCTCTCTTGTCGGGCCGCAGGTCATCACGAGACAAACGGTCCCACTCTCGGCGCGAGGGTTGCTTCAAGGACTGAAGACTGTGGTCACGTTTCGCACAGGCCTTGGACTCCAAAGTCGACCACACGCTGTAGTCTATCGGGTCTGGAGAGTTTGCGGACCATTCCTCAGATGTTATAAAGTCAGGGAAGTTCGCCTTGCACCACTCCTGCGTATTCCTTGCTCTATGCGCTGGCGCAGAATCCTGTTGAAACGTCCAATGCGTGTTGTCGAAGTGCTGTCGAGCCCAAGGAAGGACCACAGCCTCAATGTTTGGCCGGTATAAATCTTGGTCAATTTCCACTTCTCGGTCCACGAAGTATAAGGGTGGTTTTGCCGCTCGCGCGAATTCCACCCCATACCATGACCGATTGTGGATTTTGGCAGCGTTCAACGATGGAGGTGTCCGGAGCTTTTGTGGACCATACTCTGTCATTTTTACGATTGTGGGCCTGCTCCACGGTGAACAGCCTCTCATCTTTGAAGAGTATCCGTTCCCATCCTTGACCTGCGGCCCGCACCCTTAGTTGGCGACATCGAAGGAGCCGTTCGCGCTTCTTCTTGTCCGTTAGAAGCTGGACTTTCTGGGTCCTGCTTCTAACGGACAAGAACAGGCTTCAAACCTAGTTCGTCTTTGGGTATACGGTCACCTTCATGGCCCAGCTTCTTGTACCGAATTATTGCTCGTTTGAGCGACACCGAGCAAACGAACGATGTCACTCTGACGCATTCCTCGACGATGGAGTTCCAAAATTGCGGCTGTTCGGTTTGACATTATGCAGCACACGGTTGATGCCTCCAAACTGAACTCGGAGGAAACTGACCAATACAAATAGGTGTGCCGAAACAATTGGCGCAATAGCCGTAGTGTTGCGGGTTGATGCGTCTGCACAGGAAAGCACCAAACTCTCAACTCGTTATTTTGGCGCACCCTGTAGTCTACATCACCGTTTGTGGTTGTCCTTGCCTTCTCTGTCTCTCTCATTTTGTACCGTTCACAGCTAGGTAGACGGTATGGGTTGGTTCGTTCCCCCTGCACTGCCGTCATCCCCACCAGAGTTCGAATTACGAAATTGAGAAGTGCAAGAGACAAGGGCAAGAAGCGCCCGTCTCGCAGACACCGAATCAGTTTTCATCGAGTACCCGCTCGCAGACCTACTCAACTATCCCTCCAGTTCCTCGAGGAAAAAATGTGGTTTAAAATGTTTCCTAGATTGCAAAAGATCGCAGTTTAGCGTACTTCGTTTGTTCCAACTATTTGGGTGGAAGAATGATAAATTGACTGTTGTGAAAGGTTACTTGAAGGTTGTCAAATTGATAGTTGTTCAAGAAATGAATACGTGCATGCGGTGTGGTACAGAACATAGAGCCTGTCCGGATATATCCTGGTCAGGAGGGGCTTTCTCAAAGCTTCTCAAAGCGAGTTCATATTATGGCGCCTCTCCACTGCTTCACTTGAATTTCCTGATGGTGTCGTTTTGTTAAGCCATCCGCAGACTGGTTACCAAATGATGACATTGAAAACGCGCTCCGATACTACACGGCACCCGATGTCGCCGCTGTTCCAAATCCTGTCTGTCGACGACGTCGCCGACAACAGCGTCGACGATGGGTCGCAGCGTCGGCGAGCCGGAGCATAACATAGGTCTTAGTGGTGGCAACACCAGGCACTGCGGCACCGTTCCGCTGAGGGGCGTGGTTTACTCCAAACCTGCTGAGTAAGCCTGGAACATGGGCTGCGGCGTAGGACTAATACATTCTACTCCCGATAGAATTTCCTTGATCAAGCTTTACATTTCTCCGGGGTCAGTGAATTGGTCCCAAACTCGTAAGGGAAGCATAGAATGCAGGTTTGAACATCGACTGGCCACCGAAAGTCGTGGATGTTACGTGTGGTCAAACAGCGCCGGTGGTGTAATTCGCATCGCTGCGCGGAAAGCAGAAGGTGTGGTTTCGAGTCCCGTCTGGCACAAGAATTTTGATCGCAACAAAACATCCTGTAGCAACATACAGCCTCTATATCAGATGCTCCAGGCTTAAACAAATGTGTTAATCCGCCGCAAGTTTTTGTTCAAGCCAAATACGCAATCAAGTTGCCTCTAGGACTCCCCGAAAAAGTAGAATACGTGGCATACCCTGCTCAGCGAAGGATAACGCCCTTTGGCAGTGTGACGAGAGCAAACTAGAGAGCGTGTCCTCTGGCAGTAGATGGCAAAAACCACAAGGATCATCATCAGACATGGGTCGCGAGAACTCATCAGTCGAAGGCAGGAAATAATATGTGTGACGGAGGAACACCCGCTTCAATCAGAGAAAAAAACGGATAATCTGATGAGACCAGCAATTCAAGGAACCGTTGGTTCCGTGATTGAGAAAGGCTTGGCTGGCCTGAGCAAGAGCCGACTCCTAGCTTCGATTCGGGGACTTCAGGAGTACGTGTCAAGTACAGATTTCAAATAAACAATAAATAGAAATAAAAGCTCTTGTCTCCTAGATATCCCGTGATATTCGAACGCGTGACGCGTCCCGAAGTAAGACCGATCAATGCTGACCTTTATCATTATCCTTTTTTACACATAAGAATCCGCTACCGCTATCGAAGGCCCCATCAAAATCTAATAGAATTAAAATTGTGCAGTTTCGCACCACCTGCTAAAAGTACGCAGCATTGCGTACAGTAATCACCTTGCGGCATTTCGGTGCTATCAAAATCCGCAAGCTTAATAGCGGCATGGCGGCATGACGCAAAACTCTGCTTCCGGCCATAGTGAGACCGAATGCTGCCAGAGTTGCTATGACCACATCGCAATGAAGTAAAATGCGTGGTGGGGCATTTAGAGTGGCTTGATCTGATCCTCCCTCCGTACTGTAGTGATATGTCAGAATGTTCTTTTATCATGGTCTTCCACCTATGACACTCTAATCATAAGACGGAACAGTACGGCAAGCATGACGGTGCTGTTTGTTACAGGCAGGACGAGGCTGCTAAGATCGACGAGGAGCTGTTTTCGAAGTATGGCTTCAAAGTGGAGCAGTTAATGGAACTGGCAGGCCTGGCCTGCGCCAAAGCCATCTTTGCTCAGTACTCAAAAGGTCATTGCTCGTTGTTTTGCGGTAAAGGGGCAGAGGAGTTTGTGTGCCATTGTGGTGGTTGTCGAGTGTCGTGTTCTTCGCGTCAAGCAACACTGCGCTGTTCTGTATATTAACTTCCGTTTGGTTGCGCTCTGACGTCAGTGTCAGTGTGCAGGCTGCGAAAATGATCCATCGAAAGTGGTTTCCGGCGACCAACAATGGTGTGTACGCACATCCGCGAAAGTAGCTGCTGTGAACTTCGCACTTGCGGAGAAGTAATCGTTTCCCATGTATTCGATGTACTCCTTCACAACCGAAAGCTCTTTGCTTGTTACGTGGCTATTGGGAGGTCTTAGTGCGCTGAAACCGACGTCGGTAGCTGCTATTCTGCAGAACGGTTATGCCATCTGCTCTTCTATTGTAGGACATTGAGTTTCCTCCAGGTTTTTCTTAAGCTGTAAGGCGGCCAAATCGTCTTCATTAGACGACGGAGGTAACACTAAACTGCTTAAGAAACGGCATCTGTGAAACGACCGCGCTAAGCGACGCTCTTCCTATTTCCGCCGCTGTGCAGTACTAGAGTAGGCCAAGTTGTGGCAGCTGTGTTGGAGAATGCAGTGCACGGTAGGCGTCGACTCTACCTCTCCTCCTTGAACAGTTGTTCCGTTTATAGGTTGCCTCCGCACACTTTTGCGGCAACACGGCACGCGACAGGCAGAAAAACTACCGCGTAGAGGCAAAACTGCCTCGCCGTAGTGAGAGGACGACACGGCGCGGCACTCATCCTCGCCCCACTCCATCGCCAACGCGGCTCATTATCCTTACCAGATTCCATTTTAGATCCCGGCCGCGACCAGCTAGAGCACAGATCAGAACTCGGTCGGCGGCAAAGCGGCTGCAGCTGCAATGATGCCTTGAATCATTGCTGCTGCTGTCGCTTTGGCGGCACCGGCGGCGCGATTTTGCCGCGGCGTTTCCTTGCTAGGAAGGCGAGTTCTGTTTATCTTCCGGTCGCGTGCCTCTGCCTACTTTGTCAGCAGCCGGCGTCGGAGTAGCCTCGCTCTACATACAGCATTCACTTCGTCACAGCGCCGAATCACTGAAGGGATCCGCTCACACCTCGCAAGTACGTTAATCCGGACCAAGCACGGCGTACACAGATGGCAGGGGGATCCATAGGGGTGCGATTGGGTGACAGTGAGGCACTACCGTCTTACATATTCTACCATCACTGGGATTATCACGCTGAACGTTTTGTTGAACTGCGAGATTTGAATGGTATTGCTATTGGAACCAGAAAGTGCATTAGCATTAGGTGGGCGTTGTTTTCAGGCAAAGTGCTCGTTCTGTGCGGTCCTGGCAATAATGGAGGCGATGGGTTCGTATGTGCTCGTCACCTTCAGCAGTTCGTGAGTCTTCCTCAATTCACCACTTTAAGGATATTTCTAAAGCCGACATCGTTGACGCTTTGGACCACAAATCGGCTAGAGACCGTGTCATAAGACAGGCTATTTTTGGGGTTTTGTTGCGTCGTGCTCCAGAAATAGCTCTCGCTTTTGCTGAAGATTACGGATGAACGTCAGCCAGCTGCTGTAAGGCTTAATCACAGAATGAGCCGCGAGCTACGTTCATTCCTCGCAGCACTGAGTCGTTGAAGCCGGAGTAGCTCAGTTTCGCAGCTACTTCCCAATAAAATAAGTGGACGTATCTCTCGAACAAGACACTCTACGGTGGAATTCTATTGTATACAAAATGCGCTGTTATAGGAGTTTCCGACATAAAGAGCTGTCCTATCAACGGAAACGGTAACCAAATCTACACCATTTTCACGTAGAATTGGACACTTTCAAATCAAATTAGACGCTCTTCTAAGCTAGCTTGAAGATTTTTGAAATCAAAACGAACTCTTCCAAATCGAAATGACCTTCAGGCAGGTTAAACGGCAGATTCAATAAGTTGGTTAGGATAACTTTTGGTTCAAAGTTCAGATTTGGCATAACTTCCTTTGAAATTTTTAAGTTTACCTGCCTCAGTCGTACTATATAATAAAGCGCTAAGAGCTATCGATTGGCGCAGTCGCAGAAATTATTCATAAATAGTATAAAATAGGGGGAGAAAATCGGGAGGGGGAATATAATAAAAGGGATGGCTGAAAATACCGAGACGTTTTCTACGTGCCTGGGGATTCAGATGCTGGTCGATGGAAGCAGGGGAGACAATCAATATCGATCGATATCACCGATTTTCTCCCAGATTTAACAGATCAGGGTGGGAGGTGTCGATCAGGACGCCAATATAGATTGAATTGGTTGAATTTAGCTGGAAAGTGGCGTTCCTTTGTTTGTCAGTCGATGACGGTCAGGCGATTCGTCACTGCTGTAGCGGTCCCGTGTCCACATTGGAAGCGATGGGTATCCTCGGTTCTGGCAAAGAGTTTTCGTCGCGTCACCAAAACCGATCAGACGCTCAGTACCGTTTCAGGTTGACCGTTTGAGGATGAGGAGTGTAGGTGCCGACAGTAAATTTGACGCTAGGGTGAAGTGGGGGGGGGGGCGTGCTGTAGGGCATCAGAAAGGTTGTAAAAGAAACACAAGGGAAACAACGACGCCACTGAACCGTCTGGAGATGATGCTGATGTGGAGCGTAGTGGTGATGGGGGGGGGGGGGGGGAGGAGATCTGGATGGCTTCATATCGCAAAACTACTAACCTGGGCCCGGATTCATCAACAATTAAACCCGCGGGTATGCCGGGTATAAGGGGTAGAGATAAGATAAGAGAGATGCAGATTTTATAGTGGGTGTCTCCACCCCTATACCCGCGGTTGTTGATTAATTCGGGCCCTGGTTAGTAAGGCTCTCAAATATTGCCTTTTGTACTGTAGGGAGGGAAGGAAGCTGCATAAGCAGAGCAGCTAGTTTGAAGTGATCGTCCTTAGCTTGGTGACACTGCAACATCGAGCGAAGCGCGCAACACTTCTCAGTGTAATAATTTTATAAGCGTTTTATTTTTATCGAAAAAATATTAAATCAAAATTTGCCTTAAAAGCAATGGCCCTCAGAGTTTACTATGGAATCGCCCTCACACGTGCTAAACTACCGTAGTCGGCCGAATCTTCAAAAATGGATATCATATCCAGCGCCCCAGATAAGCCCCTTAGGCAAACTTTGAGTGAAACTTTTTTCTACCCCTTCTCGATCTCGACCAAGGGACTAAGGGTTGTGAAAGTCCAATAGTGTCGCTTCAGATATACCCTTGTCAATCGCATACTCAAGGGAACACAATTAAACACTCATGTCACGGCGAACCATCGTGATCAACTTTCTGAAAGATATCTCTGCACATCTATCCCACTATATATCTTCAATAAAAAAACTCTATATCTGACATTTTTAATTGGTCGGCTCACCAGATGAGTTTTAAGACCGACGTACCGCCATCTAGTGATACGCTAGAATGACGGTGACCTATACTCGCTGACCTGCTGGGACTGCAGTAGCTACATACTCGCTCTTCAGCATCAGTGTGTCTAGTTGTACACCTTTGACGGGCAGTAGGGCTCAATTGGACATGTGCACCGATCGGCTGTTTTTCGAACATGTGGAGCACATACATTACACTTACATAAACTATCATTCTTTGCAGTTGTTTATGTTTTATCTTTAACAATGTCAAACTCCATGCCAACAGAAATTCTGCTATCAATCGAATAAAAATCGCGACATCCTGGGAGAGGGCGTGACGCATTCTCTTTTTAGCACTAAGAAATTTATTTGGAAATGGCCGCCTTCCGGCTCCTTCCCATTAGTGATAGGAGATTTGAGTCTCCTAACAACTCCACTGCATGCCCGTAACGGGGAATGCTGAATGCGCAATGATTTATTTATTTATTTATTATTTGCACAAAATCGTGCGCACAAAATACTACATTTAACAAGGACACAGCATATTAGGAAATACGTGGTGTAAAAGAAATCAACAAATCAAAACCAGCCATCATTGTTACTTTTCGGTGAGCGGAACTCAAGCTCAAAAAAAACTCAACTCAACTAAACAAAATGTAGGAATCACTTATCGTTAGTTGTATAAAAGTTCTGGGAGAATAGGGGTGAGGAAACGGGGGAGAGGGCGATGGGTAACTGATGAAGAAGTGCAGTCGCCCGCCAACACTGCAAGTCGTAGGAGATATCGGCTCCGGATACCAACTTAGTAGGTCCGTCAACTCCACCAGAACCCATCGAAGACCGCTGTGTGGGGAAACGTAGGACAATAGCACGGGCTAATCAGAAACAAAGTAGAGAAGCTCGAAAAATCAAAGAAAAAAATTGATTTAGGGTTTTGATCCGACGATCGTCTATCCGAAACCGTCGAAGACAGAGCTGATGAGTGCGCTCGTAGCGCAGTGCACCGGAATGGGTAAAGAGTCAGCGCGTTCCTTCACTCGGAATTCGCTTCCTTGCTCAAGTGCAGGAGCTCGCTGGGTTTCCTACGTTTCTTAATGATTGTCTCCAGGTATTCAAGTGTTGCCTACGCTGCCGGCACTCAGCGGTTTTTCGCTGATCGTTGATGCGTTTTTCGGCTTTTCGTTCAAGCCGCCGGTACGAGAGCCGTTCGGCGAGATCATCGAGGCGGTAACCAAGTCGGGGACATTTGTCTTCTCGATCGATATCCCTTCAGGTTAGTGCCTTGTGGTCTCAGACAAATTCAAGCTGTACTTGGGCGAATGTGCACTTCGACTCTTCTGTTGCACTACAGATGCTCGGCAGTTAGCGACTTAGCACCTGTGTACCGTGCCGAAGACCGGAGTTTTACGGATCGCTGACGCTTTTGTTTCGCGAGAAATTCCTCAGCAAGAGCTCGTCGGCCTCCCTGATTTTGTAGTTGAATCTCAGCAGATTTTCGCCAGAAAATGTGGATGCCGAAGAGGTTGTCCTCCGACACTATGTTATCCTTTTGTGACGGGGTGAAACAGAGACTTGAAAGTTGGGAATATTTGTGAAGACCTTCCTAGCTGGATGACGCCAGTCTGACTGTGAAAAATATCTCAAAAAATTGTGCTCCTTCCGACTTCCATTCATCCCGTCTTCTCCCGCTAAATTTGCGTCTCATCCACGAATTAGTGAGAGCTAGAGTAAACAATAAGGGTACACCTTGGTCGAGTTCCTTCTAGGACGCGCAACTTCTACGGACTACTGTGGTGGCAGTCTGATTCTATGTCACACATAGCACCTGTAACCGTAAATCATGAAGCGGCGGGAGCGGGAAGACAAGCGAAATCTTCCCGCTCTCCCTTCTTTCCCTTCCCGGCCTCTCGGAACGCGGATGGGTTTCATGTTCATATTCATGTTTCATGAATACTCCCGACCGTGTCGCTTCCCCTGGGAAGCGATAGTTTCCGGAGCATTCATGTTCACGGCCGCAGGTCATTCTGTCCGTGGGGGATGGAAGGCTTTACTTGCGTGGTGCTGACCCGAACTTTCAGATAACTTGGTGCACTCCTCGGCTACGCTCCGCTTAATTTGCAGCAGGTTTAGGTGATAGGAATGGTGGTGGCACGCTTCGTAGATGCGTGCGTGCGGAAGCGGCTAGTCTCGAGCTGCGTGTTCACGAGCAATACAGACGATGCAGTAAATGCCTTGAGTGCGGCTTCCAAGAGAATACGCTTCAGATTACATTATGGAAGCACTTTGAGTGCCGACCATGTTTGTAATTTGTGCAGTGGCTAAGAGTTTTCATACGGGAATAGATAAGACCACTGGAACTAAATCGGAATAGATGCATGGCGTAAGAGCGAACAATGGGAGCTGGAGCACACCTTTCCGGCGCGCCGCAGACGCGCCTGCGGGCTGCGTTGGCGTCCATGTGGACATTCGATCGATCCGCGTCGGTCTCTTGTACCCCCCCCCCCCCCCCCGGTAGCGCTACTAGCAGGTGGATCGTGGGACAGTGGATGATGGCGTTGCTTCTTCCGAAGGAGGTCGGGGTTCGGTTCTCCTGCGTCGAGGAGTTTTAGCATTTCAACTGACTGGTTGAGATTTGAGGGGTTTTGAGGTCTACACAATTTTCTGGTGCTTTGTGCCTATTTTTCCAGCTGTATGCGCTTCTGCTTTCTTTCTTTTCAAAACGCAGGGCCCAATTGCGGGCTCCCACTAAGCGTCGAAAGCAGTTTCCACACGAGCAGCTTGGATGGACCACCCGGAGTCCCTTCCCTGCCTTGTTCTGCGCTCGAAGAACGCAGAACCCTGCTGCGACTTCCCGTCTAAGCAGTTTTAGTGCGCTCAGTCATCAAATGGAGTTATGCGTGCCTTAGTGTTAAGCGCTCGCGCGAGGGAACCATGCTCCAATCCAGCTTTCGCGCTCAAATTCTGTTCCGATTTGGTTTAGCGTCCATAGATCGACTCGTTTTCATACTCGCAGGGAAGGTGATTAGTGAACACTTTGTATTCAGCGAAGTGTAGGGATTATACGGCATTCGATCTAACCACCAAGTGACCTGCCCAGCTCTGCGTTGGCAAACTCTCCGTGTACTACGTTCTTGTTTTTGTTTACTTATTCATTTATAACAGTCTCACATCGAATTGGACTTTTTTCAAATAAAATTGGACACTCCTCTAAGCTAGCTTTAGGACTTTTTAAATCAGAGCGAACTCTTCTAAATCGAAATGACCTTCAGGCGTGTTAAACTGCAGACTCAATAAGATGCGTAGAATATTTTTTTTTTGTTCTAGGGAAAATTGGTATAACTTTCTTTGAAATTCTTTTAGTTCAGCTGCCGCTAGGTGTGTAATAATTTTGTAAAATTCTCTTGAGAAGAAATAACAAATTAAATTTTGTTTTGAGGCACGCAATGTAACAATCGTGTGCTGCATTAGAAGACTGAATCGCGCCATACACTCGAAAAGTTCGCTGCAGCTTTTATTTGATTGCTATTGTACTTACTACTTGATTCATCTAAGTGATGATGTGTGCATCCTTTACAGCTGCTTTTGTTGTATCGTTAACAGGTGTCAAACTTCATGCAGACAGAAATTTCTCGAATAAAAATCGCGAAGTCTTGGAAGAGGGCATGGCGCGTTCTCCCTTGTGGCACTAAAAAAATGGCCGACTTCGTGCTCTTTAAAACAAAGTTCAGACCATTATTTCTCCCCGAAAAATGCAACTTATACAAAATGCCAAGTAACGTGTGTACTGGTTGGGTAGGTAAATTGAAACTTCAAAGAAAGTTATACTGCAATTTTATCTGAACAAAAAATTATTCTAACCTTTTTGGAGAGTCTCCAGTTAATGCAGAAAAAGCTCATTTCGATTTGGAAGAGTTCGCTTTGTCAGGCAAGCTTTAAAGAGTGTCCAATTTGATTTGAAAACTGGCCAATTCGACGTGAAAATGGTTTACTTTGGGCAGCGTCTATAGTGGAGGCACACATAGAGTAAACATTGGAGGGTTTAGTAAGTCTCCAGCTTCTCTCGTCACAAAACCTCGGCATTGTAGATAGTTGTTAGTGTTTTACTTGTGAAGGCACAAAGTAAAACACTAACAATTGGAGGGTTTAGTTCGTGATTTGGCTAGCAAAAAGGTCTCTTAGCAAGAAGATTAAAAATAATGAGACGAAAGAGAGGGAGCGAGATGGAGAACGCCTGGCTGTTGTGAAAATTGCAGACCCGTATCTGCGCGGCATTGAAGGCCTCTTTCGATGGTCGACGTCGCTCTGGGCGCCGTTGTGCTATGAAGGAATCCCTCAGTCCTGCGAAGCCTTCAACCAGTCGTGAATCGGCGGAGACATTTGGATGTACTCAAAGCACTGTCGTGAGACAAATACATAGGGAGCTTTGGATAGGCACAGTTTTGTCACCACGAGCTACCACACACCCACAAGGCACGACAAAGCAGTATTGCAGAATGAGTCATTTGTCCGCTAAGGCAGGACTCTCTCATGAAAATTGATACTGGTGAAGGAAACTAGTTTCTCTACGTGAATTACACTCTCAACAGCCAATGGCTACCAAGTGGTGTACCATCTTCAAGACAGCCGGTAGCTGGACTACTTGAAGAAGATTCGCCTGTATGCTGGTGGGTCTCAGTAGGGATATTCTTTGGGAACTGCTGGGTGATGGTCCAAAGTAACTGCGTCGGTCTACCTTACCCAGCTGCAGACCTCTGTCAGACGACATTACCCCAAAACGCCCAGAACGAAAACATGTGTGCCCACTACACATTCTCGAACTGAGCCGCGAGAAAATTCAGGAACTAGGCTGTAAATTGCTACCCCGCCCACGGAACTCTGCAGACATAGCTTCACTCTGAAGCACCGAAGCAGCCGGGACAGACAGTTGGAGGACCGACACCAACAGGAGGTAGAAGCCCCTCACTTTATTTATCACGGCCTCCGATTTTTTTTTTTTGCAGAGAGGAGCCGAAGCGCTGCCCACTAAATCGGGAATAATTGTAGACTTCTACAGAGATTACACAATTGACTGAATCCGTAATTTTTGCAATTGCTTTTGCTATGTTATTCCTTGAAAACTTTCCGATCAGCTTAATACATCTGTCTTCATTCGGCGACGTAAGTGAGGAGCATCCATCATCCAGTGTGCATCAGGAAACCGCAGTAATTTATTATTTATTTATTTATTACTTGAAATATCTCAGATAATGGAAACAAGCAACCGAATTTTAGAAACGGTACTGTAGTTCTAGTAGCAACTGGTATAGCATGTATAGTGCGTGTAGTGATTGACTCTGTACCAGTACTTTTCGCCATTTCTTGCCCTTGTTAGAGATTAGATCTTCACACTTCGTGCAGTTAGGTTGCACAAGTTGTTTGCGACAGGACAGTGTGTCGATGGCGCTTCTGGCCTCCTACAGTCTCTGCCTCAGTGTTCCGAAGGCCCCACATGCCCTCGTGGTCTCACTTTTCCCTTTGTTCGAGAGTGTGACTTCACAGGATTTCCGCACTCCCCACTGCTTAGCCTCTTGTGTGGTCGTTGCGCATTGTGGCCGTGGTGGCATAAGGTGATCGAATTAGTGGCTCCTAATCGCAACAAGTATGTGCGTCTGCCTGCCACCGTCGAGCGCGCAGATCCAATTGTATCGATGGTGCTCAAGGTGGCGGTCAAGTGAGTCAGTGCGCTCTCGATTAGATAATTCGCAATCTGCTGGGTTGGATGGTTGGCTTGCGAAAGTGGAAGACTGTATGGCCGGCGAGCAGTTGAAAGAGACTCATATCTGTGAGAAGACATGAGAAAACGCTGAAATGTTGGACATTTGGTAGTGTTTCACCTCGGTCAACCAGAACTAAGAGTGCAGCGCTTATCGTAGAAATGCCTTTTCCTAAGTCTGGATTGAACAGTCGGTATTTACGTAAGAGTTTGAAACGTGAAAAAAGGTTTCTAGAGCCATTTCGGTTAGGGCGACTGCACTATGAAGAGTCAACATTCTCGTATTAGGCTCGCTGTGATCGGTCGTTCCGCGCCGGGGCCAGTTAAGACCTTCCTCTGGCGATTTCGGTGCGTTTTCCTGCTAGGTATAAAAGCGCTAGCATCTGTTTCTGTGTCTGCAAGTCTGTCAGGTGGCGAACCTGTGCAGGCGACCCACACGTGCATATGTAAAACCTGTCAGTGAACCTTACGTTTAGCTGGTCTACTTTCACGACTTCAGAGGTTGAAAAACTTCCCTAAAGCTCACCAGGGAGGCCCCTTTGTAGTGAGCCTGACGTACGCTTTTGGACCAACCACATTGTTGGCATTATTTCTCTGAAATTCCAGTATGTTGTGCAGTAATTCCCATCTCAAGTGTGGAGGTTGGAAGTAAGTCCGACTAGCTTCAGAGGACGAAGCCGTTGACGGCGTTTTCTTTTACGTTGTCCGTGGCTACCACCTATAGCGGGTTCCAAAAGAGCGTCCCCACATTAGTGTTGAACAATCCAATTACCGCTCTCTCCCCTAAGCCTATTTGTTTATGTATTTTACCTGAACAAACACGGGTTAATTAAAACAAAACAAGAGGGGAACGTGATAGGGAATGGGATGACCCCAATATAATCACTAGAGACCACATGTAGTACAAACCCGAATAATGATGGTAAGCTATTAAGAGACTTCGTGAAGACCGGTGCGGTCAATAAATCTTGTGCGTGGCGTCAGTGAATTTAGCATAACGATTTTCTCTGAAAACTTTGAGGACTCAGAGCCGGAGCGTAAAAATGCCAATCTTACATTAGCTCTAGCTCATGGTATTTCACTTTGATCACCTCTAGTGTTAGAAGGAGATACAGAATAGAAGTCTTGGAGGCGATGGTCCAACATACCATTTATCCACTTATAAATGGTAATCAGATGATATCGTTCCCTACGAGTCTGTATTGTTCGATGGAGGCTCCACTTCTTGTTCCTTTCCTTATTTGTTTGCTTTTTTACGAATTTCATACATAATATAACCTCCGATCTATACGGTAGACCGCAGGAACCTACCTTACTCCACCACGATGCTAGGATAGGACTTCACTCTTGTCCAACGCCTCGGCCTAGCTAAGCCAACCTTGGAAGAAATTGTAGGTCCCTACACCGGCGCTCACATTTCCGGAATTGACTGAAATTTCGCAAAAGGATGTCAGATTGTGGTCACCATCCCAAACAACACCCAGGGAGAAGTGTGAGCAAATTTTTTCCTCCCTCCGGAGTCGTGAAACAACAACAGTGCCCAACATTTCTGTGTCAAACTGTGCCTTTTTCTGATGTTAGAACGATACGCAGAAAACCATCACAGTCGATGGATGTTACGAACTTTTCCACGGGTAACCGCTCAAGACGGAAATGACGCGAGAGCTATAATCTACGGACGGAATCCCCAGCAACTGAATAAATTTTGCCGTGTACAGTGCCGTGTAGTCGATATCAGCGGTCATAAGCCGCACATCCGCACTTACGGTGGATGAGCTTGGCGGCAATTAGGCAAAAGCGACCAACCAGCAGGCGCACATCCATTGTCAATGATTTCTGGGGCGAAGCCCCAGCCATCAGTTTGGTTGCTACGGCGACGGACTGCTGCTTGCTGATATGAAAAATGAGTAGGCAGGCTCTCCTAAGTTACCGTAGGCGTCGAAACGTTCGGGGAGCTCTGCAACTGTGCGTTGTCAACAAAAATGTTAGCTCTGTTTGAACGACCCCCTTTAGCCTTTTAGACACGATGAAACGTTCTACAGCTTGCTTGAAAGAGCATGAGAGCGAGAAATTGTCCGCTGTATGTGCTAGGGTCCGCCACCCATCCGCCCATTGGCCCGTGATGCTGATTAGTGGTAAGTATAAATGCCATACACATGGGATTTTGTAATAGTTGGTCATACGATTTTTAGGCGTGAGCTATTGCTTCTAGTTGAGTAGCTGCGTCACTTCCATTTGAAGGTTTTTTTTAGCTAAAAAATCTCGGCAGGTTTAGCAGAGAATACCAATGTTAGAGACGGTGAGGATTCATGCGTTCGTAGTCTCTTCGATACTAAGACGGTTGTTGTTGACAAAGGCGCTTTTTTGTTCTTCCGAATAAGCTAGGTCGCCTTGCCGAGGATCGTTGGATAGGAGTTTCAAGCAGGGTTCAGATTTTTTAGCTATTATGTATACCCCATAGGCTGTTTGTAGTGACTTGGCAGTGTCTTCTGACCAGAAAATTTCTGCTAAGACGGAAGCTTGTTGTTTGAATGCTAACTACATATCTCTGATCCGGCTATCTAGTGCACCCCGGAGCGATCGCGTTTTCCGGCTATTGATTGAGGTGGTATAGCTGAAGCGATTCCAGGCTGGCATGTGGAGAATGGACCGCCTTCGGAGGGTCCCTACATACGGCCGCATGGCATCATATCGTTGACGGCGCCAAAGATGTGCGTCAGAGAGTGGACTGGGCCACATTTCGTAAGTTTTTGGAAGAGTTTAGTGCAGTCCTTGTTAGGTGTGGACGAGATTTGGTCATAGTTCAGGTAGGAGGACGATTTGTGCCGAAGCAGCTGGCCGACGAGCGCAAGTTGCAGCTGCCGAGTTACCCGAACGCTGATCAGATTGTGAAGTTGGAGTGAGGAGCTGTCTGATGACGCTGAAGTGAAGGCGTTCGAGCTTTCGGAATATCTGTAGTCAGTGATTTGTTCAGAGTGGTGCGACACGTTCTATTTCGCCGTAGCGAAGCTGCTGGAAAGCTTTCTAGAGTTTCTACTGAATAAAGGACTTGCTTGGATTTAATGTTCGGGACGGCTGTATCCTTTCAGCAGCAGTTAGCCTGCATAATGACCAGACTTGCTGCTGACTGGCACCGCTGGTAATGGATCGGCATTTACCGGGTGACCAGTTTCGTTTAACACGCTGGCGACAAGAGCGATTCGCGCGTGTTCATGTGGTCTCTTCGGTACTAAGACAGTGGTTGTTGACAAAGGCGCTTTTTTGTCCTTCCGAATAAGCTAAACCGCCTTGCCGAGGATCAGTGGATAGGAGTTTTTTTTAAACGATTCTGGCCGTGGGACGAAGCGCGCCGCACAAATGTGACACGTCGTACCGAACCTTCGTCAAAGGAGAAATTAGGGATCCCAAACACTAGGCTACCGTTCGTCTTAACAGTTGCGGTCGGCTACCCCTCCGTCTCCATGAATAGATACTTTTAATTTTATTTATCATTTCTTATTATTTTTTATATTTATTGTCTTTTATGTTTTATTTCAAGAGAAAAGGTATTAAATTAAAATTTGGCTGAAAGCACAACAATCAATCAAGCATATAGCCCATCGGAAGACCAGGTCGCGCCATGCACTCAAAAATTTCGCCTCAACTTTTATTCGATGGATATTGTGCATACCACTTACATTAACCATAAAGTTGAGGATATTGCGTTCTTCACAGTGCTTCTTGTATCGTTAAAAGGTGTCAAACTCCATGCTAACAGAAATTCTACTCTTAGTCGAATCAAAGTCGCGTGCTCTTGGAAGAGGGCATGGCGCAATCTCTTTTGCACTAAAAATTTGCTGCCTTCCTGCTCTTTTACATAAGCTTTAGTAAATTGTTTTTCCTCAAAAAATAAAACTTTCATAAAAGAGTGATTCACCTACTGGGTAGCTGATTCAAAAAGTCGGTGGTCCTGACACGACCATCGATTAAGAAGGAAACCGGCCGTGATCGTCTAAAAGGCATGTATGAAGCGTTATACCGATGACGCGA
Source organism: Heligmosomoides polygyrus bakeri (assembly GCA_947359475.1). Taxonomy (NCBI): domain Eukaryota; kingdom Metazoa; phylum Nematoda; class Chromadorea; order Rhabditida; family Heligmosomidae; genus Heligmosomoides; species Heligmosomoides polygyrus. The sequence continues at coordinate 62,836,168 of OX375869.1, forward strand.
CAGGATTTATCATACTGCTGGGATCCTGTCCGTAGATCATAAGGTTCGCGTCATAGGCCTGTGGCATACCACCGGCGACAGTGATGCGGGCAGCTACGCAGTTCGTAGCTACCCGCGCAATACTGTCGCCGGACTCGTCGCTGCAGGTTTGCCGTACGCCATAGCCACCTTGAGCGGTTAGTCGTGGAAAAGGTTCCTCATATAAACCGCCAGGTGTGCTATTTCGGATGCCGATCACGAATTTGGCACCTGTTTTGGGAATATTGACAATTTCACAGTAGGTATGGTGAGCGAGGGTGGACGGGTTAGGTTCTACGATTGCACCAAAACTGAACCTGTATGGCTTGATGCGTTGATATCACGAATGCGAATTCCGTACCTAGTACTACGGTGGAGCACGGCTGGCTATGTATATATGTCCGAGGTTGAGTTATTGGGGGAGGGGTTATGGGGGTCTGGTACAAAGATGGGTAACGGTAACTTATGGTACAAAGATGGGTGATGGTAGCTATGGAAGACGTAGAAAATCTGTGTTCAGTGGTATCGCCTAGTCCATCTAGACATACTTATTTTCCTACTCACGCACAACGAAGTTATATTTTAGTAAAATAAGGCCAATTGTGCGAGTGACATTTCAAGTAACATCCTATTCACGAAGTCAGCTAAAACTACATGAATATGATGAGTTCTTGTGGCAAAACCCTCTGAATCCTCCATCCCTTCTCATCCACAACGGGCTGTAATTAGGCAAACTATCAAGGACAGATGTCAGATTCGTAGCCGACACCACAAATAACACTCACATTTGGGCGAAATGTTTTCCACCCCTGGACGGGAGTACAATAGTGCCGGTTTTGAATGTGACGGTCACTCGACAGGTTCTGCATGCGCGGGCGTGTTCAGATGCGTCGTACCAAGCCTCGAGAAATAAACACCCCGGCCTTTTCCTCTCTTTTCTTTGATCTTTTCTTCTTTAGGCTTTATTACTTTCATTACAGAAGAAAAAAATGGTACCACATACTGTATAGCAAGGTATAGTGGGATATGTGTTTAAATTAAAGGATTTTAAACTGTTCCTATGAGGGGTGCACACCCTCTATTACAGACACGCGTTTTATACTCCGATGTTCGCGTTCTCTACTTGGCAAGAAAGGTGATAACCCGAATCCGAAGTGCTTAATCTGCAGAAGCATAGAGAAATCAGTCGGTGTTGGTCGACCGGCCGTCCACTGTCCGACGGCTATATATTCCCAGTCGCTCTCCCTGCACAAATTCTGTGGCACGCCTTTTGGATCCGGTTGCACGTTGCACGACGTCTATGACGTTTTCTTCGCATCCCGACACAAGTGGCACAACTTCAGGTGCACGTCTTCTGAATCCGGACGTGTGTTGCATAACGTTTGTGACATGTCTTCTGCATCCGGACACACGTGGCACGACGTCTTCGGCGCGTCTATCGTAAATATATCGTTAGGTGATCCGCTGCCAAGGTTATAAATCCGTCGGCAGCCGTCCACGATTAACCTAAAAAAAGACCTGATGGCATAAACCGCCTGTCGAACGCACCACTTGGCTTTGGTCACCTCTCCCGGTATTAGCAACTCGTACCCACGGATTATCTGAATTATATATAGTCAAATTGTGGAGGCCGTGGACCTGGAAGGATGAATATCCGTGTACAAGTGCTGTGGTGAGGGCGCGTGGTAGCGCAGTCGGGGAGAAGCCGACTGCCGCGAGCACCCCGTTCCCATTTCCTGGTTCGGAATTCTCGCCCAGACCAACGAAAACCTCCATCAGCCCGGGTCAGTGAATTGGTATCAGACGGGCATGGAAAGGGCAAAGTACTGACCTGTCTATTGGCTGGCCACCTCAAGTCATTCTATAAGCCAAATGTGCATTTAGAATGCTTCCACTCTATCCAGTAGAAGAGGATTGCCCGGCACATCTCGAACAGGGCATGAGTAGCCATCTTCCTTCATCCTCCACTACTAAGGTAAACGCCCGCGCAGGACTCAACACAGTGACTTTATGGGTGCACGAATGGAGTTCTGGTTGCGCCGAGACGTTGATGGGAGTAAGGAGGTGGCTGTGCTGACCTCTGCTCATGAGACGGTCGGGATGCCTCATTATCATCGGACACTCAGCGGGGCACATGGCGAAATGATGGCTTGCCAGAAGCGCACACAGCCAGCACGATGTCGGCCTTTTGTGTCAACCTATGTTTAACCGCATGTTTAGGGTCACATGGGTGACGGTCACCACAAAGCGGTTTGAATTTTTTGGATCGGAGATGTTTAGCGTCAGTCACCGGCAGCCGGGCCTACCCCCCCCCCCCCCCCCCCCTCGTCATCGTGTTTTGAACACACTGTGTACATGCTTGTTTAACCTATTGCTTTTTCCAGCCAAGGAATGACCACTACCGTTGCCGTGGGAGTGGTGAGGCTCTTGCTAAACTAGCTCCACCTGCAAGGCGCATGCACGCAGGGAGCACAGCTAAGCGGAGACCGGTCAGAGAAGGTGCTGAGTGATAGGAAATACGGTGTTTCATGTTTTCCACAGAATAAGTGTCGGCATCTCCAGTGAAGTGGCTTACAATGATGATACATCAGTTGGTTAAAGATCGCAAATGACTGTTTTGCCTTCCTTGAGGCGAACCACGTGCCGTATATCTCTTCACGCTCTTCACCGAGTGCTTCTCGGACGCGTGCTCATGATCTCTGCTGTTGAAGCAGTGCAGGGTGCGCATTAATTATGGGCCTCAAATAATCGAAGTGCCATAGTAGCACAAGCAATTAGAACGGAGAAAAACCCTTCGCAATATTCACTAAGCTCCTTAACCATCAAAAAATGCAATCGTCCCCTCCTCTTGCGCGTATGCAGCTTCTCAGACGAGCCACGAAGGCGTCGCAGGTGGCACGCACCGGAGCATCGTTTTCAGTGACGCAAAAATTTTCTTAATAAAACCTATTGTGAATCCACAAGACGATCGCACCCTCGCAGCAGATAAGAAGCAGGTCATTTCTAGAGGAAAAGCCATCGGGAAAACTGCACATTCGAGCTCTGCAATGGTTTGGGGTGCGATAACTTCAGATGGGATTACGCCACTGTTCGTCAATGCTGGAGTGAAGATCATTAATGAAATTGGTCTTGGAGAAAGTATTGAAGCCAGAGTCCATTTCTCTGTTCGGAGACAAGTCATCCAGCCAGACTAGGCATTTGCATACAAGTCGAGTGTCATCCAGCAGTGGTGTAAACGCGAGCTTCCAGATTTCAACGCCCACGAAGAATGGCCGTCAAATTCACCACTTCAGAATCCACTTGACTTTCTGTTCTGGTCAGTTTTATAGCGCAAGATCTCAGGATCTCTACAAGATGCGACAACTTGGATTCGCTCAAAGCTGAAATTACGAAAGCGGAGAATGATCTCGATGAGACCACCTGCGTGCCACCTGTGACGCCTTCATGGCTCCTCTGAGAGGTTAAATTCCGACAAGAGGAGGAACTTTGAATGAAGATTGTGATCTTTGATAGTTAAGGTTCTTAGCAAAGATTGCGAAGTGTTTTTCTCCATTTTGAATTGTTTATGCTACTATGGCAATTCCATTATTTGAGGCCCATAATTAATGCGCACCCTGTAGAGTGCGCCATTCTTCCTCATTTTCTCTAGGCAGTTCGTCATTAAATGAACGTAAAAAAATAAGTACGTACGAGCTTTCTCGCAGGTTGCGACCATGCACTCCGCTCGAGATCATGCATTTGTCGGCCATTCAGGTTATGGTAACGGCCTTGGACTCTCGGATACGAACACAAGTGCTCGAAGTTCTTTTCAGTCGCCATTTTCAACCGAGAATGGTCGACGCGGTATCTCGATGGCTTTCGGATCCTTTGTCCACCTGACATGCGCCAATCCACGGCGTCGAGTGGCGGGACTGCCACGTTCGCTTCGCTTGGCCCCGCAACGGCCGCTCCCAACAGGCAACTCGTTCGAAATCGGGACGCGACATTGAGCCGACATCGTGTCAGGACAATGTCGCGCCACTGTTGCGTCCGACGTCGCGCACGGTGGCGAGTAAGCGCTGAGTCCCATCACTTTCCGCCGGTTACTTTGCCGCGGCGCCAGCCGCAATTCGCTGGGCGTTAGAGTAAGGTGCTGGAGCCTCCGAAAACTCGTCCGCGCTTTTTGTTTGTACGTTTAATGGCGAGTTTAATGGGTTACTCAGTCTCAGTTTGGGATGCGCCACGTGTTCTACCTCTGCGGGATATCGTACAGGGATTTGAAGCACTTATTTGTGGTCGGCTGCCTACCACAGACATTGTATAGATTTGGCCTATGCAATGAACTGCAGTAGACAGCCGATGGATAGCTCAGTGTTTCTCCTTCCCAGCCAAGAATGGTTAAAATTGACCTACCGTGGAGGAGGCTTAGTTGGTCTGAGCAGAATTCGACTCACAATCAGCCTTGATTAGGGGTGCACGTGATAGCCGGCGCCTCCTCGTGCTGCGCTACGATGCGTCCCTAGAACAAAGAGGCAGTAATTTATGTCGAAACCAATAAGTGACGGGAGTCGTAACAGTGGAAGAATAGTGCAATAGGATGACGGGAAAGTTTTGGTACAGCATTTTCAAATACTTACCTCAAAAACTGTTGTGGTCTATTCAGTGTTACTAATCAATGGCTTGAACATCAGAGAACGTTCTCCGCAGGTTATGAGCTGAGTTGTTCCTTAGGGGGATAAATATGCATCACGGATCTAGATATCCAAGCAACAGTTAGCATTTGCGGTGTATTTGGCGGGGACCCAGTTACATGCTGAAAAGTCTTCAGCTGGCTCAATCGGCTCGAGGACGGAGATGTGTCCCTCGAAGGCATGTCACGCTCTGGATGTTCATCTGTCGATGATGACAACCATTTGCGATTCGACGAAAGAAAAGCCTTATGCGGTTGCTCTCGAGCTCTCGCTGATTCTTCAATATCATATTCGACTGCCGCTGATCTTTTCCACGCTTGTTGGTAGGACTCCCAAAGTGTGCATGCTCTACCGCGAGTCACTCATGGACGGCAGCTATGAATATCTACACCATATACTCCAAAAGTTGAGGCCATGCAGCCGAAACGGAAGAGGCGAAAGAATGCTTACTTTCTTCACGTTAGCCATCGTGTCTCTCAAAAAGTTACAGGGGTCGAATGAAAGCTACATCTCCACGCTCCTATTCGCCGCAACTTGTCTCATCTAACCATCACTTCTTTCGGACTCTTGAGCAGCAGCTGAAGAGTATTCAATTGATCACGCGACGCATGTATGTATAATCCGAGGCGATCCGGACCTTGAGTCACAGTTCTCGTAATTCTGGAGGAAAGGAATTTGTGGCCTGCCTGCTAAATGGCAGAAGAGTGTCGATCTAAATGGCGGTCATGCAGAATGATATCGTATAAAAAACAGGTATTGAAGAAATATCCGCTGTGTGACATAACATTCCCACCAGCCTCATAGAGTTGGACCCCGAAATGCATAAGCAAGCACCTCTGTCGGATATGGGTTAACCTGAATAGGCTGGATTATGAGAACACTGAATCTTTATCATTTTCATTTTTTTATTGAAATACTCTATATAAGACAAAACTGCCATACAACAAACACCAAAACCAGCAAACAAAAGTCACTCCTAAATCATTGGGATATTCGTAGCAGGGCCTTCCGATGATCATAGTCTTTTAGCCTGTAGTCTCTTCTCTTAAAATTGCGCCTTGAAAATTAGGCATTTGCGGGAGTAATTTTCCCAGTTTTCTGGCTCTAGAGAAGGCCGCAAAGCGGAGACGTATCGGTAGATGCTTAAAACCTCACATCGTGGATATCAATGTGACTTTGATATTCCAGATGTGAGGTTTTAAGCATCTGCCGCATTAGAAGTGATGTTTCATGGAAGGCCGAACACGGGCCGCCACCGTCTCCAGAATTCTAAGCGCTCTGGTCGCCTTATGGAAACCACGATATCCAGCTGCTTCTGAGTACCAAGAAGCCCCTAGAGAGGTCGGAAAAGGTGGGCTCAGCCTCCTGAGCATTGCTCGGAGGTTCGCGGTCCGCAGGTTAGCTGACCAATCTCCGTGCAACCGGCCGCCGCTGGCCAATCGAGCCGGCGAAGGCGTGCTGGCTCCGCCCAGTTCGCCACTGTAATCGACTTCCACAGATCGCACTGCTCCCAACATGGGCACGCCTTCTCCCAGCCTCAGCATTAAGTCGGTATGTCGCACAAGTTTTCGGCTGTAAATTTGTATTTCGGACGAGTTGGCTGGCGCCTCACTGCCTGTTCGGGTTCGAAGTTTGCTATGTTACATTCGCTGCGTGATGCACGCTCAGTGACACCTTGCCTCTTTCAGAGCCTAATAGCTCTAGGATGAGAGCCAGCTGTACTTTGTGCTTCCTTTTCAACGACAGGCTCACTTGCATGAATGCGCCACCTTTAGCGCCTGAAATGCTTTTATTTTTTTTGTGTAGACAAAACCAATCAGAGCAGCGTTTTTTGTGCGAAAAAGTCCTGCCCCATATCTGGACCATATTACAATCGTTGTGTCTCAATTAGTAGGATGGTTTTTATCTGAAAATACAATGACTGCACCGTCGCACGACGATCTGTAATGGGAGGTATATCTTCAGGTTCTGTTTGGATTTGTGAAGCATTTACTTAAGAAGATCCCTTGAAACCATCTTGACACCACTGAAATTTCCCAGATTTATCGTATAATGTCCCATAACCTTTAACCTTACTTAACGGCTTCACTACAGTAGGCATATTCATATCAGGTTATATAGTATACCAGGTTTCATAGTAACTGATTAGAAAATTTCAGCGTAGTCTACTGACTGACGACGAACTAGAGCCCTATGTCCGAAAACAGAGGGGAGAGTCGGAACCGAAGCGACGGCTCCTGGCCCTGGACGAGGAGGTATGTCTGACATTCTGCTCATGCTTTGCAGACGTAGTTGCTCACATGCCGCGTGAATTCTCCGCAGTTTACACACATTGAAAAAGGAGCGATCAGTGCCAAGTGCGAACGCGTAATGGAGGGAACTGCAGGATGGTTGCACGAGGGATATCGTCCAGTCTCAGAACGATGGAGTACCCGAATCATGGGCATACCCTTTCTCTTCAGTCCTTATTCTGATGCCTCCTATGAAGCAAAGCAAATGTGTCGATACGCAAAACCTGAACTCTGACGCGTTTTGCTTTTGTGATGCGACACGTCAGCTACGTTTTCTTGGGCTGAATCATGAATTGTACTTCGCATTGTCTCTTAGAGCAGCTTGATGTTGGTATTCGGCTTGTACAATGTCTTCCAAGAACAAAACATAAGCCAATTGACTCCGAGATGCTATGCGAACGTTCTCCTGTGTTGGTGGTATATGTGGTGAGCCCGGAGCAGAGAACATTCTGGATGCGCTTCTCTTTTGCGCTTCAGAAGTGCCAGTGAAGTTGAGCACAAGTATTATGAGCTCACAAGATCTGCAGTAGTGAAGGCGGCCAATTCGGTACTACAGTTACGTCAAGTTCGTCTGTTTAAGGAATTTTTGAAGCAAAGGCGAGACGCCCTGTATGTTGCGAGCACAAAGCACCGAAGCGCCATTCTGATGACTTTACATGAATACGGCGGAAGTCACGCACTGGGATAGCAGCTAGATAGTCTTGAGAACCTCGCTGAAAAGCGGGCCAGAACGCTGGGGCGGATCGAAAGTATTCGCGATTGAGTTCTAAATCCAAAAGACAAGAGCTCTATTGAAGATGACCAATCCAATCGTAAGTAGTGTAATAACCTCCACGTCTAGCCTGCTTTTGCCGACTGAAGCAATCGAAATGATTTTTCTCGTTTTGGGTTTTTGTCGGCTGCATAGTCTAGCCTGCTTTTGCCGACTTAAACAATCGAAATGATTTTTCTAGTTTTGGGTTTTTGTTGGCTGCATATCTGCATGGTTAAGACGACTGCGCTTGGAGGATTTGGACAGCACCAAAGTCTGTTTCACCAATTTCGAAGAACTCGAAATTGAGCCTTGTTTGCCGTACAGTCGCGATGCACAGTCAACTTTCTGCTAACAGGAAGTGTTTCTGAAGGGTGTCTTCGAGGTGTTCGGCAAAACGAAGCGGCGAACCATTTGCCAACGGCCATCTTTAGAGCGTAGCAATAGCCGGATTTGAATTTCAACTGCTGTTGCAAGGTAATAGAGACATTTGGTTTTTGATTTCTTTATGACTAAAGTTGCTATTTACACTTACTTTACTCACTTTTACCCCGCTAATTTTTTGAAAGTCTTTTAGGCTTCCAACCTTTTTGGTTTTTCTTTCTACTTTTTTCTTGCAATATCATTTTTGTATATCGGGTTTTCGTGATCCATACAGTTCCACCCCTTATAAAGCGTTTCAACGTACCGCTGCAAATCCGCGCCATTATAGGGTTGCACCCTAGCCGGATCTGATCTTTTTCGCTTTTCATGCATATAAAGTCGCATAAATGGTTAAACAGTGACATATGAGGTCATCAAAACATGCCGTAGGCATAGGATAGCTGCAGAAGGTTCGCACTAGAGACGTTGTAAAACGCGCCTCTTCTCTGCATCACACGAAACTGGTTCTGAAGGTGCTGCTCTTGTTTTGGAGATTTAACAACACCGGTTCTATGATGAAGGGAAGCTAGGAACTTAAGGCAACATTCGACCGATGCACATTTCATTTAGCTTGTCCCAAAAGTGCAGCAATTTATACCTTTCGCTTTTTACACTGCAAAACAATAATTTGGCCTTTATGGTGCTCTACATGATTAATCCTCCTCCGGTACCGGTCTAAAAGAAGGGAGGCTAGAATAGGGGGTAGCGGTGCATATTCGACTAGGTGCACCGATTCTCGACTGGACGCTTTATTGTCGAAAGGACAGTGATGGCTAGAGCATCACCAGAAGGACTGTGATAAAAGACAAATAAGCAGGACAGGAATCGGCCAACATATCGCTGCCGTGGGCGCGTTCAACCCCGGACGCTCCTCGTCAACGCCGTTCCGCGTGAGGAGTGCGCTCACGTCACATCCCCGGTGGAGACGTGCCCAGTCACAGTCTGCCGAACAGCACATCTTGTCGACTCCTGAACTGTGCAGAGTGGAGCTTTTACGAGTCCACATCCTCTGGATGGCCGGGGGTACGTGCAAATCGTTCAGCGACTGCTTCTAAGCGTCAACTATGTACACGCTGCAAGCAGACCTCCTTCCGAGACGCATCTTGGCTGAATTGGCCCCCACCTCTCTCCACGTGACATCACGTCTTCCCAGAACTGTTGGATTTCGGCCTTGAATGATGCGTTCCACTAAATAATAGGCTGTCGCAAAATTAATAGCCGAAATGAATTGCTTATTTCAAACTGCTATAACTCAGCATAAACACGACTTTATTAATCGGAGTGAAAACCACCAGAATTTGTATGTCTTTGCCAACAAACACGTAATGAATCTAATCCTTTAGAAAAAATGAGACCACAGGAATTAACGAAATCAAGGAGGGCACATTCAACATCCGCCAAATTAGTGAATTGTTTCTGGCACAAATGAGAATAAAGAGCTGAGAAAAAGTGATGGTCGGTGGGGGAAAGGTCGGGAGAATACGGTGGGTGAGCGAAAACTTCGATACCTAAATGGGTCAATTTTCGACTAGTGATTTGTGAGGTGTGTGGCCTTGCGTTGTCCATCAACAGGAGCGGCCCTCCTCTATTAACCGGCCACAGTTTTTGCAACTTCTCATTTATTTGGTCTAAATCACAGCAGTAAGACTCTGCTGTGACTTCCTGACAGATTGCAAAAATCTGTAATGGATTACAACTTTCGTTTACGACACCACCACAAGGTGGAATAACTTTTTAGGGTGAAGGTCGGGTTTAGGAAAGGATGTTGGAGGAGTGTCCTTATCTGCGCAGACATATCCCCGCTTCCTGTTATAAAAAAGACAAATTTTCATCTACAGCTATAATACGGCTTACAAAAGGCTCATCTTTAATGCGAACTAGCAGGTTGGAGCAAGTGTCGAAACGTTCATCGCTCAGCTCATGATGCACCAACTTCGTCATCTTCTCTACCTTGCCTATTCTCGCCAAATGCTTGCTACCATACTATGATGTGCGCCAATGTGCTTTGCTAACGAACGTGTATTCGTTTCTGGATTTGCTTCGACGGTTCTCCTCAAAACTTCATCGTCAAGCGACGACTTGATGCGGTGACGCGTTTTTCCTCGAGATCAAAATTGCGAGAAGCGAATTTCTCGAAGTAAAGCCTCACCATTCGTTCGCAAGGACAGTCTGTCCCAAAAGTGCTGCTAAGGTTACGGGATGCCTCTGCCGCAGAATGCCCCAACTCAAATTCGTAAAGGGTGATGAATCGATAGTCGCGTCGGTTCATGATTTTACGGAGCCTTGAAAAAGGTCAGCTAGAAAAATTAGCCAGATATGTTTTTTGAAAGGGCTGGAAAACCTACCGAACGATGTGTGTGGCTTCCCCTGAGACGGAATGATTCAGGGCAAAAAAAAACTTATTTATTTATACAAACCACGAAACGGAGATTAACCTTGCGGCAGCCTAATATCACGAGAGTGAATGACTTGGCATGATTTCAATCAGTCGTGCTGATCTGAATTTTCCTAGGATGAACGCTTCGCTTATAAGACTTTGGTAAGGCTTCAGGTTATACAGTGGTAGCCGATGAAGGAGAGTTGCCGATCTTTCGCGGGCAAGTGCAGATTGTACTGTGCTTGCCGTCTATTCATAGTCGAGGTTTTGGCTCTTCGTGGTGTTTCCCGGCATAGCTGAAATTCGCCCTTCCAGAGCACTTCAACAGAAGCTCAATCGCCTAAGCTTGACCTCCTGGAAAGAATCAAGGACCACTCTTCAACCAGCATTGAAAAATGCAGTTCTGATAGTCAAAAGGAGAAATCTAAAAAAATTCAAAAATCTCGAAAAATCTGGCGATCCACTAAACGTTTTATTCTTCAGTCCGTGCGGTGACCTGTCGGCGCTGAAACCCAAGTAATGGTAGCGGCCGATTAGGAGCTTCACGGTAGTTTGATCGGTTATGAAGAAGAGAAAAGAGAGCTCAGGTCTTTTCGGGGCCGAGATCTGCATTTGTCTAGACGGCCCCGCAAAAATTTCAATATTTTTAGTTTTATTTTTTCAGCATTGCTAGTGAGTGTTGGCTCCACAGTTTCTTCTTGAACATCTAGGGGACGATTTCAGGAGCAAAATGTTCTGCGAACGTCGATCAACTCTCGAGAACGGAAGCGCATGCACGACCTAAACGAGGCTCTCGAAGAGCTGCGCAGCTGCCTGCCGTACTCTCAGGACGCTTCGTCCAGGAAAATGAGCAAGATCAACACTCTGCTGCTCGCCTGCAACTGGTAGGACTGGCGCCTGACTGATGCTACGCTATTGTCTTTTGCTACTTGGGGAACATACTTCGGTTTTAAGACTTCCAGTTTCTGAAGAATCTCCGGGTGGATAATCTCCAGGTGGCGTTCACATAGAGAACGGTTGGCCCTGTTTCGGAATTTCGAGTATCTTTCAGCTGATGAAGTAGCTTTGGAGGAATGCTTGTTCATCCGAGTTCTCTTTTCTCGTTTTTCAGAAAGGTACTTTATCGAGGGAGTGGAATTAATGGGTGGTAGAAGGGGTGCGCATCTCTATGGTGTCTGTGAGGTGAATGTGTGAAGTGAGATAGGAGGCATTCGCTGAATTCTTGAAGAAAACTTGTTGTCGATCGTCATAGACCCTCTCTGTCCGTTTAGGATTCGGCAGCTGACAATCCGGAATCACGAGCTGCAGAAGCAGCTGGCCGCCTTTCGGGCAGAGGACCGAATCACCGTCCCCCTAGGTCCCGCTCCAACAGGCTTTGCTCCGGCTGCGGCACTCAACTTCGCCATGGGAGCCACGCCGTGCATGAAGGCCTTCGGACAGGCGTGCTTCTGCATCGCATGCCTCACGACGAGCATGACGCCGAAGCAGTGAGGACATCGTGCGCCGCTCGCCGCGTTTCACGATCAGTTTTTCAGCACTGCTTGCTGCTCGTTCACGGCTGTGCAACAATCCAACTCCACTTACCGTGTCCTACCGTAACCCACGTGTGCTAATTTAACGATTACGAGTATTATTGTGGTTTCGGCGTGTCTCGCACACGCGCTAACCCCTAAAACTGTTCAAATGTGCCTGTCCGTTCGTCAATTCGTTATCGATTCACTTTAGGATTTTCTGCTCATCACCACGTTTCCTCCAGATTATTGTGATCCCCTCGTGTACATTCTGTTATAAAGATGAGAATCGACTACTGAGAGGAACAGCGAGAAAGGCGGTCGGGGGTCCTGGAGCAGGAGGATTCTTCGGCTACGGCTTTGCGCCACCCGACAATGCTCATTCACACCACCATTATCAGATGAGATACGGTCCGACATCCCGCCGAGCACGTCGGGGCGCGCGCGATCGCATTAGTTTTTATGGTCCCAGGCCGGTTGCAGTTTCGTTGCAATTCAATGGCGCCGTCAATGACCTCGGCACCTCTCTTAGCGTGCTACTGAAGACGGCTGGTCTGGAGCTGCTCCAAAAACTATCGAGGGCCGCAGACGAAGTGGAGTAGCAAACGCGCCACGAAGAAGCCGGAATTCGTCTGCCATTTGCGCAGGGTGCAGTGCGATTTGTGACGATAGCAACTGCCTGCCGAAGCAAAACAACTGCTGTGGCTGAGATCAGAGCCGAACCACCGGACCGTGTTGCAGAGAGAATGAATGTTGAAACACAAAGTGCGCAGCGAATCACCTGCAGCGAACTCCGATATCGCTCTGAAGACGCGCGAATGAGTACTTTACGCAGCGACGATTCAAACTCGAACGGTGCGCTCCTACATATGCAAGCTGCGCTCCCGTCGCTGGCGCACATTTATCTTTTTCATATGTGAAGTCACCTCGCAGATCCAGTTTCGAATAATTGGGAGTCGGAGAAACCTCCACCCTTAGTTCATGACGAAGTCTTTCTTTTTTGAAAACATCTTTTGTAGGCGTTCCTTAGGCGGAACGGACCGTCTGTCGGTGCCATTGAATGGAAGATAAACGAATGTAGACATCCATCTACAACGTCGTGTTTTGCACAGTACTAGTATGTGTATAGAACAGAAAATTACCATGCAGAGGTCCCAAGGAGGAAGAAATTGGAAATTGAATAAAATAGGAATGTGAGGCTCGGGATTATCACCCGCAAGATGTTAGGCCAAGGTCTAAGCATCGTCTTAAACGTTCTTCGGTGCTCTTCTGCTGATTTGCAGTTCAAGGACAACCCCACTGCTGTTAGAGGAAACACTCCGCGAAATCGGATTCCGACCAGAAGAAAGGGGGATTTGTCCAGCTGACACCTGCTATGTGCTGAAGCCGAGTCGCACACGTCATGCCTCGACCATTCCGTTCGATTCTGCACAAAACAGGAACACATCGATAACTATTTATTGCGTTGCCAACGAGGGTTCGACAATAGGGTTCGACAGAAATCTTGTCGACGGATCTTCTGCTCCCGTTTGGTGAAGAGGTCCAAAAAGTGAGCGGGTTTTCAGCAGAATACATCGGTGACCGAAGGAGAATCAAGCACAAAGAATTGGCGCTGTGCACATGCAGAGCTCGTCGTAGGAAAAGCTATTTAAATAAAAAGAATAAATTAGAATGTACATTCCACACCCGATAGTGTGAAGTGGATCAAAACGTCGTCTTCTTGTTCTTCTTTCGTTCTTCGCCGCAGACGTACTCCACAAGCTGCGGTATCTGGCCATTCTTGTGATAATCCTGGATGTGCTGTTCGCCTGGAAACTTGACATTTTGGATGGCGTTCGTCAAGATCAGCTACTGCAGAAAAACACTGCACTGCTGCCAGTCATGAAACTAGATAAAGTAGATATGAGAGAACTCCGCAAGAACGTACTGCAATATTTATCTAGCGCAGGATGTCTACTTTGGCCGCAATAGTGATTCTCGCTTGCTACCCGGTAGCCAGGTGAAACAGCAACCAGCAGTGGCGGAATAAGGGTGAGTTAGTCTGCACAAAATGCCACCTCCACCGGTGAAGGTGGTGACATTGTTTTGGCCCAGTGAGCTTCGCTGCTTCGAACCACCTTTCCACCTTTTTGTAACAAACGCCAACCGTAGTGAAGAAATTGAGCGGACCTGACAGGCACAGGAAAATATTGAAGTGAATAATACGGGAGGTTTTGAACAACATTTGCCACAAGCACAGGTCTCTCATAGGCCGCCTCACCGAGGCCTAAGCTTACTCGTAAATAAATAAATAAGTGAGCAAATAAGGTTACACAGCAACAGCGAAAGAGGATGAATATGGTACACTGGTCGACAATTAAATGCGTGGGTTGAAAATAAATCTACCAGAAAGTTCGCTTATGGTATGGTCAGTCCATCGTAGAGCTTGAAAAAGAATGGGAGGATACTCGGACTTTCCTGAGCTCATTTCCCTTTATTGTTTTGTTGAATGTTTAGGAATCGTTGAGCAACTCAAGGAAGATGAAACGCCGGGGAACACCACGAAGAGACAAAACGCCGACTATGAAGAAAAGATCGGCAGCTCTCCCTCATTGACTACCGCTTTCTCATCTAAAGCCTTACCATAGTCTTATAAGCGAAACGTTCATCCTGGAAAGACTCAGATCTAGACTCTCTGAGATCACCTCAAGTTATTCATACCCTTTATATTTAGTGAAACGCGTCATTCAAGGCCAAAAACCAACAGTTCTGAGAAGACAGGAGGTCACAAGGTGAGAGAAGGAAGCCAATTCCGGCAAAATGAAAGCGTCTTCGAAGGAGGTCTGTTTGCAGTGCATGCATAGTTGACGCTCAGAATCAGCCACTTCGTGGAATACTTGCGCGGGATCAAGCATAGTCATCGAGCATGAAAGTAGACGAAGGAAAACGTACTTCCGATGAAGGTTCCGCAGATGAACAGATACGGCAGTGACTTGTGCGCAGTGAGCTGGTGGAGGAATTTTTGAGCCATTTGTGGGCGTCCGGCCTGAAACGTTGTCGAGTCCTTTTCAGATTTGCTTTGCTTTCAGTTGAGTTCAACTAGAGTGTCTGCTCATAGGTCACACGCTTCGGACAGTTAGTGGGGTTGTCTGCTGGAAGCACTTGTCCGAAACCCGCTTAGCAATGATGGGACATTTTGAGGCAAACTTCAGCAGAATTCGTTACTCCACGCTTCTGCGATCTCTTCTTAAGACTGCTCACCTTATCGACGTAAAAGGCAACCAGCGGAAGACCGTATGTATCCCTGAGTAGTGTCTCCAGATCTTTACTTCTTTCTGAACGTGAGTCCACATAAAGCACAGCAGGAAGGCGCCGAATCTGAACAACAGTCATAAGGAGACGCAGGTTTCCGAATAGCAGAAAGTTTGCTTCGTTAAAAGAAACCTCTACCACTCTACTGAACGGTCACGCTGCTCCTCACGCGCGGAGTTTGTGTTCTATTGTCATCTCTCCTTATTGTATTCGTCGTTGTTTTCTTCTAAGCATGCAGTGGCATGCGACGAATAAAATGAAAGTTTCAATAATAGACTGCTGCAGGAAACGGATCCGGTGTCTTCAGATGCCCACTACCCCGTCTTGAAGACATACAGCCTCAAGCTCAATGCGGTTAGGAAGCGTATTTGTTGAACTTGGGAGAATAACGATTTCACACATTAGCTCTTGCGTTGCACTGAAGGCTCCTCTTGTTCCATTCCACTTCCGAAGTAGTATCAGCGCTTAATCAGCTAAACGAAACATGAAACAGATTAGGAGACGTTGTGGGAGCGTTTGCAACAAAAAAGAACGCGTATCCAGATGAAGTGCAAGTTAGACTGTCGAGGTCTCGCAGTTCGTGTTCCTTTCTTCAAGGAATAATTCATGTGAATCGCCATTCGGAAAAACCTGGGTAGAAGACACATAGGGAGTCATTATCTTCGCCATCCACAGCGAGTCGGCAGCGATGGAGACCAAGTGACTTTTCCAAACTACGTCGCTCTCTCTTGCGTTGAAGACGTCGGCTGGCTCAAGAAAACGGGTTGAGCAACCACTGGCTGAGCGGCAGGGTACCACGCATGATGATCGCATGATCCTCCCCCCCCCCCCCCCCCTCCCTCCTCTCTACATTTATATAGAATGGAATGCGCGCCATAGGCAATGACCAATAAAGTGCCGCGCTTCGGCGGAAGAGACGTTTAAGGGACATAAGCGGTTGTGATGTGAACTCCAGCGTCGAAGAGTGGCCACAAACGAGATCTCCAAGTTGGACTGATGTCCCGAAATAGTGGTCTACCCACGAACCATCTCATTGTTCAGCTGAGGCCCAATCAAGCCGTTTCTCATAGTAGCCGCCCTCAACATCTTATTGTTAGGTACTTAACGAAACGCGCCCTATGGGTCGCCTTGAGGTCCCTTCTCAGCTGATCACAGAAGCGGGCTCCAGGTTCTCCATCACCAACGTTAAGGACAGCCACGAAGAAGGACAGCGGAACAGACTACGGGATTGGTAGTCGTGGAGGAGCGTATGTAGTCTCCACCTTCTAGAGGCGCTTTAAATTTATACGCCGGTATTGCTCGTACTTACTTCTTTTGGGAGAAATATGTTGATTCTAACGGTTTTCACCTTGAATAGCAATTCTTTGTAGTCACCAGCCTCTCTCTTCTTCAAACCACGGCTTTGTATGCGCATATGTTGTTGTTGATCATTTGATTGAGAAACCTTTGTCTTTATTAGAATAAAGACAGAAAAAACCCGCAACTTCATCTTACACAGTCTAAATAATTAAGATCCCTAGCTGGATGGCGGTACACCAGTTTGTAATGAGAAGACACGGACTCCATTCGAACACCTGTTCAAAGAGTGTATCAAAACGTGCTGCATACTTACCTGCCGCGGTGGAAATTGTATTCCATTCAAGGTATCTGATTCTCAGAAGTGGATCACACTGGTCAACATTTTGAGTGTGCGATGGAAGGGATGTGCCCAGGTTCGGGAAGATTCTGCGCCGCAAAGTGCACGGTGAAGGAACATTAATACATAGAGCTCTTTCAATGGTAAAAGAGGAGTCGCTATCCTCTGAGTGCCGCTGTGGACATTTCTATATCAGCTGCCTTACCAATTTTTATCGACGTTCAATGTTTTCTGACACGAGTCAACGGTCACGTCAACCGATCCCAGCGTTGTCCACTCTTCTCACGCTATCATCTAAGCAAGTAGTTATAGATCTCGCTTCACGAAGGGTGGCCAGGAAAATGCGTTCGCGCAAATCTAGCGCTGGGGCTAATTGGGCGTAGTGCCCCAATGATGTCAGAGAACTTGTCTAAAAAGGAACAACTTGTACGTGGCCTTTGGCTAGCCTCTGCGGATTACCTCTAAGGTCAAGGACGAGTCTGAATTTCCTGGGCCTCAATATTTAAGGTAGAATACAGTGCATATCGAAAGTGGCTTGGCTAAATCCCACACTTTCCTTCTCAACCCTAATTCGTTGAAAAGCGTATTGCTGCAACTGTAACGACCGTAGTCTGTCAGTGAACTCGGTGGAGTACATAACCCACCGTATGATCCCATTAGCTCTCGACGTTGCGCAATTACCCATGACTCCCCTTCTCTGGCACCTGCCAGCAAAAAGAGATTAAAACCGGGCCAGCCACCGCATCCAGACGCTTTGCGTTCCTGGGAGACTCGACTATACCCAGACACACTTCAGGGAGGTGCCCTCCGACGTTGCTCTGAAGGCGATCGTACTTTTCTAGAAGACCTTCGGGCGGAAGCGAACCAGTTGGTCGAGGCAGTGCTAGAGCGCACCTGTCTGACCGGGAGTTAATCCCTTGCAGATAACCAGCTCAGCAGCGCTAATCGTCTACGCAATCCACACCTTCGCACGATAACAATACGCCGTCACCCGCTGTGAACATATGTCCTTGTCGTCATGAATCAGAACCGATTGCATCACCAACCCTCCCACCGTTTAGCGTACAGTACCTGCTGTGTGAGGGACTGGGCGGAAATGGGTGCTTCCGTCGGTCTTGTTGCCTTCGGTGGTGTCGGCGACGGCGGTGGTGAAGGAGGAGCCGGTTCTGGCGCTCGAGTTGTGGTGGGTCGCGGACGAGTCGTCATCGGACGTGGACGATGCGTCGGTGGGTGAGTTGTAGATTCGGGTGGGCTGTAGATGTCCTCGATACTGTTTGTCATCTGAAAATTGAACTCTGAGATTGAAGAAACCCTGTCGGAAGTGCTGGCTTATAAGAGGTCTCACGGAGCCTCCGTAGACGCTGCCTGCGGTCTCCAGTTCAGCTGCCGAGCTCGAGTCTATTCCTAGTTGTTCGGCCGAGTGTGAAGGGAGGTTCGAGCTGCAAACCAGTTTCATTCAAAACACACCCACATGCCTCATGTTTTAGTCCCTGAACAGGAGACTGGTTTTGTAAAAATTAATCACCATTTTCAGATAATATTCTTAGGCCTCTAGACAGCGTTCTCCATTTTCCATCGTAGGTATATTACAAAACTAGGGTTTACTTCGGTTTCTCGCTCAGGCCACCTTCTGCCTAGCAGTGCTGTGCGAAGCAGCGAATGAAGTGTGGAGAGAACAATGCGCTGATTCATGAATTGCGTCCCACAGAGCGCCTGGTTAACGCCGCTCTTCAGCCTTCACCTTCGAAATGACTATGCGGCATCCATCCCGGAGGAGGGACTGAGCCAGGAGCCGATAGGATGCTCCACGCAACTGGTCTACATGAGATGCAGCGGAACGGACGCTTTCCGGCAGCTGTGTTAGTCAGAGAACGACTCGAAGAAAGGTGAGGTCCGCGGTTGATGGAATTCCTGCCTAGGAGAGGGAACAAAGAGTGTGACCGCTCTGCGAGTTGGAAACTTGGCGCCCCACTTGGAATCACTCGTTCGAAACGTCCACGTACCTGTACGTTGGGTGTACCGCCTGTTGTCCTGGTCCTCTATAAGTGTAGACCTAAACACCAGATCTTACAGATTTCACAGAAAGAGCTGAGCCCACAATGATAATTTAACATCCATTTAAGTGACATGAAAGAATCCATCCATGGTTAAGCGCCTAAAAGACTGCAACTCGTCGTCGCATAACTTCGAAGTCTTTCGTCTCTACATTTGGCCTTCACATTGAAGTAAATCTGAGCTGTTTTTTTACATACAAATATGCAGTTTATGTTCACTGAGTATACGCACCCTTGTCCATGCCCATAAGACACAAGCACGTCCGGAAAATCTCTTTAGCGAGCCCTCCTTCCTTCCTTCTATGCAGTGCTTTGAACGCCATTTATCTTACGGGCAAACTCCTTTGCATGCATGGATGGCTGAGCAGTGGTACACTGCCTTCTTCTATAGCCATACACGCTGACTATCAACGTTGTAGGTCTACCTCAAAACTGGGTAATATTGAATTCTTCGGAAACTTTCTAGACACTTCTCATCCTTTTCGATCCCATGTACCTTACTGCATAGACGAAAAACGGCGCCCATGATTTCGGCGAAATTAAACTTCGATTGTGTTAAGCTCAACCAGATGGATGGTTTAGCCGCCTTTATGCCGATTATATTTCCACTTGCTAAAATAGGTGAAATGAACGGCGTCATTAAACGGCATTTCCTGGTTGTCATCAGGGCTGAAGACACAGCATGGCGATTGGGAAGATGTCGTCTCGTTTCACTCTGCCTGAGGTCGACTCGAGCAGTCGTCTTGCAGAAATGTGATGGAGCAGCATTGCGTTTGCCAAGCAATTTGGTCAGTAAAGTGGCGGCCTTAGTCGACTGCGAAATAGTACAGTGCCTTTGACTAGGGCAGAGATCGAGGATGAACACGGCAATATTGTAAAAAGCGTATTTGTCCGCTAGAGGCGATCAACTAAACACCGGTTTGCAGTAACGTCTACTTGTCGAAACGACTGCTTTCATCAAAGCAGAGTTGTGGAGAAGCCACAAAAATCCAAAAATGCTCATAGAGCGCAAAATATCTGCCACCATAAAGCACCCCTTTCCCTATGGTAGAAAAATAAGAGACAGTGTTAATCAATCCTATTAGGGATGCACCACGCATTCTACTTCTATGGACGTCAAGGAGGCAGTTTGAATGCGTATGCGGCCTATGCAGTGTCTTGAGGAGGCCAGCCGATGATAGGCAGTGCTACCTCCTTTTAGATAAGTTTAGTACCAGTCGTCCAATCCCGGTGGAATGGAGCGCTTTTCTGGAGTAAGCGAGACCCGAATCGAGTGCCTCCTTCATTCAGAGTGCACACGACGCCCAGTGTCTGCTCAAACTGCGTCACTTGGCGCCGTAAAAGGCAGTAATTCTGCTAGCAAGGCATTCGTCACAGTATTCTAGTGTGAAACCTCAGCAGCTTCGGTGGTGAGGAGGGGAGGGGTGGATAATGAAGCGTTTGCTTTCTCGTTAATTCAAGATTTGAAGTTCACCAGCCTTCCAACGACTCCTCCGACTGTGAGAGTAAAAATCGTGCTTAACTCACTGACTTGTACTAACTTTCCTGAGTAACGCTAATGATTCCTTTCGTAGGTACGACTCCAAAGAATTCTTGCTGGAAGGATGGGTATGCTCTCTACTAAAATACTGCACTAGCACTAGATCAGTATTCAGAGTTGAAGTACATAGCACTCCAACCGTTTCCAAATTCCAAGAGGGGTTTTCGTTTCCAAGAGCTACCGCCTTCTTTCCTCCGATTCAACCATGCAGTTTAGAAGGCCAGATTTTCATTGGCCCGTCATTCTTTCTTGACGGTCTAACCGACAAATAGCCGAGTCTGCTTTATCTCAAGAAAGGCTTCAGCTGGTTTCTTGAGAATTTTTTCCTCAAGACAGCATGACTGGGGTGTCATATGGTCCGCAGAACCTTCGCAGACTTTCTATTTTTCTGCACGCTGCAGAAAAAATGTTACGGAGAACGTCTAGAAAGCTAGGGTTTTCAGCAGCTGGCATACATACTAGCATTGCTTAAGGTTATGGTTCCATGTGCTCCAGCATTATTTATGTATTTAATTATTAAAATGCTCTGTATAAGACAGGAGTGAGAAAAAACTGCAATACAACAAACACCAAAACTAACAAACAAAAGTAGTCCTGGATCATTCCTTAAAAATCTACTCCAAACACACACAAATCATGAAACTCTCAAGCAGAGGCCCTAGCTTGAGCGAAAATTCAAATTCAGAACTATTTATTTTCGGCAGCGCAATTTTTCGTGAATATCGCGAAAACACTACGGCGCAGATTGCAGCGTTTATCCACAATCTACATAATGACTGTCTCGACATCGTTTCTTTCATCTAAGGCCAGACAAACAATTACGACACGGCAGAAATGTCCAGAAGAGTTACAAATGCGGAGGCTTATTTTCCGTTCTACTTATAATGCGCCTGCTCCACGTTATAATGTGCAAATGCTTCGCAAATCTCTTGTGACTACTAAAGCCCGCTGAGGCCCAACCCCCTTTATCTGTTGCCACTATGCTGGGATACGAACAAGGTGCTTTTCAGCAGTATGGTTTGAATGAGCCGTAACGAAGTACCTGCGGTTTAGCTACCTGCGGCTGACCAACTTGCTGCTGGTACCCTGGAAGAGCTGCAGTCTGGTAAGTTGACGGAATCTGAAGGTAAACGACTGGCAATCTGCAACATGCACACCTGTATACGTAAGGAACAGCGCCCACCTGTTGAGCGAGCGGAACAGGGGGTTGTGGCTGCAGATGTGACTGCTGACCGCCATAAGCTGGAACTCCAGACGGAATTTGCTGATTGGAGTAATCCACGGTGTGCGGAGGCGGATGCTGTGGTTGCTGCGATTGCGAAGGGTGTACAGAATACGATGGGTGGACCAGTTGCTGCTGGGAGTACGGTGAAGCTGCAGTCGCCGAGTACGGCGACGGGTACTGTGGTTGTGCAGGAGCTCCCGGCTGAGGCTGGGGAATCGGCTGCTGCTGTTGGTGAGGATGATAGGTCTGCCGCTCCGGATACCCTGCTTGGGAATACACCTCCGAAGAGTGCACTGCTTGTTGAACAGGTGCTGGTTGCTGGTAGACTGACTGCTGCTGCTGTTGCTGTTGCTGCTGCTGTTGGCCATAGAGGGAAGAAATCTGATGCTGTGGGTAGACCTGATACTGCTGGTACGCCTGAGGCTGAGGCTGTGGCTTGGCTGTGGCAGTTGCATAGGTGAACACAGGACGGTGAGCTGCCTGATCGACACCTTGCGCAGAGGCGTATGGATTCGCTCCCGCCTGATAGGAGGTGGCAGTGGCTGTCGGGTAGGACGACAACTGGAAGTCGGGCTGTGATTGCTGCGCCTGCTGTGTGAGTTCGCCCGGCAGTTGGATACCGTAGGCGTTTCGAAGGATGTCCAGGTACTGGCTATACTTGGCGAGGTTTTGCTGGTCAACCTGAAGAACGACAATCTTTCAATAGACAGACCAGATGGATCAGCCTTATCATGCACTGGTGAGATACCGTGATGCAGTCTGGTGAAAACTGCCATCGGAACGGGAATAAGCAAGCCTGCTATCATGCCTTCAGGGCAGAGCTCACCTCATGTGTACTAAGCAAATTGTATCGAGCGAGGTCTTAGTAGCTGAGGAGAGCTCAGAAAGATCAGCCATCTTGGGATGAGACAGGCCAAGTGGGAAGGGTGTATAAGCATCACAGGAATCATGCGTAGGCGCCAGGAGACAATCCTTCGGCACATCACACAATCTCTTGATGACACCTTCGAATCATGAAATCTAACAATGTGAGGAGGAGGAACTAAACGTCGTGAGGAAAGGAGTAAACAGCGGGCAGCAGAAGAAAGAAAAGGGTAACGAGAGGGATCGGTGTGAAAGATGAAGTTGTATAGTTTCTTGAGATGTTTTGTAGCCGTTATTAGAGAAGGAGAGAGTCAACTGAAACCAGTTGTAACCTAATTCGACACTCTTCAGTCGGTAAGGTCTTTGAAAAGGCCTAGACAGTGAAAAAGATAAATGAAACACAAATGTGGAAGTGACGAAAGAGAAACAAGGTAAATGAAGAAAGGTGTAGTCTTAAAAGAGGCGGAGGCAAAAAGACATAAATAGAAACAAGGAAAGGAGAGGAAGGACAAATCTAGAAAGCGGATAGAAAAGTAAATAATAAAATTAAAGATTTAAAGGAAGGGCGGAGAAGAAAGCATGCAATCAAGCAAAGCACGTTGAAGCGTACTCTCGAAAACACCAACAGAAGAGGATGAGACCAACGCTCTTTCATGGGACTGTTGAGTTGGACTATTTCGGTTTCAGTAATGCAACTCAAGAAGAAGAGTGAAATGCTCACTGGAAGGTGGCAATTAATAAATTCTTATGGTCGCATCTGCACTGAAAAAGGCAGACCTTGTCCCTTGCTTCCAAAAAAATTCGCTGAACGGTTGCACGTACTGCGCGAGGATGATTTGGTAGTTGGATGGGAGCATCTTTGATGTGTCAAATACCGAGTCCCTCCCCTGAGTTCGTCAAGGTCTTATACCTCCTGGTGTTTCGTCACGCAGTGTTGGTGCTACCCCAGTTGAGGTAGGAGGACGGGAGCGGGCAGTGCACTTTCGCCTGCTACTGAACACGTCTGCAGCTGCGGAGAGAACTGAAAGAGACCGTCTGCGCCTTACCTGCGGGTTCACCGGCGGTGCGGTGGCGATCTGCTGGGCGAACTGCTGCGCGAACTGCGCGGCGTTGGTCGCGTAGGCGGAGGCGCTGGCCGTGGCGGAGGCCTGGTTCTGCGTGCCGAACAGCTGCGAGAAGTCGAAGTTGTACGGCTGGTAGGAGGCGCCCTGCGGCTGAGCGCCGAACGAGTGGTAGGCCAGATGCTGGGCGGAAGACGAGGGTGCCGCCGCTGACGGGTCGAGCACGTACATGGCGCTCTGACCGTCCCACGTTGCATCTGCAATTGGAGTTTTGAGACAGTACCAGATAGCATTCCCTGGAAGCCGTAGGAAGTGGCTTTCAACAAAGCCCCAAGGGAGTGCCATGCGCTTCCAGCCGTGGGAGATCGAAATGGTTCGTTAATCCTCTCTCACGCACTTATGAGCTGACCAGTAGTGTTCCATCGCAATTTCGCTTAATTAAGTTCAATTAAAGTGCACTGCGAACAGTAGCTAAGCGCTGCTGCCTTTGTTTGAACTTGTGGGTCTTATCTGAAAACGATAACCCACAGTCTGCCGCAGAAGAATATTGGGCGCTAAGGTGGTTGCACCGTTATGACGATGAATTTTCTTGGTTTTTCTTACTAGAGCTCCCTATGCTAGCACAATATTAGTGTGGGAGTGGGCCTCCGCTATTAAAGCGAAGTATTTTATATTATACAGGAAGCTGTATATTGACAATATCTAAACCTACAAGGCACTGCACCGACCATAGTCGGACAGCGCCGAATATTGCATTTTGTTTCGTAACGTCACTCCAATTCGGAGGAAATTTATCAATGGACAGCACATCAACATAAAATCAACCTAAAACCTTCCAGGTAGGGGATTTCCTGCATTTTGTCTATCGTCATGGGAGCACAGAGTTGAAGACCATGACGTGTTGTGTTACTCCCTCATGCGTCGCAGGTACTGTGCCTGAATTTCTTTTCATAACCTGACCACACGTTCACTTATGAAGACTATGTTTATAAGAGATGTTTCGCAGATATTCGCCATGCTTCTTCAGTTGGGTCAGTTTTAAGAGGCTCGGTTGAAGCGAGAGGACATTTTCTTTTTTAATTTTTTTCCATTTTTTAATGACCTTGATTCCAACCCCTTTTTCTGAATGGTGAGCAAAACACCCTAGCTCGAAAAGTCTGGTTTCCAAAGGGCAACCTTGGCACAAAAGCTACTGATTTTCGCTGGTATAAATTTCAAAATGAAATTTGTCGAACATCGAGGAAAATCATTAAAGGTTTGGATAGTGAAGGCATGGTTTCATTCACATTTTGAGGGTGAATCCTTACATTCGATCCGTGTGTTAGCCGATATTCCGGACAGCACTGTTGTCGTGAGAAGGCCTGGCACGCACCCTCAGCGAATTACTCCTAAGTGGAAGACACACATGTAGGCGACTGCTCCCATCAATATTCATGAGCCTTATAGTTAGGGATCGATCTGCTTGTTTCCTTCATTGTCTCTGTTCGAAGTGTGCAGGCTCACCAGGCTATCTCATCATGTGGTGCCTACAAGAATCATGCACATATTAATAGTTATTCATGAATACTAAATATGTCAATGGTTGGGAGCGATATGATTTGGAACGACTTTCACACAGGGTGGCCCAAACTGACAACGTTCTTGAACCTTAGTACAACTGCACCATCTTAGTGTTCGTTTTGGAGAAGGGTTTGGAGAGCCTCTCAAGCTACTATAATACGGAGTATTCGGCGATGAATCTTTAGAAATTCAAGTCTTCGGAATTAGAGTGCTTTCACGTGGACCAGGAAAAGATAGTCGATCGTTTCTAATGAGAGCACAATACCCTCTGGTAAGGGCTGTTGCAACCGTGGTCACCGTAGGAACTACTAGTACCGTACCATATATGCTAAATAACGGATATTAAGTGGTTCAATGGAGTTGGCACATTTCTCCTAACGAGGTCGCTCAATTTTGCTGCAATATTCATGTACCAAGGGCGTGGTAGCGCAGTCGGAGGAGGTGCCGATTCTAAGTTACTTTGGATTTCACTCCCGCGCCTTCCATTCCACCAGGATTGATGACTGAGAAGGATAGAACGCCGACTTGTACGCCGGCTGAACCCTGTTCGGAAAGGATAGAACACTGACTTGAGCATGGGCTGGCGAACTCAAATCATTCATTGTACAGGCCAAGTACGCATTCAAATTGCCTCCGTGACACCCATAGAAATAAAAAAAATTGTGCATCCCGAAAGGTATGATTAAGGCAGTCCTTCGCCCTTATCCTTTATTTAGGGGCCACCATGTATTATATCACTGGCTGCTGTTCGTCGTCACGCCAAGATTCAGCGACAGTGAAACGAGGAATATTTGACGTGACTTTCACACTCCTTTTCAAGACGTTAAAAGAAGAATGATGGTTCGTGTGTTAGACTTTGGTATTCTCTACCTTTCTAGCTTAAGACTTCGCTCATTCGTTATGATTTAGGAGCCTTTTCTCGTGGGATCTGTTGCTGCATGGAGCCCCTCCATGCGGCCACAGAACCTAAAAAACCGATTTATTTGAGCATTAGATAACTGGCTCAACAATAGCTAATCAAGGATTCAAGAAGAGATTCGCTAGAAGAGAAATTAGCGGGGAAAAATTAGTGTGGCCGAAAGAGTTAGGAGACGAATACAAGCAATCAAACGAGTAAAGGACTCATTGTGTGGGCACTGAGGAAGGAGGGAAGCTATACCAGTCGAACATTCACAGTGTCTCCATAACAACAGCGGCAAGTACGTTGCATGTGCGGAGCAGAAAAGTTAATTTAAGCAGGGCGGATTTTATGTTCGATAGTTCGATATTTTTGGGACGACTACTCCGCCAAAACCGGGACCACGCTCGGTCTTCCGTGCGGAGTCCTGAGCGACAAGTGTTCGGTCCGACCGGAAGCCATCGCCGCTTTGACGTTAAAAATATTCCCCTTTTTTGCATAGTATTTTCTTCAACAAGTAGATGTTGTTACTCTAGGGAAAACGTGCAGTTTTCCGCGTACCAAAATCTGTCCAACTTCTTCTAAAGCTGAAAATTTGAAGCAATTTCTTGTGGCACTACACAGATGCAAAACTTCAAGCGTGACCCTTTGGTTTGAATGAAGGAGAGGATGATTCAGACAGAATAGAAGATTTGGTGGAGCAATAAAGCGAAAATTCCCGAAAAGCGACAGTGGAAGACTGACCTGAGTTTCTTTGGAAAAGAAGCATTAAGGGTGAAGCAACATCATCCTCTGAGCGGACAATCTCCCCAAGAAGGCTGCTTTAGAGGATGACATAAGAAAAGGCAACTGCGAGAAAAGTGTCAACTATGAAGAAAGCAGTTATCATTTGAATTTAGAATTCCGGCAGACGGCAGAAATCTTCAGAAAGACGTAATACAAGAACGAAAGAGCAGCATCTTAGAACATGGAAATGGCAGTAAGGATTAAAGATGGGCAAAATGTCATCGGTACCTGGTTTCACTTTCAATTGAGCTGATTCAACTGGCCTACGATCTTTAATTGGTGCCTAATCCGCTCCAAAATATTCCACTAGCATTCACCAACCTCGCTTTACTGCGAGGATATAAAGCTCCACTAACTTATGGTTAAGATTGGAGTTGTCCCTGAAGGGGTTGCGTACAGTGCGCAGTGCATCCAACCGAGCCCTATCCCTGCAGAACGTGAGAACTGTTGCTAGACATCCCTGGGAAGGATATAACATTGACTTGCTCATCGGTTGGTCACCGCCACTGGCTGTTTTGCAGACCAAATTCAAATTGTCTCCAGCAGAATTGGACGAGGGAAAATTATGTCGAAACTACACATAAATTGATTTGATTTTAAATTTTTTTCTTGATTTAAAAAAAAAAAATCGCAGTCGCTTAACACCGGAAAGCCGTCATCAACATGTTGGCCGAATGGGACACATTTCGGTGCAATCCACTAAGGGAGTCTCCCTTACACTCGCATTTAAATAATGGTTGAAATGGTAACACATGCAACATAATGTACAACGTAATGCAACCACTAGACTCTCGAGGACGACAGGGGGTTGGGGGAGGATACGCTAAGATGACGAGAAGTAGAACCCACGTCCTGTTATGTGTGGATCCATACCCATTCATTGGGATTTCACCCACATTTCCTTATCAAATAAATAACCTCTGCGCGGAGGCCACTTCCAGTCCATTCCCGCTCCGCTAGTCGGTTGACTGGTTCCGTCCCATAGAAGGTATGCGGTGTCCTTTTGAGAGTTTGTTTGCATTTCAGCACGAAGAAATAGACCGGTCATGGGAAAACCCATGAACACGCACAGGTAGTGGCTGGCGGGAGTGACACTCCGATTAGCCGTGGTTAAGCGGGGCAAATATTGATATCCACACCTCGTGCGTGCTTTGAAGAGGATCGTTGACGGCCGAAATCACGGAGTGTGAGAGGAGAAGGTGTTGCAACGTAGCAGACGTGTGTCCGCAGCCTTCGCACCTCGCGAGAACTGTTGAAGGATCAGGAGTAGGTGGCAGAGCGTTGCAGAAAAACGCTACTTCCCGCATTCTGAGGGTGACCCAAAGGTCACATGTGCCACGGGCCGAATTTATTTAGTTATTCAGTTGTACGTTACCAACAGATCAAGCAAGATTTTAGGATACTAACAGAACGAATAGAAGGAGAAAGAACAGTAAAGACCGGATCCAGCGCGATCAAAGCTAGTCGGCCACAAGGAGAGACAAAACCAAAGTAGATTATACCCATACTAGTCGGGCAGAGAGAAGGCAGCCTTCAAGAGTGACTGTTCTCCGTACCAGATGAATCTCAATCTTCAGATGCCGTATGTCAGTGCTAGAGGTTCGGGACACAGGTGCGCTAACTATCTTCGTAGAACAAGCAAGGAGCATAACAGGAGCGAATTGAAGGTAATAGTAAATCGGAATTGGTAAATTTTAAAAACATTTCTCAGCTCTGTACGATACTATACTCTGACGCTGCTGCACCAAGGCAAGTGTCTTTTGAGGTAACCAAAGTGTTATGGGATTCAGTGAAGGTCGTTGCTGGATTTAGCAGTAGCGCACAGAGCATGTATCGGGCTGATCGCTAGAAAACCGCTTATCGCTTATCGCTAGAAAAAGTGAAAATTTTCGTAAATGTATTTCAGAAATGCTCGTATGCACATGTATGTTCGAAAGTTCTAAGTATTATGCTAGAGCAACCGAGTTAGGCCCCAAGGATGCTCTCATTTCGATCAGAAACAGTTTGAATTTACAATTCTTTTGCAGTGGATTATACTTCCTATGGTAACGAATTAACACCAGAGAGATCTGGAATCTAAGTGGCAGTGCTTTTCGGAAATACTCTATAAAGTCCACATCCAAAAACAAAGGAGCTCCATGTGGCAATGAATTGCAGTTGTTGTGAAATTTATGTCACAGGTGAACAACTGCGTTGATCGGAGCTCGGACTCCTCCGCGAGCTTCTCGTTTCGCAGTGTCTGTAAACCAACCCCTGTATCCTTCTAGGTCGAGGTGGCGTTCGGGGTACTTCCATCCAACAAGCTCGATTTCTGCCCAAAGTGTTCGAGGAGTCGGCAATGTTGGAGCATGTCGCCTATGCGCGTGAGCTCCATCCGCACACTTCACTCTTCAGGGGTCGGCTTGTCTCAAGGGCTGGAGAAGAGTCAAGCCTGGATGCAGCGACAAACATAGTTCGCCGCAGATTCTGAAGTATGTTACCAGTGAGTGAAGCTAATCAAGCACCGCTTAGCCCTTCTTCATCCTTTCCTTTGGATGGACCTATACGTCACCTCTGATTTCGGAATTTTCTTCAGTCGGTAAGGGTAACTCCCAATGATTTCGGGAGTCGTGAGCGACCTCTACTATGAACATCTTCTTATCGGAGCAAACCACGTCCTCGTCGCGGCTCCACTGCAGCTCACCCAACAATTTCTATGCCTTCAATAGCCGGTGCTGCTTTGCTTTGGCAGAGAGTGTCTGTCCTTTTTGATACAATAACTGTGAAGTCCGAGGTTATTTTTAAGGAATCGGCTATTGAAGGCAAAGAAAATTTCCTTGAAATTTGGAAGTCAAAAGCGACTCGATTTAGGCTGAAGGAGTTGTACCGCTCGACTATCTCCGGAATGATTTGATGAAACCTCGGAGTGTTGACGCAGAACGATCTTCCTGGCTTTGGAGTGCATCGATGCCCTCCCTCCAGTTGCTGCTTAGCGACTTTGTGAATGGTGCTTCTCGTAATTTTCACCTGCTTTGCAGTCGATTCCGGTTGGAGTCCTTCACCTCACCGAAGAGGTAAGCAATGAGGCACGATTTGGACTTGGTCGCATGTCTTGGTCAGGAAGTCACGAACGGCGATCAAATGCGGGCACAATACTGCGCACATCGGCTACTTTCCAAATGTCATTCAACAGCCAGTTTCGAGAATTTTCCGCTGAGCCGCAGGTTCCGGAACCTTTGTCTCAATACTTGTGCGCCCTCCTGTACATCCCACAAGAGTAGAGTACATAGAGCGTCCCATCCCTGGCAGGGGTCGACTACCACCACCCTCTACCCTTCACCCTTCAAGAAGAGGGGGTTTCCCCATAAGTTTCGATTTGACTGCTGTGCAGCTGAAAAACTTCCCGACTAAACCCTTGGTATTATTCTTTTTTCATTGCGTTCTCAAATGCGGATTTAGCGGTGTTGATTTGGTAGTAAACCTGTTCAGCTGGGGCCAGATTCATCAACGATACCGTCGGTATCGTTTCACGGCGAATACTGTAGTCAATTACTAAATCGAAAGCATTGGCTTGTCGATCCGGTGACAGGCGTGTGTGGTAAGGCTCCAAGAAGAGACTGCTTGACATACGCTGGGGCTCCCAAGTAATAACTTATCGCTATTTACAGACAACAACTCAATTAAGAAGGTAAGATAAATAATAGATGGGCCAAGACTTGTTTCTGCAAGCAAAGGCTGGTATCTGCGCTCTTCATTAACGTTGGAGGAGAGAATGCGCAGGAAGCAGCAGCGCAAATCTAGCGGTGGACTGGGAGACGAAAGTTCCATGCTAATAACTCAGGTTCGCAATGGGTCTCAGTCTTCAGCCCCTTCCACTAATATAGTCGCAAGCCGCACTACTCCACCACCGTGCAATAGTGATTCTGTGGGAGACTATTGAACGGTCACCGGTTTTGTAGAGGTTAACAACTAATTTAGATTTTTCGTGAGAAATGCTAGCAGCTTTGCTATGAACTTGTCTCTCCATAATTATAACCTCGTCGTACTCTACTGGTAGAACAGTAAGAATGAGATAGCCTCCCCTCAGAAGTCTTTCTGGCCAATATGCGGGTGACAGATGTGATAGACATTCCAAAAAGGGGGCGGCTTGCTCCTCTTAATGAAAAGCCTTTTCCGTGGAATGAAGTACAGGGTGCGTAAAAAGTATTGACGCAGTAAATGACGGCTGTGGAAATAGTATTGCGCAGTACGTTTTAAAATATTCACTTGAGAGATATGGAAAATGATCTTGCGAACACGATAGAATAACTCGTAATTGACATTGGCTCCTTTACTGAAAATACAGGAGCGAAAACGACGGAAAAATTCATGAACACGCGCCGCAAGCGCTTGCTTGCATTTCGTTCCGTGCTTTGAACAGGGTAGCCTTCTGCGACTGGTCACTTCTGTTGAAAGTAGCCCAGACCTCATTCTCCAAAATCGCCTCAAAAGAGTAATCCAGCGGATTCATGTTTAAGCTGTGCTCGTCTGAGAAGCTGTCTACACCTGCGCGCGTTATCTGTTTACCGTTATCGG
The DNA here is from genome assembly GCA_947359475.1 of Heligmosomoides polygyrus bakeri. Classification (NCBI taxonomy): domain Eukaryota; kingdom Metazoa; phylum Nematoda; class Chromadorea; order Rhabditida; family Heligmosomidae; genus Heligmosomoides; species Heligmosomoides polygyrus. Next base: position 62,867,678 of record OX375869.1, read on the forward strand.
GCAGAGATTGATAATTTTGGATTTGAACGTTAACGTGCTTGAACCTCTTGTAATCATCATCTGTTATGACAGAGCCGTGGCTGACGTTTGGGTTGCTGACCTCTTTCCTCACCAACCGTTTCGAACAGCGCCTAATTCTCTTGTTAAGGAAGTATTAAGCTCTTTGGGTAACAGACAAAAAAAGGGCCACCGTAACGATGACGATCATGTTTCTTCAGTTTTTTCGTGTTTTTTGAGCACAATACAGACAACAAAAATAACACACAAAAACCTAGAGGGGTAGAAAGAAAAAGCTGGAGCTGAATCAAAACGTAGTTGCGTCAATACTTTTTACGCACCCTGTATTTAGGGAGTCAGTACTAAATGGTTTTGAGATCTTTGTGTGTGATCTAAGATACGACTTAACTAAATTTCGGGTTATATGTGTATATGTACAGAACCCTTGATTGCTGCGTGTCCGTATTACTTCACTTAGTCAAGGCTATAAGTGATTTTTCTTCCACCAACATATGTACCATTTTAATGGGATTCTTCAATCTCCCGGATCTAATGTCGAACGTCCAGCAGCACCGTGTCGAATAGCTCATGGTTTTTGAGACACACGGCTTACAACAGCAGTGTTAGCGCCAACCAGACAAAGTGCAGTGCTTGACCTTCTTTTATGCAACAGAAGAAGATTTGTATATGAAGTGCAGACAGGACATCCCATTGGAAGTAAAGATCACACTACTGACCTTTTCGCTTGACTTGATACTTAAAAAGGAGGGAATGAGATGGTTTTGAAACTTCAAGGGTGCTGATTACTGCTTATCGGGAACTACGTACCTGGCTGGCATTGAATGGATTGGAATTGTCAACTCTGGTACTACAGTAGATCAGCCACGAAACGCTCATTGCGATTCTTCAGCATGCACTTAGATTGTATGCTGCTCTGAAGCTACAGTGACATGGCGAACAGGGTTATCCTGCTTACCTGTGAAGACTAAACTACCGTCGCTTCCACTGTAGGAAAACATTTGTTCCACTGGTGCGAGCGAAGACAAGACTTCGCTCGAGTTTGTCTCCAAAAAACTTGACAACGCCTGTACAATGCTTACATAGAAATGAAGGTTGCTAAATCCAATGATACATCGGCGTTTTATAAGCTCATCAGCTTTAACTAGAAAAAATAATGAAATCCCCGGATTGGTTAATGACGATGGAGAACTGGTTTTTACACGAAACGGTAAAGCTGATCTATCAGGCGAGGTATTTCAGAAGACGTATGGTAAGACACGGAATTTTGAGGAAAACCTGGTAGTTAACGGAGGAGAGGATTTGCCGCGTTTTCCGCAGAAGAATACATCTTTCTGGTTTCATAGAGAAGAGATTGTTGAGGTTTTGTTTAAATGGCCAAAATCTTCATTGGTATCACCCGACTTTATTCCTCCTAGTTTTATAAAGAATATCGTTCACTGTATAGCTTGTCCTTTAGAACAAATATTTAATCTCAGCTGTATCATAGGGAAAGTACCTGCAAGATGGAGACATGCGTTTGCAACGCCGATTTCCAAGAAAGCTTCCCTCAACGATCCGAGGAACTATCGGCCAATTAGCATTACCTCAATTTTCGCAAGAAGCTTTGAGAAGTTGCAATAGTCGAGTAGTACTACTAACTATTGCAACATCAAAGATGCCAAGGTTCATCGAGAGTCGAACATGGAATGTACTGCTTTGAGAAGATTCTAAAGAGACACATCTTCTTAGTCCATCTTGAATGCAATGACGTTATCTCAAGGAATTACTTTGGTTTCCTTAAGGGAAGATCTGTCGAAACGGCTGTTCTTACATTCTCTGAATGACTGGTCGAAGGCTTTTGAAGACAGAAGATGCAGGGATGTAGTGTATTTCAATTTTCAGAAGCATTCGACATGGTTGCTCTGGAAAAGTTGATATTTAAGATGGAGGCACTAAGATTACATCTTATTGTCATGAACTGGATTCGGCAATTTTTATCTAGTAGAACATATCAGGTTAGGATTAAGGGCCAATACTCCAAAGTTTTTCCCAGAACAAGCGGTGTTCCTCGGGTTGGAATACATATTATCACTAATCTTATTCCTGCTTTATGCCTACGACCTTCCCGACTGTATCACCTACCTGGAGTCATGTGTAAAGTGTGAGCAGATGATTTAAAGATCTTTAAAAAAATCGACGATATATAAGATTCAACGGCTCTCCAGTCAACTGTTGATTTCACTAGATGCTAGGCAGAAAGATGGGAGCTACCATTAGCAGTTCAGAAGGCACTCTATCTGATGGTTGGACCCAGAAAAAGTGCTCGAACACAGGAACTTAGTATCAGTGGTCAAATTCTAATTAAGATTGATAAAGTTAGAGATTTAGGCTTTATTATAACCAGCAACCTATGTTTCTTTAAACGCTGTACATTTTTAGCAAAAAGGCCAACTGTCACATCTACAATCTCTTCAGGGCTTTAAATCTAACCTATATGATGTTTACCTATGCGCGTTCGAGACTTATGTACGACCTATCGTGGAAGCGGAAACATCGGTGTTTCATCCAACAATGAAAAAGGATATAGACCTTCTAGGAAGCATTCGAATTACAATAGTATTCCAAGAGGTACATACGCAGCGAGCTGAGCTATTTGGTCCTCCTTCGCTGAGGAACAGAAGAAAGATAGCTGATCTTACAATAACGCGCAATGTTCTTGCTGAAAAGCTATCCATGAACCTATCGGACTTCTTCGGTGGGATACTGGTAAGTTGAAATTCAGGGTTTCGGTTGCTAAATCGCATACCAGGTCGGATTTTCTAAGCTATAGAGCTCTCAAGGAATTCAACCTTTTGCCTGGTAAACACGAAGACCTGAGACAACTCTCTGTTCAAACCTGTAGAGGGTATCTCTTAAGGTAAAAAGTGTTTTTTAACTATGTAATACGCCCTGTTGATGACGATGCTTTGTTTCACTCGGCTGATGCTTTGATTTACATGTTGTCGAAATTGCGTGTTTGTGTTTTTGTATTGATTTGTTTCTTAATTTCCTTACGCTAGACCCTGGTAAACGCAATGAATAAATAAATAAATAAATAAAGTTCTTAGGTGGCATTAGAGAATATGAACATTCTATGCATCAAGACAGCAGTAGACACCATGTTAAATAAGTGCAGAGGAAGCAATGTAGCAAGGGCAAGGAGGAATAAAGAAGTTGAATCACCTGTAGGGAACACTAGTAAGAGCAGAATAAACGTCTGCATAGCGGGGATGACGCGCGCACGGACGATGGTGGTCAAAGCGGTCCCCGGGAATGTGCTCGGCTGACGGGGTGGGGCGACGCGGACAGGGACGGAGATCGGGAGGTCCGAAATAAAGGGAGGAACACACAAATGCTCCACGAAACCCGAGAGACCGTGTCCGTCCGGCGCTCGTTCGACAAAAGACTGAAACAGAACAAATTAAACGCGGGCCGCCAGCAACTGGAAGCTCCAGTCAGAACGCACCTCGCGCCGTGCAATCGCATGGACAGCGTCGTCCGCGGAACAATAAGCCCCGCAGATGCTTCCCTTGAAGGCGGGGTCATTAATGACTGGGAATGCTGGCAACCTTTTTGTACGAGAGCACCGAAAATCTGGCCTGGGCATGCGTGCGAGAAGTGAATGACGGTGAAGAACAATCCAGCTCCTCACAGGAAGTCTGAAGCCTACCACTCTCCTCCTCATAGGAAGTCTGAAGCCTACGACTCACTCCACTGCTTGCATTTTACCATTCCATTATTTCACCGTAAAACAATGTAATGTTGATTTTCGAAATGCGGGGGAATATTGCTCCTTGTTTTTCCCTTTGAGCTGCAAGTTTTCAACACACTGAAAGCAAAGAAGGACAATCTTGTACACATAGAACCACGCTCTGCGCAGTTTTTCTACGCTCCCTTTCTTGGTTCATTGACAATACGCACCCAACGAAGCAAACACACATTCGAGGAGTTGCCCTGTTCAGCGCACAAATGAAGCGCCGGACAGCTATTCCGTCTGGCAGAACCTTCTTGCAGGCGCTCCTCTCGGACTCAGAGTCTTCTTCGCCTTACGAGCTTGTTATATAGTAGACCTTTTGCTACCAGGAGACCTCGCGTTTTGATGTGCTCGCCTTCTTCAGGGGCCTGAATGGGCTGCAATCGTTAGAGATGGAATTCACCCTACCTAATGCCATATCCACTTTTGCGCTTTTCTGTTCCCACACAGAAAATATTCCAAAGGCACCACTTAAAAAGGACCAGATTGCGTTTGATCCTTCGGAGGATGCCTTCGCAGCTTTTTGTTAGTACGGCCGGGCGAATGAGAGCACAGAACTAGGCAGGTCTGTCTGATCTAACTTACTCGCTTCAAGATACCCTGCCGGTGTGCAACAGGCACCAGACCGCTTAGTACCGTTAATTGTTCGCAGCTGATGGGCGCGAAAAAGTTTGAGCAGTCTGCATTCTTTGTAATTGAACAAATATAGTTTCTATATTTCATTCCTACCCTCTGCAGCGAGGAAATGCGGGAGTTTCTTCGTGAACAAAGTAATGTGCTTCAAATTTGCAGGAGTCGAGGATTTTTGTCGCCGGACGTAGGTCGCGTCCTCTGCGAGAAATTCCATTTTGTCTATCCTACAGATGGCTGCCGACAGAATCCTAAATGTCCTAACTTCAGCGTTTCACAAAAAGTAAACCGAAGCAAAATAGAACAGCAGGCTCCGAATGGCGCGACGTGACGTGGCTCGCACAGTGTTGATTTGATGCCTCGCTATCCTTCTAACCATAAGTTCAAAGAAAAATAATGAAGGCAGCCGGATGTAATGTGAGGATAAGCTCATCACGAAGTAGCTTTGAGAAAGCTTTGTCACTTTTATGAAGCGATCGTGAAGATCTGCTCAGAAAATGCGTCGTATATTATGGTTTCTGTGGCTTCCGATAATTCAGTAAAGACAAAAATAGCGATGGTATTAATCAATCTTTTCGGAATGCGCCATGCGTTTTGCCTTTAGGAATAACATGAAGATAACTTTAAGGCAGGTATAGCACATACAATGGCTTACAGTGGAGAGGGGATAGGCATGTCACTGTTCTATCCTTCCCAGAAAAGTACGTTACCACTACATAATCTATGTACCAACACCGGAGATGTAGAAAGCTTCGTTGATCTGGGACGGACTTGCACAGAAGAATCGAATCGGGCTGCCAGCGGCAGCCGACGCCCCTTCAGAATGTCCCGAAAATTCTTTAATTAAAAAAAGAGGCATCTGGCTGAAGACGCTCTGGAACTCACTGTCGAAAGACTGACCTCGCCCTGATCGCACCGAACTGGACTGTCTGGAGCCCATCAGGTCGGTTTGCTATGTGTACATATGTGTGCTTACCTGCGCGCTGTCAAGCCGTCCTCACAGGAGGGTCGTGCTCAGCCGTCGCTTCGCCTTGTCATCTCGTTTCGTGAGCCAGCTCCTGGGGCTTTGTCTGAGAGGTGTTGCCAAATTATGGTCTCACAGGGGCTGTGACTGTGGGTGAGCGAAAAAGGAAGTAATTTTCGGACAGGTTTGATTTCCTTTGGTCTACATTTAGTCTAACGCAGCAAAATTCCAAAGAAAGGAGTAGCAAGGGACGAACATTTTACACAACGTTAGTCCGCTCTATTCTGAGAACGCATCGCAATTCTGCAAGTTCTCCAAGGAAAAGGGAAAGCGACGCGTATCCTGGTTGTACCTCATACTATTCCATCGTTCGGGACTTCAGAAGGCAGTGGAAATCTCGAAGAAGTGTTGCGGTAAATTTGGATCAGAATCTGGTCACGACGCCCTGAACATCGAATCGTTTTCAGGGTCATATCACGCTGCAGCACTTGGTAGGCCGTTGGCCCATGTTGTCCCTCGCCTTCATGATACGGCTTTTTGAAGTCACCGTTCGGTTGCTGAACATGACTCACCTTTAGGGAAGGGTCAAAGATTTCGCTCCTGGAGACAGTCATGTACGACCAGGCCCGCGCTCCTTGTGTGCTCCTGAAGCCAGGACGGACACTGTTTAAACGTCGGCTTAGCATTGTTTCGGCGCCGATTTTTTACGCTTTCGGGCGCTGTAGCTGCTTCGCTGTTCCACGAACGTTCGCACACAGAACGACAGAGAGGTGCGCCTGCCCTTACACGAGAAATGTATTGGATACAACAAAAGCTTACCAGGAAACGGATTCCAGGCCTTAACTTGGAAAGTGAATACCAATCTCCACGCTACAGATAGTAGAAAAAAGTTTCTTAAAGCCTATGTGCCTTCAAAGTTTACTACGCGATCGCACCACCGGCGCATGCACACGTGGTATGTGTCACATGTAAGTGCCACCATCCATGGAAACTCGAAGTTTCAGAAACCTCCCGTCCTACCTGCGATGACTTCGGAATCTACTGGTGGTCAGTAAGACGACAAGATCGACCACATCATCTTCGACCGCAAATATAACCTGACCGACGACTCCGCTGTCCCCAAATTCTCTACGAGATCGGACCACCGCCTCCTTCGCGCAAGGTTACGCTTTTCGCGTCAAGGAGGTCGCAGAACTCAACTTGAGTGGTCCCAAAACGACCACAACTGGAACCTGGAACCTTTACAGCTCTCTTGCCGGCGTTTGGGAAGATACCGTGATGGACAACATCAACGAGGAAGACGACTGCTTCGTGCGCCATCTCCGCGATAGTGCTAAGGGAGCCGAGAGCTTGAAGACCACGAAGAGACGTCTGTATCCTGAAACTCTCGAGCTGATAGCCAGCTTGATCACCAAGAGACGTCTGCATCGCGAAGCTTTCGAGGTGATGGCCAGCGTGGGAGAGAACGAGCATCAGGCAACCACTAAATGACGTCGCCGATTGAGCCTGTGATGCTATGCAGAGCGGCGAAAGGAGGATCTTAAGGACAGAAGGGAGTAAGTGCTGGCTGAAGCTGCAGAGACAGGTCGGACAAGGAGAGCCTCCAAACTAGCGGTGAGCTTTTGCGATGCAATTTTTACGGGATGTAGGGTCCCGTATGGGGAGTCCAAAACTATATATTATTACTTTTTGTGGAATACTCTGTAGTAAAAAAAACCGTGTGGACGCGTGAGCGCGAAATTCATGACGCCCTGCTGCCACCCAGGGCAGTGTGGTCGGTTGGTGTAGTGGTAGAGTTGTAGCTTTACATGAGCATTATCGTAGGTTCGATTGCCCCTTGTAATGGTGTTTTTGCATTCTGCGATTTGTCGTCAGTGGTACCCTTTATCCCCATTTCCAACACATTTTTAACAAAAAGACTGCAACAAATGTCATCTAGTTCTTGGAAAGTGGAAAGGTAAGAATTTGACATCTTTTGATTTTCGAAAAGTCAAGGTGTTTCAAGACGAGGAGTTGTAGATAGCAAATTCTATTACATTCTTTACATGGATGGAGTCAAAAACGTAGTAACCAACTGGTAAGAACAGCTGATGATGTGCCAACCTTCTTCAATAATTATGGAAGATTGCAAAGAAGCATGTAAGTGAAATACACTGCACACAAATTGAACAGCTACGCTTCAATCTACCACCCGTTCAAAAAAGGACGTAGTAGCACAGCTATTTTACTTTCTGTGAAGCCCTCCACCGCTTAAGTATTCAATTGGTTTCCACCTCGAATGGCTTCGCACCTCAATGAGCGCCCTTGTTTGACAAGGATGACCGAGGTGCAAAGGGGGGGGGGGTGAGCTCGAGTGAGGGTTGTGAGGTCAGAAGCACCAATATTTATTTATTTATTGCTGCACCTAAAGTGCGCCATAGAAACCAACCAAACAAGGAACATATAGTGACAATGAATTACAATGCCTAGCTTAAAAGAAACAACATCAACGAAATCGTGACCTATCTTGGATAGCACTATGAACTGCAAAAGAATGGAAGAAATGTCTTTGCAGGTCATTCGAAACACTTAAAGGACTAGAAAATTATTTCAAAAAAAAAATGAACATAGCAGGACATAATGTTATGTCAAGTTCTTTTAAATGAAGTTGGCTAAAAATTAATGGAAATCTATAAAGGATAAATGATGGTGTTACTCAATCCCTTTTGGGATGCGCCACGCATTCTACTTCTACGGGATGTCGTGAAGGCGACTTGAATGCTATTTGGCCATACAATGACTTTCGGTGGCCAGCCGATGAACAAGTCAGCGCTCTATCCTTCCCAGACAAGTCTGGTACCAATTCACCGACCCTAGAGGGATGGAAGGCTTGGTTGGCCTGGGCGGGAAATCCGAACCAGGAACCTGGTATCGGGTGCACGCGACAGCCGGCGCCTCCTCCGACTGTGCTACACGCGCCCACATCGGAAATCTATATCGTCATCAAAGTGCTGGCGTTGGCATTCAGTGTAACTATGGTGTGATTTCCAGAGAATGGAGAAGCCACTTTCGAGCATCCTTGACAAAGAGGAAACACCCAGGAGTCCGGTCCGATATCCGGTCGTACCAAGTCGAGCAGTAAGTTACCTTACAGCGATGCTTCCATAGGAACTGAAGAGGACCAACCGCACTTGAAGTGATGCATCTAGAAAAGAAGAAAGAGATGAGGTACATTAGTAAACAAGAACATTTTAGAAACAGCACGAAGAAGTAGGTGCAACTAGTCGGTATGAAAAAAAAATTTGCTCAAAGTTCTGAAGCTAAAGCTAATAGGTGAAAGCAGCAGAAATAGTGACCCCAACGCTACTAAAAGAGATCATTGCTCCAAAAGGCACTAATTGACTGAACAGAAGTATCGCACCATTCAATCAGTGGCTGACGATTCATGAAAGAAGATCCAGAATAGACATAAGAACTGACACCACAGCATCTGGGTTAACCCGATTCACTTACATTTATCCTCATCATCAACAGCAATAGGAACGCAACAGTCGAACGACAATACAACAACGACAATCGAACAAGGCAGCATGGAGGAAAGGAGATCAGCGGAGCCACTGGTTCGGGGACGATCCCCAGGACCGTCGGTTGGATGACAGTCGACAGGCGGAAGGCGAGTGGCCAGCTCGCTCCGAGTTCAGCCGAGTGTCGGTCGAACGTCTGTTCTCAACGACGGATGTCCTCGAGGTTTCTCTGTCGTTGCTTATATAATATGAGCTGCCGATCGTCGTCGCGTCGCCATCTGAGAACAAAAATAGCAGGCGAGCCTTGGAAAAATCAACAAAGAAAGATTCGACTTACCGATATCCACATGATGACTAACTGCAGCGGAATTAACGGAATTTTCTAGAGTTGGACTCTTGGACTCGTCCCTTCCCTTACATTTCCCGCTTTCCGAAAAATCCGTCCCGGACTTAGGCCTTAAGGGGGGGGGGGGGATGAGGAGCGGGGGCAAGGCCGTATTTTTCAATGAAATGCATCTCCGCTAGGAGTTTCCAGAAACGACACCACGTGGTAATTCGATGATATAATGGGACCACCTGCAGATCGGGGATGCATCCGAAGAGGAGCAGACCATCGCGTGCCCTTGACAGCGCGACGTTAAAGCGCTTTGGATCCGCAAAAAAGGTGTGGTTAGAATTGCGGTCGATGTGCGTTCGTGTCGTAAAATAAATCGATCCTCCTGTCTCGTTCAGGCCGCAACTCTAGACATCCGCCTCGAGTGAAAGACCCGGTGTTTAACAATTTTACACAGTTTTTATTTTTGTAAAAATTAGTAGAGTTTATTTTAATTTTAAAGCAGAATAAGACAGCAGTCATTCAGTGCATTAACCAACAAGGTCGCGCCAAGCTCTCGATAAGCTCATCACAATGTTTATATGGTTAATAATGTAAATGCTGTTTACGCGAAGCATCAAAGTGAGGAGGTGCTTGTTCCTTACAATACAATTCGTTACATCGTTTACAAGTGTGAAACTCAATGCAAACAGAAATTTCGCTATCAATCGAATAAAAACCGCGACGCCATGAATGAGGGTATGGCTCAATCTCTACTTTTAGCAGCAAAAAGTGGCCGTCTTCCTGCACTTTAAAGCAGGCTTCAAACCATTATTTTTCTTGAAAATGGCAATCGCATTAAATTCCAAGTAGTGTTTGGCTAATTGGGTGGGTGAATTAAAATTTATAGAAATTCATACTTGTGAAGGATGGGCGAAGCGCGAGGCCTCGCAGAAGTGATCTTTGTTGTGTATTTGTGTATTTGTAGGTTGCTTGTGTTGTGCTATTTAGTGTTCTGTTAGTATTTGTGTACATTATTGCATTGTATCTGTATTTTCCTAGCAGCGGGATCGACCGATCGCCGTCCGCCTCGCCTGTGCCCAGCGCTGGCCATTCGGAGGCAGGGGGCGGCGCGTGTCCACTTAGGGGCCGGCCTTCCCCGCGCGCAACTCCATATAAAGGGGGCCCGGGCGCGCCGGGCTCAGTCTGGTCTGGTGTCAAGGTCACGAGCGGTCGGCTCGGAAGATTCTGGTCTCGGTGGTACCTGGCGAGCGGCCGGGTCGGAGAGGAGCGCGGGCACAGCAGAGGCGGACGGACCGACCCCTGCTGGTGCCATAAGAAGCCTAATAAATCGATTTCCTGTCCGGTTCAGGCCACAACCCTAGACATCCAGCTCCCGGGTGAAACACCCCGGCGTTACATACTGAATTTTCCTCCTATAAAAAATTATTCCAACCCTATCGCTTTGAATTGGAAGATGCTCAGTTTGATTTCAAAAGCGTTAGGCTTGTTAAAAGAGTGTCAAATTTGACGTGAAAAGTTTCGAATTGGACGTGAAAATTGTCCAGTTTAACGTGAAAATTGAATATTCATGGAAAAGACGAAAGTCTGGCATACACAGCGTTAAAGAACAATAACATAGTAACACGAAAATGAGACCATTCCGTAAATTAAGCAGTGCAACACGGCAAATATTCGGTCATCGAGAGACTACCGGATTACTGGCGTTAATCCCTCTACGTGCTTGCGCAGGCAGCATCGTCAAATCGTAGTACCCGACAAGCACCAAGTCGCATTCGTTGAGAGTCCTATAAGTTAGGACGTCTGAACTAGCTCGTGATTTAACGACAGAGACTAGAAGTTGCAGCTTTCTTCTGACATATTTCGACAGCTTCCCGTCAGTGGAATCTCCTGTATTGGTTGTCAGCTTCATGGCCACAGCTATGTACGTCACGATGACATGAGCCGTTTTTCTTCTGCTTGAAGACAAACCAAAAAGCGAGACTTTTGATGACCGCCAGGAATTGAACTGCTGTCCACTGAAGGACATCTGTTCACAAGCTTCCTGGTAAGGCCGTTTCGGATGATTTCCAAAAGATCAACGCCCCTCTTGCTGGCTGGGTTCAACACTCTTGTCAACGTCTCCACCATATCGCGTGTGGATTTGAAAGGCCCTCATGTGTACTTCTGGAAGACTGGATTTCGGAACACTGAAGAGGTTATAAATAGGGAAACTGGCATTTTTCACCAATAGTCTGCGGTTCTGGAGGAGCAGAGGTCACTGTTGTAGGAAAGTCCAGATCTCGAGCATCGTCCACCTTTTCTAAGACCTGACCATTAATCCAATGCGCTGGTGTTTGAGTATGATTTAAGATCCAACTGCTAAAAGTTGTGTCTTCCCAGTTACAATAGGTAATTGGTAGTTTTCTGCATAAGAGCTCATAAAATCGCAAAAATAAAAAAGCCCTCTGCAAGTCTTTGAACCTTCGATGCCACGGATTCTTTTGTAGATTTTGACATCGTCAGCGTACACGTTACATGTGACACTAGGCTAGCAACGCTGTTTGAGAGTTCACTCCTCTCCAATTTTTGCACGGGAGTGGAAGTGAGCTCTGGTCGCGTTATAGCTTCGCTTGGAGCGCAAAGTTCCTCTCCTGACCGGGCGTAGCGCTACATCAAACGCGTCTGAACTGGAGGAGATTCACACTGGTATAGAGGTAAATTGGACGGCGCCCGAAATCAGCCATTTCGGACCAGGAGCTACGCCTTATTCGAAAACCTCGTGATGGGGTGGGACTGCACATAAAGGTGGTCTCGATGTGTTGAGTGCGGAGAGTACTTGCTGTGTCACGCCTCGTGCGCAATTACATGAATTCCACTGTCCTGTACAGTCGCTTCCACGGCAGGAACGGCAGTTTCTTGCCTTCTTCAGAGAATCTCCTGCGTTAGCACACCTCTGAACCTCGCTTCTTACCAGTAAAGGGTCTCAGGCGTATGTCTGAACAATGAAAACCAACACCGCTTTTATAATCTCCACCCTTCCAGTAGTAGCGAGCTATGTTCTACTACTGCGAAGTCCTTGAACCAACCGAGTTAAGAAGGCTCAATGGTTAATATGGAGTAGCACAGCCCCACAACGCAATACTTCAACTGTAACGCCGGGGTGTTTCACCCGGAAGAGGTATGTCTAGGGTTGTGGCCTGAACCGGCCATGAGAATCGATTTATTAGATCCTTATGGCACCAGCAGGGGTCGGTCAATCCGCCTCTGCTGTGCCCGCGCTCCTCTCCGTACCGGCCGCTCGCCAGGTACCACCGAGACAAGAATCCGAAACCGGCCACTCGCCACTTCACACCAGGTGAAGACTCCAGGACCAGCCGCTCACGACCTAAACACCAGCGAAGACTGGGCCCGGTGCGCCCGGGTCCCCTTTATATAGAATTGCGCACGGGGAAGGCCGACCCCCTAAGTGAACACGCGCTTCGCTCGTGCTCGCCTCGCCTGTGCCCGCCGCCTCTGAATGGCCGGCGCTGGGCACAGGCGAGGCGGACGACGATCGATCGATCTCGCTGTTGTATCAACACACACTGCAATAAGCACAATTACAAACAACGCAATACACAACAACATAAACAACCTATACAGACACAAATACAAAGCAACACTTCTGCGTGGCCTCGCGCCTCGCTCGTGCTTCACATATTAGGTTGTCGCAAAATTAGTCGCCGGAACGGACCACTTACTTCAAACTGCTATAACTCAGTTTAAACACAACTTTATTAATCGAAGTAAAAACTTTCGGAATTTTTACATTTTTTTACAACAAAGGGTAATGAATATAATAAAAACCTTCCATTGTTAGCAAAAGGAGCGGCCCGCGCACGGCTGCGACGTGATTATGGGGCAGACGGTCAGGATGTACGAAATTCGAGGAGTTGCAAATGCTGAAAGGATGTGTTGTACATTTTTTGGTAGTGCACGATTTGCTCTAGAAGGGGATCACATAGTATTCAAGATCGAGGAAAAGTAGAGCAGATAGGAGCCACGGAAAACATACACTTCACAACTGGCTTGTTATCTGTCGGGAATTAATTTCATCCACAACAATGTTCAACGTTCCATGGAATAGGTAGTTGCATAGTTGCACGAAAGTCCTACCGACTTTTCAGTGATTCAACGACAGTTTTTTTTTCCGAAGATGGTCGCGATCCCTGTTCGAAGGTTACAACATTACAAAGTTCTGTGGAGTTTCGCTCCAACGAAGATTCAGTACAAGTTCCTTGTCCGAAATTCCTACCGAGTTTTGTTTCGCTACAACGGAGATTCTGTATAAGTTCCTTGTCCACAGCGATGCGCAAATTCAACCTTCATCTGGATTGAAAAACCTCTTTTGTGAGGATATTTCAATGTAAATGCTAAAGCGAAAAATCCTTATTTCAGTCCCATCGAAAACTGCATTGCACAACTACATTACATTGTCTCCTGAATAGATCATAGTGAACTTTTTCTTAATGCCTTGCCTGACACGGGAGAATTCCAATTGGAATTACTTTAGGTAGCCAGAAGTTCCGCTCTATCTATCCTTTGTGTCGTGACGTTCGCCACGCTCCATCACGACTCTTCAAGGGCACACACGCTGGGAGGGGCACTGGTCCTGCCGCGCAGGGCATACGATCGCGCGCACGCGCCGCGACGCACTATAAAGCCCTCCCGCGCGCACCCGGCAGTCTCCGGCTTCGTCGTCGCCTCGAGCGGTCGGTCCGCTCTCCGCTCCGGCACTCCATCAGCGCAGTGTCCACACCATCAGGACTTCGACTCGACAGGCCGCGCAGGACTCCAGGACGACCAGGACAGGACGCGCAGAGACGACTACAGAGGTAACCGCAGAGACCGACCAAGCCACCGCCCTCGTGAGCGCAGGCTCCAGGGAAGGAGCGAGGAAGGATCTGCGGCTTGCGCTTGGGGCTGACCCGTAGGTAAGCTGGCGGGGCTCAGCCTTGACTCGTAGGCTTTGTGTTCCATATTGATCTGCATTGTGTGTATGTTGGGTTGATATGAAGTATGATGTCTGACGCGCACTGTCATTTGACTCGAGAGCGGGGGAAGGTCTATTCTGAGCGCAGTGGTAATGCTGCAGAAGGTCGGCTGGTTCAATTGCATCACGCGAGTGATGTGAAGATGGGCGAGAGTCGCCAGGGGGCCAGCGCAGGTGCAGTCCCAGGAAAGATACTAAATAACATCCGCATTGGTATGAGGTGTGCTAAGCCGGGGCAACAAGGGCCTCACCCTTACGTGGCAGGTTAGGTAAGAGCTAGCGCGCATAGGTAAAACCTCGACACCATGGCCTCGAGTTGAGGGCCGCATGAGTCCTACCACCGGTGCAGCGGACTCACCCGGGGCACGACACTTTGGTTTGTCAGCCTAGAAAACTAACAGTGTCTGCTAGTGATTACTGGACAAAGCTACGAAGAAAGCCGTTTTCCTGCAGTTTTTATTTTTCTGGCGTCGAAGACCCCTAAGTTTGGGTACGGATGCGAGCAATTAACCTACTTGGACGTACGTTGCACTTACATCGCACTTCCCATGTAGTCCTGGGAGCACCATCTTAGGCCTCACCTACCGTGAAGATCAAATAACTGGCCACCTTATTCAATTAGTAAGTAAACAGAACAAATTCAAATATAGTGATAGCACCTGCTACGGTACGGAGCCTTTCTATATAATTGTTTTAGCTATTTGTTTACGATTTTCAGCAGTCGGCAATTTTTTTAAGCCAATCAAATATCGCTACAATATGGTAGGCTCTCCTATATGCTATCGCTTACATGCTCAACCCTGTTGAGAAAGGATAAAGGACAGCGTTACCAAATTTCTTTCGGGATGCGTCACGCATTCTACTTCTATGGGGGATTGTGGAGGCGATTTCAATGCGTATTTGGCCATACTAATTACTTGCGGTTGCCAACCGATGAGCAAGTTATTGCTTTATCCTTCCCAGACAAGTCTGTACCAATCCACCGGCCCCGGAGGGATGGAACTTGTTTGCCCAGGGCGGGAAGTGGTATCGGGTGCAGGCGAAAACCGACATCTCCTCCGATTGCGTTATACGCGTCTAAATCCTATTGCACTGGAATTGAATAGGACGGGTTTGAAAGAAAATGGGTAGCCCATGTATAAAAATATTTTTAGAGATTTTGTGGAAAAAAAATCAAACGTGAGTTAAAAATTGCGCTTAAAAGATGCTACCACAAATCCACACTTCCTAGTAATGTTTTCAGCAACGCACACACACACGTTTCTTCTCCTATGCCTTTGACACCTCTTCTGAATACCAATACATCGATGGGTCTGTAACACGCCTTCCACGTTGGACAGCATCCGTGGCACGTCTTCTGAACCCTAACAACAACCTCTGTGACGCGTTTTCAGAATCCCAGTACACATTGAATGACGTGTGCGACACGTCTTCTGAACCTGTACATACGTACGATATTTGTGCAGCGTCTTCTGAATCTGTGCAGGCTTGCGACCCAGTTTGACGTTAACCGATCAATAGTTTTTCTCTTGTTTCTGCTTGGATGCTTCCAGCAAGTCAAGATCATGTCCTGCTGAATTCCTCAGCTGGCTTGATTGTCAGGGAAATTGCATTTCTCTCAAAAGATGAATCTGTGTGTCCTAGAAGTAGACGTGTACTTGCCGAATTAATCACCGACATTGCAAGTGCATGAGGAATCGAGCTCACACTCAAAGAAGAAGGCAATCCGGTACTAAGCGGGCTGGTGCCCGCTCCATTATGAGACCATGGTCGTGGGACACTCAAATAAACGTGGTTTCTGTGGCGCTGAACTAGGTAAGGGAAGGAACTCCGGGGTGTAGTTGATTTAACTTACGCTTTTTAAGATACCTTGCCGAAGTACAGCGGGCACCAGCCCGCTTAGTACCGGCAATCCATTTCTGCGAAACCTGCCTCGCGACTAACAGCGCTCATGAGGGCAGTCCTTCACGGTTGAAGTAGTTTTAATCTTATAGCCAGGACACTCCCCAACGCACAGGACACACACACAATCTTATAGCCAGGAAACTTCCCAACACACAGGACACACATTGATCGACGGAGAAGCCTTGTAAAGATACTAACAGAAAAACATCATCTGGTTCTGTATGAGTCGCTATTCGTTGCTTTAGATAGGATACTCACGACTAAATTGCCAAGAATAGACGATTGTAGCAGTCCAACGCAAGCTAATTTACATTACGGCAACTCTTCAGAAGTAAAATAACGTATTTGTTTTCTGTAAAAAAATATACTCATTAGTTCAAGCAAAGGAAAAGAAGCTGTTTCAATGACTGTTTTAACGTCTACCGAGGAAACCGTTGAGGGTAATATTTTGAGAACTTCAAGCAGAAGTAATTGATTGATCGGGGAATGCTTCGCAAAAACATAGTTACCTGATTGTGCATCACTTGCTGTTCGTTTCGCTACAAAGGATTAGGGCCTTGGACCTGATTCGATTGTTCCTAGGTGACATTACTTGAGCATTCATACAGGTTAGCTCTGTAAAACCGTCAACTAGCATTTTCTCCCAAATGTTAGATCCACAACCGCTTCAAACAGTAGGAACGTCTTGTCGTTTAAAACGACTCCAGTTATAACGCGACCCGGGCTCAGTTAAGGTCCCACACAGAAAGTGAAGAGTAGCAAGATGCTGACCGCGTCTGCGATAAGACCTACCCTTCTATTGCCTCGTTCGTAGTCGAGAGCAACAAGCACCTTGCATTCGTTCGCTATGTGGGGAGAAATAGACAGACTGACAAACATACATGCAGACGCGTGAGCCTTAATCCGAACTTTTAATCTGCAAATACATAAATAAAATCAATCGGTATTGGTTGGTGGACCGGTCGAATCGGTTGACTATCCGACTGCAATAATACTCGTTAGACGACGTCTGCGGCACGTCTTCCGAATCCCGACGCTCGTTGGATGACGTCATTGGCATCCCTTCTGAATCCCACCCAAAAGTACGGGCAAGTTTTGTTTGCGAAGCTCGGCCAGTCGCTGCGGGACCACTCGAGAGCTGCTGCTGGGCCTTAAGGCCTCCGCACACTTTTGCGGCGTTGCCGCTGCCCTATCCTTCATCATAGAGCAGGGACGCAGAGCGCGCCGCCAACGGCGAGCTCAGCGACGCCGCTGGCCGGCACCGCTGGGCGGCGCCGGCGCCGCTCAGCGGTGCCGGACTCCGGATTTTTGATTCCGAGGTACTGTCAATGTTTTGGCGACCATTTTCGGTAGTTTACGGGAATGATTATTCATTCCATTGTTTCTTAAGACTGATGTCATCGAGTAGCTAATACTGCTACTTCCACCACTTTGCGAGTTTACTGGAGTATTTTTCTCCGATCTCTGACTGGTATTCCATGAAGGTGGAGGGTAACTTCGGAGATTTCTGCTTCCCTTCGTGCATAGACTGCTATGGTGCTGTTTTCCGCACTGAGAACAGTCAGGGATTCGACACTCATAGCTGGAGTGGTTGGCTGAACACATTTCCAGCACCTTTTGCCATCTGTTAGTATCTTGCGGCGTCTTGCTGCTCTTGCTTGATCGGTGACTGTTCTGCAAGCCATTGAGTTATGATTACCCCTATGGCAGAACAGGCACTGACGAGTGGCAGAGTACCGTCGCCGCATGGTACACTTATCTCTTGATGGGCTGAGCGCACTGCTCTCCCTGTGACCCAGCCTGTTCTCCACGTACGCGTTAGCGGCAATCTCTTTCTTTAAATGAGCTATGAGATCACCGATAGTTTGGCTATCTTGCGAATAGCTTGATAACAGAACTGGTCTGCCCATGTCGTGAGAAAATTTCGCTAGGATGATTTCACACCACATTGGGTAATAAGTTCTACGGACATCATAGCCTGCGGACACCATTTGGTTAATCAGTATTTGGATCTGATCGAAAACAGACGAGAATTTCCGTAGAATTGTTAGCTGGCTTTAAACTGATCAGTTTGTGGGCTATATGTGACCGATTTACAGAATGATTACAGTACTTATCCTGTAGAGTTTGAATAATCCATGCATAGTTTTCAGGCACGAGTTTTATGCCTTTTACTGCATCTTGTGCCTTTCCTCTCAGGCTTTCCTTGAGCAAGAGGATTTTCTCCATAACATCGAGCTCCTTGCTCTTGTGGACAAGAGTCTCGAAGATTGACCAGAATTCTGAGAAGTCTTCAACGTTGCCGTAGAAGTTCGGCAACGTCGCTTGGGGAGGTTTTATCGAACGACATGGTCGTGCCTCGCTTTCATTCACAGCCTTAGGAACCGAATCCAACGGTATTTGAGAGGTATTACTGTCCTCGGTTTCAATCGGCTCTGTTTGGTCAGCCTCATCTTCCTGCGGAGCAGTACTGCACGATGATGCGTTTTGCAGTATTAGGGCTCTCTGCGAGATGTACCCTAATTTTACGCTCATCGTGTCCCTTACGCAAATTGATTCTTCACGACGTGTCGTGAGCTTGTAGATCAAATTATCCGCGCTAGCTAGCTCTTTATGCAGCTGTGACTCATTCTCTATCTGCTCAATTTCTAGCATAATGCCCTTTTCATCGGACTTATTTTTACAAATTTTGCATTCCTCTCTAATCTCTTTATAGAGCTTCTCGAGCTTGTCTTTTACCTGTTTTACTTGCTTTATACTGCTTTGTAAAAGTGCAGTAGTAGACTTACATTTTTCGTAAGTATTTTCATCCGTTAGCTCCGTCTCCGTCTACTCTTACTGTGTGCTCTGTGTACGTTATCACAAGGTCTTTCAGCGTTGACGCGCTGCTCATGATCGGGGCTCTGTGGAAGTGCAACGCCATTTATGCGGGACTTCTCGTAGGTCTCTTTGAATTTAAGAGATAATGTTCCTAGTGTCTTGGACACTGGGAATTTCTTTCAGTGATGAAAGAGATTTTTCTAGTGCTATATGCAGAGAAATTTGCGGCTCTAGGCGTAGTTACGCGAAAGACTTACGATTCTCTTTCTTAGAGAAAATGCGATCTGCAATAGATCGACTTGCGGCTCTAGGCGTAGGGACGCGAGAGACTTACGATTCTCTTTATTAGAGAGAATGCGATCTGCAATAGATCGACTTGCGGTTCTAGGCGTAGGGACGCGAGAGACTTACGATTCTCTTTATTAGAGAGAATGCGATCTGCAATAGATCGACTTGTTGCTCTAGGCGTAGAGACGCGAGAGACTTACGATATGGCCTATTAGGCCGATGCACCAAAATATACCCGTTGTACGGGCAGCGGGAGCGGTACAGATAGCGAAATGTTTGAGGAATAACGCAATTCTACTTCTGTACACAATTCAGGATAGTTCAGTGGTTAATCATTTATATATAATGAGCAGGGAAGGAGATAGGACTATTCTTCACAATCGCATAGGACAAGTCTGGCGTACGCCGCTATCTTCTGGCCATGGTGACCTGTTCCGCCCACGTACAGTGGACGGCTGAGGCCTCTTCTGGTAGATGCATCGTCGTCGCCGACGATAGTAGTTGTGTGGTTTGGTACTCATTTCTTGTTACATGTGTATTGGATTTCGCTTGTTACCATCAAAATTATGTTCGATTTCAGGTCTTTGACTTTCGGCTACGAGGCAACAAGGCGGAATATCCCGTGGCGGTGAGTGTATCTTCAAGTTTTATTTTTTGCTGGTGGATGTTTAAGAGGTAGTGTTGTTGTGTGGTTTTGTTCTCTTCGTGTGTTACATGTGTATTGGTTTTAGCTTACTGGTAACCAATTTATGTTCGTTTTTAGGTCGCTGAAGGCCGGCATCGAGGCGACAAGCCGGAATATCCCGCTACACACAGCGAATGTAAGTGCAGTCTTATCTTCTCCTTTCGATTACAGACCCGCGTCTTAATTGCTTTCATATTTTGGCAAGGGAGGGAATTCCAGGATGAAGGTAATTTTAGCACGGGTGCGCTAGTGGGCCCACCCCCTCCCCTCGTCGTTAAACGTACTCCGGAACAAAGTGCGGACGAGTTTTCGGACGAGTTCGGGGCGCGGCGGGAATTTCATACCGCACTCTCTTTCTCAGCGGCGGTCAGAGACGCAGAGAGACGGGATTCTGTCGGTTCAATCGCAACGTAGCGGACATTACTCAGCGCCTTCTAGCGCTGCAGACTTAGTCCCATTTCGCTCGTCAGTTTCCCTAGACGTCCCCAATTACCTTTAGGTCTACCAAGGAAAGCAAGGGAAAGTGGTCTGCAATTGCTAAGATATGAAGAAAATGAAAAGAAAAGTGGACAGGGTCAAGCCAGCAGGGGGCGGGTGTACCTCCTGTCGCGCTGCCAAGAAAAACACAGACGGTGATGAGAACGCCGTCTTAAATGGAGCCTAAAATAGAAGCGAGGCAAGACGTTACTGAGCATTTCGCCAAAGGAAAGGAACACCTTGACAATTTTTTTCGTTTTCACCGTGGTTAAGGTCGGGTAATCGAAATTCTTATGGTTGAGGTCGTACTATCTGAGTTGTGTCCTGGAACTCTACCACTCAATTTTCTTTTTTTTTTCTACCACTCAATTATTTCTGCTTTCTTTAAACTAAAGTGTTCAGAGGAGCAGAAGAATGTATTGAGAGAGGGTTTTACACGGCTCTGCATTAAAGCATTAACCGCCGGATCAGTTGTTGGGACTAGCTGAACTACGACGAACCATTCCGAAACTATACTGCAGAATCAATCCATGTGGTGCAACGTACCGACCTCATACTCCCGTCGCATGCCGAAAAACGGCGTAAATAGGGTCCGGGGGGGGGGGGTAACCTTATAAAAGGTATCACCAACACGAAAAAACGAGGCAAGGCATACTGATAGTAAAGAAAACACAATGCTGTAGCTCGGTTCTGTGCTCTCCTCCGCGGACGCGCTCTCCTCCGCGGACGGCATTTACATTCGTTGTATGCAGCTACTCGCCACGCCGGCCCGCTGCGCCATGCTATGGTGACCCCCCCCCCCCTCACCCGGACCCTATTTGCGCTCGAAAAACAAGTACTCTTCGTACACATCAACCGGAAATGTAGTAGTGAGACATCAAACCAGCATTAGCTCGTTTGCTTGACTTCTCCGTAATTCGAATACCCTGCCCTAACGTTCCTCTCATCAGTAATAGTGTGGCTAAATTTACATTTGTAAGCTTCACGATGACCGCGAGTGTTCCATCTTGGACCCCTCTCTGCGTCTCTAACAGCGGCAGAGAAACGAAAACGCGATTTGAAACTCCCGCCGCGCCCGAGAACTCGTCCGGAAACTCGTCCGTACTTTGTTCCGGAGTACATTTAACGACGAGTGGGCCCACATCCCGGAGTTCCTTACCCTGCCCAATTCTTTGCTCTCCTCCGCGTGAGCGGAATTGGACATAACAGAGCTTTCAAGGCTTTTCGAGATTTCAAGGCTAACCCCTGTTTCAGCCTAGAGGCGGCGAAGTAGTGCGCATCGATAATAGGCGGAGTCTCTGGATCTCTTACCGGCGCATGCTATTTCGCAAGGCCCTAGAATGGTTTACTCAAGCAGTGGTCAATAAGTCGGCAAAACTTTACCTGACCCATGTCAAGTGGGTGACAGGAAAACGTGAGTCAGCTCTTCTTTCAATTTTATTTTGGTCTTTACTTTCATATTAGTTCATTAGGCTAGAAAGATGAGCACGCTCGTGTTCAGCGGCGAAATTTGTGCTATGTTTGTACGATTTGTCTCTGCGTTAATTTCTATCAGTCTCTCATGATTGCTCTGAGCAAACGTGGTATCGATAGGCTCGGGGGGGGGGGGGGCGATCACCATATGTTCAGTGCATTTTCGCCTTGGCAATAAGGCACGTGGATGTCAAACAGCGGAGTGGAAATGAACAAGCTCAGTTCACTGTAAGGGCTTCTTTGAACTGTTGACTGGACGCTTTTTATCGGCTTTCACTCCAGCAACCTAGCCAACTTCAGAGTCTGGAGAAGATGGAATCAATGAGATAGAATGTTTCCGGCTTTTCAAGGCTCTAGCGAAGGCGAAAGCAACGAAACGTAAGCCGAAATAGAGCGTCTAGAGCGTAAAATTATGGGTTTTCTGAGGCGCGTGGAGCATAGTTGGAGGAGGTGCCGACTGTCGCATGCACCCGATACGTTCCTATTTCGGGTTCCCCATCCAGGCTAACCAAGTCTTCTAACCCGCAGGTGTCCGTGAATTAATAGCGGACTAGTCTGGGAAAGATAAAGCGCCGACATGTTCATCGCCTGGACAAGGCAAGTAATTTTATAGCCCAAATACGCATTCAAATTGCCTCCACGGTTTCCCAAGGAAGCTGAGTTTGTGGCGAGTCCCGAAAAGGGAGCGGTTAACGCAGATCCTTCTCCTTATCCTTGCCACTGTTCTGCCCTCTTGACCCGACATTTGCTGCTGTGAAAATAATGTTTGAAGAAACAGTTCTGACCTTTTAGCTTCTTCGTCTTCCGCAAACACGCGAGGAACACCATGAAGTCGATCTTTATGCACGACCTCGATTTGGTAGGCAAGTTCCGCTGGATAATGGACGTCCGCATGCTTCTAATCCTACTTTTCAGCTGCACGTTGCTGTAGTTCCGACGACTCAGCTGAGCCCATAATATGTAAACTCGAAGATATTTTGAAGTCGCCGGTCCAGCGACAGGTTTGTCAAAGCTGCTCCCCTTGAATTGAGTCGCTTACCTTCCGATTTGATGTTTACTTGTGTTTACTTTAAAATAAGCTTCTTGTGAATGGCCCACAGAGTATGGATTTCAGGATTTTTAAAGATGTGTCATATGGTAGGATGCACTGCGGTCCACGTCTCAATCCACTGGCTAGCGAGAAGCCTGCAAGCAACTACGTTTGTAAGAAGAATCCACTAGTGTACTCCGATGACATCAGTTAGTTTCAAAGATCATTTAAGCCATTGATGAATAGCTTATTTCACTGCCTTATCCTTTAGGATTGAGAAAGAAGTCGAAGTTTCCATCACTGTCTCAACTGGAGGCTGTAATCCGTATGAGAGAGACTTGGCGAAGATGGAACTGTCATATGAAACTTTGCATATGACAAACAAGTGGATGAGGCTCTTCGTCTTTTCCGTGTTTCCATCGATATGAATGAATTTATTGAATACACTCGTTTTCAATAGACTTCTTTATTCATCGCTTGTTGGAAAGGAAAGAAAAGCTGTTTTTAGTTGTTTCGCTCAATCGGTTTCGGTTCGCTTAAGCACAAACACAGCTCTTCAACCTAAGTTTCGTGTTTGAGTTTAAAGAACTGAGTACTAGGAACAAGGACTTTACAGAAGGTCCTTGATTTTGCATCAATAAACAAAACAATGTTCTTTAGCCTCGCAACTACCAGCTATAGTTATGAGCTTGCACTTGTTGCCGATTTGCTTTGCTAGAAGTTGCCATTATCCGGGAGCAGCAGAACGTAGTCCATTCTGGAGACGACTCGTTCACAACCCCGGCTGTGCCCCGAGCCAGCGGAGGGGTGGAGTGTATCTTCGCCGGCGGGTCGGTCCGGGAGCAGGGGTATGCGTTATTCGATTTTCGATTTACGAAATTTCGAATTCCATTTACGCACACTCCTGTCCGGGAGGATGAAGGATTGCCGGTGGTAGTGGTTTGAATATGCGGGATGATCGTCAATCATACGCGTCCGACATTTGTCATGAACGCCCTGACAAAAACCTCTTGAACGGGAGCACAAATACTCACATTCGACTCCTCTAATCACAATAAATCTCCCTCAAAACTCGCCCAAACACTCTGGCATCAGCCTTGAGCGCGACAACGTAAAAACACCCAGCTTCAAGCTCACTAATCACTGTTGATATCACTGAACAGCTGATTCACGTTGATGCGGGCGCGCGATTCTCATCGGGGCGCGTTATCCTTCAGCAGCTGTTGGTCCCGACTGGAACGAGTACAGTACCTCGCCGTCGCCGCTCAGCGGCGCCCGCGGCCGCCGCTGAGCGGCGTGACTCAGCGATTTCGTCGTCCGCCGCCCGCCGCCCGCCGCAAAAGTGTGCGGAGGCCTTTACGTGTTCTAAGCACTGGTACAATGATCTTCAGTGCTACAACCAATCACTGCTTTGACAGTTGTTAGTGTTTTACTTTGTGCCTTCGAGGTTGTTATGGTGGACCTTTATTGCCAGGCCTAACGTTTCGACGCTTCCGTCTTCCTCAGAGGCCTGAACGTGGTGCAAATATTAGATATGCGATTTACCCCACCAAGCGCTAGCCCCACTCTAGCGGTTCCGCTTCCTTAGAGAAACCACCCATGAAAGCCCACTCAAAGAGGGATAAACTTACGTTAGATCCACTAAAGGAGCCGCAGCTCTCTGTTAGTACGACCGGGCGAATGAGACTTACTGCGCAGCGACGGATAGAACGGATAACGACATGCACATGCGCCCTTTCCATTCTACAGCTCGCATTTTGGCACAAAAGGCAGAAAGTCATTCGTAATTGACGGGCGTTCCTGACGGTCGTTCATGCCAGGGTTTCTTGCAAAAATCCAGAACGCCTCCAATGTTTTCCTTGCCGATATTTCTGTTTCTACTGCCAACACCTTGCACCTAATCTCAAAGTCGCTACCGTTATGCTCCTCAGCTCTATGCTTTCCGAGAGGTGTTCTGATGTTACCACGTTGTTTACTAGTCAGGTGTTCTTTAACTCGAATGGCTAGTTTTCTCCCTGTTTCCCCTATATATGTGCAGTTACATGTCTGACACTCAATCTGATAGACTGCTCCCTCCCGAGAACAATCTCCGATCTTGCCGTATGGACATACAACACAACTATCTGATAAGCACTGGTTTTCGTAGAGTCTATTCCTGACCAGTTGACGTTTAATAGTGTCGTTTGGTATGTTGACTAAAACGACATCATTCTGCAACTGGGCTCGAACTATGCTCTTTTGAATCGCAGCAGTAACTTTATCAGATATGAAAGGTATACATAAGGGTATCCTGTTATCTCGTGGTCCATTTTGTCTGCGGGAAGCAGGAACTCGGCGTCGATACCGTGGCGATACATAGCCATTTTCCATGGCTATATTCGAAGCCATTCGCAATGACTCTTGTCGCTCCTCTTCACCTGTACATACTTGCGAGGCGGTATGAAACATGTTTCTGACGACGCTACGCTTTATGCTTGTCGGATGCGCAGAGGTGGCGTGAATCAAGATGTTCTTCGAACTTGGCTTTCGGTACCACTTTACGCTAAACACGCCGTTGGAAACTTTTATCTGTGTATTAAGGTATGGTAGCCAGCCATTCTTTGGAGTTTCCCTTGTAAGCCTAATGTACGCGGACTGCTGATTCAATAATCGGAAACACTCGTCCATTTCAGACTGTGTTGAAGTCACAATGCAACAGTCATCTATATACCTGCAGTACATTATTGGTGCTCGCGCAAGCACCGGTTCCTCTACTTTGCTCATAAAGCAGATGGCAAGTACGGGAGCTAACCGCTGTCCCATAGCCAGTCCTCTGACTTGTGAATAGTACATACCTGACCATTTAAAGATGTTGCAAGATAGGCATTCCTTCGTCAAGGTCATGATGTGCGCTTTAATAAGTCCAAATGTGTTAATACTATTAATGTGCCTATCCAGCATTTCTGACAATGCTTGCAAGGCTTGATCGTTTTGGACGTTTGTATAAAGCGATGCCACATCAAAAGACTCCACTACGCAGTCACTTGTAATGTTAGAGGTGCGTAGCTTTTCGAGGAATGCTTGCGTATTAGTCAGGTGAGAAGGGACCATGGGCAAGAGCTGGCTTACAATTTTGCTTAGGAACCACGATATTTCAATCGGTTGGTCCTCCCACACAGCTAATGATGGGACGAATCTTAAAAATTTCCGGCGACGTGGATAGCATATCAGCAGGAGACAGTTTGTGAGTCTTTACAAGGCTGTAGAAAACTGGGCAGCAAGGGCTATCCAGCTTTAGTCTACTGATCAGCTTTCTATCTATGCCCGCAGATCTTCCAATAGTAATCCAAATACGATTCAGCCGTCTGCACTGCGAAAGAAATTCGCTCTCAGAGGTTCGGTTGTATAAGGATTCGTCTTGTAGGTGGAGTTCCGTTATTGCACGGTCGAGTGACTGAGGTATAACGACGAACTCCCCACCTTTATCGCTAACGGAGATACGTATAGTACCATTTGATCTCAGCTCGCGCAATTCCTTGAACCCCTCCCATTGGGCAACAGTTAGATTACTGTTTCGCTGTGTAGTATGACGGTTTAGAATTGCAAACACAGCGGATGACAAAATTCTGAACCTAACATCTGCCTCGGGTGTGGGTTGAGGTTCACTGTAGAATGAGCGCGGAAACGGTACGCTTGGTAGGAGGCTCCGGTTTTCATTTGAGGTGGTTTCGATCTGCACGTTACTTCTAATGCGTAGTAGATCTCGCAGCCTATGTAAAGCTCCCACAACCTTACGGAAAGTCAGAGCATTGATGTTACGTGCAGGTGAAAAAGATGGCCCGAGATTATCTCTCTAGATAACTATCTACAATGCCGAGGTTTTATGACGAGAGAAGCTGGAGACTTACTGCTTTGACAGTTTTATTGGTAGCGAAGAAAATTACCTGGAATCGCTTAAACAACTAGGAGCAGCGACGAGTTATCTGTCAAAAAGAGTACGAATTTTCATACAGTACTCGGGTAGTCGTTGCCGGAACATGCGAGCTCCTCTTCTCGTCCCTCAACTGAAGAACGAGCTAACCGTAGAAATATTGCTCGCATTGCGTTAGTGGTGAAGAATCGGGTTTGGCATTCCCACATTTCGACGCGCCGGGATTCGGAAAACGTGCCGAAGACGACGTCCAGCGTGCGCCGGAATTCAGAAGACGTGCCGCAGACGTCGTCTAACGTGAGTCGGGACGTGCCGAAGACATCGTCCAACGTAATGCGGCATTCAGAAGAGTAAGGGGACCAGTAAGAGGGGTGGGGGCGTAAAGGAGGACCAGTAAAAGGGGGAACAATAAGGGGGATCAGGAAAGGGAAAAAAGACGGGACCAGTACAATATTAAAGTAACGTGTATTGATTGGATTAGCACGGTCCCACAGGGAATCCTCCCCTTACTGGTCCGAGTACTGTGGGAGTTCCACCAATTCTAGGAACTTAACGAATAACCTCTGATGAAGCGAAGGTTGCTAGGTAAGTCCCTAGAATTGGTAAAACTTGACTGACTGCCACGGTCATGAGGTGATAGGTTAGAATTATTGTGTGTTGCTCAATGTCTGCCGAATTTACCCACAGTACTCGGGCGGCTCTTGCGGGACCACGAGAGCTCTCCTTCTCTGTCTCACCCACGTCAACTGATAAACGAGCTAGCCGTAAGAATATTGCCAGAACTGGATTCATGGTATACATTTAGGTCTGACGTTGGAGAACAAAGATCACGTGATAATAACCTTTACATGTCGTGTGTAATGAGCGGTAATTCTATCAACAAACTACTACGTGTGTTTGCTGTGTTTTGCGTACTTCATGTGTTTGCTTGTAAATCGACTGTAATTCACGTATGGGTGGGAGTAAATATCGCCACCTTCTTTGCCCCTTCTGCCAATTTTTATGATGTTGTTTTATGAGATCCCTTGATGTTCTGCGCTCTACGTAGATTTCTTCCTCGTTTATTATACCTTGAGGTCGAGAAACTCAAAACACTTGGAGGGACCGAAAACACACAAAACACCCGGTGGAGAAATACCCATATTGGGGGGGGGATGGTGACGGCATATTCAACGAAGCCGTGTATTCTTTACGACGGGGTGTTGTGTGGTCTTGCAGCGACAACCTGAGTACTATGGGAAAACTCGTCCAACTCTTGTGGACACCTCGGCGCTACCAAGTATTAGGTTGGTGCATAAGGTCTCGGACATTTGGGGCATGAAATATTTATTATCACAACATACGAACAACGTTATCAAATCATTTGAAGTAACCACCCTTTACATCAATTGTCTTTCGCCAACGTGCTGGTAAGTCATGGATGCCTTTTCTCCAAAACGTGGCCGGTTGTGATTCGAAAAATGTGAGCAGTGCCTCCTTGACATCCTCTCGGCTCCTAAATTGCTGGCCGTCCAAATAGCGTTGAAGGCTTGAAAACAAATGATAATCAGAAGGACCGATATCTGGTGAGTAAGGTGGATGTGGAAGAACGTAGTCCGCCAACTCAGCCGCCGTCGCTCTAGCAATATGCGGCCTAGCGTTGTCGTGTTGAAAATACACCTTCACTTGCTCTCCTCGTGTGGTTTGAAGGTGGGCCCTCAACTTCCTCAGTTGGTTGACGTAAACCTCTGCCGTCACTGTTATCCCTTCGTCCAGCAGCTCCCAGTATTCTACGCCAAGAACGCTACACCAAATGCATAGCATCACCTTTTTCACGTGAAGGTCGGGTTTCGGAACGTCCTCTGCCTCTCCAGTTGCGTCAACCCACTGTGCACGCCGGTGATAATTAGAGTAGTGTATCCACTTCTCAACCCCAGAGACAAGGTTGTCCAGCCATCCGTGGGTACGTCTGAGGGTAAAGAGAGACAGAGCGACATCGGCTCTGCGATTCATGTCATGTTGTGTCAAGTCGTGAGGTACCCATCGACCCAATTTTCGCACCTTGCCAATCGACTTCAATCCTCGAACGACTATTGAGTGACTAACACCAAGAGTGCTTGATAGTTCGCGAGTGGTTTGGTATGGGTCCGCTTCCACTCCGGAGGCCATCCAAATCCAGTGTCATCGGGCGCCCTTCTCGTTCATTGTCTTCAACGGAGAATTCACCAACTGCGAACTTCGAGAACCACTGGTACACAGTACTTGGAGCAGGAGCACTCTCGTTGTAAACATCCTTCAGGCGACGATACGATTCGTTGGCATTGAGGCCAGATTGATGCAGGAATAACATGACGTGCCGAATATGCGTCTCAGTTGGGATGAATTGCTTAGCCATAATAGCTGACGTTAACAACGCAGAAGCAAATATTAGGAATAGTTTTGTAGCCCTTTCCTTTCTCTATCGATCATTTACGCGTTGACACATGTGAGAAATTTGGAGGGAAAATGCGCTTTCAATTCAGGAGGGATCAAATGTCCGAGAACTTATGCACCAACCTAATACATAAAATAGTGCGTCCGAAGACGAGGTCCGTCTGTGTACGCAGGAATCGATTCATTCCGACTTCACGCCAGGGCTGTTTTTTTTTTCTTACGGGAACCATATGAGTATAGGACTTCTACGGAAAGCATTTAAAAAATGCTATCTCACCATTCATTAGAATAGGGAAAATACTTATCCATTCAGTAGAACTACCTAGTAGGTCTACAGTAGAACTGATTCAATGAATGGATTGCCCCATTTTCACCGTACAGCCTAAATCTCCAGTTTTCAGCCTTTTAACGCAATTGCTGCCTCAAGTGTTGTGACTAACTTATGAACAGCAGCAGCGAAGACTAAAAAGCATGAAAATGTACTTGATAACGATAACCACACAAGACGTTCTTACTAGGGTACCACGTTTTCAAATCGATACCGTAAGAACTATCGTTGCGGGACCACCACGTCTAAGGCCGGGGACATGCTTCTATCTCCGCGATGCCATCGCAGCGCTCAGTTCATGGCCATTCCGCCGCACGCCGTCGAGTTGTCAAAGGAAACTTCGCTGCGGCCACCGCACTGTGGCGGTCTCCATGCGCGATGGCTTCTCGCGCCCATCGCGGGCATGGCATTTTCTTAGCGCCGCGCGCGGTGTTTAGCGTTGGTCCTGGACGGATCGCCGCCGCGCTCCCTTGCAGAGCGATGAGCGATGCGACGAGCACTGAAGGTTCAAATTCTTTCGCGTCGATCTGCAAAACTCATCGCTGCGATTTCATCGCGACGACGGGAAGTATGCACGAGGCCCAAGGATCAGTGCTGGCATCATGCCAGCTCCACAGTAATCAACTATGGAACCAGCGGCACTTGTTAAAAGTTCTTCTATGGCACGTCGGCGGCGTGGCGTTCTATCCCCCGCCCTTTAAACAGAGGCGTGGCAAATGTCTGCGTCTCCACTATCTCGTAAGGCAGCCACTAGACTCTCGAGCAATCGCAGGGGGTTAGGTGTGGGCGGGCCAGGGGGATGAGGGGATAGAACGCTCGACCCCCTGGTACGTCTTGTGCACCCCGACAAACGTGGCACGACGTCTGTAGCACGTCATGAGAAACTCGATACATGTTGAACGATATTGAGAGAAAACACTGGCCCTCTTTATTGATCCCCCTACTGGTCCCCCTTCACTGGTCTCTTCTTCCCTGATCCCCCTTTGCTGTTCTCACTTACTCAGAACTCTTACTCACGTTGAACGACGTCTTCCGCACGTATCTTGAAGCCCTACGCACGTTCTACGACGCCTTCGGAATGTCTTCTGCATCCCTACACCCGTTGGACTTCATAGGTCTTCTGAATTCCAGCGCACTTTGACGACATCTGTGGCACATCTTCCGGTTTCTGGCGCTCTGCGTTTGATCCTCGTCCATACTATGACGCGTTGCCCGCTCAAAATATCGTAAACTTTGACGATCCGCGCCTAGGATATAGTTCGCAGGCAGTGTTTATTATACTTTCCGGTCGACAATCCGGAAGGATTTGAAGAAAATGGCTGAGAAGCACAAAAACGCGGAGGGAAAACGTGTTCGGAGGAGCGATGACGGCCTATTCAATGCCACCGCGTATTGATTCGCACAGGGCGACTGTCGCTTGGTCCCGCAACGATCGTCTGAGTACTGTGGGAAGCCCGTCCAATTTGGCGGACAACTCGTCGCTACCCTTGATAATCGAGAGTCATGACACCTGCGTCACTTCTTCTGAGTCCGGACGCATGTTGCACGTTTTTCACGTCTTCTGAATTCGAAGCATTTTATACGACTGTTTCGTCTGGTGTAGTCGAGAACAACGATTCCGCCTAAACTTTGTAAAAGGGGTTGCATCTAATACTAACCATAGTCGCGACTAAGCCTTTACTCTATTACCTGTGTTTTTCGTATGTTTCCTTTTGCATTACTAAAATATAATGGGATATAGGGGGATGCCCCACATTAGTATTGTTGGCCGAAGGGATCAACACTGGAGGGTGGGGGGGGGGGGGGGGACTGCTGGAAAGTTGAGTCGAACACGCCTTACCTTCTAATAGGAAATTGTTTGCCACTGCTTAATTGCAGCCTAAATTAGGGTGGTGCCTTTGCATAACAGTACCATAGCAGGATGTAATTGTCAGTTAAGACAGTAAAGTGGCGCTTTTCATAGTGAAGGAGGCCGTGCGCATAGAAAGAGCACCTTGATGTGGTCCAGCAAGTACTCCTTTGTAAAAACTGGTCACAGCCTGAAGTTCCTTCCCTTGCCCAGTCTTTGCTCTTCCGTGTGAGCGGAGGAATACCGAGCACAACCAAAAGCCTTCATTTTTCTCGCACATGCCCTCTGCCTACAAGTCCTAAAATCCCTGCTTGTGTTGTACGAAGCCAAAAATTTTATGCAGCACTGGTGTGTTCTATACCTATGGCGAACTGAGCTAGGCCATTTCTGATGTAATTGGACATGCACATGCATTCCTACGAAGAAGAAGTGCCACTTAGTACATGGTGACCCCCCCCCCTCAGGGGTTGTCCCATAATATTTCGACATATTCTTTATCGTCTGAGAACTCTTACTTAATGTAATTCATTTGAAACGGGGCAAGCTGCCAACTACCCCTCCTCCCTCACTGGATAGCATTCCGTCAGTCAGAGTTTTATGCTACGCAAGTGTTCAATAATCTCCAAGTTCGGCGTTCTAGAAGCCTGGGCATTTTGGGATCAAGTTTTTAAAATTCTCTTTGCCTACCAGGTTTGGTATGAAATCCTTACTGCGGCCGACACAGAGCCCCTGGAGTGGCTCTGCCGTGCTCAGAACTTAACCTACAAAAGGTTTGGAGCTCAAATTAAAGTTTGATCATAGTATTATGATAATTAATGACGCTTCCTAGACGAAGGTGCAAGGTGCACTCAAGTGATTCATTCGCAATGGCGTCGGCAGCGACTGGGTGGCGGAGTGGATAGCGAAGCGGGCTTGTGGGAGGGGAGTCGAGGGTTCGATTCTGGGGGTTGGGTTTCTGCGTCGCTAGTTGGGCTGCTACCATTTTTGCAAACGAAGAGTACATTTGGCTTCGTAGGGTACCTTCGTCGCTTCTTAAACCTGCTTTCAATCTGTTGTCAGGTGTTTGAAGTGAAGGAGCTGGTTTTGTCTGTGGATGTCACACGTCCATTAAGTCACCCTGGTCTCTCAGGGAGAGCTTTCGTCAGATGCTGTCCCTTATGACCTCTTTGGAAGGTTCTCAGTCAGTTGTGGAAGTGTTTCTAGTTGTCACTTCATTTGCGAACCCGATCGACATATAATGACTTGACCCATCATCAAGACATGCTCATCGTTCTTCGGTTTTCTTTGTGGATCTTTTTTATTCTTCCTTATTTTTTATTCTTCTCGAAACTTTTGCTATTTCAGCTAACTGCTACCAAGTACAGTTTATCCACTTCGTGTGATTGGTCGCCTTGTTGTGTATTTCTTCCTCACCACTCTCGCATACACTTACAGGAGACGGCTTGGCATTTTGTAGAGAGGAGTACTTGCACTCACTCCATCAACTCTAGAGGTCGAAAAAAATTCGCCCCAAATTCATCTATAGTGTTATTTGGGATGCAGATCACCAATCTGGCAACCAATTTCGGTGGAGCGACGGGTGGCAGAAGGCTATGATGGGTTTGTGTAGGTAAAGGAGTGTGCACAGAATACTGTCCGGCACTGCTGTCTTTCACGGCTCAAAATGTCGAGGAGAGGTCGAAAGGAAAAATTTTGCTCAAACACCGCCCATGGGATTATTTGGGGTGCTAATCACGGATATGATATCTATTTTTAAAATTTCGGTTGACTACTCTAGGTTACAGTAGATATGGGTGACTAAATCTCTCTTCGTTAGTAGAGTCGCGTTCTTCTCCAATGTTATTTTCCCACCTTCGATTTTGATGTGCAAAGTAGTGCAAGAAACTGAAGATTTAGAAAATGATGGCAGATTCGTGGTTAGCGGCTTAAATAATTCCCATATGCGAAGTCAGGGCGAAATCGGTGGTCGTGACCTCGTCACCCTTATTCACCGCTATCCAATAACACGGTACCCTAGCGAGACCAAAATGTACTGTTCTTCTGTAAAAATGGGAACCAACCACCTAGCAAATCCCCCAACCTCCCGTAATCGAACCCTCGTCTCCCTTCCAAAAGTCCGCATCCACTCGGTCATACAGTCGCTGCCACCATGGATGTGAATGAATCACTTGAGTGCACCTTGCACCTTCGTCTAGGAAGCGTCATTAATTATCATAACACTATAATCAAACTTTAATTTGAGCTCCAAACCTTTTGTAAGTTAATTTCAGAGCGCGACAAGGCCATTCCAGGTGTCACACTGCCTTATCAGCCTGTCCTGAAGTGATACCGTTTTTTGTCATTTTCGGACCACCCAGTGGCACGTAGCAAAAACGAAACACAGTTCTGTGATCCTCGTCCGATGCTCTACGAGACTATATAGGTCACGTTGAGAATCTTCGGGGGGAAGTTCCTCGGCCCTTGTTAGCTCAATGTTGAGAGAATGCTGGCCCTACAGAGCTCGTTGAAATTTTAAACATGCTAAAGTACACTCCGAGAAGACAACCTTTTGCCATGCCCTATTCGGTAGCGCGACCGGTGTGTGTTCGGTCCTTTCCCTATTGGGATAAATCACCTAACCACCGGATGATAGTGCAAACTCTCAGCCTTGCATGAATTCCAGCAGCTTGGTACAAATTCCATCCCAAACGCCAAGATTCCGCAGGCGGGAGATGGCTAAACAAATCTCAAAAATAAACAAGAAGAGAAATCAGAACGCAGAAGCTGATTCCGAAATTGTTTTTGTAAACTTTATAACCAAATATAAGTATATGCATAACAGTCACAATAACATAATAACACGAACACAATCCGCGGCATGTGGGATGGAAAACAGAGTATCACAATCGCTACCGAAAATGACCCGCACACGTTTGAAGCGAAAAGAAAATGGAGGGGACGCAGGTTCGTAGCCAGTGCAGCGTGGTCCTCATGAACAGCGGCAAGCAGAATGCTGGTTCTCCCAAGTTTGTACGCAAGCTTCGACGTGGTTCACCTCGATTTGTAAGCAGAGGGGAAGTCTGGTTGGCATCTTCCCAGCGGCCCTGTAGGTTCGCGTACTGAGTACACCCGTTGGGTGATGCAGTTGTTCAAAAGAAGCCGGATGCTGCACTGGATCAACTTACAGCTGATCACAGCAGGGTACACTAGCAGCCATGACGGTGTGTCTATGTGAGACCTGAAAGATTCACCGACGTTCGTTTCAGCAAGCTGCAGTCATTCCATCTGCAAAGTACTTACCACAACACAATACAGCCACTTCCTCCTTCTTCAAGTAATGAAAACATCAGGGGTTAGGCCGGTCGGGCAGTTTTTCGTAGATGTTTTCCTCCTGGTACGTCTCAGACCGTCGCTGAACATCAGGCGGGATATCGTAGATGGGCTCATAGTCGAACGAGTAGAGCAGCTGAGATGGTGTCGGTGACGATGGCGAGAAGATCGGCATTTGTGGCCGCATCATCGGACGTCCTGCAACGACAACATGGCTCATTCGGATCCTCGGAATGGACGAAGAGAGACAGGTACGGATGTGAAAAACAAAGAAGAGTCACACACGAAGCGCGCGAGGCAGAGTTTCACAAAGCTATAGGTGAGCGAAACCTCTAATGTACAGGGATTGGAAAACGGGCAACAGATTATGAGAAGGACCACGTAGAAGATCTGCTCTGCCTTATTGCGCTGATCAGCACGCCTTCCTCTATAGCTTCGGATCTATGTAGGTCGAACGAGTGGTAAATCTACTTCTACTACCCCATACCTAGTAGACAGCCTAACTTCCCCACAGTGCAAATTGGTCACAGGAGCTCACGCCTGTATTAGAAGCGCAGTGAATACGCGCTTTCAAGAGTAATTTGAAAACCATACATTTTATGGGTGTTCCTGAATTGCAGGGTCCGATGTTGCCATCGGCTTCCATAAATTGTCTTCGTAGCAGCACTACATATTCCGCACAGAGAAGGATACACGCCTTCGGAGTGCGCTTACTTTGATTTGATTTCTTGCGTTTTTTTCACAACATTGCTTGGAGCCGTTGTGCCACCTCTGCTTCTGCATATGAAATCGCTAAATTTGCTACCTCAATCCGGCCGATGTTTCATGGCTATGAATGTTCCCGTTTCCTCATTATAGTTTCTGAAAGCGCAGAATCTCCGCTTTCCTACCGTTTATAGCTTTTGTGACGTAATTACCTCCTGCCGAGATTTTACGCCATCGTTACAGTATGAGTCAACGTGATATTTGGGTGCTCTACTTATATTGACGGAAAAGTGGACACGACGCCGCGGCCGCAGCTCGAGACGTCAACGCTGCATTTGGGGACGATTTCGCTAAGGAACGCACAATTCGCCACTGGTTCGGAAGGCTTCGATCAGGGGATGAAATCTCGAAGATGACGACCGAGGTAGGCCAATCACTTCTTAACGACGACCAACTCAAAGCCATGGTGGGAAGTGGATCCGCGTCAAACTGTGAGAGAGGCAACACGGCATTTCGGCGTTAACGGCAGCACTATCAGTCGTCACTTGAATTCGATCGGAAAAGTAAAGTAAAGGAATTGGATAAATGGATCCCGCACGAACTGACCGCCGGGCAGATGCTGAAGCGCCACGACACCGTGCTTCGTTAAGGCTGCGCAATCTTAGGGAGCCTTTTTGGACAGGATCGCGAGATGCGACGAAAATGGATCTTTTACGACAATCACCGTCGCTCTGCACAACGGCTGGGCAAGAATGAGGATAGCAAGGAGATGCGAAACCAAGTCCCCATCCAAAGAAGACCATTGCTGACGGCAGATGAACAACGGCTGGCATAGTCCGTTTCAAGACACGGAAAAGTACGGTGCCGAAATTGAAATGATGCACCAGAAGTCGACTGAAAAACAGACAGCTTTGATCAGTCGAAGAGGTCCAATTCTACTGCCTGACAACGCGCGCCCGCATGCTCCAAAAATTGTTGTCCAGAAACTGAATGAATTGGAATACGAAGCTCTATCACATTCAGCATCTTCATCAGATCTGATCCCTACCGAATATCATTTTTTCAAGCATTTAAATGGTCATGTGAAGGATAAAAAATCCAGAAACCAGGACGATGTCGAAAATGACTTCCTATGTTTCACTAATTCTCGTGGTTCCGATTTTTATAGAGGTGGAACGTCTAAGCAATTGTCGCGTTTGGAAAGGTGCGCTAATTCTACGGTGCTAATTTCGGTTAATAAAATTGCTTCCAAGCAAAGTTATGACCTGTCAACGTTTTCAGTCAAAATCGGCCATTTCATATGCAATGACCTAATATGTTCGGTATGAGCGACTGTCCAGAACTTCGGTGCTGAGGGGCCCCTGCAGCTCACCACGAAATTTTTTGCTTCTCGTTTTCTCCTCGTTTTCGCATATACACTAAGGCACCAGTCTCTGCATTAGGCGATTCTGTTGCGTTCTGTTTGGATTTTCAGCGTGACTATTTCAGTTTCCATGGAGGCAAACGCGAAGGAAGGCGTATTGCTTGCGCTTCCGGATATGATCGGAACTATCACCGGACCCCTAGGCGCTTCCACTGCCAAAGCTGCTCGAAAGTGATTTCCTCATTGATACTGAATCGCGCTATAGCTATACTGATGGCCAAATCAGACTTTGCACCTCTAATATCACAATCAAACTAATTTGCTTGGATTCCTATTCAATTAAAGCGATATATTACTGCTGTAATCGATTAAGCGTTCCTTCACGGTTTCACTCTGCTTGTGTTTGGTCCTTCGGATTGCTGGGAACCACCACTAGGCCACTACCAAATTGCGCTGCACAGTGATATTATGTTTTACACTTTCCTTCATCAGCGTGAATTATTTGATGTTACAGAAGATTTGTTTGTTCTTCATTATTCTGTTTAATGAACGAACTTAAAGTGCACTTGTAAATAAATAAATAAAAGAATAAATAACGTTGCCGCTCAATGGATTCTGCAATCCAAGCCTGAGATTTTTGAAGCTCCCTTCACGAAGATTCATGAATGTCAGAGTGTAACCGCAAAGATTTCAGAGCGCATAAGGTGTACGACTAAATAGAAAATTTGGTACTGCGTTTTCTTCATTTCGACTAGAGGGAAGGAGAATCAAAGGATTTAATGTATGTATGTATTTATTTATTTATAAGACGTGGATTTTGGAATCGTGCGTGATAACAAGCACGACAATAAACCATCTAGTCGGAACATAATTAACAGCCTAAACTATTAGTGAAATCAGAAAAATAAGAAAAATGAGTGAGAAAACAGAAAGCGCCATGATCTAGAAATCCTCTGATCGAGAAGCACGATGGGCAAGTAGTCTAAATTCAGCCATATACATTATCTGTCACAATAATCCAACACTTTCACTAGGATGAAAAGACACGAGGCGGTGTTAATCAATCCCTTTTGGAATGCGCCACGCATCCTCCTGCACTACATCGTGAAGAAAATTTGAATGCGTGTTTGGCCAACAGAATGACATGTATAGTCCAGCCGGTGAAGGTAGTGTTTTACCCCTCTCCATCCCGTCTGATGCTTAAGTGCCGACTCCGGAAGAATAGAGGACTTAGTTAACATAGGCGAGATGCGAACCAGGAAGCTTATTTCGGAGTGTAGGCGACAACCGGTCTCCTCGAATGTGAACTGCGCGGTCTTTTTTCCATACTAACTGGTGAAGTAAGGGTGTGGTGAGGTGTAATTGACGAGGTAGCTCTCCACATCTCTGAGCCTGGTAAGGGCGTAGAATCAACGAACCTAGAGGCAGTGTTGCCTGGATGTTGCCATTGGGCAGCTGCTTCAGAGAGAGCAGATGCGGAGGGATCTCCATCTGCGTGAATGGGACACTGGACGCGTAGTACACCATGGAATCCTGTGGATTCGTGAGCATTGACGGTGTCACGTAGATGAGCCCCGGTGGAGCCCCTCCAACACCAAATTGCGCTGGGTGCTGAAAGAGATTCGTCAGTTTGGCGATTTTTGACTCGGCTTCAGCAGCAGCCCACCTTCTCGCTTATGGAGACAGACTTGGTAGTCCTTGAGAAGCGGAACACAACCAACAATAGCACGGAACCGAGCACTATGCCCAGGGCCGCCATCCCGGCATGGCTCTCCTTGGACTCGGTTCTCAGCTCGCGCAGAGTTGCAAGGTCTAAGGAACCACGAATACATAGGAACACGTTCAATGGGTGACCGCTGCTCACATAGACGCACCGTAGCAAACTGGTATAGCCGGCTCCCACGCGCCTCGAGCCGAACAGATCACGCTGTGGTGCCCGATGAGACGGTAGCCGTCCAAGCAGGAGTAGTTGGCCTGCGACTCGTAGGTGGTCGTCGCCACAGACACTTGTCCGTTCGGGATCGGCGGCGGCGTCTCGCAGTCCACCACTAAAAATTCTCCTTCTGTAGAAATGCCGATTCTGAAACCACGCTTCTGAAGATGACCTTTGCAATAAGGGGCAGTTCCGCTCCAGTTTCCGTCGTACTGGCATTTCCTTCTGCTGTCGCCAATCAACTTCCAACCGCTGAGGCATTCGTATTCGATCTGCAAAGAGATT
This sequence comes from Heligmosomoides polygyrus bakeri, assembly GCA_947359475.1. NCBI lineage: Eukaryota > Metazoa > Nematoda > Chromadorea > Rhabditida > Heligmosomidae > Heligmosomoides > Heligmosomoides polygyrus. Next base: position 62,906,685 of record OX375869.1, read on the forward strand.
CTTACAGAGTATTCTTACATTCTCAGGTTTTCGTCAGGCATAACAAGCAGGCGTGCCCCATAGCCAACAACTTAGGAACGCTAGGAAAGCTCAATTCCAGGTGGAGTACGTATTTCGGACTCTCGCTAAACATTTGAACTGCCCACACTCTCGATAAAGTTCAAGGGGTGTAGGGCGCTACTGATTAAAGGAGTTGAAAGACTCTTGTTCGGGTCCAGCAGCGGGTTGCTTCTTGCCTCAAATTTGAACCCTCACTTTCACCGACCTCGGCGTATTGACGCCAGTAGAAGAGTATATCGTATATATCCCCTTATCGGACCAATACGAGGGACCCTTGTCCCATCGCTGAGGTTAACAACGCACGTCTGCAACAGCATTTCACAATGTCCCTCGCCATTTCCTAATCCATGGCGGATCAAAATTCATTCATGTGGAACAGTTATGTATGTGCGCAAGAATAGCCGTAAACTTCCTCTCATGACTCACGCTGTAGGCTACATGGGAAGAAACATGGGCCAAGCATCTAACCCACGTACTGAATGAACTACTACGTGCTTCATCCCATTTCTACGTGTGGCTGATTCAGGCTACTTGTATTTTGCGCAATGGTTCAGCCTTCCGAACTGAGCTTTTCCTCTTGACCTGAGCTCGTCCTCTTGTTGTTAGGGATAGGTGACGGATGCCATGGAGGGAAACTGAAATTCCATTCTGTTAAGTAGTTATTAGTGCAACAAAAGTTGCTCGCTCTGCATTTATGAAAATGGTTACACGAAAATAAAGAGTGCCTATCATAGTTATGGGCCGCACTAGAATTTGTCAGTACCAAACTCCCCTTAAACTCTTCCATGCCATCCGTGTTCATCCGACCACTGCTCATCCTACACCCCCAATCTGCCTTCACTAAGGGTGCTTGAGTAGAACCACATCGTATATTATTCGCTGGATGTTCTGTCATCTTCAAGCAGTGGAAGCCCATAGAAAAGAACCTTGTGTCATGAGCACGTGGTGTCGCAGTCGGAGGAGGCGCCGACTGTAGCATGAACCGCGAATCAAGGTCTAACGATCGAATCCTGCTTCAGCCAACGTGCGTTCCATCACACCGGAAGCACTTCTCTGGGAAGGAGATAACACTGCTGAGACCCGACCTTTCATAAACCTTGGCACGACGTTGTTCAGTTACGATGATGATAAGCTATCGATATTACACTGACCTGATGACCTGACCACCACATTGTACAGGCTAAATACAAGTTCAAACCGTATCCACGCTGTCTCATAGAAGTACAATGGAACAGCATTGTAGCTAGTTATCAGCTAAGAAATTACCAATCTCGCGTGGCTTGTCAGCTACGATTTTTGCCACACGAGGTTTTTAGGTGGACTTTTATTTAGCGGGGCCTGGCGTTTCCACTTCTCGTCGTCTTCAGAGGCCTGAACGTAGTGTGTAAGTTTTGTTTGCGCTCAACTCCATCAAGCGCCTAAGCTACCCGTTTCGGGTCTACCCTACAAACGCAAGGGGACGAAGTGGGAGAATAGAACAACTGGATCTACCGCAAGGGCCGATGCCCGCCCACGTCAGTTGCCAGTAGAGGCGAATGGGGCATACTGCACACCACAGTTGCCGACGGCCCTTCTACGGTTCACAATGCGACACGAACGGCAGAAAGTCACTCGTAACAGACAGACACCCATTTCGGTTGTCCATTACTGGGTTTCTTGCGAAAAAACAGAATGCTTTCCTTGATGGAGTATCTTCTGTAGTGGCCAAAATGGTGCGTTTCACCTCGAAGTCGTTTGCGCTGTGCGATTAATCATATGCTTCCCAAGTGGGCTGGTTAGCAATCCACGTCATATGCCAGCAGCCGGATTCATCAACGACTTACAGCAATTTAACAGAGAAAATACAGCCGAAATCCCTGATAGCGCGGCGAAACGCTTCATCATATCGCTTGATGAGCCGCGCTATCAGGGATCTCAGCTGTATTTTCTCCATTAAAATTGCTGTAAGTCGTTGATGAATCCGCCCCAGATAGATGTTCCCCTACACGTTTCCGGTTTCTCAGATGTATTTGGCGGTAGGATGCGTGGAGCGCAGTCGGAGAAGGCGCCGGTTGCCGCCTGCACCCGATACCAGGTTCCTGGTTCGGATTTCCCGCCCAGGCCAACCAAGCCTTCCATCCCTCCGGGGTCAGTGAATTGGTACCAGACTTCTCTGGGAAGGATAAAGCGTTGACTTGTTCATCGGCTGGCCACCGCAAGTCATTTTATGGCCAAATACGCATTCAACTCGCCTTCACGACATCCCGTAGAAGTAGAATGCGTGGCGCATCCCAAAGGGGATTGAATAACGCCGTCCTTTATCCTTATCCTTATTTGGCGGTACAGCCACCAAGCAATCGGCTTGATGAATTGCTCCAACCTTTACGTTTTGTGCTGTTCTTGACTAACGGCTACCTCATTTCCGAACTCGGCCGTCTCGTTGAGTAGTCGAACGATGCCTCCTCCGCGCCACACCTCCAAGCTGTCGCATTTCCTCTCTTCAATGGCTCTTCGTTGTACACTAGTTCGACTTTCGGTGTGGCTTCTAACTCACTTCGACACTTCGGGATGGCCCCGCTCCACTGCACCGTCTCGTCACAGAGTCGCTCGTGGTCGCCGTAAAGTTCGTACCTAAAAATAGCTCCTCTCATGTTTACTCTTCCATCTAGAGGAACTCCATTAGCAGAACGAACAGCGCACCCGATTTCACATGAATAGATGGCCAGCGCTCCAATCGCGAAGTTTGGCGACGTGAACGAGACCCGCGACGCCTCACTGATGCCGGGAAACGTGCACGACTTCGGCTCTTAAATGAAGATGGTAATGGGAGCAGGAGCTACCCCGCAAGGACTTTGTGGAGGTTGGATCAGCTCACTGGCAAGAAATTCACTGCCAAAGGCTGGAATAGACAAGTGTGAATGGTTCTGTGCGTGGTTTCGGTGACCTTCACTGGAGGTGACGTTGAAGCCCAGAACTCACTAAAACTCACTGCTTTGACAGAGGAACGAATTCCAGACGTTCTGTGCCGACGGAATCCACCGCCAGTCGGCCACTCGAGCCAACACGATCGCCTCCGGACTGTTGGACGGTAGGATGGGGGAGCCCGACCAGTCGGCCTCCCCGCTGGCCACCACCGCACCGTCAGCCCAGCGCCAGTGAGATGGTGACGACGACACTCCTAAGATTTGCTTGGACGTGGCGGCAACGAACAACAGGAAATGCTTACCGATCCAGTAGAAATCCTTCTGGCGCGTAGACGCCGTGAGAGCTGCGCGGAGGCCGCGTTGGGCAGTGTCGCCGATTTTCATAGGCAATGTTGCACCCCTGGAAGGATCGAGGCTCTCAGCTTATCGTCCGCATTTTGCATGGAGCATCAGCCAAGGGCCCCGTTTATACTTCCGACGCCGAGCGACGCGATCGCACGTATAGTGCCCAAATTGATCAATCGCGTCGCTCGATCAATGTGGCCACAACACGTGGCGTCGCGTCGCTCGGCGTCAGAGTATAAACGGGCCTAAACACAAGACCGATTGATGAGAAGACAAACGCTGGGATCCGAACCGGCATCGAACCCGCATCTTCGACGTCCGCACCACGAGCTTATGAACTACTCAACTAGTGCACGCTTCGGATTTATGAAGTTTCGAGGACATTTCCGTCTATATCTGCTAGAACTCGTGTTAAGCGAGAAGAATGTTGCTCTCACACTAATCTGGAAGCCTAATGAAATGACCGCGGAGTTTTTAAATTGAACTATTCGGAATTCAAACAAAAAAAGCTTCCCAATTCAAGGTGAGCTTTTGCGATGCTATTTTGGCAGGATGTACGGCACTGTGAGCGGAGTCCAGAACCACAGTTAGATTTTACTGAACGCTTGTTTAAAGACCGGAAAAGGAGGTCTGAAAGAGTGCGTGCAACTATCATAAACCCCCACGACACCTGACGAGATGTGCCTCAGCTGCGCAGTTTGTAGGAGGGACGCCTCATAGGAGCACACCGGAGGGTTTGAACTTCGAATCCGCGTACTGCTGAAGCTTGCACATATTAGTTTGTTGTTATTACGCTTTCTCATAGAGGAATCAATTTTATACCGTCAATGCTTACAACAAACCAAGGCTGTCTATTTGCGCCTTCATGTGTGCTAGTTTTCCAACAATGGCTATCTGCACCATATCATTTCTCTGGAAATAAACAGACCTGTCTTTTCTTCCCTTTTAGCCAACAGCTATGGTACAAATCTATGAAACAAGTAAAACACAAGCGCTTGTCATACCAACAGCATCTTACAAAAGCCAGTGAGGAACAGTCTTCTCCCTGACAAGGAATGACCACTTCTTCTTCGTTGAAGGCGTAATCCGTGGGTGTAGAGAAAGGCCCTGGGTGAACATCGACGTACCCAGCTGCCACCCACGCGTATGACAGACATAGAAAGGTCCCATTTTCGTTGCCAGACGTTCGACCGCCTGCCGGCCGCCAAACGTCTAGATGGGGCTTCGCCCCAAACCCGGAGAATAGAACACCCCGAACGTCTTCATGTCCTCTTTAGGCCTTCTCTCATTCATTACAGTAACAAAACTGGTTCTGCTGTATAGCAGAATACGGTAGGGCAAAATCTTCAAAACTGCTCCTATGGTGCCACACCCTCTACTGCACGCACGCGATTCATTCTCTGAAGTACTCGTTCTATTTATTAATTATGGTCCCCTTTAATAGTTCTATTACTGGACGCTTTACTGAACCTCCTTAACTGGTGTTCCCTTTAGTGGCTTCCTTACTGGTCCCCCTTGACTGGTTCTTCACTGGTACCCCAGTTATTGGTCCACTTCACTGGACCCCCACCCCCCTTCATCGCTTCCTATTACTGGTCCCACCTTCACTGGACCTCTCTCTCCTTCACCGGTTCCACCCTCACTGGTCCTCCTTTTACTGGTCCCTCTTCACTGGTCCCCCTTTATTGATCAACCCTTTCATGGTCCCTCCTCCATCCTTCACCGCTCCCCATTACTGGTCCCAGATTGGATGGTAACACGTCGTCTGAATCCGGACAGGCCTTTCGCGACATCAGTGACACCTCATCTGAACCCAGGCACCTGATGAAGGACGTCGGTGAAATGTCTTCTCAAGCCGGCCTTTCCCTGACATCAGTTACACGTCTTCTTAACCCACACACCCATTACGCGACACCAGTGACACGTCGTCTGAATCCGAACACCCCTTGCGCGACATCGGTGACACCTATTCTCAACCTGGACGTCCTTTGCGCGACATTGGTGACATGACTTCTAAACCCAGACGCTTGTTGAACGACGTCGATAACACCTCTTCCGAATTCGGACGCTCGCTTTCACGACGTCGATGACACATGTTCGGAACTCGGACGCCCTTTGCGTGACATTGGCGACACGTCTCTGACCTCTCTCAACACGACGTAGGTGACACCACACAACTACAACCCCCACCCATCCCCACACTTCCTCCCAACTGCATACTTATGCCCTCGCGAAATCTTCGAATATTCGAATGGTTTCGAATACCGAAAATTTTCAAGTATTCGAAATCGAATATATAGGAAAAACGTGGTTTTTCTGAATATTCGGATTCGAATACATTCAAAAAACGCACTTTTCGAATATTCGAATTCGAATGAAAAATCAGGGTGCTTGATAGTCATGATAGACAACAGCCAAGAAGGAAAAGTGGAAGCAATACATAACGGATCCCTTCCTAGTTAAGCATGAGGTTTTTATCGACAGGCCTCTCATAAACCCCCTTGTACATTGTAAAAATGAGGTAGAGAACTTACACATAGAAGAGTCAGAGGGCTTATGGAAGCGTCAAAATTTCTTGTTTGCTGGAACACGAATTCTTCTCCAAGGAGTACTTGTATATTGTAAAGTGCTCCTCATGGGAAATAGATGAAAGGTTTTCAAGACATTTGAAGGCGACACAATCTGCTTCAGTCACTGTAAGCTTGGAGGTCACTTCAAAACGATCATTTTTGGAATTGGTGGCTGACTGACTGTTCAAGAACTTTCATGAAACAATGCTTCCGCATAACGGCAGCTAATGACGGACTGAAAAAAGAAATATATGTAAATCTGTAGCAAATCTCTCCAGCTCTTCTAAAAACATGAAATATCACACTATAAATTTTGCGGCCACAAAATGTATCATAGGTAGCTAGGAATAGACCAGTCATGAGGACCGGTCTCACTTCTTTCTGGTGATTGATCCAAGTCAGTGGTAGAAACAGATACCTCTTATTTGCGAAGAACTTGTGAATGTAACTGTTCTCCAGCCAACATATTGCTTATTGATTAGGCGGTAAACTGAACAAAAATCGATCGATAAATAACAGCCAATCGATCTACACCGCCTCCCTTTTGTGAAGTCTGCCATATGGCCGACATATCCACGCGGCTCCCACCCCAATGGTCAACTTACAGTTAGGGTCGGTTAAATCGATCAACAAGAGCCGGTCGAAAAAACAAGTCTATGCACTGTGCAACTGTAAAAGAAGAATGAAAACAATAACGTAGGTGCTAAGCGGGCTGGTGTCCGCAGCACACCGGCAAGGTATCTTAAAACAGGTAAGTTAGACCAGCCAGACCTCGGAGTTTCCGTAGCCCAGACCGTAGCCTTCTGTCAATTGCCCGGCTGTTCTTTGTATAGGAAGCCGTGCGCGTTGAAGTGAGTCGTTCTCCAGAACGGCGGCATCAACTGAATGACCGAGCCAATTTCGTTGCACACTCGCAGGGGGGTCGGGAGTTCGCTTCTGCGACCGCTTGCATTTGTAGAGATGCTTCTTAATTAAGGTTGCGCGACCCCTAAGCCATGATTGTCTCGCTGGAAAAGGAAGCACTTCTCATTATATCCTCCTTCGCGAAGATGATTGAGAAGTATTGCTTCGATCTGCCACAAAGATGCGCCGATCACTCCTCGAACTTCCACAGAGAACGCTCTTCTTGCAACTTTCACTCACTAGCTATAATACTTGCTTACTTAGATGGCCTGTCTTCACTAATCTTGCGACTGGCAGCATTGTTTCCATTCGTTTCTTTCTCTAGCCGTCGTCACTGTTTCCGTTCGAACTTGGTGACGCTGATGAGCTGCTGATTCGTTCCCAACTAAAGTGTCGGTTGGGTCAGCCATGCGACGAACGTATTCGCGCACCTGGTTAGAGCCCTCAGGATCCATTCCGGTGCTCTTTTTGTCCGTCGGTCGTCTTGTCTCCTCATGCTGTGACCGGCCGCTCGGCATTTAGCCTTCCACACCTAACCCGCTGAATGACGAAGATGAGACACTCCTCTCACGTCGGAACTAAGAAATCCGGGTCGATGCCGACTTCGCCGTTTGCAGTTAAGGAGGCACCGTTCTAGCGCTTTACACATGACTTACCATAGCTTTATCGACTTTAACGTCGCAGCAGTTTAGACCCACGTCTCCGCTGCGTAGCAAAGCGCAGGAAGAAGAGTTGAGTCGAATAGGTGTGATCAGAGGTCGTGGCCCATCAAATGGTCTGTGGCCTCCTTAAGGGGTCCGACCCAGTTAACAATCAACGATTTACCAATTTACCAAAATTATCAGCATTTTTCGTCAACACTTTGTAACGAAATTTAACGACGAAAATTCCCGTTAAACTGCATTACTATAATTTTTTAAAATTTCACTTTTAAATGTATTGTAACGACGATTTTTTTTTGAGCTTCCGCAGTACTGCCGCGTTTCCGAAGAAACTCTCTACGTACTTGAATCAGTGTAAAGAGGCAGTCGATAAGATTTTTGCATATTTGTTTTATGAGTGAGACGCGATGAAATCGAGAAAACGCGATGAAATCGCTGCAGGACATAAATAATGCGAAAACAAGGGTAGAAAACGTGATAGAAGGAAGAAAGGCTTCTTGCCTAATATTTGGAATATTGGACCGGTTTAGTGCAGCATCAGTCGATGATTGTAGGTCTTGCTAGATACTATCATTGTTTCACTTTTACCAAATTTCGTTCCGTGCATGTCAACGATTTTGCTTAACCTTTTCGTCCTCTTTAAAGGCTCTCTTGGTAGTTTTCTTTGGGAGCACAGCATAAGCACTAAATAGTAAACATATGTATGTAAAAGAAACCAAAAAAGGTAAAAAAGAGAAGAGTTGACCCAAAAACTGCTACTTAACATGCAGTTTATTGAGTGAGGATTTTCATAGGTTCCGCGAAAAGGTATATCTTTCGTGGTATAGGTCTGGCTCTAGCCAGAAATTTCCTTCATGTCTATGGTTTTTTTTTCAAATTTGCGACTTTCTGTAATATCGTTCATGAATCCAAAACGTGCTCTACAAAAACAGGAACAAATTGGGAACCCCGAAACACCTTCGAACCTAAGCGTTTTAAGAAGAAAGTCAAGGTGGTCGTAAGAGAGAAATCGTAAAAGAGTGACAGAAGTGGTAAACTCTATTTGGAGGGAGAAGGAAAGGTAAAGATGGACCACTGCTAATATGGGACGAGAAGCGACCTTTTACAAACGCGTGTTCCTCATGCATTTCCTTTGGAAAACAGGGAAGAAAAGCTTTGCAACTGAAATCTCCGTTACTTGGGTGGCAAAGACAAAAATACTCAATGCAGAAGAATTCGATTCAATTAACATTTGGTCAACGGGACTTTGCTCTTTGTTTGATCGGTTATCATCTGCAGTGAGAGCAGGACCTGCTCGGACAAATGAAAGCGTTCCGTGAAGCACGCCGATCTGTAGACTGAGATTGTGGACTTCGTAATTACCTTCCAAAGACAAATTGAGTCTAAGAATATGCTGTGGTCTCTGCCTGGCCTGAATTGCTCATTAAAACGTTCCGTAGTTTTCTCAAATAATCATAGCAGTATAGAAGAATCTTGGGCTGTAAAAGTCTACTCAGAGAGCACAAGTTCTGTAAGAAGTTTTCTCGGGACAAATGAAAACGTTCAAAAACGTTAAGCTGTGCTATGGTGCGCCAAACTTTGGATCTTTCCAAAAGCTGTCCGGTTTCTCACAAGTGGAGGAATTAAGCGGTGCAAGACATTTCTTATTCTAGAAGTTTTATTGCCTCTTTGGTTTTGGAATGTTAGTGATTGTTCTAGCAACCCCGTTTATGACAGACGGACCGCTGATATTTTTTGCTAAGATGAGGACATGGCCACATGTTTTCTATGTAGCTGGAGTCGGAAAAATCAATAAAGAAAGGGATCTGGCTTCTTAACTAATAAAATACAGCAAACCGACTACAGCTAAACAAAATTTCAGTAACGATTTTGTCGAATTTAGCGCAAAAATTTTCCGTTAGGAAATGGCCGTAAAGGATATTTCCGAAAAAAAAATTAACGTACAGCGCTGATCTAAACGCGGCCCATGCAGCCCTTTGCCTCCTATCCAACTCGTCTTTTATATCGTTCTCCATATCCATCAGTCGTTCGAAGTACACGTAAAACAACGTCCTTTTGATTTGAGAGCCTTCTAGTTGGACACCTTCTACCTCGCAGTATACGTTCTTCATGGACTGTGCCTTCCTCCGGTACATTCGCATCCTATACTTTTCCCTGCTAGCTCATCAAGCATCGCGTCTGCTTCAGTGGTAGAACTCGAGAAGAGTATGTACAATGCCTTCAGCAAAACGAAGATTTGGGAGGGATCTTCCATCCACGGGCATGCCTTTTTCGTCTCAATCGACCACTGCAGCACTGAGGTGAACAGCTTCGGCGAAACGGTGTTCGCCCTCTCAACAATGGGAATGGTAAGGGACAGCTGAACTGTCGCCTCGCATTCAGCGTAGAAGTCGGCTAACGTTCTCACGTAAGACGACGAGTCCACTTCTTGGGGACAACCAGAACTCCATGAAGTGTGCCAATTCTCGGGTTATCGCTAGACACTCCCCCTTCTGGTTCACCTGGGGTTCTGGCCGTGATCCAACGCCCTTCGAGTGTCCTACGTGCCGATATATCGCTCTCTCGCTAAGATCGACACAGACACCTGCAACATCGCGCCCTCATTGCATCGAACCCGATGTTTTCCCCAAGAGGCCAGCACGTTGCTCTTCTCAAGACCCTCCAGGTGCTTCTTGACCTCGACATGCAGGGGCCTACCGTTTTCCCTTATATAGTCCTCCTCACACAAGCTGTCATGCAATCCCCCTCTTCTCCATTGGGGCAAATTACACAGGACGGGGTGGGACACGTCTCGTCAGTGTTGAGCGGGTGCTACGCAGTGCGCAACAGCCCGCGCAAGACAGTTGCCGACAACAGCGTCGCCGAAGTATAACATATGCCTATACATAGCGTCGCCTCGATCGGCGTCGAAGTATAAACGGTGTCATAGACCCGATTCCGAACCAGTTGACCCTTCAGGGACCTAGAAGGGACATCAGAGACCCTCACCTCATCCTGAAGATGATCCAAACGGAGACATCGTGCGTATCTCCGCGCTCATATCGTTCGAAATGAAGGGCACGCAGAATTGAGATCACACCAAGGCATTATAAGTTCACACTTCCCTGGTGATCAGAGAGGATTTCAAATATAGCCTCTAGGGCGCATTCCCTCGCAGCGCTGGTGTACAACGAAGTGAGGTTGAAAGACTGCAGACGTGTCCTTCTTCCACCTTAGTTGCGCGGAGTTTTTCGTGGGAAGCATTGTTGTTAGGCAGATGCAAGCGTACGAATCTGAGCGCCCAATCCAGAACGAAGCTTCAGAACCACGAAACGCTCTCCGCCGGTCCATCGGCACCACTTATTATTGGCCTATCCTTAAAAAAGGAAGGGTCGCCGATGGCTGCACTACCCTTCCCCCTTGGGGAGAACACAAGGTTATACGAAGGCGTGATGTTGCAGGTGTCAGCGCGAGAGAGCGATGTATCGATATGTAGGGCACTCAAGGCGCTTTGAATCAGGAACCTAGGAAACAGAGGCCAAAGCTGTAAAGAAGGCGAAGACGACGAAACCTGGGCTTCAACAAAGCCGATATCAATCTAGGCTGACAGCTGAAAAGGACTCTTAATAGTCTACAATCTTCATGATTCACTAAACCGATCATAGACGGTATGCATATGGTATTGGAAGAGCATCGCCGCAGCCGCGAAAGCTCATCGTCAGCCCAGAAATCTGCGGTGTTTCGTCAATGTTCGAGATGCGCTTCCGACACCATGTCATCTACTCAGAGTCACCCCACCCAACTTCAAATAGAGGTGCCGACCTGTCGAGACACCGTCGCTGAGCCGTCTGCCAGTCGACCCGCTCCTCTCTGGAGGCGCTGTAGCACAGACCATCGAACACACCCAGTACGTCCATCGCTACCTGAGCGCATTGCCATAGGGACACTGAAATACTGGTTATTTACGGTCTGTGGAACGAAATCAAGTTCCCTGATGGAATTCATCACAGGTAAGTAATTGAATTTGAATTGGTCATTGACCGTTCACATCCTATTATATAAAGCAGAGAGGCATGAATCACTGACGGGAGACTTCTGTCGCTTTCTGCCGACGTTTCTGCCGACAGCCGTCGCTAGACCCAGCCGTTCGTCGTATCGCCGCCGCCATCCGTAAACACCACAACATGGCAACATGGCAGGCAGCCATGACCGCCGGTGTTTACTACCCAGGCAGCCATGACCGCCGCTGTTGACTATCACGACGCTACCACTGCCGGGTGGTCACCAAAGAACACCCACTTGATGAGGTTTCGCAAGGCGTCATCGCGGCTATGACGAGCCGCCGCTGCCGGGTTCAGACAACACGTGCAGCGTTGCGGAAAAGGTCTGCGACGCGGCGCTACTCACCAGGATACTATCTCAACGGTAGGTCGGAACGGCGCAAATGTTGTATATGGGCAGAACCGCCTCTCTCTGGGAAGTAACAAACTGCAGGTATCTCGACCCCAATACAACTCTGCGCAGAGTTAGGGGCGACGGAAGTCGCGGGTTGGCGCCCTGTTGATTCACGTGCTCCACAGCTGACGGGCGCGCGCGGGATGAGGACTCGTATCGCGGCTAAGCGCAGTGCACAGGTGGCGTAGTAGGGAAGAGCTGGGGATCGTAAACGCGGGGTCGGAGGTTTGGATCCCGCAGACTGCGTTCGTTTTGCACTTTTGCAAAATCCATGTTTATCATATAGGTAATCCACCTAGGGGTATTATAGTGTGTTATATAGCATGTTTACATATAACATTTACTTCAAACTACAGATTAGCTAAAATGTTCACTTCTGTGTGTCACTTATTTTAAGCCTATTTTGTGTGAAGCTATAGTTATGTAACGATAGATGTTTTGTGGCACTAGTAAAAAGTTCCGACTCCACCGTCAAAAAAAGTTTCCGCTGAAACTTTGTCTAGGGGGTTATTTGGGGTGCTGATCACGAATCTGACATTCGTTTTTCACGATTCCGTCTCTACCTGCCGTCATCGGCAGAAACTTTAAGAATGTAATCCTGTGCCATCCTGTATCTATATTATTCAGCCGAATCGTGAAAAACGAATGTCAGATTCGTGATCAGCACCCCAAATAACCCCTAGACAAAGTTTCAGCGGAAACTTTTTTTGACGGTGGAGTCGGAACTTTTTACTAGTGCCACAAAACATCTATCGTTACATAACTATAGCTTCACACAAAATAGGCTTAAAATAAGTGACACACAGAAGTGAACATTTTAGCTAATCTGTAGTTTGAAGTAAATGTTATATGTAAACATGCTATATAACACACTATAATACCCTTAGGTGGACTACCTATATGATAAACATGGATTTTGCAAAAGTGCAAAACGAACGCAGTCAGCGGGATCCAAACCCTCGACCCCTCGTTCACGAGCCTGACCTCTTCCCTACTACGCCACATGTGCACTGCGATTAGCCGCGATGCGAGCCCTCATCCCGCGCGCGCCCGTCAGCTGTGGAGCACGTGAATCAACAGGGCGCCAACCCACGACTTCCGTCGCCCCTAACTCTGCGCAGAGTTGTATTGGGGTCGAGATACATGCAGTTTGTTACTTCCCAGAGAGAGGCGGTTCTGCCCATATACAACACTTGCGCCGTTCCGACCTACCGTTGAGATAGTATCCTGGTCAGACCCCATGATCTGGAACACGTCGATGTGCCTACCTTTCGCTTTTGCTTCCCTCCAACATCGTTACTGTTGCACTTGGGCGTTATTGCTAAAATTTATCGGGGCCATTTTCCAGCGTCTAGCACCACTGGTATTCATTCATCACGCTAGAGAATGGTTCGAGGAAATCGCTCTTTTGATTAGTGAACGCCGTCTGAGCTGAGAAAATCTCAACCTTTGTTTGTTATAGGATCAGTATTTGTGACATTTTTCATGCCCGTTGTGGAGTCGAGAACGGTATACGCCGATAAAACTGTTCTCAGCTCTATATCTGACATGACAAACGTCAGTTACATCATTTGCGTCCTTACATCCTTTCGACCACTGTCTTTGCATGTAAAACAGCGTTATTATAGACTTCAAAGTCAGCGGTATGACGCACCCCAAAAGAGTGAGCGACGTAGACCACTGAACAATTTTGGATGACAGAATGTCTGATGGCGTTGTACTGAGTGAAAGCGTATTAGCTATTCAATACATGAGACTTCGAAAAGAACTCAGCGGAGTTCGGAAGTCCCACTTTTCCCAGTGAAAAGACATTGAAGAGAGATCTAGCAAGATGATACCATCATCTTGCTAGATCTCTCTTCAATCCCTTCTTCGAAAACTCATGCGAAATGCGAACATTGGAACTTGAAGCGCATGAACAAAGGTCGGCAACGCACAGCTACGCCTTCGACCATAAGCGAATGCTGGTCGACTTCGTTCGCATATTCATGGAAGACGAAGAGTTTCTGACGCCGCTCAACGGCGCGAATGTCTCGGAGTAATCCCGCTATAGGAGGCCAAGTCAAAGTGGCTAACCACCTAGCGCCGATGCACTGCAGAAAGAAGCAACTGGTGGATGCAAGGGGAAGTACTGATGAGACTAAGAACGTCAGCAACGTTCTAAAGCACTCCATTATTGTGTTCCAGACGTCACTCGAAATCAAGAGAACGGTAATCTAGGTCATACCGTTTTCTCAACACTCCAGGGGACATCGGAATTAAGCCTGGGTTCCACCATTGGTCGGGCTTCTTCGCGTAGACTTGAGCAACAAATTCGACTCTCTTCACCAGAGCAAGAAAAGCCTATTGAGCGCTGATGGGTTCGAGTCTCTCCTGACGCGACAGCCTTGATCGCAACAAAACCGTTACAAAAAGCCATATAGATAGCAACTACGGTAACGCACTTCTCTGACATCTACTGCATGGAAGCTGAAAGCATCAGGATTTCATGGAACGCGAGAAGCTCCACTGATCCATGTCTCGCGCAGATCATTTCGACATTGAAGCTATACAGGAAGCCGCGCTTTATCGGCTAACCCAATCAGCCAACGATCCGGAACCCCCCCCCCCCCCCTTACAGCAGGCCCAAGAAATGCTCGCCTATGTGTCAATAGACGACAACAATGAAATGTCCAGCTCCTGCGAACGACACACGTCACCAGTGAGCAAATAGAGACCTCGTGAGGAGCCCGATTGTCCCATATTCAACTGGAGTTTATCAAAAATGGTGTTAGGTTCAAAAAATGACCTGTGATCGCGATACCCTCAATTTCTCACTACAATGTGGGCCAAAGGCTTCACCACTTCTTAACTCTGGGAGGGATAGCAGTGGAGCAGCGTCGACAGTGCAGCTCGATTGCTTTCCCAGAAACTCCTCAACGTCTGCGATCCAATTTTCTGCCATTCTTGCTAGCCATCGTATCCAATGAAAGCTAGAAGTTGCCCTGTTTCTAACGGCTGTCCGGATCTATCCTAGTCCGGGGGGGGGCCACATAACTAAAAAGTAATATATGTATCGAATTCATTTGAGACTTACCGAGCGGCTCCTACAGAACAACGTCTAAACCTAAACAAGAAAAGTCGCAAATAAAAAACGAAAAAATCACATTTGTTGCGGTTGTAAGCAGGTAAAGTTGTATGCCCTCCTTACCATGTTAGATCCTCGTTGTACATGTCAGGCGGCGGTTAGCACGCGGCATGCGGGTTCATGCGCCCTCCTCACCATGTTAGACCCTGCTTATAACATGTCAGCCGGCGGACATCACGTGGCATGGCTCCATTGCCTCGCTTTTTGCCCGCCGAGACGTTTGTAAAACCGCGGCGATTTCTAATTTTCATGTTTATTCGTTCGCTTTTTAGTCCCTTTTAGGTTCCATTTCGTCCTCTAGGAGCCGCTCGGTAAGTTTCAATTCATTTTGTTACCTATTTTTTAGTTATGTGCCCCCCCGGACTAGGATAGATCCGGCTGTCCTTTCTTCTACGAAAGCCCACTTCTTTCGGGGGTGTTCTTAGCCTCGAACAGGAAACGCTTCAGAGTGTACACATCGCTGACGATTCTGTTTAGCTTGTGGCGCAATCCATCTGAGCTGTGGAGTGCTCGGAATTCCGGAAATCGCCCACACGGATCTCAGATTTCATCGATGGCTCTCAGGAAGAGCGCGGTGGAAAGAACATGCCATGGCAAACGGAACTGGTTCGGGAGAGCACCTACACCTAAAACTTCAGCACACCCCGCTCTTTGCAGGCCAGATGGTCTCATTGTATTAGGTTGTAACGAACTAAATGGCACTGGCTCGCGCCATTTTTTGGCGCGTCTTTACGCGTTTGATCAAGAACAAACCGCAACACGTGGCATATCATTTAGAAGCGCAAACTTTGCTCTACCGGGGAGTACCAAATTTTCTATGTAAAAGTGGGAAAACTTTAGAGTTTTATTGACTTTTTTGCAGATGGACAAAAGGGTAATCCGAGGCATTTACTTGTATGAATCCAAGCTGGGCACTACAGCTAAGGAGGCGGACGAGAAGATCAACGCCGCATTCGGTCAAGGATGTTCCACAATTCGGACGGCGTATCGTTGGTATCAGAAGTTCCGGAATGGAGATGAGAGCTTGGAAGAACATGAAGGTCGTGGGAGGCATAGTGATGTTGATGAGGACAAGCTGAGAGATGTGGTAGAGAAGGATCCACACAAAGGTACCAGGGAGATAGCGAAGGTTCCTGGCGTCAGTCACAACACAGCTGCCCGGCATCTGAAGGAAATTGGAAAGACCAAAAGCTGGAAAGATGGATGCCTCACGAGCTGTCTGAGGAGCAAAGAAACCGACGATATGAGATCTCGTCCGCACTGCTTCTACGGAACGAAACGGACCCATTCCTTGATCGCATCGTAACCTGTGACGAGAAATGGATAATGTACGACAACAGGCGACGATCGGCACAGTGGGTGGACACCGATGAGAGCCACAAGGTTTTTGCGAAGCCGGAATTGCACCAAAAGACAGTAATGGTGACAGTATGGTGGTGTTCGCTGGGAATTATTCACCACAGCTTCCTCCCTCCCGGTGAATCCATCACGGCAGAGAAGTACTGCATTGAAATTGAAGAAATGATGGGAAAGTTGAAGGATATCCGGCCGGCCTTGGTAAACCGAAGGCGAGTTCTCCTTCTGCTCGATTCCACGGATCTCCCTCGATAGAGAGCCTTCGGGCTCTCTTGTTAAGAGGGATCTCGGGCCGCTTGTCGCAGGGCCACGTGGCGCGTCCCCGGGTGGTGGATAGGGGAATTAAACGCGAACCAAATGCGACCGTGTACTGCCCAGAGACGCAGGTGGGATGCAGGGGATGGACTCCTTGCTCCTGCTGTGTCGGGTCGATGCGTTCCTTGTGCGTGGGAGCGGCATGTTCGTGCACAGTGTGCGTGGATGTGTCCGTGACTGTGCGGATTGTAACTGTGTCGGCTCGGCCAAAAGCTTGCACTCGGTAGACTGGGAGTACATGTAAGGCGATTCGAGGCCGCCTTAAGTCTCGCCCCGTCCCTTCGGGCAGTCTGGCTGGCTGCCCGGAGTACCCCGCCCGCACGACAGAGCCTGACAAGCTACCCGTGTTGTATTCCAGTCAAACACAGCAGCACTAAAGGGCCTCATTCCCCTGACCCCGAAAGAGCCCCCATTTCTGCAGCGATGGGAAGGACAAGTACGGAGAGGCTGCTAAAATCTCAGGGCCTAACCAGGCTGCGCAAACTGAGAAGGACTAGGATGACGATCTGTACTTACAACGCCCGCACGCTTGCGTCGGAAGCATCCGTCGAGGACCTGATGATGCAAGCCAGGAAGATCAAGTACGACGTCATCGGACTGACCGAGACGAGAAGACACCACCCCCTGCACGCCGCCTACGACTCCGGAGAAGAACTGTTCCTCGGAACATGCGACAGCAGGGGAGTAGGCGGCGTTGGTGTCCTCGTCAACACGCACTTGGCCATGAACATCGATCGATTCGTACGAGTCTCTGACAAGCCGAATCGGACGTCTGCGACTGAAGCGATGTGGCTCCGTGCCAGCCTTGACTGTGTTCGTCGCGTATGCCCCAACATCCGACTACGACGACGAAGACGTCGAGGCCTTCTACGTGGAGCTGGAGAAGTTCTATAAGGAAGATCACACCTTCTACAAGGTGATCGTCGGCGACTTCAACGCCAAGATCGGGCCACGAAGGTCGCCGGGAGAACTTCACATCGGAACCCACGGTTTGGAGTGGAACGAGCAAGGTGAAAGGCTGTCTGAGTTTATCATGTCGACCAAGACCATCCATGGAAACTCGCAGTTCCAGAAGCCTCCCTCCCTACGATGGACCTGGGAATCCCCCGGTGGCCAGTTCCACAACGAGATCGACCACATCATCTTCAATCGCAAGTATTGCCTGACCGATGTCTCCGTTGTCCCCAAGTTCTACACGGGATCGGACCACCGCCTCCTTCGCGCGAGGTTCCGCTTTTCGCGTCAAGGAGAGAAGGCCGCGAAGTTCAAGAAGAGGAGTCCCAGAACGACCATCAACTGGGATCTCTACACCTCTCTTGTCGGCCTTTGGGAAGATGCCGTCATGGACAACGTCGACGAGGAATACGATCGCTTCGTGCACCATCTCCACGATAGTGCTAAGGGAGCCGAGAGCTTGAAGACCACCAAGAGACGCCTGTCTCCGGAAACTCTCGAGCTGATACGCCAGCGTGGAGCAGCACGAGCGTCAGGCAACTATCAACTGACGTCCGAGCTTGCAAAGCTATGCAGAGCGGCGATAAAGGAAGATCTGAAGGAGAGAAGGGCGGAAGTGTTGGCTGAAGCAGCAGAGGCAGGGCTGAGCATCCGCAATGCCCGCCGGAACTTCGCCAACTTCAAGGCCAAGATGACCGCTCTCCGACATCCTGACGGAACCGTCACCTCTTCCAGAAGGACCATGGAGAAAGTCATCCACGACTTCTACTCCGATCTCTTCGATAGCCACGTCCACCTGCCCCTACGCCATCTTCCGCAGGATGGATACGTCATTCCCTCTGTTCTCCCTTCCGAGATCCGACACGCCATCTCGTCGGTGAAGAAACGTACAGCACCCGGGAACACCTGAAGAACCTCCCGCCAGCGCCCATCAACACCTTGGCGCGGCTCTTCACACGCTACCTGTCCGAATGCAAGGTTCCATCTCAGTGGAAGACCAGCAAGACCGTCTTGCTGTACAAGAAGGGAGACGTGCACGACATTGGCAACTACCGCCCGATCTGCCTGTTGTCCGTAGTCTACAAGCTGTTCACTCGAGTCATCCTGAATAGGATTAGTAGAACGCTGGACGAAGGACAGCCATGCGAACAAGCAGGATTTCGAAGAGGATTCAGCACGATCGACCACATACACACCATTACGAAGCTCATCGAAGTGTCGCGAGAGTACAAGCTGCCGCTGTGCCTTACGTTCATTGACCTGAAGAAGGCATTCGACTCCGTCGAGACTGAAGCGGTCATGGAAGCCCTGCTCACCCAGGGTGTTCCTACTCAGTACATCAGAGTCCTTCGAGAGCTGTACAGTGGATTCACGACCAAGATCTCACCATTCTACAACGACGTCGTCATTGACGTGAAGAGAGGGGTTCGACAAGGAGATACCATATCCCCGAAGCTCTTCAGCGCAACCCTCGAAAACGTCATGCGCGAACTAGAATGGGATGACATGGGAGTGAAGGTCGACGGCCGGCAACTGCACCATCTTCGCTTCGCTGACGACATCGTGCTCATAACACCGAGCATCAGTCAGGCGGAACGAATGCTGGCCGACTTCGATCGTGTATGTGGAAGCGTTGGACTGCAGCTGAATCTTACGAAGACGATGTTCATGAAGAACGGATGGGTTTCTGATGCCCCATTCTCGCTCAACGGAACGAACAACTCCGAATGCTCCATCTATGTGTATCTGGGTCGCGAAGCCAACATGGCCAACGACCTAGCACCAGAGCTGAGCAGGAGGAAACGAGCGGCTTGGGTAGCTTTCAAGAGCGTCGAAGAAGTCGCGATGAAGACGAAGAACGTCCGACTCCGTGCCCACCTATTCGACTCCACTGTTCTTCCTGCCCTAACATACGCTTCAGAGACCTGGGCTATACGAAAGCAGGATGAACACGCGATCAGCGTCGCGCAGCGTGGAATCGAGAGGACGATGCTCGGAGTGACACGACTCACGCAAGTGAGAGAAGGCCTCCGGAGTTCCGAGCTTCGCCGACGTTCGAAGATCAGAGACGCTGTCGCATGGGCCAAGTCGTCGAAAATTAGGTGGGCCGGCCACGTAATGCGATTCGCAGACACCCGCTGGACGAGAGCCGTCACAGACTGGATTCCGCGGGATGTCAAAAGAACACCAGGACGCCCACCAACGCGTTGGTCGGACTTCTTCGTGAAAGCCCTGAACGACCGATATGACGCTCTTCGTGTCCCTCGAGCGAGGAGGATCCATTGGACCACTCTGGCACGCGACAGGGACGAATGGAGACGCTGCTGGTGCCCGCTCGAGCAAGTCGATGATCAACGGGACGACAGGTGATACAGGTGACGACAATGCTCGCCCCAATGTAGCACGAATGACGTTGCAGAAATTGAATGAGCTGAGCATTGAAACTCTACCACATCCTCCGTTTTCTCCCGACCTCTCCCCAACAGACTACTATTTCTTCAAGCATCTTGGCGACTTCTTGGTAGGGAAAATATTCAAATACCAACAGGATGCCGAAAGTGCCTTCGAAGATTTCGTCAATTCCAGAACTTCTGATTTTTATGCTACTGGGATAAAAAAGCTTGTGTCACGTTGGCAAAGATGTGTAGAATCAGAGGGTTTTTATTTCGATTAATAAACTTGCCTACAAGCCGAGATATTAACTGTTTAAATTTACAGTGGTTCAGTGCCATTTATTTCGTTACAGCCTAATACATGGTTTCTAGCCGCCGTAATCCAGCTTTATTGATATTTAACACCACCGATCCTTCTCGGAAAGCAAAGGCTTCCAATTCTGTTTAGAGGAGCGGTGAGCACCGGAAAACAACCGTGGAGCAGCTCAGAGTATCTATAATAGCCGCTCTAGCTTCAATAACATGCAAAATTCCACTTCTACGAATGGTTCATTTCTCATCTCACATGGTCCCCAAAACGGATTAAAGCCCGTCGTGCAGCACTCTGATTTTGACTTTGAAATGCATCCAAGGAACAACTAGAGTAATCATTTCCGGATAAAGCACCGAATAAGGCAAGCGGTGTGACTGTAAAGCATTGAGAAAAATATGCGGTTTCTTAAGTGGCTCCTTTCAAATAACAGTGAACAACACTCATGAGATTTCCCGGTCTTCACGTCTCCAGCTGTTTGTTCTTGGAAAATTTGTCTTCCTCCACTAAACACGGTGCGGAATTTATGGCGGAAAACTCTTAGTATTGACCAAAAAAGCCAAACCTCTACATCTACGGCAACGCATTTTATCCAGGGGCCGGAATCATCAACGACTTACAGCAATTTAAGAGGGAAAATACAGCCGAAATCTCTAATTGCGCGGCGAAATGTTCCACCATATCGTACATCGTAAGCGCGCTATCAGGGATTTCGGCTATATTTTCTCCGTTAAATTGCTGCAAGTCGTTGATGATTCCGGCCAGGGATGGGTGGAATTTCTGTTTTCTGATTTTCTGGCCGATTTTCAAAAAGTATCATAGAATTATGAGTTTCGTTCCAAAACATGTTTTTAGAAAATTTTGAATCGCAAGCATATGGCGTTTTTGGATGTGCTCAGTAGAAATTGGGTCATACACTCGTCACCTATGCCGCTTTGTTTGTTTGATTGATTGTACAAGTGCTGCTGGCTGTAATCCCTTCATAGGACACTTCTCCTCTTTCACATTTTGCTTTCGTATTCTTTTCATTTCCAACAGTAGTTGGCACCATCTACGATTACTTACAACTTTATATTGAGGCTACAAAACTAGTGTCCTGAGGGGCATTTTAAATACCCATTAACTAACAGCTCGTCCTATAGTAACAGTGGGTAAAATTATTCTCCACCTCCGGTTTAAAAGTTAAAAACGGAGCCTTTTCTTTTCTAATCCTGCTCGGCTTTTGGCTATAAAAAAATAGTAAGAGACAGAAAAGTTTCGGTCATCTTTTCGCTGATGTACGGTAGTGATGCACAAAAATTTTAATGTATCACCTGTATCATTTGTCTTTCCGTAGATCATCGAACTGCTCGAGCGGGTGCCAGCAGCGTCTCCATTCGTTCCTGTCGGATGCCAGAGTGCTACAGCGGATCCTCGAGCGACACGAAGAGCGTGATATCGCTCGTTCAGGGCTTTCACGAAGAAGTCCGACCAACGCGTTGGTAGGCGTCCTGGTGTTCTTTTGACATCCCGCGGAACCCAGTCGGTGACGGCTCTCGTCCAGCGGGCGTCTGCGAAGGCCGGCCCACCTAATTTTCGACGACTTGGCCCACGCGGCAGCGTCTCTGGTCTTCGAACGTCGGCGAAGCTCGGAACTCCGGAGGCCTTTTCTCCCTTGCGTGAGTCGTGTCACTCCGCGCATCGTTCCCTCGGTTCCACGCTGCGCGACGCTGACCGCGTGTTAAGGCCCCCACAGAGTTCTGCGGCAACGCCGCTCGCCGCTATGGTTAGGGATAGGGCAGGGACGCCGCTGGCGGCGAGCTCTGCGTCCCTGCCCTATGATGAAAGATAGGGCAGCGGCAACGCCGCAAAAGTCTGGGAGGGCCTTTAGTCCTGCTTCCGTATAGCCCAGGTCTCTGAGGCGTACGTTAGGGCTGGAAGAACAGTGGAGTCGAAAAGGTGGGCACGGAGTCCGACGTCCTTCGTCTTCTTCGCGACTTCTTCGACGCTCTTTAAAGCTCCCCATGCCTCTCATTTCCCGTTGTCCAGTTCCGGCACTAGATGGCGTTAGCTACGTTGACTTCTCGACGCAGATACACTAGCTGGAGCACTCGTGGTTCGCTCCATCGAGAGAGAATTGGGCATCAGAAACTTGTCAGTTCCTCATGAACATCATCTTCGTAAGACTCAGCAGCGGTCCAACGGCTCTCGTAGGACTCTGATTTACTGAGTAGGAACGTCCTGAGTGAGCAGGAACCGCTTCAGTTTCGAAACAGTCGAATGCTTACTTCAGGTCGATGGACGTAAAGGCCTCCAACACTTCTGCGGCAACGCCGCGCGCCATTATGGTTAGGCCTCTGTTATACTCCCGCGGGAGCATCCGCGGAACGTCCGCGGACCAATGGTGCACGGCGGAGGCGGGCGTGGCGAGGCGCGGCGATTGGCCAGGTGAGGAGTCTCGGCGCGATGCCCGCCCTTCCGCGGATGTTCCCGCGGGAGTGTAACTCAGGCCTTAGGCCTATGTTATACTCCCGCGGGAGCATCCGCGGAAGGGCGGAAATCGCGCCGGGCTACTCGTCGCGGCCCGCCACACCCGCCGTCCGCGGATCGCCGCCGACAGACGACGAGGGGGCTGTTATACTTCCCGCCCGTGGGACGGCAGCGTTCCGCGGTGCACTGCACCGCGGAAGGCTGTCGTCCCATGGAGTTCGGCGCGGGAAACGCGCTCCAATGCCACGCTAGCCGTTCTGGGCCGACGACGACCCTCCGCGGTGCACTTTTCGCCCGCGGACGTCCCGCGGATGCTCCCGCGGAGTATAACATAGGCCTTAAGGATAGGGCCGCGGCGTTGCTGCAGAAGCGCCTGGGAGTTTTAAGGCACAGCAGCAGCCTGTACTCTCACGACACTTCGATGAGCTTCGTGATGGTGTACATGTGGTCGATTGTGCTGAATCCTCTCCGAAATTCTGTTTGTTCTCATGGCTGTCCTTCGTCCAGCATTCAGCTGTTCCTATTCAGGATGACTCCGAATGCGTCTCTGACTCCTGCCTTATCTCCACCTAACTCTTATCTCTACCCCTTATACCACGCATACCCACGGGTTTAACTGTTGATGAATCCGGTCCCAGTGAGCAGCTTGTAGTCTACGGACAGCAGGCAGATCGGCGATAGTTGCCATGTCGTGCACATCTCCCATCTTGTACAGCAAGACGGTCCTGATAGTCTTCTACTGAGATGTAATATCATGTGTATGTGATGAGTAATAATAATAATATAATAAAATGATGGAGCGGATATGTGCTTGTTTCCCATTCTACAGTGTCTACGCATTCAAGAAAACACTTCACTCAAAAACTGTCGTGCTGACAGCCCAAGTAGTCACACTGATTTACAAGTCTTTTTTGACAATTGGAACCATTAGTCTAGCGAACGGTCCGCTTTGTGAGTACATCTACATTTTGGAGTGTATAAGTGAGCCTTAAACCGCTGTATTTTAATACGAATGTGATTAGTGAAATTCATCGTTTACAAGCCACTCTTCTCTGTACCTCTCCTTTTTAGCCCCAACCTTTGAAGAACCAATGCATTTATTTTTCACAGAAATACTCGCAGTATTGCGATCATTGATGTAATCGTTAGGGCATTAGCTGTGAAAATGAGCTGATGAATAATGTTGCAAACTTCAAATGTCGAATTCCTAGGATCTTTGGGTCAAGACTTACAATTTGCTGATTGCATTGAATTTTGAGCGTACTTGAAATTTCTATAAACGCCTATGAAATAAAGCGCTTGTCCTCGACCACATTTCCAGTCATACAAAAGCATTTGGTGCCGGAAAAAGGATCTTTGGGTAGAATAATTGGTCGTCTGATAATTTCAAAATTTTCTGTTTTCTGATTTTCTATTTTCTGGCGTTTTTGGCTTTTCTGTTTTCTGATTTCTGTTTTCTGACGAAAGCGATTTTCTGTTTACTGTTTTCTGGGAAAGGTTTAAAAATTTCCGCCCATCCCTGATTCCATCCCAGGTGGCGTCGCTATCATGTCTATCTTCAATGATTGGGGAATTTACTCGTTTGGGTAGAGACTAATTACTGTAATTTTAATCATATGTGAAAGTTTTAGCCAGAACAGCTCCTCGAGCGCTTTCTGGATCTGCATCGAAAAATCCAAAACCAGAAAAACTTTTTACCGCACGTCTGACATTTGCATGAAACATCCCTTCAACATGGATCTCAACTTTTGGCCTTTGGAACGCAGAGAAATAACATTCTACTGTTATACGGAATAGTTCCTTAATGAAAGCAGTACTACGCTCATAAAGACTGCAACATTAGGAAGGGCGTAAAAGAGCATGCACTGTACCGTTGAGGTACGTGAGAGAGAGAGAGATATAGAGGAGGACGGGAGGAGGAGGCTTAAGATTTAGTCACTAGTTAGAGGAGGTAACAGAACACTTTTTCTTTAGCAAGCTATTTATTTCGGAGGAGCCTTCCTCAACCGCACGTACCAACCAGGTCTACAAATCTGCCCACACACGGCGCCCATCCAGCGCCTTCATAAGGGGCGGGGCGAAGAGCTGGGGCATCGTCGTCGCCGACGATACACCCGCCGGCCCAATGGGTTAAGGCTCACATCAGCCAGCAAAAAAAAAATCATCAATACATATGAGATCGCGACAATTCGGCCGGACGAGACGTGGTCTGGCGAGGAGTCGTCGGCGGCTTGAGTGATGTCGAGCGATGTAGTTGACGGCGGCTTGGATGAACGTTGGGGCTGGCGGCGGCTTGGTTGAGGTCGGGCGTTGGAGACGGTGGCTTGATTGAGGTCGGTCGTTCGAGTCGGCGGCAGGTTGAGGTCGGGCGTTGGAGTCGGCGGCAGGGTGAGATCGGGCGTTGGAGTCGTCGGCGGCTTGATTGGGCTACTAAGACCTCAATTACGAGGCCTTTTCGCTTGGTTCTGCTGGTGCTGCTGATTAGGCCTCCTGACGGAGCACAGGATGGAATTGTGGTCGAGACCACAATTCCCACACCGCACTCCACAGTCATCGGAGTGCTCGTCTTTGAGGCACCGCAGGCATAAACGCCTTCGCGATGCCTGTGCGGTGCGAGCCACCGTATCTGGGTACCGCGTGCATCGCCCCGTGAGATGAGTATCACGGTTTTCCTCAACTGTGCAGAATGCACAGGAGGAGCACGGCGCGGTACGCACCAGAATTACCTGCAATGCAGCATGAAGATGCTTTAATTCGGCGCGAAGCGCCAATTGATCAACTAGCATCTCTGCTTGCATCGCAGATTGAGTCGTCTGCATCGCCGATTGAGTCGCCTGCAAGTCCTCGAGTGTCGGGATGAGATATGCCATAATTGTCGTGGCATCGCAGATATCCAAATCGGCTGAGTCTGCGTTGCAAGGTGAAGACGACATTATGATGACGACTATTAGCTGGAGCGCCTTTTATACAGAATTTGAGTTCGGTTAGGGGCGTGTTGCCCTTAGATTTTCCGACTGATTGTAAATATGTTCCTTGAGGATATTTTGCAATCAACTTGAGCTCACTGAATTTACGATGGCGTTAGAAGGGCTCGCATGGCTAAGTAGGTATGGCCTTTATCGCCTAACTACTTGTTGATGAGCTGAAGGTCAAGATTAGACGACCCCGCTGAGGTGAGGGATGATTGCACCCTATATGCGCTAGAGCAGTCATTCTAAATCCATGCTGAACGGTGCTAAGCGCGCTCATATGCAGACCGTCTTTCTTTGCTTCTCTCGCGCACTCCACCGCCGCGGGCGTTGTGTGGGCGCCCGCGGAATATACGGAACACGGTTCGTTGTACCCCCGCAGCCAGGCGCCTGCGGCGAGCTGCCTCTACACGCGTGCGCGGGATGAATTGTTCCGCGGACGACGGGGTAGCTCCAATTTTACGCTGCTGCGGCGTGAAAGCCGTGGCAGCAAATTTTTGGCACCCGTTGGGCGGGTTGAAAAGTGCCACTCAGCTCCCTGAGGGAACTGAGTGGCCCGCCCCCTCCGCGCAACTTGGGAGGGGGCGAGGGTGTCAAATAAAGACACCAAGTGTCTACCGCGATGGACACAGAACGCCCCACGGGGCCCCGCGGGCCTTACTCGGCCGGCGGGGCCCCAAAGGGGGCGGAGACCGGTTCGAACTCGAAACCCGGTCTCGCGGGCCTCGCTCGCTATCGGCGAGCACCCGCTCTGCGCCATACGGCGACAGAGCGGAGGGGTTCACATCGCGGCTACGTGGTCGCCTCCACATGCCTAGTGCATGCAGAGCAATAAAGCATGCATAATAGGTATCCATCATGCAATGGAGAGCAGGCATATTAGGTATGCATCATGGCATAATAGGAATGCATCGGTTTTGCAGATGAACGTTGTTTTAAAGATGGCATTAACGTGTTACATACGGAAGATTATATAGTGCTGCAATGGTTTCCACTACAGTATTTAAGCCGAAGTATTCCCTTTCTGCTTTCGGCACTTTATGCATTTCCACATCAGTTTTAGCAGTGCGGAACCAAACGACCCGATAGAGGATGGGATGGCTATAAGAATGCATGGGCCCATCATATAAGTAAGGCCAGTAAGTAGTAGTATGGAGCTCAATGCTCCAAGAGTTAGTTTCCAGTGATTGCGGATAACCTGCACTAGTGGATCGATATTCGGTAGACTGATATCAGAAAACCACTGGTGTCGTAGGGTTACGCCATGTGACCTTGCGTCAAAGGCAGTGTCTGGTGTACGTATATGATAATATAACGTAGCATTCAAGAGGAACAATGTGGGTTTCGTTGAACAATGCGCCTGGCAGCGTTCATTTACTAGTGGATGGTCGAAATGAAGAATTATTGGATTCCTTTCACCTGATGGTCCACATTTAATTGGGAATTGTTGGGAGTCGCAGGTTACAGTGACCGTCGCATATGTTTGCGCTTTGCATACGGCTGTAAAATGCGCACCATGCTCGCATTCGTAACAACCAGCCAAGTCGGAATTTTCGAGTCTACAGTTCTGGTTGAAGACAAATTCGGCAGAGGTTTGAAGCATTTTGGATTCTATACGCAAGACCATTTCCTCTTCGGTTGACGTCGAAATGATCTCATTTTCGATACTGGAGAGGGTTCCGTACGGTGTCACCAAGGGCAGTCTATTTTCGCTGCGATAAAGCATGGAAATAGAGTCCTTCGGACAGTCGCAGGTGTGCACCGATGTTCCGCAATTACATCTTATGCGGTTAGAACAGGTGTTAAAACGATCGAGGGCTTGCACAGGATTATTACAAGCCACTGGAATTTCGTAGTGAGCTGGAAGCATGTACGACGTGTTCGCTGTTATAGCGAATCGTGTGCCTTCCAGCGACGCTGCAGGCTTTTGAATGGAAGCTACTGTTATGCTAAAGTTGGCTATTTCTTCCGTTATGTATGGACGAAATATTTTTGTGAAAGCCACAGTCTTGTTGGCTGTGGTTATTTCTATTTCTAGCTTTATGAGTGGCGTCCAATGTGAACACTGGACGACTTCAAAGATTCTTTTTGATAGCGGTTTGTGAGCGATTCTGTAGAACCAGCATGCCGGCTTAGGCAAAAAACATCCACATAAGATGCCTCCACAACTGTTCAAGCAACCGGTATAACCAGGATATTCCCTAGTATGGTTTAATTCAGTTATGGATTCACTTGAGCTGATAGTTTCACATTTATCTTCAATGCAAGACCCAGCTTGAGCACATCGTTTCACGTGAAAGATTTGCATTCTAGTGGACCTAGTAAAGAACTCAGTCACCTTCGAGCATTTGAAATTCACGGTCTGCTTTCGGAATTTTGCAACTCCTACGGTCTCATTTGCATGTATTATCTCGATGCATATTTCTGACTGCAGCCTGTTGAACAATAGTTCTCGGCTGTATTCGAGGTGGCATTGATTGCCTTCATTACAGACGACCTCGGCAGAGTGACGCATAAACCCATGTTGGCACGCAGTTATCGGTGACACTAGGCATAATGCAGCACATATTAAGATAGGTAATAATGCTGGAAGTGGTGCAAGCGCGAAGCTTGGGGCATTCACTTCAGAGGTTGCTCTTAGATGTTTGACTATCTTCAAGCTCTTAGTGTTCTTGATTTTCTTCACTAACTTAGCTATGAACCAAGCTGTACTTAATGCAACTATGATGGCCAAGTAACTCAAGATGGCTACGGTTGCTATGGCTCCCATTGGCCAACAGTGCGGGTTTCCCAACAAGGCTTTTGATAGGAATTGTTGGTGATCACAAAATTTTGCACGTTCACAGATTTTCGTTTCCTCTTGGATCGAACTATTGGTTTGTGATCGAATGCGAACCGTACTGCCTCCTCCGGTAGGAGAGATTGGTAAGAAGTAATTGAGTGTATTTATGCTGTTAGGCAAGGCTTGACACTGTCCGTCAATGCATAACTCGAATTGCCCACTTACTGGTGGAATTTTAACGATACCTTTACTGCACAATATGATCGAGAAGTTCTGGTTTGCAACTGTTGGTGAAGCCAGTATGGATAATAGAGTGACGATTAGCAAAGGTGACCTCATTATTGATGGACGAGAATGGAATATGTTGGTTTCCATGCTTTTGAAAAACTCATAGGCTTTTGTTTTTGCGCATCGCGGAAGACTTTGTCTTCTTCCAATCACCGCTACCATAGGAGGTTCCGATGTGCGAGGTTCGGGTGCTTCGCCATCGTTTGATTCGATGTTGCTACGAATTTCTAGCGGGTATATCTTGTTAAGAGGCCGATGAATGGTCTTGTGGTTCGGCATTAGCACCTTTGCTGACCTTATGAGTCCATCGGCAGAACTAATGATATCGATTATCTTGCCATAGGGCCAATTTCCTCGCGGAATTAGCTCTTGTTCGATAATGACAATCTCACCCACTTCGGGACACGTTCTATTCAAGTGTCTTGGCTGTTTGAGGATTATTCTTTGAGTTTCTCTTAAGGAAGTTAAATAGAGAGTGTTCCAGTTTTCCCAGAACTTATTGGCGATGTTCTCAGAATATTGCAAAGCTTCTATTGCTTGCTTTTGTGACTGTATAAAGTCTGGATCGTACGATGGGTCCTCCAAGTCAATACAGTCACTGGATTCCGGTAGAGAGAATCTTATATTTCCCTGAAGGAAATCTATAGGACGTAGGGGTATGATGCTTAGATCATCACAGCTAGGTTTAGTAAGCGGTCTCGTATTGAGGATTGCCTCAATCCTCGTAATAACTGTACACATTTCTGTGAAACGGAGTCTTTTCCTTCCGATGGATTTATTGAACGCTTTCTTAACAGAGCCTACTAGTCTCTCCCAAGCTCCACCCATCCAAGGGGCGCCTGGTGGATTGAATATCCACTTTATTTTTTCTGTAGCGCAATAGGACATAAGCGATGTGCCAGTTGCTTGGTCATTTTTAAACATGGTTTCTATGATACGTTCACCTTGTTTAAAATTCGTGCCGCAATCGGTACGTATGAGCCTGGGAACTCCTCGTCTTGAGATGAACCGAACAAAACTACTTAGAAATGCACCTGTGGATAGGTTTTCCACAAGTTCCAAATGGAGTGCTCTTGTGGTGAGGCATGTATAAAGACAGACATACATCTTTTCCTGTGACCTGGACAGAAATGGGCCCATGAAGTCACATCCGACATTTTCGAATGGTCTTGATGATACAACTCGATCAGATGGCAGTGAAGGCATATTTGGAGCTCCTAGTGGTAGCCCTTGATATCTCTTGCAAGTGGAGCAATGTTTTAGTAGTTTACTAATCACATTGACAGCTCGAGGAATCCAGAATCTTTGCCTTAGAATGGCTAACATATGGTCCTTTCCACAATGAGCATTATTTGTGTGCACTTGTAGAAGTATGAGCCGGACTAGGTCTGATGTTTGTGGTACGAATATGGGTGATTTCGCATCAAATGGAATGACAGCGTTCTGCAAACGTGACTCATAGCGAAGGATTCCATTCTGGTCGGATATGACCTTTTTATTATGGAACTGTTTTTGGAGGTCTTTAATGCTTACACCGTTCTGTTCTTGTAGTATGAGAACATTTTCGGCAACCTCAACGTCTCGTGATGAAATAGTCACAGACGAGTCAAACTTTGCTATCGTTGTGATAGCAATATTTGTAGATCGGTTTCTGTTTACTCTAGAAACCCATTTGTTTAGTAATTTGCCCAGAGTTGAAACTACTCGTAGGGCCTTGTTCAGATTAGAGAACCGAGATAAATCTATTAGTCTCTTATTGATAATGGATTCCATGCTGGCTTTTGCAATGTTCGTGAGCGATAATATGTCAGCTGGCTCGGTTTCTTCCGTAATTTCGATACAGTCTATTTCGGTTAGTGGCCATGTGGAGGGACTGCCTTCCAGCCACTTGGGCCCATTGACCCAATCGCTGTTTGAAACCTCTTTAGCACTTAGACCTCTAGTTCCAGCATCTGCCGGGTTATGGGTTGTAATGACATGAAGGAAGCTAACTTCTACGCCAGTTGATTGAAGGCTGTGCCTTATTTTCAATATTCTTTCGCGTTGGTTGGCGACGAAAACTGGCACTTTCTTGCTGCTTTTTAACCAACAGAGCGCGATTTCGCTGTCGGATACAATCGATACCTTGGTTACGGCTTTATATGTTGCAATTATGGACTTGCACAACCGTGCAGCCATCAGAATTCCTACCAGTTCTAGCCGTGGAATTGTTTGGCGACACTTTTTAGGTGTTAGCTTGGTTTTCCCGCTAATAAGAGGTGACATTCTTTTTGATGATTGACACTGGAAGTAAGCACATGTGGATATGGCCATATTGCTAGCATCGCCAAATACCCATAGGCGACTGTTCGCAGGTCGCTCTAATATGTGGCGCGGTATCGATATGAGTGCATTATCGACTTCTTTGCATAAACTACTCCATTTATTGCAGAAATTTTCGGAGAGATTTGTCTTCCAGTCAACTCCTGTATTAAAAACTTCTCTCATCATAGATTTCAGTTTTACTAGGAGCGGACTGGCCACTCCTATCGGATCATATGTAGAATTTATCTGACTAACAATTTCCCTTTTTGTTAGTTTGGTGTCAGAAGAGAATTTTGTCATGACACTGAAGGAGTCACACCCAACATTGTAGGCGACGCCAAGGATCTTTATGGATTGTGAGTCCAAGCGGTCTACCTCAGGTATTTGTGAGTTGACCTGATCTGAATTCGAGATGTACTCCCTTAAGTTCATACCGATGGTGGCAAATAACTTTTTCGATTCATGGTACTTCATGATCGCCTCTTCAACTGTGTCGGCAAGCATCATGATGTTGTCGACATATAGATTGCTTGATATCTCTGATGCGATAGAAGAGCCATGGTTATTTAGGAACGATGATAGTGCCATGTTCAGTATGCTAGGAGAGGCTGTGACTCCAAAGGGTAGTCGGTTAAACCTATAGTGGATTAGATTATCTCTTGTTGGTGGTAAATTGATGTTTTTTACCCACAAGAATCTGCAGAGATCTTTGTGCGATGCAACGAGACGAATTTGAGTGAACGCTGCTTCAATGTCGCATATGATGATAATCTTCTTGGATCGTGAGGTCAGAAGAATGTCATGGATTTTGTTCACGAATGATTCTCCTTTGTGAATTACGTCATTCAAGGAAAGTTGGTTCTTTCGTTTTGAAGACGCGTCGAAGACAGTTCTGAGCGGAACCTTTTTGCTTGACTTCCATACACCTGAGTGAGGCATGTAGTAGGTTCCAATGGCTCCAGTTTCCGAGCCGAAGAAGGGTTCCACTATTTTTTCATTGACATACTTTTGGATGATTTTGCAATACCAGTTGCGTTGTTCAGCGTTGTGCTGTAGAGTCTTTTGAAGAGACTCTAACCGTCGAATGGCAATTGTGAAATTGTCTTCCAGTTGTACAATGTTGTCTTTCAATGGAAAAGGTGCAGTTATATACTGATTTTCGTACGAAATCATTTTAGAATACTTTTCAAGGTATTCAAAAGCTTTGTCATCTTTTTGACATTCCTCTTCGGAAATTCCTAGTCCGTCTAGCTCAAATATTTGGCGTAGCATATCTTCCTCGCTATGTTCTTGGATAGATGTTAATCCGAAGCACATTGCATTCGCAAGGTTATCTACCGTAAGCAACCCTTTACCGTATATAGTAGGTCCAAATACGGTTTTTGCAATATGTAGACCCGTAGGTGTTGGTGTGCTGTAGTTTGGAGCCGAAATGAGCTCATGGTAGTGATCTAGACCAACCAAGATATGCGGAGTTTGATACTCTCCGTGAAGGTTGGAATTCGCCAAACAGATATTATTTTCCTTTAAGTAGGCTATATCTGCTCTTGTCAGATTTACGCTAGGAAAACTGTTTGTAATCACAGGCTTGGTCTGAACAAGCAAATCAAGTTCTTCTCCAAATGCTGTACCCAGTTTGATGCCTACGATATGGCTTTTGAAGGACTCAATGTGACCTCCTATGCCCGACATAGTGCATAGTTCCGTTGTCTGCCTTGGTAAAGCTAATCGGTCTGCAAGTGCTTCCTCAATGACTGTTTTCTGGGCACCGGAATCGAAGAAGAAGAGAATTTTCTCGTACCCCTTATTTTTGTAATTCCAGATCTTGCCCTCAGCAGTCATGAGTACGAGCTGCGATGATATGGCATTTTGAGCAGATGACGGTAACGCTGTTTTAGAGCACATCTGAGTATTTTCGGGAACATATCCGCTATTTCCTTGTCTCGGAGGGTTTCGCTGCTCCCTTTGAAAATTTGGGGCTCTTTGAATATTCCGCCCTGGTCTTTGGTTTGTATTCCAATTCGGCTGAGTATTCCTAGGATTTGGGTTCCTTTTAATACATAAGCTGGTGTGATGCTTCTGACCGCATTGTGTGCAGTCAGGCTTTTGGCAATCAAAGCTGGAGTGATTGTTTGAGCAGCACTTCTCCATCTCAGCATCTTCGGCCATCTGTTAGGATTTTGCGGCGCCTCGCTTGGTCGGTAACCGCTCTGCATGTCATCGAGCCATGATTGCCCTTCTGGCAAAATAGGCATTGCTGGTCGGCAGATTGTCGTTTCGGAGCGACATACTTATCTCTTGGAGGGTCTGGCGGACTGCTCTGTTTATGACCCAGTCTGTTCTCCACGTATGCTTTCGCGGCAATCTCTTTCTTTAGATGACCTATGAGGTCACCTATTGTTTGGCTATCCTGCGATTGATTCGATAGCAGAACTGGCTTGACCACATCACGGGGAAATTTAGCCAAAATGGTTTCGCACCACATTGGATCGACAGTTTTCCGTACGTCGTAGCCTGCAGAAACCATCTGGTTGATCAATATTTGGACTTGATCGAAAACAGACGAACAGCTTTCCGGAGAACTGTTGGCTGGCTTTAAACTGACCAGCTTTTGCACTACATTCGACCTATTTACAGGTTGATTGCAGTAGTTTTCCTGCAGTGTTTGGATGATCCACTCATAGTTTTCAGGCACGAGTTTTATCCCTTTTACTGCGTCTTGTGCCTTTCCTCTCAGGCTTTCCTTGAGCAAGAGGATTTTCTCCATAATATCTAGCTCCTTACTCTTGTGGACAAGAGTCTCGAAAATTGCCCAGAATTCCGAGAAGTCGTCCACGTTGCCGTAGAATTTTGGCAACGTCGCTTGGGGAGGCTTTATTGAACGACATGGTCGTGCCTCGCTTTCAATTACAGCCTTATCAACCGACTCCAACGGTGTTTGAGAGGGATCACTGTCCTCAGTTTCAATCGGCTCTGTTTGGTCGGCCTCTTCTTCCTGCGGAGCAGTACTGCACGATGGAGCGTTTCGCAGTATTAGGGCTCTCTGTGAGATATACCCTAATTTTACACTCATCGTGTCCCTTACGCACTTGGATTCTTCATGACGTGCCGTAAGTTTGTAAATCAAATTATCCGCACTAGCTAGCTCTTTATGCAGCTGTGACTCATTCTCTATCTGCTCGATTTCTAGCATAATGTCCTTTTTATCGGACTTATTTTTACAAATTTTGTACTCCTCTCGAATCTCTTTATAGAGCTTCTCGAGATTGTTTTTTCCCTGTTTCACTTGCTTTATACTGCTTTGCAAAAGTGCAGTGGTAGACTTACATTTTTCGTAAGTATTTTCATCCGTTAACGGATACTCTACTCTTACTGTGTACTCTGTGTACGTTATCACAAGGTCTTTCAGCGTTGACGCGCTGCTCATGATCGGGGCTCTGTGGAAGTGCAACGCCATTTTATGCGGGACTTCTCGTAGGTCTCTTTGAATTTAAGAGATAGTGTTCCTAGTGTCTTGGACACTGGGAATTTCTTTCGGTGAGGAAAGAGATTTTTCTAGTGCTATATGCACAGAAATTTGCGGCTCTAGGCGTAGTTACGCGAGAGACTTACGATTCTCTTTATTAGAGAGAATGCGATCTGCAATAGATCGACTTGCGGCTCTAGGCGTAGGGACGCGAGAGACTTACGATTCTCTTTATTATAGAGAATGCGATCTGCAATAGATCGACTTGCGGCTCTAGGCGTAGGGACGCGAGAGACTTACGATTCTCTTTATTAGAGAGAATGCGATCTGCAATAGATCGACTTGCGGCTCTAGGCGTAGGGACGCGAGAGACTTACGATTCTCTTTGTTAGAGAGAATGCGATCTGCAATAGATCGACTTGTTGCTCTAGGCGTAGGGACGCGAGAGACTTACGATATGGCTTATTAGGCCGATGCACCAAATGTACCGTTGAGGTACGTGAGAGAGAGAGAGATATAGAGGAGGACGGGAGGAGGAGGCTTAAGATTTAGTCACTAGTTAGAGGAGGTAACAGAACACTTTTTCTTTAGCAAGCTATTTATTTCGGAGGAGCCTTCCTCAACCGCACGTACCAACCAGGTCTACAAATCTGCCCACACACGGCGCCCATCCAGCGCCTTCATAAGGGGCGGGGCGAAGAGCTGGGGCATCGTCGTCGCCGACGATATGCACCATGTCCTTTCCTTTTGTCGGCTTCATGGAAGTACGACATGTGCAGCTTTCAACTTCTCCACAAGTTCCAATGACGCCCCTGAACCCTATAACGTTGGACATGCTTGGACCAGCCTGCCTATCTGAGCACTCCAAATTGTCGAATAATAAAGCAGTTGTTTCATCGACATCCCTTGTGGGAGCAGATGCGTGGTCGTGCCGTGGGGTCATCTCCTCGTCAGGTTCCATTCAGCGCGAGTTGAAAGCCACCGGACGAGCGCAGGTGTCGACTTCGCGCGGTCCGTTTGTGCGATAGCTGTTTGCATATGTGGAGGCGTCGAGGAGCACGAGGTCGGGACCAGGACCGCGGCGGCGAGCGACCCTCGTCGCTACTGCGCTGTCTCTCCCTCAGGCTCCGCCGGCGCGACCATAACAGAGAGCTGGACAACGGGCTGGCGCCGGTCTAGTGCTAATCGCTCGACAGACATCAACACCTACCATTCGCCGGACCCTCGATCCGCCTGGCATTGCCCTTTCGGGTGATTTGAGACGGAATGCACCGAGCAGTAGAGAGATCCGCGTGAACTTCAGATCATACTGCGGGAAGCGGTAGAGTCTCGCACTAGCGAATGCTTTGAAAAGAAGTGAGAAGCAGTAGAAGAAGGCTTGGTTGGCTATTTCGTGACTGTGCGGCCAGGTATGCTTTGAAACGCCTTCACAACAAAAACGCGCTAACGTGAAATGCGTGGTGCATTGCATGCCGTTTTCGTTTAGGAAGCAAAATAGAAAGCAACACAGTTTGCAAAAAAAACAAGCAATCAACGGCTGATGAAGAAGCAAGGATTCTAATAATGCTAATTACATTAATATGAGCGTGGAACCTTTACCTGCATTTGTGGCAAAGACTCTGGCTTCACAGAGGTGCAGCCGCTTCTCAGCCACTATTCGGACCCTCTGCACCTGAGCCAGTTCGCAGCCGACGTAGACGGTGGTGTTTTCGGGGAATGAGTAGCTGCTGGTGTTGCATTGCTGGAAACACATGCAGAGCATTGCTGCAGCTCCAGTAGCTCACATCTGCTAACCCTGTTAGCAGATTATTATCAGAAAATCAGCAGGGTCGATAATTTAAACGCGGCAAATTTCTTACCAGGAGGTCTCCGTCATCTTGAATGAGGTAGACATTGAGGACTGGCGTAGATTGATGGCCGAGGCGAATCGCAATACCATGCACAGTATAGGAGCCTAGCAGGTCGACCTCCCTGCAAGAAAAAATCTCTGTAAATTACACAAAGCAAGCCCAGTGGGCAGCCCTCCAGCTGGAGATAAAAATAATTGTTTACCGAATACGAACTCTTTTTACTTGCAGACGTATGATAATGAAGAAAGGGACTTTAGAAAAATATCACTCATAAACGCCAAAGGGATTAAATGGAAAATAATTCACTAACAAGGGAAGGGTATGAAGCGCATGTCTGAACGGGGGCAGCGAGTCATATAGTGAGAATCCCCACCCCTCAATTAGGGCAAAAATGTGTTTATTTTTTCCAAGTTGTTAAACCCGAGGAGTAGGGGAGGGGGGTCCTTGAAGTCACTACGGAATACGGCGCATCACGAGTTTTGGGTCTTGTACGCCCGCGATGCCTCTGCCGGCAAGCGGCTCGAAGCGCAGTGGAAGTGGGATTGCTTCATGCGAGGACGTAGGAGGTTGGTTCTTCTGGGCTGCTGCATTCTTGCATTTCAACTGACTGGTTGAGATTTGAGGGATTCTGACGTCTATACCATTTTCAGAGGTTTTCTGCGCATTTTGCAGCTGCATGCTGTGGTATTCAACATGACGATGTAGAAATGTGCAACATTAGTGATACACAGGTACAAAGTGCGTGAAGCTGCACTGGGCACGATGCGGACAGCGTATAAAGGCTTCCAGCTCCTCACAGTTTGTTTCCATACATGGACCAATGATCTCGGGAAAAACCAACCTGTTCGGATTTTCAAAAGAGGCCAAAACGTGACGTAGGAGGTGGTTAACATGAAAAACGCAACGACGTTGGACCCCGAAAATTAAGCTAAACGGCATCGAAACACTCTCCCCCTCATCTTTGCTTGTCACCTAGAAATCAGAGGTTTGCTGGAGGTTTTGTAAACCTAACACCAACAATGTCGCTCGAGTGGTGATCCACCTGCTCACGCTGAAGTGTGGCCCACCTTTAGAAAGGAACATTCGAATGAAGAAATCAAGCTGGCCGAACGGATGGCCAGCATACTCAAGGACTTCGAAGCACGTCAACTTGAAGTTGACGAATACGTTAAGGTTAAAAATCCGGTCAGTAATAAGCAGGTCGCAAGAAAGGTATTCTCCACAGCGTATAGCTGGAAAATGCGCAGAAAGCGTCTGAAAATGGTATAGGCGTCAGAATAACCCAAATCTCAAACAGCCAGTCGAAATGCAAAAATGCAGCAGTGCACAAGAACCAAACCACCAACCTCCCTCGCATGACGCAACAGCACTTCCATTGCGCTTTGATCCGCTTACCGGCGGAGGCATGACTGGCGTACAAGACCCCCAACTCGTGATGCGCCGTATTCCATTGTGACTTCAAGGACCCCCTACTCCTTGGGTTTAACGACTTGACTACAAATAAACACATTTTTATCCTAATTGAAGGGTGGGGATTCTCACTATATGACTCCTCCCCATTCCGACATAGGCTTCAGAGCCTTCCCTTGTAAGCTGCCACCCACTTCACGGCGTGCCTTCACACAAAGACTTTTACTGCTTTTCCAAGTATTCCCCTGGGAATGTTCCGAACTGCGTCAAACGACTGCAAGTAAATTACGCGCACTTCATGCATATCATTTTCCCTACCACATCGATGGGATTTCCTTCCTAACACCATTTTGACCAGTACGCAGTTGCGGAACAAGTTCAGTAACAATATATAAGGCATTGCTATCGTTACTCAATGATGATGAACTATTGTCCAGAGGTGTGCGACGGAAAAGGATGGAACCGCTTTTCGGAGCGCGCAAGCTTTTCTGCTCACTGACATATCATGGAGACAGACTATTGTATATGGGCTGCACAACGAGCTACGGATGTCACTACCGGGTAACTCTGCTTCCGATGCAAAAATATTCCGTTTTTAGCTGAAGAAAAACTAGAAGAGCTTACGTAACGTCAAACGGATGTAGGAGGCACCTACGATGTCCCCTATTTGCCTCCACAGGTTCGATGCCCTTATTAAATACATTAGACTTTGCTAACAAGCATGAAACTTATAAGCTTGAAATCTTACTAGGGCACTTCTTTAACAATTAAACAGACCGAAATGTTCATAACAAAATTATTTAGAACTGGTCAGTACGGGAAAAAATCTCAAAAAATCCTAGAAGACTATAAGCTTAGAAAAAAACCTTTGCGAGCAACCGTAGAAGGCATGGCAGCGGAATAGTGGACAGGATGAATGTAACTACAAGCAGAATTTACATCGTGGACCTCTGTTTTTTTTTTTTGACAAGAGGTCGCGCTCATATTCAGAACGGCAGAGTAGAAACTTTGGACAGCATGAAAGACAGAGTTCGGAGGGAACCAGTACCTATGTCAGAGCTCGGAGAATGTGCGTCAGCTGAAGGATCCAAACACAAATAGAATCCAATAATCGTTGCGTTGTCATTTCAGCAAGAATTTATCCTCTATCGCCGACATGCCCGCCTTGCGTTACGACCGAAAAAATAAATCAAAAAATTGAATTTTTATAAATTGCAAAGTGCCTCAAAATGGCGCTGAATTCGAAGTTCGTTATGTGTACGAAGAACGACCTTCGCCCAAATTCTCGAACGCTACCTTCACCACTGCTCTAGCAAGTAGAGCCTCTTCGATGTGCAGTTAAATATGATTTAGAAGATTATAGAGATAAATGATTGCAACACGGCACAAAGCTATGAGGTTACCTCATGAATTTTCTAAAAGTAGCCTAAGAGTGCACTGCCAAGGCTTACTAATGTCACCGCCGTGCCTCTCGCAGCTGATAGCCTCTATGCAAGAGCTCCAGACAGGCCATCTTGTCAGTGCAGGACTGCGTGAACTTTTAGTAGACCGGTTCGAGCCAGTTCAGAAAACCCGCGATTAATAATAGAAAATCTGAACAAATAGAGAAGTGCGCTATTTGGCTGGATCGTCTTTGATGGAAACAACACTCAAAATCCTACATATCTGGCACGCTGCTGAGAAGGTTAATAATAATATCGGCCTGCTCTACACTAGCGCATGCATCAAGTAGCGGGTCCCTGAGATGAGAAAGCGAGCAGTAGACGATTCTGTTTCTATACACTTTGCGTGGAAGAATGACACACAGGTTCTCCATTACGATCTTGACAACGAACTGCGAATGATTTGTTTACGTGGAACTGCTCAGTAGATGGCTGAGACATGTATATGGGTACGTTACCTTGCTGAAGAACAGGTTTGTGGCAAGGAAGTCTTCGGGCATATGACCGTAGATCATCTCTAAACCTCTTCTGGTAGCCTTCACGCTCTTCACTTCACTGCATCGCTCGAGCTGAACTCCTGCGAAGCACATCCACATCCAGGAAAAGGTCCTGGCCATGATACTTCCATTGCCCTCCCTCCAGTGCTGTATCTGGAGAACACTCGCTCGTCCTTCGTCAATCTTTCCAGTGATGCCTCTACCCAATGTCCATCAAGGTTCTACTTTATTCTCGCCCGCAGACTACCCGAGACTCAGAACTCCTGCTTGCAGTCAAATGTCAGCCGTAATC
Source organism: Heligmosomoides polygyrus bakeri (assembly GCA_947359475.1). Taxonomy (NCBI): domain Eukaryota; kingdom Metazoa; phylum Nematoda; class Chromadorea; order Rhabditida; family Heligmosomidae; genus Heligmosomoides; species Heligmosomoides polygyrus. Next base: position 62,946,786 of record OX375869.1, read on the forward strand.
GTATCTGACCCTTTTCCAAAAGTGCTTGGGCTTATCGGGGGTGTGCGCTTAGCGATTAGCGATTTACCGATTTATCGGATTTACCGGCATCTTTCGTTCAAAATTTTTAACCAAACTGAATGAAATTACTGAAATTATGAATTAGGAGTAATGTAATTTACTGGAATTTCTGCACTTTGAAATTTTACTTCCTCGTTGTGTAAATGCATTTTGAACGAATTTTTGCGATGACCTTCCGCTTATCGTTGTGGTACCGAGGAAACCCCTTTCTTTGTTGATTCAGTGGAAAGAGGCCGTCGGTATCCTTGTCATATTTTGAGATTTCTTGATCTTTTTCTTGCACCTTTACCCATTTATTTGCCCCATTTTTCGATGAAGACGTTCCATGTTTTTTGGACTTCCTAGGCCATTTCTCGTGCTTGATTGCTACGTATTAATTTTTTATACTTCCTGACCAGTCAGTTTTTCACAAGTTTTTTGTGGTATTTATGTGGTATTTATTTTAGGAATGGGGTTGTAAAGGTAAACGCGTAAAAACACAAATAATGCAAAAAATAAGTACAGAAATAAATTAAAAATAATAATAAACACCCGAAACGTCATCAATAAGTACTCGGCTAAGCCGAGCTTCACTACTATGGAAACGAAGAAAAAATAAGTGTAAGAAACGAAACAAGGAGAGAAAAAGGAAACAGGAAAGGAAACACGAAACAAGGAGAGAAAAACTCACTCCTTTTAGCTTGAGTGAGTTTTCCGTAAAGTTGGACGGGTTCTTCAAGCAGCATAAGACGACGATTGTATTGGGTTGTACGATAATTAATGTCGTTTTTCATAGATGGCGTGTAGTGTGTATTTCAATGTAGAAGTGACTGTGTCACTTACGTTGTTATATAATTTTATTGCTCTATCAGAACATGTATTGCATTTCTTTTTTCGCCATGAATTTTGTCAATTTTTAGGTCGTTGAAGTGAAAAGTGAAAAAGTGAAAAAGTAGCCATTTGCGCACTTGTTCTCTCCGCTTAGGTTTATAATTTTTCCGCAGTTTTTTACAGCACCTAGAAGACAATGTTCTGTACTACAAGAATATGTGTTGGTCCTATTTTCTCACTTGCCCTTTATTGATTTTTAGGCCATCAAATTGGGAATTCCGACTTTCCCGTCCGAATTTTCACCAAAACTCCGGTTCTGTGGTTGAACTTTTTTGCTTGGCGTTATATGTCGTTTGGAAGAGGATGTCTTGCTCAGTAAGAATTTGTGTCGCGTTTATTGGCTCATGCTGATTTCCGTCGAATATCAACAACTGAATAAGGAGAAGGAGTTGTTGGTGAAGACGATTTTTCTCTTTTTGGCATTTTGTTGACATTCAATAGAAATCAATAAACGCGACACACGTTCTTATAGAGCAAGACATTCTCTTTCGAATTACATTTAACACCAACCCAAAAAGTTCAACCACAGAGCAGGAGCTGTCGGCAAAAATAACCATCCTCCGTCGGACGTCCCAATTCGATGACCTAAAAATCAATAAATGACAACGAGCAAATAGCACTAACACATATTCTTGTAGTACAGAACATTGTCTTCCAAATGCTTTAAAAAACTGCGCAAAAAACTACAAACCTAAGCGGAGAGAACAAGTGCGCAAATGGCTCCCTTTCGCTTTTCACTTTCCACTTCAACGACCTAAAAATTGACAAAATTCATGATGTAGAAAGAAATGCAATACATGTTCTGATAGAGCAAATCATTCTCTTTCGAATGCTATGCAGCGCTATGCAAGAGACCGCCGGCGAAGTCTGCAATGAATCGTTGAAAAAAACGGCGAAGACTTATGGGACAACCCAATATATCTTCGAAGGTGCAGATCTATCTCTAGCAAGAATTTTTCTTTACGTCTGTGGATTTTTTTGTCTAGTTTGAGAATTTACTATAATACCGTTGATCAATCCCAAATGCGCTCTACGAAAATGGGAAGAAATTGAGGATCCCAAAGCACACTGCAACCTCAAGCGAATGTGCAGAACAGTATGAGAGGTACTTCAAGAGGAATACCAGAGTCGTTAACCGCTGAAAAGTTGTAAAGAGTAATAGAGAGTGGCGAATTCTATTTGGAAGAATTAGGGACGATAAAGACATGATTGACCACTGCTAGAAAGGGCGAAAAACGCCCCTTTAAATACGCGTGCTCCTTATGTATTTACTTTGGAAGACAAAGGAGAAAAAGCTTAAGAACTGAAATAATCTGCGCTGCTTGGGTGGCACAGACAACATCACTCAGTGCAGTGGAATTCGGTTCGATCAACCTTTGGTCAACGGTGCGTGGCTGTTTATTTGACTCTCTACTGTCGTCTGCAATAGGAATACGACCTCGTGGGACAAAAGAACCACTTTGTGAAACAGGCTGATCCATGGACTTCGGAAATCCCCCCCCCCCCCCCCCCCAAAGACGGAATGCACCAAGGAATTCGTTGCGGTCACTGCCCGACCTGAATTCTTCAATAAAACGTTCTGTAGTTTTCTAAAACAATTATGCTGGTATAGAAGAATGATGTGCTGTAAAAGACTGCTTAGAGAGCGCAAGTTTTGTAAAAAGTTTTGTCAGGACAAACGAGAGCGCTCAAAACGTTCATCAGAAGCTGGACAACTTTTCACTAGCTAAGCGAGCGAGGCAGAGAAAAATTTTTCTTCTAGAAGCCGTTGTTACTGTTTGGTTTTGGAATCTTAATGACTCGTCTCGTTTATCAACCTTGTTGATGATATATAGACTGTTGTTATTTGCTGGGAAGATGAAGACGTGGTCATGTAATTGCCTGTGGATGGCGTTAAAAAAAATCCGTAAAGAAAACATCTGGCTTTTGCATAGTAAAATAGATCCAGGTAGCTGTAGCTAAGGAAAATTTTATTTAACGAATTTACAGAATCTAGTGATTTTAACGCAAAAAAATCGTTAAATAATAGTCGTTAAAAATTTATCGAAAAAAATTTAACGCGCACCCCTGTGCACCCCTGTGCACAAGTGTGCAAGAGGGAAATTGAGCCTTACCGTCTTATAGCCGTCTGTCGGACGAAGTGTATGCTTCACAATTTGATCGACGCTATGTGGACTGAGAATGAGGTTACGTAGTTCACTCGCTTTGAGGGGTTCAGATGACATCACAGCTCGGTCTCGGAGTGGGTGCTATCGGAAGCCACGCAGACTAGGCGGCTCTCATCCCTTCAAGATAACTTCCTAGGACTACCGCCTGCTGCATGTCCTGTGGACCTGCGCATCTTTCGGCAAATGCTGATGCAGTAGCGGAACCTCCCCATTTGAACAGCGGCTTTGTGCTTGAAAAGCCGTCTACATGAGGGACGTCGGGTTGAGCTTGTTCAAAGTTAAAGAGCTCGGTGGATTTGAGCATAATTGTAGAGTAATGAGAGTAGCGCTTCAATTAGCCTTTTTGATTTGTTTATACCTTATCTTGGGCACAAAATCCCTGCGCGTGAGATAATTTAAAGTGGCCCTGTGTCTTCGCCTACTTTTCAGTGAAAGTTCTTGGTATCCTGAAACAAGAAAGCATCCTTCCAAAAATTCAGCATAGAAGTTTTCTGCCGTCAGAAAACACGATGGTGACGCTGCTGAGCTCTAGGCTACTTTGAAAAAATCAGGGGCTGGTCCTGTAGTTTACCGTTTACCCCTGGGGTGTGCTATAGTAACCAACAGATCACGAAGAAGCACAGCACAACCGACAGCTATCTGCTTTTACCTACGCATTTATTCGTGCTTTTTCACTTTAGAAAGGGATCTAAAACCAACCACCATGATCCCTGCGTGTGATCGGTGACAGTGCAGAGTCCACGAGAGGAGGAGTAGGCCGAACTGCCGGACGACTAAAAAGTGACATTCACTGAGACGGCTGAAATGGCTCGGGCTGGCCTCTGTTTCCAAAAGCACTCTGTTTGGAGGCGCAAATGTGGACGTGCCTGAGAAGCCGGTTTTCCGGCGGCGACGTCTATGGCGCAAACTGGCGCCTCGCCGCTCCACGAGCCCGAGGAGGAGCAGATCCGCTCGTCGGTCCCGCCGACCTTCTCGAACCCGGCCGCACAGCTGAAACTGAAGAAGTCACCTGAATCCTAGAAAAGGAAGAACCAGCAGTTGGGATCAAAACTAATATGGTATGTGGGTCCACCGTTTTAACTGCGTAATGGTAAGATCAGGAAGCTGTTTGGCTAACGGCGAAATATCAGCAACAATGCAATCCAAAAACTGAATGACATTGTGATTGAATCGCGAAGCTGCCTGACCATCTGCACACCATTACGTGAACTTGTGGAGATTACGGTAGATATTACGAATTTGACAGCGCAATGCAGAATGCAAATTTGAAGCTGCTAGACAGACGACTAGACAAGGAGCTGCCCACACAATAGTGAGGTGGTCTGCAGAAGCCCTGCAATGTCCACGAGGGTCCTGCTGCAACATGGTTTGATTCCTCCTGTTGGCTGCAGCTCGTACATACTAGCCTCTGGAAAGCTCAGGTCGGAAGAAGAACACGGGAGATCTCGACGACGATGAGCGCCATTCGAGGTTCTTGAGCAGAGGGATGCCATTGTTAGCGGTGGCTAACAGCTCTAAGGCAGCTGAATGAGGTATGGTTAGAACTCTTCCTGATAGGCCGTTGGTAGCCGACTACTTGCTAATGTTTGTTACCTGTTCGCTGTGAAATTGCCTGTTTCGGGAAAGCCATATTTACTGCATTTCTCGGGAAAAAAATGTCCTAATTTGTAAACTGTTCAGTACTAGGAAGCAGACTGGTAGCGTTTTCCCGAGACATGTTGGTGGCTTGGTCGGTAATACATCATTTCGAAAACTCTCGTGATCGCCCCTCTAGCGTAAGCTATCGTAGTACGAGAATATTCCTCTTGAAAAGCAAATAAAAAAGTTGCCACACTTCTAATACCACGGAGTTATATCTGCCATCTGCATTCCCAGAATGGTTTGCAAAAGGGGCGTTTGGAAGTGCAGAAAAACTATCAAGGCCGGAAATTTAGTCTTCAAGAACGGAGATCTCGGAAGGCTCCAATTCATGACGGATATCAGTGAATTGAAGAGAGCGGTTGAAACAGATCACGAACAAAGTGTTCGGCAGCGCTCACCAGGCAGAAGTCTGCATCGGCTATGGCTTGCGTCATCTTGCGACTAGATTGCTATGAAAGGTAGGGAAGTTGGGGATGTGGACACCGAACGAACTCAGCGAAAACCAGGGGTTTCCGCGCTTTGAGTCGTCGATCGCTTTTTTTTTCTAAACCTAATTTTATAGGCAAATAAAAGCACCGATATTGCCATGACATTGATACACACATAGAAGGATACACAGCGACACGAATGTGTGGTCGAGCACGTCCAAGACACTCAACGACATTGAGCAGTTAGTCCTGGCCGCCCGCAGCCGCACACTATATGTACTATGGTACAGATCGATTGTTAAACTAAAAAGGCATTCACGAGGGCAGAACCGAGTAAACTTCAGGGAGCGGAGACAGGGACATCGTGGAGCGGACAGTAGTGAGCTTAAGGCATAGCACATTAGAAAGAGATAGACACTGTGAATGGACAATGGAAGATCGCTGCAGCAATAGATCTGGGCACGGCTTTGCTGCTGGACCACTTCTTGCTTCGACTCCTCGGCGGTTGCGCTCTCCGACTGCGCCACAGGTCCCGCCGAAATGATATTACGAGCAACAGGTGGAGCGAAAAGATGAGCGCGCGATGAACTCATGAACTCGGAATGTCAGCATTGTCAGCACTGTCAGCATTGCATTGCTTTGCTTCTTGACATCAACGAATTCGCGCGTTGGCCTCAACAACCGAAGGTCTTATCGATGATCTTCCGATCAGCGCTCAGAAAGCACCGCAATGCGGTCTCGCCAGGTCATGCAAGGGGTGATACACCGTACCTGTACTTGGCGACGGTGTGCGGAGCGTAAGGTGCCGGCGCGTCGAACACGACGTGACCGTTCTCGGGGATAAACGGATGCGGACAGCTGTGCGAAGCGGCCTCCGCTACAGCCCAACCAAGCCAGTAGACGAGCAGGAATATCATCTGGAACCGAGTACAGTGGAAATCCACCTGCCAGTCAAGGTAAAACAGCATAAATGTCCACTTGAGCGGGACGGTTCAGCTCCAAAGAAATTCAAAATAAGAGCAGCCTTGGCAAACTTCAGCTGTTCAGTAGCGCACTATGCACTAAAAATATTGACTGAAAGAATAAAAGAAAGAACTGAAGGAATGTTTTTGAAAAAATGCAGTACAGATTTTTATGCGATTTAGCAGTAGCATTAAACTCACTTTTCGAACAAAATCTAGTTTGACATAAATATTGCTTCAAAAGCCGGCGAAGAGGACCAGTGGAGAAGCCGGTCTCAACCATGTGTTAGGAAATAATAGTCTCAAACATGCGCAAATCTACAAATCTGTATAATTTTCTAAAGTTTTCTCTCCTGCTAGCCGTTGAGGAAATTTTTGGCATTTCAAGGTACCGCGGTTTGGTGTCTTCTTCTGCAGAAATTACAGCTGGTTTTGCAGCCCTAACCGTGCCGCCCCCATCCCTTTACCTTTATAAAAGAACGTCGCACGTAGGCGTACAAATTTGTGGAATATACTGGCCTAGCCAAATATTGGAGGGAAATGAACATAGCTGCATAGAGTTCCACTCCGTGCTTAGTGGTTTTGTTAGGTCGGCCGTGCCTCTGACGTGGAAGAGTAAGAAGAGAAGCTAAGCGTTCCCAGCGCTACGTCGATGCACTGAATTCGCAGCAGTGATGTGTTGCAGTGCAGGCTAGCACCGCAAGAGGCTCGATTCCGCAAAAGGACAAAATACCCCTCTGCTCATATTTATTTATTTATTTATTTATTTATTTATACATCCATAGGGATGTGCCACTAATGATCGAGAACAGGATCATATGGACTAATGATCATATGGATGCCTAAGTGCATGTCACCTATGTTCACGCAAAGTACTTTTTAATTCCTCCTATTCAACAGCCCAAAAAAGCCTTGCCCAAGTATCCAAAGGAATTCTACGATGCGGCCCCAACTGTGTCAGTTGGCAATCACCCTCAATCTGTGCCCTCAGCCATCTCCGCAGCCACATTATGTTTTAGCGCAGCACTAGCGCTGCTGGAGACCGAGTTGAGTCAGACGAGCGACGCAAGCACACCTCCAGCACAAATTCTCCACGTTACCTGTCACGGAGACGAGACGGTGACCATCGCCGCAGGGTCGGGTGAGGCTTGGGAGAAGAATCACGACGCGCCGCCTCCACCAACCGACGAGTCAACAAGCGCGAGGAGGGTGGGCACACACGCTGCAGCAAAAACGAGAGGCGAAAAGCGCGACGGACACCCGCAGCTTACGCAGTTGGGAGCCACCTAAGGCGAACCGAGATGGAGAATTAGGATATGACAAGCAATCTTTTGTCGAATGCACCACGTCTCCTGCTTCTCCCGAAAATCACATTCTTAGTAGCCTCCAAGATGTGCAGCCTAAAGCAGCACATGAATACATAACTGAAACCTACCGTCCCAGAAAAGCCTGGTGACACGGCAAATTCCGAAGGGGGATATGAGTGGAGGGCCTTTCGACTCGGCCGTGAAAAACGCTGCTGTTTTGACACACAACTCTTGGAGTATCTACATTATGTGGACTGCTATTTTTCTTTGGTAGGCTCTGCACGACCTATGCGATTGGTGTACGGACAGAAGATCCGGAGACGTGTTCCCAGGAACTGGACCACATTGATCAGTTGCAGCACTGAATCTCCCCCACGATGAACTCAATGCCAAACAATTTTTAATCGACCGGAAATACCCTTTCTGCTCTGTGCATGAGTGCCTGACGTGCCAAAGTGAGACGATAGGGAGTCGCAGGTACTACATGGCCATTCGGTGTTCTGCGAAGGCTGCACTAAGGAATGCATAGAGAAGAGAACGTGACCACCCGCTAACCGAAAGGCGAAACCCGGATTGAATGCGAAAGCTTGTGCCTCGATTCCGGTCGCCAGGATTAATCTTATCGCCGATGTAGGAGATTTGAACGTGGAGATTCCGATGCTTTAGATTCGCAAAACTCTCAAGTACATCGGATCAGCACCAGACAGTGTCGAGTTCTCAAGCTACGGAAATAGCTCATTTTCAAATGCTCAACTGAGCTTTTTCTTTAATTTTAAAATGGCTCAAGTCACACCTCAATTCTGAAGGGATGTCGCCGATCTGTCAACATTTGACTTATTGTATAGGAATATATGACACCCAAATGATACCTACTACCATAATGAATATGTGTGCGTGGCGCATTCCAAGGAGGCGGTTTAATGCCTTTCGCCTCTTTCCTCATTTGCTTCGTTGTGACGATGGGCAGTCTTGAGAAGATAAACAGAACCGTTTCACGCCTGCAGAAGTAGGAAGCTTTTGTCGCTGCAGAAAAGAGTGGCGCAGAGATCTCACCCTTTTCGGGCAGTGGAAGCCTTTTCCGAACTGACGGCCCTGCATGGGCTCCCATTGTGCTACGCTCTGCACTTCTCAAAGCGGTCCCACTTGAACAGAGTCACACCACTTCAGCGGGACAACTGTTCGTTTCGGCGAGCCCCTCGCATACGGAAGCTGGGCAGATTGAGAGTGCAGCCGGGGTAGGTGACCTGTGATGCCGGTTTTCGAAGGAGCAGCTTACATAGGCGCATACTGGTCGCACATGGAACTGCGACCTCGTAAGCGAAGCTGTTCGTCGAATCGAACTCAGATCGTCTTCTGCAGTGCTGCTCGAACGCAACGGCTCTGTTTGTGCGGGCTGCGTAATATAGGAGCCCACTGGATCTTCCTCGAGAGACGAGGAGGACGCCATATGTGACGTTCAGAACACTCTCGGTGAAGACTAACAACTTGCTGAGGTGTGTCCCAGTGTTCCTTGACACCCCATCTAATCCAGCCAACTGCAGCTATCAGTCAGTGGTTCTCATCGACGCGGATTGCGTGACCGAACTACTTGCTTCTGACGGCTTTGCCCGACCAAAATCGACTCTGGTCCTCAAACGTCACGAAGCTCGGAACTCGCTGTGCCTCCTCCACTATGTGTTTGTCTCCATCCATTACATTTTCTAGACTCCCTCGAGCGGCACACATCATGTTCATTCTTTTTAACCATGTCGTAGATTTTCGAAAGCGCTCTTTAACGCAGGAAGAACAGTGGAGTTGAATAGGCACGGAGAGGACGTTTACTGCCATTTGCCCTCCTATGGCCTCTGTTATACTCCCGCGGGAGCTCCCGCGGGACGTCCGCGGACGGACGGTGCACCGCGGATGGTCGTCGTCCCGCGGGCGCCCTCCCGCGGACGGTTTGCATTGGAGCACGTTTTCGGCGCCGAACTTGGATCGTTGCCAAGCGTTCGGAATGGCGACGTTGGCCCGGCTTCTCCGCCACGTTTTTTGTTTTTGGGTTCTATGTGTGGTTTAATTCCATTCCCGTCAGATTTTCTAACTTTCCTCGTGGCATTATCGTTGTTTTTTTTTAAGTTTTCGCCGCTCCGTCGTCATTTTTTTGCAGCGGGAGGGGGGATTTTTCCGTGCCTGCGCCCACTCGGGTGTTTGTTTTGATCGCTATGCTCCTCGCAGGCACGGAAACGCACATCTCTGCGCTGGACAGTTCACGTGAGGACCCTGGTGAAGTGCCCAGCACAGAAATGTGCCTGGTGAAGGCCTGTTTTTTTCTCTCATGTTTTGCCGGGGGGGGGGGGGGCGGGGTGCTTTGCAGGAGGCTAGCTAGCGTTATTTGCCTACTTCGTTGGTCTCTTCGAGGACACCAGTGTCATTCACGCCAGCCGCTTCACCACCATGCCCAAGAACATCCAACTGGCTCGTCGTATCTACATACAGCCCGAGAAGTCGACGATTTCACTCTAACCCAACGGCCCTCCTTAGGGCCATAATTCTGACATGTACGAATCTCAAAAGAACTCATGTCTAGTGCATGAGTAGTTTGATGATGGAGGTCTGAATAAATATGAGTTTCAAATGAATTGTTCTTGTATCGTGTTGTGATAGTGGTGACCATGATAGGCTACATTAAAGAAAAAGCAAGGAAAATTATTGAACTTCTGCTCTACCCTGGTACTTCTTCTCGAACGTGTCCTCCATGAGTGCTGCGACGGCATTCCATGCTTCCTTCCTTTTAATGCTGTCCTTGTAGTTAGGGTTCCGTTCGTGAAGAGAAACTCAACGATGTTAAAGTGGTCTATCAGTAACGAGACTGTAGCATGCATGGCGCAATCTTGACGAAAGGACTCCGGGAAAGAAGCTAACGATCGGACGCTCTCTGTGCCTCTTGAGTGAGGACTATCCTTTGGAGCACTCTGGCACGCGACAGGGACGAATGGAGACGAGGGGCGCCCGCTCGAGCAAGTCGATGATCAACGGGACGACAGGTGATACAAGGGAAGTCGTTAACGGATCAATCTTTTCCCTGAACGTGACTGTTTTAACAGACCAGGCCATTTTCGTCTGCAAATTCATCTTCTGAAGTCCTTTCTGGACATTAAGTCAACATTTTCTACGCTACTGTCCCTATTGACGTAATGGTAGGTATTGTTGTGTTAGGTGGCAAAACACATGAGACGTTTCTTCCTGCAGTTGCGCAGGATGAATGATTACTCCCCCTACTAATTGGTGGGGCGCGTGTTGCGCAGCCGAAGGAGGTGCGGCTGCCGTGTGTGCCCGATACCAGCATCCTTGTTCGGATTTCCCAAAGGCCATCCAAGTCTTCGATCCCTCCGAGGTAGGTGAATTGGTACTGGACTTGTCTGAGAAGGATAGAGCGCAGACTTGTTCATCTTCTGGCCACCGCAAGTCATTGTATGGCCAAATACGCATTCAAATCGCCTCCACGAAATTCTGTAGCATTTGAATGCGTGGCGCATCCCAAAAGGATTGCGTAACACCGTCCTTTATCCTTTTTATTTTATGCATTACTTTCTCTACAAAAGTGAAACCCCTGTGAAATTTCCTACACTTCGTCTACTTTTCCAGTCAGGTGAGATAAATTTGCTAAGTGAGTAATAGACAATTCTTGTAAGATGAAAACTTATTCTGATCTTCTTAGAGGAAAATCAGGCTGGCATACCCAAGTGACTGGTTACGATGGTGACAATAAAACATCGTTATGAGAGCTTACAACATCGATACCAGCCACTTGAGGCCCAAGGAAAGTGAACAGAGTCATTGCTCCCTCATTTCTTTTCTCGGCATTGGAGCAGTTCTCACCATCAAACTCGTTGACGTGACAGCAGCGTCAATCCACCTCTCCCTGCCCTCCCCCCCCCCCCCCCCAGCAGTAAAGAACAGGAAGAGCTGTCTAGCCGTATCGCAGCAAAGAGGTCCAGATCTGTCAAGCTCATCTGCGGCTCCCTGCTGGGACTAGTACGAGGTCCCCGCAGCTCTTTGATTTCTATCCACTTGCTCTCATGTTCTCTGCAATTGGCTGGATACCAGAGGCGCAGGACGAACGACGTTCGAACTCGCTCAAAGCCTTTCGAATGGGCTAGCCCTCTTCAAGCGGGCGTTATTCATGAGATGTAGCTACTTCTGGTGTGTGGGTAGAAGGGCTGAAGAAAACACTCGTCAATGGACAGGGTGGCTTATCCCTGGCGAAAATTTACAGAAAGGTGGTTCTCTAGTATGCTAGTTCAGTGTATAGCCGCCATGAAATAGATCGTCGTCAAAATGACTGAGTGAAGTGGCTCTCCCCCCCCCCCCCCAATAAGATAGATGCTTCCCTGCTTCTACAAAAAGCTGTTCCATGGGATCGACGCTCGTGGGCTTTGAGCAAAGGTCA
>OX375869.1:62958850-63070689 GCA_947359475.1 Heligmosomoides polygyrus bakeri
CTGAAATAGGACTTGAATAGGTTTTGTTAAAAAAAAAAGGTTACGTGAAGTTCTGAGGAAAGAACGATAAATCGACAGCTCCACGAGTTAACCAGAGAGCAGACCAGTGCTGGAAAGTACGTCGTGTGACTGCCTTATGTTGTGGTGAAAGGAGTTAGTCTGCCCAGTTCTTGCGAAATATTTCTACCACCCTCTCTCTACTCTAGGTACTGTATGTCTGAGGCAGAGTCCCAGATTTCATCATCTTCCAATGTCGACGAAACAGACCACGTAAACAACCTGCAGACAGCAATAGGATGCTAGACAAAGGCCACCTGGAAGAATATCCTAACTTTTGAATAGTACGTGTGACCCAGTGCAAGGGAGAAATGGGCGAGAATCTTCATGAGTTCTGCCGCAAATCCACCTCGTACTAGACAACTGCACACGCATGAACAAATTCACCAAATCATTGCAGAAAGATGGAAGAATGGATTTTCAAACATACCTTGCCATAATTGTCGCAGGAGGAATTGAGCGGAATATCAGCAGTGAATAAATATAGAGAATATGGACGGAAGGAAATAAAGGGAGCAGAATATCAGCAGTGAGTGTTGGACGGAATATGGGTTATCGGGGGGGGGGGGGGGCAATGGTAAGGAATAGAGATGTAGCAGTAGGTAGCCGAATATGGAGTAGCAGAATAGGAAGAAGGAATTGGTAGGGAATATGGGAGAAAATAAATGGGAAGGGAATTGAGGCGAACGCCGTTGAAACAGCAGGGCTGTATCAGGCAGCGAACCGAGCTCAAAAAAAGATGTTTCGTCAGTTTTCATGGAAGCACATTTTCAACTCTTTCATTGGAAGCTATCTCAATACGCCTCTGGCGTTCTCTAGGCATTGGAGATGGTAAGGGTCATCGGATGGATACGCCTCAAGCGCTCATGGGCCATTACTGATCCTAGAGGTCAGTAATGGATCGTGGGTACGCCTGAGGATATGCGTATCGCAGAGGGGAGGGGAGCTGGGGAAGACTACCAAACTTATTTGATAATGAATGAATTTTCAATCATACCTGTGCATAACAGCGGCGAGAAGTGGGCGGAATGTCAGCAAAGAATGAGTAGAGCAGAGAATATGGACGGGAGAATACATGAGAAAGGAATATGGGCGAACTCCGTTGTAGACAGCAGGGCAGTGCCAGCAGTAGAGGCGAACTGACCTGAAAATGCGCATCTATAAACAAAAAGGATACTTTGTACAACAAATAGACCGCGAATGCAAGAGAAAATTGGGCGAAAAGTGTGAGGCCACGGATAAAATATAAAACGGCATCATAAACGAGGAAAAACGGCAAGAAATCGGAAAAGGTGCGCACGAAGATACCAAGGAACGCATGCAGAAGAAGACGACGCTAGGGAAACAAGAAAAAACTACGCGAAACGAAGGAAAACGAACATAAAAACGAGTAGAAACCGACGGCCTCACCGTCGAGCACACCGCGTCAACTGTTGAGCTAACGAAGCAGGTGGTCCCGCAACGAACGCCTGGTTACTGTAGGACAACTGTTCCGACTCCGCCCCGGACAACTGGTCGCTACCTGTGGCAACGTAGACGCGAGTTCGCGCTGAAGCCTCTGACTCTCATTTCGCGGTGCTGCACACTTATTACCAACCGTAGATGTGATCTGTCGAATAAAACATGACCCAACGCTTGATTATGCGGCTGGTACTTTATTTCAGCGGATTTTCAGGACGTTTTGAACATCCGTCCGAAGGGGAGACAGCTGTGTGGTCTGCCGCAGTTGGTTTTATGGCCGTTTCGTTCACGCTAGAGCAGAGCCTGAACCTTGACAAAGACTTAGCCGAGAAAGTGAAGAGCTATCTACTAGGCGGCGAGCGTGAGGAGTCACGTGAGTGCCTGTTTCTTCAAAACTTGGCAGCAGTGAGGTCAAGAAAGGAAACTGTAACGGAGCTTATTGAAGGTCATAAGGAGGACCTCAACTTCGTTTCAGATCGTTTTGTGAAGAGAAGCGTGAGTACCAGCAGCGACGAAGCCGATCAACCTGATTCGGAACAGCCAGCCGGCGTTCGCGATTGGGAATTCACAGAACAGGTTGCGGCTTACAAGTCCATCCAGATCGTACTTCTCTAGCAGAGGCTGACTTATTCAGTTTACCAGGATTGGATGTAGTGATAGCATCGACGAAAATACGTAACTTCGATCCGAAGCCTTTCATCATTCTAGGATGGGAGGAGGGGACTGGAAACACGACGTTCTTACTAGTCTACCACGTTTTCAACCCGTTACCCTAAGAACAATCGTTCACTTCGTCTTCGAATCAGTGCTGAAGCCATGCCAGCTTCATATCCCGCAAGTAGCTATGTACCCAGATGTTCAAAAGGGATTTTTGTGCAGATCTGTACTGTTAAGGGAACAGATCAAAGATCTTAATCTTTTCAAGGAAATGAACAGTAATTGATGCAGGACCAGTTCACCTTTTTTTCAAAGCATTCCCTTCAATTAGTGACGCTTCCACTACGAGAATTCCTCGAAACGGTGCAGCAACAGTTTCTGAGCGTACTGACCATTAGTGTAGTTTTTCAACTGGGAGAAAGATGTTGTTTTACTTCTCAAGAACTTCCGTAATGTAAATCAGCCTACGTTACGTTGCTGCAACCATTCATCTATGCTTTAGCAGATAACATGGCTAGAGCATCCTAGCCTTGCAATGCTCAGGGAACTAGTGAAAACTGTGAGGTGATTCTTACTAGCAACCGTCTTCCAAGGGGAGGGACCTAAAACAGGGATGTCTGGAGAGATTGGAGACAGGAAGCACGGCTTGGATGCGCTTCTAACCCCTAGATGGCTGCATCTGATCATATTTCGTCTCTAGGGTTACAGAATTCGCATTTGGTGATGCGTTATGACGATCTGTTTAATGTAACGTCAAGCAAATCACAGTGAGTTTTGACGATACAACGTGAACAGCCCTACAGGCAAGCAATGAAGAACCGCCAAATAACATTAATCCTCGAATTGTTTCATCCAAAACCCCTCGAGCAATATAGAGCTTTAGTTCTTCCTTCTTCCGTAGCTCGGTTATTGATTGGCGTCGTGCGAGCACTGGTTTGAAAAAGCGGTGGTCCAGCAACAATTTTTCCTACGGTAACGATTTGAAGCCTTGGTACCCTAGTAAGAACTTTCCTACTCGGTGTGGGAGAATCCTACGTTTCTCAGTCTCGCGTTAAACTATGGGCATACAGGTGGCGCTAATCCACTCCTCTCGATGGATGCGCTGGAGATTCCGCATTCTGAAAAATGAGAGGTGTTGCACTTCTTTTCATTTTTCGCTGTTTCTATCGAGTTGTAGGTGTGTGTGTCTTTCGCTGATGTACGCTCCACATTGATCTGAAACGTGTCACATAGAAGGGTTATAAGGTGTCACTTTGTGTGCAGTCCTATTGTGCCTCTTTAAATCGAGCACGTTTAGGATCCGCCGTTGCCAGATTCCGCGAAGTATCCGTTAGGTTGGTTATCACAGTGCTATGTGGTCACCTACAACTCGTTGGACTACATTCTTTTGGTTAATCAACAGCGATTTGCGCTCTTGACCAGGTTAGTGGGCACTGTGTATCACTGCAAAGTTATCCTTTTAGCCTTCACTAGTCCAATGTGGAAACCTTTAGTCATGAAAACCTGGGAATATGTTTTCGATGCTGCTCGGAGGCGGCGCTTCCGTCAAGATCTCGCTAATGCAAAAGTTAATGCAAAAATGTACCACACCATCATATGGATGTGTCAGTCTCTGATATGATTGTGATTATGATATTCCCAGGCCTTCGTTCGGGCCTATGGCTATGAACTTCGCTGCCGCTGCCGCAACAGTAGCGGTCGGCATGCACGATGGCTTCCCGTGCCCATCCGGGCATGGCATACTTTTTCGCGCAGCGCGCTGTGTTTAGCGTTGGTTCTGGGCTTATCGTTGTCGCGCTTCCTTGCAGGGCGACGAGCATTGGGAACTCCACATGCTTTCGCGTCGCTCTGCAAAGCTCGTCGTGGCGACGGAATTATGCACGAGGCCTAGTGTGGTTGCTAGTGGGAAAGGCCATAGGGCGATCGGTATGGGTCGAGTCGTGGAGTCTAAAAGACGGATCTAAGTGATAAAACCATGCTTTGCTGCACTATTTAATGACCATTTAGCGATTCGTTATCAGTGAAAGTCGGTCGAAAAGCTTATTTCGTGAGATGTAGCAGCAAAGATTTCGAACATTCCTGCTAAGGGACTCGACTGGGGTCACTGCTCATGATGCAGTAGAGATTGCATACCACGTTTTTACGCTGAACCACTTCTACCGTAGCAACAACACCATAGGAATTGCTTACGAATTAGAAATTTGGATTGTACCTGAGACTAATTTTCATTCCATAAAACTACTAAGTTTGCTTGTTGACCTTGTTATTGGTTTTGGTGTAATGTGTCGATCCATGCAATCTCCACTCCATTTTTCGCAATATGTGAGAGTCTAAGCTGCCGGAGGGTCCTTCCATACCCCTTCTTAAACTGTGCTTAGCCCAAAGTAGTAGGCCGAAAACTGTTGAGTTGGTCGGAAAGACTTGAGACGATTTTGTGAGCGTTTCAGAACTTTCTTGTCCTGATCATCACTTTCTAGTCCTGGTAAATTCGTTAACTCGATAAATCAATAGTCGTTAAATGCTCAACACTGCCCCGTACTTCTATTAGTACACTGCGCTCCGATGCTAAAAATGCGTAAAAAGCTATTAAAAGCTAGCTTTGGTCTACCTCGTGGCAGTTGCACATCATTCTCGAAACTTCTCCGAGATAAATATAGCCACGTTACCTTTCCTTATTTTAATCACGAGAACAAATCCACAAGAACCTTCACGGCATCACCTATGGATTGCGTCGAAGCACAGAAGCGACGGCAATCGTTCGGAACATCAACTGCGCATTGAGATAGGGCGTTCCTTCCATCATCACTACCAGCCGCTGGATGTGCTGAAGGAGACGCTGACTTCAAAGGCCTATGTTATACTTCGGCGACTCGTCGCCGACGCTGCGACCCGTCACCGACAGCCCGTCACCGACGTCCACGACGCCGACGTCACCACAGACGTCGTCCGTACCGTCGGCGACGTCGTCGACAGATTCTGTGGCGGCATCGGCAGGAGAGCATCGGAGCACAGTCTACTATTAGAGGTACAGGGTAATGTTGAGCATTTAACGACTATTGATTTATCGATTTAACGAATTTGCCAGCACTTTCGTTAAATGTATTTATTGGAGTTTAGCAAAGGCCTTTTTCGTTAAATCGGAAAAGCTCTTCGTTGAGGTTTGCAGTATCATTTCAGAATGCGAGGAAACGCTACGTATTTGAATCAGTTTCTCTACCGCCGTTTCGTATTTCTCTGTTTCAAGGCCGTCTTTCATATTTTGGCTGCTCCGTATCACTTTTTCACAATTCTTCACCGTTTCTTCACGTTGTCAGTTTTCTTCACAGTTTTGTTTTGTGTTACTTGCTCTGCAAGAAACCGAAAAGGCCTAGAAAACGCGAATAAAACGGGTGAGAAGGACAGAAAAGCGAAGAAAGGTGACAAAGCGAAGAGAACGTAAGGATTAGGCTCCCATTTTTCTTTCTCCCAGGATTTTTTCTTCTTTTTTTCTCCCCAAACACTCAGTGTTCCAGCAAGCTGAACGGATTTTCGCACAGCATTAGGCAGTGGTTGTGAAACTAACAATGAAAGAACGTTGAGAGTAAAGATGGCACTATTGGTGTAGCAAGACGACGTTTTTCACTTCTCGATTTCGTAATTCGAGGTCCGGTGGGGATGATGGCAGTGCCGGGAACGAAGAACCAACCCACAATCAAAATAGTCCATCGGAGCGTATTTTCGGCCACACTTGGATGACATCGCCGCAGACGTCGGCGACGGAAGTATAACACCCCCTGCGGAGCTCTCGGAGACGCCGCTGGCGATGCTTTGTTGCGCGGGCAGCTACGCAGTGCGTAGCAGCGCGCACAACACAGCGTCAGTGACGTTGGCGACGCGTCGCCGAAGTATAACATAGGTGAAAGACAGAGCTTGGCCGTAACCCCACGCAGTGGACGGCTTTCTGGCGCTCTCGACGCTGTCAGAGAGGATCCGAAGATTAGCACCCACAGTCTTGCGACGAAACTAGGATTTCCACATTCAACAATGCTGAGTCGCCTCCAGGCCATCGGCTGCAGAGACGTGCTGATTCGATGGGCTGACTTAGTTGAACCACGTGGTTCACCCGAGTATCCATTTGTGAATTTCTCCTCCGCTTGCAACGAAAGGTTTCTGGAAGGCTTAACTAATAGATATGAGAGTTGATTCGTCTACGATTCTAACGCACTTCGTGGCGCTGGCTCTCTCGAGGAGAAGACCGGCCAGCGCAAGCCAAGATGGAGCTTCGCCCTCAGAATGTCTCCTTTGCTGTTGCTGGGATTCGCCAGGCGTGTTGTACTACAAGCTGCTCCTACAAGAGCAAACCATCTCCGGCAAAATGCTTACCTTCTTCAAGAACTTACGGAGGCTGTTCGAGAAAAACGGCCGAGACTAGCTTCTGCCCCCCCCCCCCCCCAACTCCACGGTAACACTCGCCCCTCCATAGCTAAATAAACCGCGGAAACTTGGAGGAACTGAGCTGCCACATGCTTTGCCACCCACTCTATTCACCTTCATTACCGCGACTGTCACTTACTTCGCACCGTTAATGCATTCTTGCCGAGGAAAAACCCGTCAAGGCTGAAGATATTGAAAGGGCTTTCAGCGATTTCTTTGACTCCCATCTTTCCCCGTTCCGGAAGAGGGGAATCGCTCATCTGCTCATTAGGTTGATGACTGCGGTGACTAGTGGCGATGTCTATATTGTTGTTTAAATTCCATTGCGTGTAAATTAAAGGAAAATAGAAAAGAAAAGTCAAACGGCTTAGGAGGTTCTGTGCCATCTAATACTGTAAGCATTTCTGAGCTGAGAACGCTGATGGGTCGGCCTTGCTCTTTCTTAGGTTGTTGTTGTTGTGTTTTTGTGCTGAAACAAAAAAGAATTCTTCGGCACCGTTCGATCTTCTACCGTCATTTTTTTAGGTCTGCATCAAGCGATAATGAGTTCGAGATAGGATGCCTCAAGGAACTCGATTACCAGTTAGGATTTGGGAAGGAGGTAAGCTTCTTGGCACACGCATGAAACTGCGACCTCGTCGGGGCTGGACTTTGTGCTCTTCTGTCTGTCTCCTTGCTAAGTGAAATATCCTGAAGCCTCCGACTGTTATAGCGCTCTACTTTTCATCCTCTTTCATCTAGGCGGCTTATTTTCTTAATAGCTGGGGAAATTTTCAAGTGGACGACTTTGTTTGGCGCGAGGAAGATGAGGACATTATTACGAAACGTGTCAATTATTATAAAACAGGACGTTAAATTGCATCAGTTAAACGCCCTGAAGTCATTCGATGTATAGCTGTCGGAGACGTGTTTGTCGCTCTTGCCCCCTCCTCCTCATCAGCTTTGAATGAATAAGTTCGGCCATCTCGCACTCTTGCTTGCTGAAGCATTCGCGTTCGGTCCAAAGCAGAATTGACTACTTTAGAATTCTGTATATTTTCATCATCGGGACTAGGTAATTCGTGAAATCATAACCCTTTGACGAGGTGGTTTTCTTTCTTCCAGCAGATGACCCCTGGCTTTTTGAAAAACGACCGGGCAGCTCTGCAGGGGTGGGGCCTTGTTCCTCAGCTTGGCGATGAGCTCCAGCACTTAACGCTTGTTCGTGAGCAGACCTGCCAATTATGGTGGCACCAAAAACGCAATTCTGATTTCAAGAATGAAGAACATGTGAGGGTGGCATTCAAGTAAAATGGAACAGACCAAGAGTCAAGCAGAGATTTAGCAACTTATACAAAGTCGCTAAGATGCTACGTTCTGTGATTTTTGTTATGGCTTGGTTTTCCGTGAACTAGGAACCCTTGCGAAAGTGGCCAACCTACGATATTATCCGTGGTTTTGTTGCATTCAAGGCACGTTTTCCGGTTTCATTCCGTGTCCTATGGTACCGCTATTTGCTATTTGCTCTAATCTTCACCACTGCTATGAAGAAGAAACACTGTTGTTTTATTCAGGTCAACATTACGTGTGGTTGCCTCTTTGGACTAGGCACACGTAGAGTATCTGAGACGCTTGACTGCCTAATTGTGGTGCTCGGGATGTCCAATGGTCATGTGGTTTTCTTCACTGAACGAGGTTAGTTTTTGAAATAGATCCTTTTCCCTGCCTTATAGATCAGATTTGGCGTTATTTGCGCATGAAATATCTGATCACTGTCTATACAAGTAGATCTTCAGGTGTGTTAGTGTCACAACTTTTGGAAAAGGAGAACATCACTTTGTTATCGGTATCTTCTAGCAGGGCATTGTTCGGTTTAAATGCTTTATCGTATTCTCTCCACGCTAGACGGTGAAAGTGTCGCGATCAGCTCGACGCTGCAGGCTCTGCCCGTCATCACTTGCTCTTGGTGTTCTGTATCATCCGAAACTGGCTGCGATCGAGGAATAAGCTAGTGAACCACCGAGTTGTGTCAGCTGAGAAATGCTTTATGGCACAGAAAGAGTGGCGCTCAGAACGAATTTACTTGTCCTAACCCTTGGTCACCGTGCCGCTGCTCCTCTTGTTTCAACGCCCTAGGGTTACATCTTAATTGCTTCAGGTACTCTGCTATATTTCGAGCAATTCTCAGAAACCGAGATCCTTATCATTACCTTCGACCAAACCGAGGACATTCAACAACTCACCGTGGTTTCCTCCGTCGACTTCTTCGCCGTTGACCCAATCAGTCTCCACTCGACCCTTCTGAAGGCAAAAGCTGCTGTGGGCTTTTGAAGCATTTCCGTCCTTACCCTTTCCTTCCTTTCGATTGGCGTTTTACAGATCGCAAAGGGTGAGAGCACCGCTGAGCAGCTGTCAAAGACCCTTGAAGTGGATGTGGATCGGTTACGAGCCGAAAAGGGGTCAGTGTTTTCTTCAGTCTGCTAGGAAATTACGCCTTTGTCTGTGAGCACTGCTCCTTCTACTGGTGCACTTTTGTGCCGTTCAAGTTGCTTGTGCCAGACCCGTTTTCGATGCGAAATTTATGGTTTTTCCATAGTTCTTCATTTCAGTAAGAATGGATTCCAACACGTACTGTTCACAGGTGTTCATCGTCAGTCCTCGTATGAACAGTACTCGACGGCGTCTATGGCTTCTTATCATGTGAGCGTTACAGAAAATATAGTTTTATTATTCTTCACTGAATTGAGAGCTATTCCAACCCGATTTAATTCTACTACAGTAGCCAGGAACTTGTAGAAGTGTATCGTATTTTCAGCTTTTTTCAAGAGACGCGTCAGTTACTGCTCTCGTAAAGCATCCCTCTAGCATGAGGCCGTTTCAGCACGATTGCATTTTCGGTCGTTTTGTCTCGTCTTTGCTCAACCGCAGACACTAGCATGCAAACAATACCTTCGATATCGGTCGCTTCTTGCAACTGGGGCACACATGTTTAAGGAGTCAATCAGCAGCGCCGCTCCTCCACCATACAATACCTACATGTACACTTCTGGACGAGTATTCGCTACTTTCGCTTGGACTACAGAAGCTGACCGCAAGAAGATATGGTCCGAAGCAATAAAGTACGGGAAATCGGTGGGTATTGATGCCTTTGAGCGATCATCATTCTGAACAGTTTCTTCCAATTGATTTGTTCCAGTTTGTGCCACACTTTGGTTTTCGTGACATGCTCGGGTTTTCCACTACTCCACGGAAAAGGACACCGGTTGCCGAAGCCTCCCATGTCGTGACCACTCGAGGGACCCTTGATGACTCGAGGCTAGCTGTAGAGACCGCGCTGGATGTATCAAGGGGTCTGCTCGCCGTTGTGGACCACATAGCAAGAGTGATGCTGATCGATGTGAGTGCCTTTCCTGTGCTATGTATTAGGTGTCGTTCTTACTTACATCGCCGCGCGACGTGAAGCCTCGTATAGAGTCACATCCGACGCTGGACGTGAGGGCGATGGTAGACTACATAGCTTCGCCAGAGTCGTCGCCGGCAACACGACCCATCAGAGCATTATGCCCTCGCACGGATGCTTCCTTACCTAACGTTGGTCTAGTGTATATACATCTTTAATTAAACTGAACACTCTTCTACGCGAGCTTGACGCTTTTGAGATCAAACTGAACATCTTCCATCAAAGCGAGCGTCTTCCAGATTAAACTAGAGACTCTCAAAGAGAATCAGAACAATTTTTTGTTCAGAGAAAATTTTGTATAACTTTCTTTGAAACGTTTTAATTCACCTGCGCCAGTACCCCAAGTGATTACACTGTTGAAAATTTATACACTTTTATCTCTGAGGAAAAACAATTAGCTAAATTTGTTTGAAGCGCATGAAAGAAGCATTCTCATTCAAGTATATTAAAATAGGAGTTTGCGCCGACTGGACGGTCACGATTTTTGTTTGATTGTTAAAAAAGTATATTCTGTTTGCGTGGGATAACATGGGTGTAAACGATGCAACAAGAAGAGTTACAAGAACACACATGTCCTCATTTCGCTGTTTTAAGCATTAGGTTGGCGCATAATTTTTGTCCACATTTGGGTTTATTCGGAATTTCTTGAAAGGACATTTAATCCTTGCTTAAGAAATGGCTCAGTACTGCCGATACTAACGGTGATTATATTGTTGATGGATCGCTTGTTTTGTTAAAAAAGAATAAAACATTAAATTCCTCCTCTTTTATGAAAAAAAATCCTACACCAACCTAATAATCAGCACTTACACCATCAATCAAGTAAAAATCGCGTCGATCGTGTCGAGTGGATGGTGCGACTTTTTCCGTATTATGCCTTATGATTGCTGTTTTCCTGCGCTTTAAAACAAAATTTATTCCATCATTTTTCCTCAAAAAAAAATAAAGTTTTTATAAAATTTCAACTGTGTGTTCACTTATTGGGGCAGATAAAGTTTAAAATTTCAAAGAAAGTTGTACTAAGTTCTCTTTGGACAAAAAATCTTCTAACCGTCTGTAAAAGCCTCTATTTTAATGTAGAAAAATTTGATTGTTTTGATTGTTTGTTTGATTTGTTGACTTTGACTTGTTTTGATTTGGAAAATTTCAAATTTTTTGATGTCAAAAGCGTCAGGCTTGCTTAGAAGAGTGTTCAGCTAGATTTCGAAAAGTGTTAATTCTGACACAAAAATGGTAAAATTATTGTCTAGTCAAACCCGACACTTTTTTTTCACAAAGCTGGATGTTCTCTGAGCAATGTGGGCGATTTCGACATCAATCTGAACGCTATTCAATGTCTGGTCTCGCTTTCACCCAGCGTGTTGAATCTTCTGTTCCTCTGGACGAACTGAGGCGGGGCATGTTTTCGAAGAACAAAATACCGGCTGATAATGATAATAATGATAATGGTTTATATCGTCGACGCCCATCGAGATCATTTTACTGGCTAAGGTTTCGTCGAAATTCCCTTCTTATACGCCAAAGGAGTCAGCTTGAAGAAAAGAATTCAAGCGCCAATCCCACCGTTTTCATTTTCACTAGAGCTTGTCCCGCTTGGTGTCGATCTCCGCCGTTCTGATATGGTGGCGCACTTCTTTTGATCAAATGGAAGTCATTCATGTCCAAATGCAACGAATCCAGCCAATGCCTGTACTTTGGACTGCTTTTCAGGGACCTCGAGTCTAGGTCAGCCTTACAGTGTCATCGACGGCGAAGGACATGGTCGTATTATCGTAAGCGAGCCTCGCTCGACTTGTCGACTTAGGAGTGGCATAGAACCTTCGTCATATGATGTCATTGCGAACGTCATTAAACGCATAACTCCGGTCGTCCAGCATTTTCGTGCTCAGCTGGGAGTGCTAACACGACAGGGGTTAGAGCTTCCGCGTTATTTTGAAGAGTCTTTTTATATTGTGCGCGTATTCTTTGGAAGCACCACTCTCTTCTCGCCTAACTGAAAATGCTCACTGTTCTGCTGTTCATTCCTGCAGCGATAGGAAGCGGTGGCCGAGTTTGCCTTCTTTTTAGATGTTCATCAGCCTTAAAAACCCGTTTCGCTTGACTGACATATTCATTACTCCATTCCCAGCGTGAGATTGGGTAGATACCTAGAGCCAAGTGGTTTAGTTCAGCGTTGCTTATCTCTTGTGGTTATTTGTCACTCCCAAAAGATACAGCAAGAGAACAACAACGAGGGCGGCATTTTCCGATATCCTTAGCGCTATCCACTATAACAGTTTATCGCCATATTCATATGAAGCCCAGTGGACCTCTTCATCCGTCACAACCGTCACAACAGTGACTGCCAAAAACGCCTGCAGTTAGATGCAGGAAGTCACTCGTTGTCTTCAGACGTCACTATGCTCATGACGAGCAGTGACTTTGCCTAGTCATCCGATGAAAAGTGGATAATAATGTCGGCATGTCGTTTCTTTCAGATAGTGAATAGACAGATCGTTCGAATATGGAAAGGCTACAGAGATGCGACCGTTGCTTGGGTGAACTCAAGCGACGACAAACGGACAGCGTTGTTTTTGGCAATTTTTGCACCCCGCCGAGCGCTGCTTGAAGTGTGGAACGTTCAGGTACAGTGCGCTCAGTTAACTGTTCGACAGTCTTCTCCAGAAAGCGTTGTTCTAGAGCGGCGTTAGGGTTGGCGCCATCCATGTAGATCCTGCTGGCGTGTTGCTCGACGGAGGGCTGGCGTCGGTACTTTGTGGTCCGCATGATGCGCAGTTTAGAAGGGAGGCGTTCTTTGCTGATAGTCAGGTTGGTACAGTGATCTTAATTTGGACGACGACGTTACTCTCCCATTTCTTTGAGAATTCGTTTAGGGAAAGTTTGGTCGGTTAGTTGTCCCGTTCCATCTCTCAATGCTCCGGGTGACGTCTCAGGACCAACATGACCAGATGTTACTGTCAAAGGTTGGTTGTGGATTGCTGTGGGTTCCAGCTGGTTATCTGAAACACACACCTTCAGCTGTCATCATCGTCTTCGCTGGAGTCCTTCACGGAAGTGTACTCTTCGCTCCGTATGCAGAAATCTAAGCGCGAACTTATTCTGTTGATGCTACCACTCATTAGGGACTCACTCAAGCTTGAAGAGATTCTGAGCAACATTCCAAAGGTAATTTTCTGGACATTTTGACGGCTTCCATGCTTTACAAACTGCGAAATGTTTAGTCTGATGCCCCAGGGCCCGTTGAGGAACTAAGTGTCTTCATTCGACGGCAATTGAAGGTCTACAACAGGTTGTGCAAGTATATCAACGATGTGGCTATCACTAGCGACCTGCCGGAGACCCATTTCAACGAAGAAGTGCAGGAAGTGATAAGGAAGCACTGCGATGTGGGCGACCAGTATGTCTTCTTCCTCTTCTACAGCGAGTTCTCTAAGGGGAAAGAGCTTGAAAATTTTCCGGGGATACGCCACTCCTTCTATTTACAAATAATGTCCAAAAGTACTATGCATATCTAGCCTGTACAATGGCTTAGGAGGCCGATCCAATGGCATAGTCAGCGTTTCTCTTCTTCTTCCCTGTTGGCAGCATTCAACTGTAATAATATTAGTAGGGTTCGAATCTCTGGCTTGAGTGCTGAATCGAGTTGAAAGAGGACAAGTCGTGCGCGAACTGTACTTCGTTTTCAGCCTCCTTCAATATTTTTGGTCGTGCAAGAACCGATTTCTGTGACTGTTCAATGACCTGACCACTGTGTGACTAAATGCGGAAACGGAAATATTAGGGGGGGGGGCCAAAAGTAATGAGACAAAATGAAAAAAAAATCTTTATCTCCTTATAACTCAATTACAACTCAACGATGCTGAGGAGTGTATTTGCCATTAAGGGCAAGGACCTTGCTGCCATCGCTCAGCCAACTTCCTGATCCCATCCTTCCAGAACTGCTTGAGCCTGGTGTTGATCAACTGCTCGATATGGTTGTCAAAGACTGCTTGGGTTCTTGTGTCCCTTCCGACTAGGAAGTCCTGTAGGCTCAAGTAGTAGTGGTAGTTGCATGGAGAGATGTCCAGCGAATACGGTGAGTGAGGCATGTGAACGTAGCCCAGCTGGCCAAGCTTATCCGTGCTTACTTGTTCCCGATGGGGTGCGGCGTTGTCGAAGAGGAGAACCTTCTTGAAGCGCTGCGAATGAATAAGAGCGAGTCGCCGGCCCATCTCCTCTATTTTGTTCACCATGGCCTTGGAGTTCATCGCGGTGCTCTTGGGAAACAGCCTCTGGTAAACCGATCCATGAGCGCAGACCCAAAAGCTCCAAAGATGCTTCTCGCCGTGAACATCTCGCCGAACGAAGGTCGGTAACAATTCACCAGGCCTCACCCAGACTCGCTGCTTGGCAGGGTTAAGGTAGAAGACGTACTTCTCATCTTGCGTGAATATTGAGCCCAGGCTGCTCGGGGTTGGCAATTGGGGGAGATTTGCGCGACACAGGTCGACTCGTCAGACTGGGGTTTCGGCATGAGACAGGCTGGGGTTTTTGGCATGCTTCTGGAAAGGGCGGAAGTGGTAACTTTTCAGATGGGCTTCGGTAAGTAGCATACAAACATACAAATACAACAAGTACGAATCCAGACTCCAGCCACGAGATATATGGACACGGCATGGGGTGTCTCATTACTTTTGCCCCCCCCCCCCCCCCCTAATAATACACACCCGCCATTTGTTCAGAGGGCCATCAAAACCGGCGTCAAAAGCTACTTTTATTGCATTGTAATACTAATCCTACTATATATAATCGGCTAATGTCACGTGTCCGTCACGGGAAGGGGAACTGAAGCCAAAAGATGCCTACTTCAATGCGGCGTATGCCAGCCGGACTTTCTTTGAGCTTAACCATGGGCGATTGCTGGTGATCTATATCCTTGGCGGCTGATCGTCCAAGTTTACGAGATATTCAAGGGGCAACGCGTCAGAGTATGGATGGGGATCGAGTGCAGAGCGTAGGGATTCAGGAGGCGTGCCCTAGACGTTGTTCAGGTGCGTCTGGATTCAGAAGACGTGCTGAAGACGTTGTCTAACGTGCATAGGGATTCAGAGGACGTGCTGATGATGTCGTCTAACGTGCGTAGGGGATTCAGAAGACCTGCGCTAGACGCCGTCCAATGTGCGTAGGGATTCAGAAGACGTGCTGAAGACGTCGTTCAACGTACGTAGGGATTCAGAAGACGCGCTGAAGACGTCGTCCAACTTGCGTAGGGATTCCGAGTAAGGGCGACCAATAGGAGAGAACCAACAAAGTGGGACCATTAGGGGGGGGGGGACCAGCATTTTCTCTCAATATCGTTCAGTGTGTGTCGGATTACTGAAGCTGGCTTACAAAAGTCGTGGCACGTGTGTCAGAGTGCAGAAGGAGTGTCACAGACGTCGTGGCAACGTAGTGACACGTGAATCGGTACTCAGTGTCACATGTACGTGCTTGACTCTCACTCTGTTTCATTGCCAGGAAAGGAAGTATTTCGGGAGGGGGGAGGGGTAGAGAGAGTGACCACGGGATTCGGAGGAGTATTGTTGCCGCCGGACAGTAAGCGGTGTCGAACAATACCGATTAATTTTAGTTATGATTTTGTTGATTAAGCACCGGATTCTCATTACCTGTTTCTCGACACGTAGAGAACGAGCGCTTCGGAGAATAAATCGCGTGCATGTGATGGAGGGTAGATGGGCTTCATATGCGCAGCGTGTGGTAGGTCTATAATCGGCTATAAAGCTCCACTTGG
This sequence comes from Heligmosomoides polygyrus bakeri, assembly GCA_947359475.1. Taxonomy (NCBI): domain Eukaryota; kingdom Metazoa; phylum Nematoda; class Chromadorea; order Rhabditida; family Heligmosomidae; genus Heligmosomoides; species Heligmosomoides polygyrus. The sequence goes on from OX375869.1 coordinate 62,974,648, forward strand.
ACTTTCGATGTGGATGTTACAAGTACCTCCTCCCACAAGGACGAAGCGTTTTCAAGTACATTTAGAACACCAAATATCATTGACGAAGGGTTACGGAGATTTTGGACACATTTTTTAGAATCTATTTGACGTGTCCCTTCAAAAATAAAGGACGAAAGCTCTTTTGGGGCTAGCAAATGGTTCGTTTCATCAATTTCGTCGAGAGTTCTGCTATCGAATATGCAGTTATTCAGTTTATTGGTGCTAAAACGTTACATTGAACATTCGCAAGGAAGATCCTCAAGAAAAATATTTTGCCAATGCTTGTGCTTTTTGCTTATTGATCACAAAAGTGTTGCATTTTCCATCAAGTATCGGTTGCTTGCCTTAATTTTCCTGCGCACGAATTCAAAAGAAAACTACCGTGGCTTTTTTGCTAATTGTATTTTATTACGTTGGCAGGAAGGAAAGTTCGGGCGATCTTGACTGATCCACTTCAAACGATCATAATTTCTTCCTACTCACCATGTCCAGTCGCAATGAGCACCGTTCGAATCAACACACTTTCTCCAACACGGAACAGAATTGCTTCTTAATTGTACTCTCTTATTTGATTTAGTCTTAATATCCTACTATAGGGAGCAGAATACACTGATGACCGTTGGCGAGTTTCTCAGCTTCATTGACTGCAGATCGACGAACAGTGCTCTTTGGGAGAGGTACTGTCTTCAGGCTCTTCAAGGTTTCGTTCTCTGCGTCCATATTCGTGACGATTGACGTACTTAGGAACTATCCGGATGTCGACCTTTTACGATTTGGAGAATTTGTCTTCGGGCCAGTGTTCCGTGGACAAAGTGATGTCGAAACTCTTATCGATAGCGTGCTGGGAGACCTGCCGTTTAGTCTGGTACATGCCGTCACAACCCTCTTTCTTCATAGTCTCCTTTAATAATGAAACTGAGCATTATAGGAGGACTTTGCCTTACTTTTGTGCTTCATATTCACAAAATCCCAGTCGAGGGTCGGTATTACTGGCTTCGCAAGTGTATGTGAGTTCCTGACGCACTTTGAACAGCAGCAGCCGGGAATTCTACTTAAAGGCGAGAGGACAGCCCTTGAATGGTGGGGTTACTCGAAAACTATACTGCACTATGGTTCTTATCCTAGCTGTTTGTTTTAGCTCAAATCTAAGTCGTGCTCTGCTTCTGTTCGCCGCTTGTTGTATTGTGAAGCGGAAGCTTCCAAAGAAGGAAGAGAATGTGTCTAAAGAGCCCGTGGATACAGAGGAGGACTTACTCATGTCAGGTCGGTATGCTTTCTGCACTAGAAATGGATTGTATGGTATTCCTCAAAAGTTTTTTGTGCCCAACAAGATCGAAGAGAAGGCTATAGCGGCGGACAAGAACACTAAAAATAGCTTTGAACTGTATAAGAAAACAATTACCGAGTACAAAAGGAAGAATCAACACCAAATATTATTAAGAAATGCCACGATTGCAACTTTTTTGTCGGAAGAATGCAGTCGCTCACGATAATCCTTCTTGTTCCACTTTCTTGAACTCTGTTATTTAGCATTTTTATTATAGCGTTGAAGTTTTATCAGCCACAACTTTAAGATTAACTTAAGGTGGAGACGATTGGGAACCGGTCGACCCGAGCACCGAGCACGCTGACTGCGTAATCCTCACGATGCATGCGGCATTCCTAGTTAGCCAGCTGCGACAGTCGACTCCGTTTGCAAAGATAATCAGCTGTGCAAGGGCGTTCTTCAGGGAGCAGGTTCACGCCTGTTCTGCTTTGCTTTTCTACCTCCCCAAAGTCATCACTGCATCTGAAAGAGTCCATGCAGGTCGCTTCATTGGTCGCTCGAGAAGCGTGGGATCCGAGTGAGCTCGACGAGAAATTCTCGTCTATGGAGAATCTCACTGAGCTGCGTAAGCTGCTGCCCAACTCACTAAAGCGATCACTGTTATGTTGCGATATCGCATGGGAGCTGATGAGTCTGTGGTTCAGGCAGAGCGCTGAGTGTTTCGATAACCTTGCGGTGGGCGCTTCCTTGTTGTGTGTTCTACAGCCGTTTAGGCTAAGCTGTTTTCAGCTGTCCCTGACATACCTGTATCTGGTCGACGACTGCCGTCTGCGTCATGGTGTCGTAGCGCTCATGTGGCAAAATTTCCTTCTGGAGCGCTTCAAGGCCGCTGTTTTACTGATAGAGAAGACCGGTAGAGCGCCAAAGGAGAGAGAGGCTCGCCAGCAGCTGCAGATGTCAGAGACTAGGACGGTTAGTTATTGTGTTTATCACTTTCAAAGTTGAAGCTGTCGGGAACTCTCACACAGGCATCAAGGAGATCGTCATTATTAGCAAAGTCACCAAGGTTAATTATCTTGATGCTGACATCAGTTCACCTCGTGGGCACAGTTAGTTTAGTCGGAGGCGTCGCCTGAGCGCTCATGAGCCATCCCTGCGGGGTGGCTCATTTTTTCTGGGGTTATAAACACTTAAATACTGAGCTGTCGATCGGCTGGCGTTCGCAAGTCATTGCATTGAAGATCGATCCTTCCTGAACCAGTTGTGGACAGTTTAGGGTAGGGATAAAGGACGGAGTCACTCAATCCCTTTTGGGATGCGCCACCATTCTACTTCTACGGGACATCATGGAGGCGATTTGAATGCGTATTTGGTCATGCAATGACTTGCGGTGGCCAGCCAATGAACAAGTCAGGGCTTTATCCTCCCCACAAGTCCGGTACCAATTCACCGACCCCGGTGGGATGGAAGTCTTGGTTGGGCTGGGCGGGAAATCCGAACCAAGAACCTGGTATCCGGTGCACGCGACAGTCGGCATCTCCGACTGCGCTACACGCGCCCATGGACATTTAATCCACTATTATTCTGAGTCACGTCGGGTTGTTTCTTCATCCTTGACCAACGTTCAAAGGTTCCTGTTATTGCAGGTAAGTGCTGATATGACAGTTTATAATGAACGCAGTCCTAATTTTACAGCAAGTTTTGTCGTAAATGAGCTAAAAATCGGGCAATGTTTTCATTCACGGACCCTGCGTCAGTAGGAAGTGGATTGTGTCTTGTTACTCCTAAAGTTCACGCTGAGGGTTCGCATTAATTAGGGTGGTCTGCATCTTGTCCACGTTCATAAATGAAAAGCTCCATGTTCTTAGTTCAGGTAGAATTCTTGACAAGGTGTCACGAGCTTCTGAAGATGCTGATGGACGACGTTAGAGAATCACCGCCTCCTTCTCATGTTCAGCAGGATCATCTGATAGAGGTCAGAAAATCACTTTCCTCTATGGAACGTTGGCAGCCAACACTAAGATTCACCAATGTGGGCGGCTGTATAAAGGAATGACACAATTCAGATCACTCAGTCACATCCACCGGCCAGTCTACTGCTGACCGGTTCGCCTCGAGATTCACTGGTAGAACTGGCGATTCGACAACCACTAGTAAACTATCATTTGGTGCTTCATCACTACCACTTGGCTGTATCAGCTGCTGTTCAGGTGAGAATATAAACTCTTCGGAAATTTTAGATTTGCATCAGCGCTTTTAGCTCTCTTCGGGTCTGCGCAGCCATATCCTCCGTGTTCTCTTCTGTCCGATTGGGCAACGGGCGTTCTTCCTCCCGCTGGACTCACACCCTTTGATACCGTTGGATAGGGTGGATGATGCCGTGGTGGAAAGGAGACACCAGTTTCTGGCCAAAGTTGGTTCCGCTCCTATTGGTCGCCTTCAGATTTCTTGTGCTATTGTAGGTGCTACACGTTTCAGGTAGCAGAACAGGGAACGGAGACAGATCGAAAGCTCGCAAGGTTATTGTCTTGCGAATGGAATCTAACTGTGGACACCATTCAAATAACGGCAAGCCGTCAGCTCTGATATGGTCTACTCCTTCGCAACAAATGCGTCGGCATTTAGCAAGTGCTTTGTTCGCTGCGAGCTGGTCAGGATTCCGCGGGCAGCCGGGAAATGTCTGGGATCACACAGTCGGAACACTTGGTGCAAACCATGGCACGGATACTAGCCGCGCGTACCCTTCGGCTAGCTGAGGAAGAGAAGACTGTGCTGACTGGGGCGCATTTGAGGTGAGCTTTCTTTAGCTATCTTCGCCTTATCGGCTTACCAGAGGGGTCAACTAAAAATCCCACTATATAGGGTAAACAGTAGCGTATCCGCCGTTATTATTTCTCCTGCTTTCCGCCTCATGAGCTACACTACATATTGAGGCCGTACGATTCTCCGTTAGTAATGCAGGCTCTGCCAGGCATATCACATAAAGATACCATATGTGGTAGATACACATGCCAAAAGAGGCTACCTAGACTTCATAATAGCTGAGTCTGTTGTCTGTTTCAGTTTCCTCAACACACTAGCTGGAGACGAGAAGATGCGTGTTGACTGGCCGACCGACAACTGGAGAGACGGGGTGCAGTCGCTGGGCAGAATCGTGTCCGGTCTCTCGTTGGAGCCGCAGTTCGTCGCACCTTTCATTCGGATCAGCGGCATCACCGTACAGTACTGGGGCATCCACGTCATGGACTAAGACGTGTCGAAACACCCTACCTCTCTTTCATTTCGGTTAATTTCGCTATTTTTCCGTCGATTACCCTGATGACGCCGTTGTGATATGTAAATATAGACCACATTGTAATTGTTGAGCTTTCAAACACAAAGAAAATAGTTACGGCAGTTGCGGATGGGTGTATCGTTCTTCCTTTCTGTGATATTTTATTATATCATAATAAACAGGTTCAATGTGACAAGGACAGTCACTGAATAGTTTAAGGAAATACACGGCTGGGAAATATGCAGTAACAACAACCTATACAACAACAGCCTGCTGTTCTGGCTAAAGCTTCTACTTCTTCTCGCCTGGTTTTGGCTGCACGTATCGACCTGGATTCGGAATACTGCGCTCCCACTCTTCTAGATGATCCGGCGGGAAGCTCAAATCAAAGATGTCAACGCAATGGACAGGGGTGTTGGAGTACACGGCGAAAAGGGGCGAACGTACCTCAGCAGTCTAGGGAACTTCGCTCGTTCTTCCGGAGTGTACTCGTCGCTTCGGCGGGGTACTGGTTGAACTTGTTCCAGCTGCAACATTAGAGATGTGCCACTGTGCCATATTCATTTTCCTTCACCTCCACGCTGTAGTTATGCACCCAGAAAGCAATCGAATTCGGGTACATTCAAGAAACGTGATTCTAATGAATATTCGATTTCGAAAAAAGTACACTCAAGAAATGAAAAATCGCATTCGATTCGAATACTAAAATTCGAATGAAAATCACTTAAACAGGTCGAACTCTGCAAAGTGTCCATCAGCGAACGTTAGCCGAGCAGACTGGATAGTAGCCTACTTGGACTGTGTCGTTGAAAGCGTCGGATTACATACATAGTGTCCCACAGCTCACAAAGGCATAGTCATAGACACCGTCAATACTCATCCGATACTAATCCCATTCGAAAATCCTTCGTGTTAAAGCTACGCTTATCTGAATCATTCCAAGGTCCAGGGCTTTCCAAGAATGATACTATTCGTATAATCCTTTTAATCGCGCTCGAAGAAAAAAAAAATGACGAATTCGAAGTATCCGGATCGGTGTCGGATCCAACGTCTACTGGAGTGTGACAGAGCTGTTCAGAAAGTCGCTGAAGGCGAGTGGACGTGCGCAGTCGCTCTCCGTATGCCTTCAGGTGCCTTTGAAGTAAGCCTGCTTATTCTACTATTTTCTCCGGAATTTCTCCAGTCGTCGGCCAAGGTGGCGGCCAGGTAGCTCATGTGACATGCCCAGGGATGTAAAATGTTTCTCCTTGTATTTCTCTTATGTTCAATGTTGGGCCCTCGGAATACTTCCGTTCTTACAGTAGAATGAGCAGTAGGCAAGCCGGCGAACATTAGGTCTGAACTAATGCGCATCGATGACGCCTGTTAGACAGCAAAGCCAATGCGCCAACCAAGCTCGTCAAATTCCTGAAGCTCTTTGCCCCTTCACCGAGAAAGAATAGCTGAGCTGTAAAGAAACACCGCATAGAGGAACGAATTCTCTAAATTTCAGATTCCGCTCGGGCTATCAATCAAATATGACCGAGAAACGTAAAAGACGAGGTGATCGCTGCGCAGTTTTCGAAGTGTTTATAATCGCCGAGGAAAAAGGAACACGAAGCCTGACGCAATTTTTGCTTAAAGACAAGAAACCCAAATTGAGTACCTGACTTCCCAGATTCTCTTTTACAAACTCCGGCATTTCCGTGCCCGGAAACAGATGAAGTCGCTGGATATGTCGTCGTCGCATTAAATTATTCCCTAGCGCCTAAATAACAGGTAGATCGGTGACATTGGATTATAAGCGATGGCTTCGAGGAACATACTTTATAGACAGTCAAGAACACTATCCGACAGGGATCGTACTCATGGATTTGGTACGCCGGCAGATCAGCCTTCGATTTAGGATACTCCTGGAACAGTGTGTTAAAAAATCGGCTAGCCAATCGAACCGCTACCAGTGCAATAGAACATATTTCAAAGAAAAACTGCTACATTAAAAATTTCGGAGAGAGGTAATCTAGCGCGCCGTGGGACAGAATCCCACAGCAAAACCGTCCAATTCACGTATAGATTTAAAAAAAAAACTTCCCTAATTTTGGGTATTTCTCTTTCATCGTGTGATAACTAGAGATCTAACATCCGTGAAAGGAGTTATCAGCTACTTCATCCAGCGCATACTTGAAGAGACCTCTTGACAGAGATCTACACGTATCGATTCCCTTCCCAATCTTCTACTTGTTTCTGTGATAAAGAAGCCCAGTCTAAGCTTTCTGGATCGAACCTAATAAGAAGTTTGGAATCAATCGAACCTAATAAGAAGTCGATTAGAGCCTGGACTGCATGAATCCATCACAATGGCAAGGGTGCTCACGATATTTTATCGTCAGAGAATCGAAAATAAGTGAGCCTTCACTACCTTATTAAAGTGAAACAGCGTGTGTTTCCAGTCGAATCCGTGCATAGCCACATGTCGACAATTTACTACCACTACATGGTCGCCACAGTCCGTCTCTCGATGCCATATCGGCTTGTGCTTTCCGGCCAAATGCGTCGCAATATGCTTTCCCAGTAAAAATGCATCCTGAAATATAGTAGTAGCAACGAGGCCAAGAGGTACACGCCCGAAAAGGTAATGGATGAATTGCCAATCGTTGAGTGACGTTTTGAAGCTCTTCTAGAGAGAATTTAGCCTGAAATACTATGGCAGTGGGTTGTCTATGTAGCTAACTGAAACACTATCTTTGGGAAAAGATAACGTGCACGGTGCTCTCTTTACTGTGCACATTGGGAATCTGTGTCCAGGTCAAATGCACATTTGGTAGGCACTGACTGGGTAAGTCACTAACGCTGGAGAACCCGCTAAGGTAAGACATAGATAGGTGTTAGAAAAAATCGCACGAAGCCTTTAATGAATGAAATATCGTAATGCTTTCCCACCTCTAAAACCGCCTACGATCAAGAAACTGGCTCTCTGTTCCAAGAAAGCCCCGCACTATACAGTTGTGCCACAAACTAGCTCCCAACAAATCACCTTTGGGAACTCTGACCGACTACAAAAAACACGGTTCAGGGTAACATAGTGCATCTTTCTCACTGTTTTTTTTTTGCCTAAGTGGAAGAGCCCTACTAAGCCTAGGCACTAGGCTAGGCACTTCTAGGCACTTCTCCATGCCCCCCCCCCATCCTACTCGGCCCACATATTTACCCCGCTGTATGGTACTGTAACCACGAAGGTAAGCTTTTTTGCGGGGAGTTGTTTCCTCCTATCGTGAAATCATGTCTTACGGAGTGGAAGCGAACGTTGATAGGTGTCCGCCAATCAATAGGCGTTCACCCACCGCTCCCGAAAAGATTAGACATTAACTGCATTTACTTGGTGATCTGCGTCTACTATGTGCCATTGCCTAGCGAACTGCAGCCACTGATTTACCCTGTCGAATCGAGACAAGGCCCTTCGAGCAGACATTCCTGAAAATTAGGCGAATAAGTTGCTTGAGTCGAATCCCTTAAAACTCCAGTGTACACAATTCTAAATATCTGCAACATATGAATGCACTAGGAATTGTTTAATAAAGAAAACCAATCATATCAAATAGCTCTCTGGTGTCTTCTAAACCTTTACAATAGCATGAGTATTTTCTTTGTCGGCAAAAAACAAAGGGAAGAAGACCGTTGACATGAAATCAATTATCGGTTGAGTTTAATTCATATGTACTTTAACAATACAGAGTTATTTCTAAGCAAAGGTTCTTGGAGAAATGGAAAAGCCCAAACTTAGATCGCGAAATTATACGATCGCAGTCTAGCTCGTAGTTGTAGATGAAACCAAAATCCCTGGCCACCACCACATGATATATATATATATATATATATATATATATATATAACCAACCAACTATTGAGCAGTGACATCATGCCAAAAACCCCACACCTCAACTCCTGCAACAAATGCATACTTCGCGACGGGAGCGAAAGGAGCGATTGGTCGGCCGGACAAATCATACGCACCACTTTTTACCGAGCGATCGCACAGCGATCCGCATGTATCTGGCCGACCAACCGCTCACTTCGCTTCCGTCGTGAAGTATGAACAGGCCCTGACGCCTCACGGTCTCTAAATGGAGCCTACTACTTCTACGATCTTGTCTCACTGTTTCTCGGAAGACTCAAACAAGTTCTCCCTCTCCATGTGCAACTTCTTTAGGGACATTTTTACGGCCAGAGTTGTGCCCTCCTCCAAGACTGCAGGGTGTCTCTGTCTTATCTTGCTCTCCGTCGGATACTTCAGTTCGAAGACCTCAGCGGACCTTGCGACTGCGCGGGACTAAACGCTCAGGAGAAGAAGACCTCAAATACTGGTAAATTGCCGTGACCCTTGGTCTTCGTGGTCAAACGGCGGCTTCAACGTGCTCAACGCTTTACCGGAACGGATAGCCGAGACCTCCTTAGGCAGCACCTATGGTACTTTTCGAAAAATGCACCAGCAAGCCTCTCACAGAGCCTTATTCTCACACTTCCCTGTAAACTGCTTCGCATCTTCTAGAAAGACATCTCTGAAACCTTGAGACCATTTCGAAAAGTGTGAGTCCACATCAGGATCGAAGGTAGTATTGTACTTATAGTACCCCACCTAATGTTGTTCAAAATGGGACTACTAAGGGTAGTCTGCCATGGGAAGAACGAATATCATAGTCGTTTTTTGCGGAAATGCCTTATAAGTCCGCTATATTAGGTTCGATTTGCCCAAGGCCATTCAAAATAGCGCGCACTGGTAAGAGATAGAGACTCCACCTCCTATCGATGCGCACTATTTCGCCGTCTCTAGTCTGCAGCAGAGGTTCGCCAGGGCATAAACATTGAAAACCTTGTTGTGTGTTCTCCTCCGCTCGCGCGGAGGAGAGCACAGAATTGATGCACAGAACATAGCACAGAATTCAGCACAGAACATCCGTGATACGGGGTGGGTGCTGACAGACCTCGAGGATATGGCGGATGTTACGTGCGGTCAAACAGCGCCGGTGGTGTAAGGCGAACATCGCTGCCCGGAAAGCAGACACCAACCTCATCTTACACAAAAGCCAGTGAAGAACAATCTTCTCCCTGCTTCCAGAAACATCGGAGCTTAAGAGAGCGACACCCTTCCTCTGTCCCACGATAGAAAATAAGGGCCTGCTGCAATTAATAACCATTCTACAATCAATGTTGTGAGAAATCACAAGATGCTCTTGCATAGGACACCTTTCCTTCGCAACGTGCTTGCCGTCAAAGAGGACTGATTTCTCTAACGATGATTGTTCACTGTTGTCTTCCCCCTCACAGTCATCGTCAGGTGTCCAGTCGACATGCACCTCCTCATCAAAGCTCCCTATGAAACCAAATGATACATGTAGAAAGTTCCAGTTTTCATTGTACTTCCTCTACCTGAACTGCCTTTCCTTCCTGACAGTCGATATACCCATATATGTATGTGTCCAAGTGATCCTTTTATGGCTTCCGCAACTGCAATATCTCTCCTTGTCGGAGAAGTGAGATCCGGAAAAAGTGGAAAGTAGTCAGACGACAACACGTTCAGGTGAGAACATTTTTAGTGCACTTACGTGCTGATATGGCCCGGGTCCATAATATTCAACCGTAAAGTACATGTATTTGGGTATAGTTACGGTATTATTGGTGATATAGTATGATATGGTGGTGGTGCAGATAGATGTTGTTGAAAAACTAGCACATATGAAGGCGCAAATAGATAGCTTTCTTGATTTGTAAGCATTGATGGTCTAAAATTGACTCCTATGATCATGAGAAAGCGTAATAACAATAAACTAATATGTGCAAAAATAACGGCAGTATGCGGACTCGAACTCAAAACCCTTCCGGAGTGCTTCCATGAGGCGGCGCTCCTACCAACTGCGCCGCCGAGGCACATCTCATGGGGTGTCGTAGGGATTGATAATAGTTGAGCGTACGCTTTCAGACCCCTTTCCAGGTCTTTAAAGAGCGTTCAGCAAAAACTTGTGGTTCTGGACACCGCCCACAGGGCCCTACGTCCTGCCAAAATAGCATCGCAAAAGCTCACCTTGAGCTGTGAACCTTTCCTTGTAAGCATGGACATACATGGCTAGCTAGCCGATCTCTGACCAATCCCGCCGTGTCTTACTCTCAGCTTCAGACTTTCTTCTATCTTGAAGTGTTACTCAGGCGTCCTTTCCTTCGCCTCCGCTTCTTTAATGAACTACAACTGTTCTGCTGTGTCCCTGACTTTTACGGAGAAATTGGTCAGTTTTGACAACTCTCGAACAACATAGTCTACTGACTTTCCATCTGTTAGTAAAATATGTCTGTGCAGTGCGAAATGCAACTTCCTGCTTTAAAACGCACTGAAAATTAAATCCTCAGTGATCTTCAGACTCATACTCAAGAATTGAGACCCGTTCATATTCTGCTTACCGTGGCATATCGTACACGTACTTACAAACGTGTCATTAGGTTCTGCTTAGAGGAACAAGCTTTCGCACCAACATTTAACGTATTTCTGGTGCACTTTCATTCAGTGCCATTTTGGAGCTCATTTAATTACCGCTCAGCCTCTTTCGTTCAGAAAATTCATTCTATGCGCATTCCAGGTGGGCTGTGTAGGAAGATCACTGAGTACCGCAAGTTCTGCTTCTCAACCTTGCATAAGGCTTGATATAAATTCATGAGAACAGGCACTAACGGGTAGACAGTACGGATGCAACGCCTTGAGAGTCCAATGTAATAGCAAAAGAAAACTAAGCAACGAACGTCGAATTTAGGCAGCTTAGCAAGATAGAAATCTAGACAAATTGACAGTTTGAAGACGGTTTGGAAGAAATTTCCGTTGGGACGCAGCCTAATTCCAAATAAAACTGGAAGAACAAGACCAGCTGAACAACTCCAGACAGCAAACTATAAAAATTTATTTGTCGGGTCCCAACGTGTACAGCACAGTCTATACACACACACATCTCTCGCCTAGGAATTGTTGAGGTTAGAGATTTTTAATTATTAGCAGATGAACTCCGAAAAAAACTCCTTGAGTCCCTGTCTAAGCAAGCTGTTCCATCACAAGCACAACCTCAATGCAAAATCACAATTCCCTGGATGCCGCTACCTCCTGCACCACTAACTTGAGCATCAAACTCTAGTTACACACCTCAAGTTACAGTTACAGCAACCTCTAGTTACACGATCGACTCATCAGACAACTATTACAGTTAATGATTATTAGTCCTAGTAATGTTAGTTATCTAAAGATCACATTTTACGCAACATATACAACAATCCAACAAACTCATAACGAGAATTGAATATGTCAATATAAACATGAGATATCAATCAACCCCTTCAACAGTAGAAAGAATACACGATCGCGGTATCAATCCTTTGAAAATATCAAGAAAAACGAAGAGCTGTTGCACAGAAGACTAGGTAGCAATGACATCTTGTAGACGAAGACACTCTGTGTGATTATCAACATTATTATTCATTAGTACAGTAATTATTGCTCCTGGTAATACTAGTTCGAGAACAGCAGGCCTCATCGGATTGACATCATTGCTAAGGCGCTACCACACCACGTGGTCTTGATATTCGGGCAATACGCACACCTTCTTCACCGTCTCATAGGCTAGCATCACCAGACTGGAGTAGAGTGCATTGCTGACAACACGAGGCGCTAGTCCCTAAACAGGCAGAAGATCTCCCTCGTTTCAAGATTCTCAGTTCAGGCTCCTGCAGCAAAGATCGATGTTAGAGTATAGAGATGGAGCACTTCGTTACTAACCCCCCAACGCATTCTACTTCTATGGAGTGTCGTGGAGGCCATTTGAATGCGTGTTTAGCCTATTCAATGACTTCAGGTGCCAACCAATGAATAAGTCAGTGATTTATTCTGCCCAGACAAGTCTGGTACCAAGTCTCCCGAGGCATAGAACGCTTAGTTGGCTCGCGGGGGGGGGGGGGGGGATCCGAATTATTGAAAACCTGGTACCCGGACAGCCGACACCTCCTCAAACTGCGCCCAAAGAAAGTATCGACCTTAGCCCAAGAGAACGTGGGTACTAACCGATGCTTTGCACGCGATCAACGTTAATCAATCACGTGGAGATTGAGCGCTCTGCATTCAAGGCCTATATAAAGGTGTTGTTAAACTCATCACTTCAACGCATGCTTAGCGCATTTTCTGATTTCGAAACGATGCAGGGTTGGTTAGCCCTAATCGAAATAAAAAGCGACAAAGAAGGCGAATGCACATTGAACTGCTTACACGGCACTGGAGTGCAGATAGAGATATCTAATATCTCTTTCGATATCCCTCCGAGGGGCCCATAAATCTCTGAACCTCAATGTTGTGAGCCATAAAATGATTGAGCCTTTATTGGACCTGTGCATTAAAATGGGTGGGCTGCGCGCATCACATTTTTTCATAACGAGGCAACGACCCCACTCAATACTAGGCTACCAGTATCACAACCTTCCGCCCGATTCTGAACCGCAGCTTTCTTCTAGGGTCTCAGTTCTTTCGTCACCAATCAATATTACTATTAGCTTGTCACATAAGTTCTGTCTGATCCCGATAGGCGTTACTTTGTGATTGTTTTTTATGTATAGAGAAAGCAATTGTATATATGTTGTATACTATTTTGTAGGGCTTGTTTCGCTCTATAAAACTTGGTGTGTTGCTTTTAAAAAGTCGTGAGCATTGCTTCGTTTTAGGTGCTGGATGAAACCATGGAAAAACGCACTTGCGGGTAATAATGCTTCATGAGTTCAAGCTTCGCCAAAGTATTAGCGAGGCAACTCAAAACATCAAGATGGCATGGGGAGAGGACTCCGCTAACGAACGCACCGTGCGCAGATGGTACCAGAAGTTCCGGGTTGGAGACGTGGACCTCGAAGACAAGGACGACCAGCCAAATGTGATGACGGACGTTTGGAAGAACGAGTGGAAGCCGATTCACGAGGAACTGTGCGTGAGATGGGGGGGGGGGGAACTTTAGGTCAGTCGTACAACCATTTCGAGGCACCTAGAGGCGATAGGAAAGGTGAAAAAGCTGGATAAGTGGGTGCCTCACGAACTCACTGAGGAGCAGCAGAGGTGTCGCCTGGAGATCTGTTCTTCCCTTACTATAAGGAACGAAAACGATCCGTTTCTTGACCGGATAATTACCTGTGACGAAAAATGGATCGTGTACGACAATCGAAGAAGATCAGCGCGATGGCTGGATAAGGAAGAACCGCCGAAACACTTTCCCAAACCTAGCCTCCATCCGAGGAAGGTCATGCTCACTGTCTGGTGGGCTGCAACTGGTATTATCCACTACGACTTCTTGAAGCCTGGTGAAACCATCACGGCAGAGAGGTACTGTCGTGAATTAGACGTGGTTCACCAAAAGTTGCTTGAAATGCGTCCTGCACTGGTGAATCGAAGAGGATCGATCTTTCTTCACGACAACGCCGGTCCACATGTCTCGCATCTGACCATCCAAAAATTAAATCAGTTGAGATATGAAGTTCTCCCGCATCCCGCTTATTCATCGGACCTAGCCCCAACGAACTTTCATCTTCTCAAACATCTCGATGGTTTCCTCAAGGATAAAAACTTTACTAATGTAGCAGATATCGAAATTGCCTTGGAGTGTTTCATTGCTTCTAGAAATTCAGATTTCTTCCGAAATGGAATTAATGCTCTTGTATATTGTTGGCAGAAGTGCATTGATTGTAACGGTTCCTACTTTGATTAATAAACTTTATTTTCTGCTGAGATACTACACCGCAAAGTTGCCGTCGAAAATCGGACAGAACTTATGTGACAACCTAATAAAATACCCCGAAATTCGACCTGCTTTTCAAATTACGAGACATCCGCTCATGGTTCCATTCTTTCAACGTGCGACCGCTAGATGTGGTGAACATGGAAGTGAGCTGTCAACAGCCACCTACCTTGGTGAGGACGCTAGACCCCTCGTACTTCCATAGTCGCCTTATTGTATCAGTGTAGCTGGTACGATGAACCTAGAGTTATTCATGTTTACAACCTTGGAGGTGATTGGGACAAAACTGCGAACACCTTCACCTGCAATCGTATTCGAAGCATTTCTAACGGGTTAGTAACACACGCGGAAGCGACACCTCCAATGGAACCGGAGAGAGCCTAAATACTCGTTTTGTCAAACACGGATTAAAAAATAGAACGGAGCACTAACCTGGTCGATGAAGAAGTTCCGATTATCGACTTCTGCAGGTGTTCTCGGTTTCACCCCTCTCTGGATCTCGGTGACCTTAAAACGCAGAAAGCCTGCATTCCAAGCAAATAGTATGCCTTGATGGTTCACCAGCGCTAGGGCGGAATGCTGTGGAGCACAAAAACACAGCTCTAACGAAGGAATGCCTTCAGTCTCTTATGGAACTTTGAAGAGAGACATAAGTCGATCACAATTGTGTTATACGTACGCTTAATCGGCCTCCTGGGCACGATCTGGCCGGTCTGTTAATTTCTATGTGGGCGCATTGCTTCATTATGCGCGAAGCGTTGGGTAATCAACAAAGCTAGCCTCCCTCAACGATGGCGGTGAATAGTGGTAACGTGCTTGCTACGTAGAAGTGGAGTTGTAGGTTCCGCTACTGCAGGACAAAGATTCTTCGAAAGGATGGAATTATGCATATTGTTCCTCGTCAAATAGATCATGCTTTCTAATTTTCAACACATTTCTGAACAAACGCATGTAACAGCTGTCACATACGTTTGTTGAGCTGTTTGGGAGTGTAAAGATAACAAATTCTGAATTCCTCGTAAAGTGAATCAAGAATACGGATGCCAGATCAATGGTCAGCACCCGAAACAACCTCATTCACGAAGTTTGAGCGAAATTAGGAAGGTTTTATTTTATTTTATTTTATTTCTGTTTACAAGAAAGCCCTTCATTTTTGATCATAGACTTAACAAATTCAATGCTTCGATGGAGTCTAAGGTAGTTGGGAGTAAGAATAAAAAAGCCTTTCATAAAGTTGTGAGTTCTAGGCTCAACCCTAAAAAAGGAGTTCCTGCTTTAACTAACTCTAATGGTGAATTAATTGTGATAAGGCAAATAGGTTAGCCGACTTCTTTGAACGGGTTTTCGTAAAGGAGACTCTTGCTTGCAGTTGCAGTGTCGACTCTTTTGTCAATTCCTTTCCTGCAGTGCCCTTAATGGTAAATTCTCCTTCATTCGGTCGTGGTACTATTAACAGCCTCCTTAGCAAGTGGTCGAGTTCGGGTGCTATCACCTCGGAAAAAATTCCACTCTGTTTTATTAAAAGAATTGTCAACCACATTGCAGCGCCATTAGAATTTAGCTAAACCTGAGTTTTCTTAAATCCGAAGTACCTAGAAGATGGAAGCAGTCACCAGTAGTTCCCGTCCGCAAAAAGCCACCTTACTCGAATCTGTCTAATTGTAGCCTGTTAGTATCACATCCATCTTCGCTAGTGTTTGAAAAGATTTTTTTAACAACTTCATTACAGAACACCTAGACAAGTACCACATTCTATCAAGTTATCAGCATCTTTTTAGAAAGAATAAGTATACTGTTACACAAATGATTGATACGCTCAATTTATGGGCTAGGATCCAACAAGGAGAGCCTCCAGAGTGGCGGTGAGCTTTTGCGGTGCAATTTTTAGAGGACGTCCCGTGTGGGGAGCTCAAAACCATAGTTACTTTTTGGAATGCTTTTCTGTGTTCGAAAAAAGCTGTGGACGCGTGAGCGCGAAGTTCATGGCGCCCTTCTGCCACCCGACCGAATGTGGTCGGTTGGCGTAGTGGTAGTGTGGTAGCTTCACAGGAGCACAGAGCGGATTTGATGATTTGGCGTCGCCAAGGTTTTGCACACATCGGATCGTTACTATTATGGGCTTGCGTGATCACAGGAGTCAATTTGTACACGATTAATGCTTTTGGCATTTAAATCTAGCCTTTTTGGGCGTTCATTTGAGCTTTTGCGATGCAATTTTTACAGGACGCAGGGTCCCGTGTTGGGAGCCCAAAACCATTGTTACTTTTTCGGAATGCTTTTCTGCGGTCGAAAAAAAGCGTGTGGACACGTGAGCGCGAAGTTCATGGCGTACTGTTGTCACCTAGCCCGGTGTGGTCGGTTCGCGTAGTGGTAGACGGGTCGCCTCTCGGGCGCACCGAGCGGGTTTGATGGTTCGGTCCCGGTGTCACCGATGTTTTTGCACACATCGGGTCGTTATTATTATGAGCTTGCGTGACCACAGGAGTCAATTTGTACACGAATAATGCTTTTAGTATCTAACCCATTGACGACCGCGCGGTAAATCGCGTGTCTGGCGCGATGAACCGCGCGCTGGGACCACACATACGCTGGAATCTCGTGAAAACACTACTTCACGATATTCCAAATGAAGCTCCTTCCAAAAGCTCCCTCTAACATTGGAGAAGACCGGGACAGGTTTGAAGCAAAACACAGAAGATGAATTTGCTGCTGTAAGGAGGTCTGCGATGAGGTGGCGATGTCCGTTCCTCCACGTGGTGCCACTGAAAACTGCTTGCTTTTGCAAGCCGAGCCAATCACGGGCAATCGAATGCAGGCGACAGGCCCTAGTGACAGGCCGGCCTACGAACATTCTGTGTCACATCATATGGTTGATGGCGTTTCAGACTTCTCGAGATAATGCTACGGCGTCCGCGGGAGCCGACGCGCACTCGCAAAGCCCGACGAGTGTGAAAAGTGTGCGAGGGTCCCTGATGCGAGGACGGCATAGGGGGCAACTGAGCTAGTCCGAAAGTCCCGTAACGCAGGCAAGACCCGCGTAGCAACGTTGAATGTGGGTACGTTGACGGGCCGCTCGTGCGAGTTGGTAGAAGCACTGGAGCGAAGACAGATAGATTTCTGTGCGGTGCAGGAGACGAGGTGGTTCTGCAGCAAATCAAGGGACATAGGACGTGGCTTTAAGGCCGTTCTATGTGGAAGTCCCAGGACCACCAGTGGTGTCGGTGTGATCGTCTCCGAGCGTTTCCGTGACGCGATTGCAAGCGTAGAACGTTTCGATGACCGCTTGATGAAGATTGTTGTCGCTGTAGAAGAGCGACGATGCCATTTCTTTTCTGCGTATGCTCCGCAGACAGGCTGTTCCGAGCAAACCAAGGACGAGTTCTGGTCCCTGCTTGATGAGAAGACAGCGGAAGTACCGTCACAAGATATGGTTGTTGTGGCAGGTGACCTTAATGGTCACGTCGGAGCAACGAAAGACGGCTACAACTGTCATGGTGGTTTTGGATATGGGTCGCGCAACGCCGATGGTGAGCGTATACTTGAGTATGCAGACTCACATGACCTCACCATCGTGAGCACCAAATTTCGAAAGCGTGACTCCCACCTCACCTCGTTTTATAGCGGGAATGCTAAAACGCAGGTTGGCTATGTCCTTGTTAGGCGTCGCGACCAAGGCCTTGTCACAGACGCGAAGACCGTGCCGTATGAGACGGTTGCCACGCAACATCGTCCACTGATCTGCTCGCTGAAGATCACACCTTCGAGGTGTAAACATGTCGAGCGATGTGGGTCGGCTAGAATCAAATGGTGGCGACTGAAAGAGAAGGAAGCGGCAGTTATTTCTCGCATTCGGTTGCCGACAGTGACAACTGTCGACGAAACCTGGAAGGACGCTACCGATGCGATAACTCGGGCTGCACGCCTTGAACTCGGCACAACGAAGCCTGGACGACGCTGGGTCGACAAGCAGGCATGGCTGTGGACTGATGATGTCAGAGAGAAAGTCCGAGAAAAGAAACGGCTCTATCACGTGTTTATCGGTGATAAAACAGTCAATAATTGGCGGAACTATCGAGAAGCAAAGAAAGCGGAAAAGAAGGCAGTGGCCGCTGCTAAAGCCGCATACTACGCTGATGTCAGCAAAAAATTGGAAACGCGCGATGGTGAGCGTTATATTTACCGACTCGCCAAAGCTCGCTGTCGCCAAGCAGAAGACATTGAGAAGTTCTTT
The DNA here is from genome assembly GCA_947359475.1 of Heligmosomoides polygyrus bakeri. Classification (NCBI taxonomy): domain Eukaryota; kingdom Metazoa; phylum Nematoda; class Chromadorea; order Rhabditida; family Heligmosomidae; genus Heligmosomoides; species Heligmosomoides polygyrus. The sequence continues at coordinate 62,993,214 of OX375869.1, forward strand.
GGCATTAACGACGAGAGCGGTCATCTTCTGATGGATCGTAAGAGGGCTGTGAAGCGATGGCACGACTACTTCGAGGAAATCTCGAATGTAGAATTTGAACATCCTGCTGTTCCTTTTGCATCACCTGTACACGGTCCCGTTCAGAAGATCACAGTGAGCGAAACTGAAGCAGCCCTGAGGAAGATGAAGTCAGGCAAAGCCACTGGTCCCGATGACCTGCCAGCTGACCTGTGGAAGTCTAAGGGCTGGTGCCCTGCTGACTGGCTGACTGCGTTTTTCAATCAGGTTGTTGCTCAGAAGAAAGTGCCTGAGGGTTGGCAGCAAAGCACGACCATCCCGATTTGGAAGAAGAAGGGCAGTCCTGCAGACTGCGCCAGTTACCGTCCAATTCGTCTTCTTTCGAACACCATGAAAATCTTTGAGCGAATTGTCGACGGACGTATCCGGGATGTCGTACAGCTTTCCACGAATCAGTGTGGTTTCGTATCTGGCTGTGGCACCGTTGATGCCATTCACGCCGTTCGTCTTCTGCTAGAGAAGCACCGCGAGAAACAGTAACCGGTGCATTTTGCCTTCCTGGACTTGGAGAAGGCCTTCGACCGCGTTCCGCGAGATGTTATATGATACGCGTTGCGACAACATGGTATCCCTGAAGAGCTTATTGAGTGAGTGCGCATTCTATACTCTTGCCCAAGGAGTCGAGTGCGAGCGCCAGCGGGCACCTCGATGGAGTTTCCCATCTCTGTAGGGGTGCATCAGGGATCTGCGCTATCCCCACTGCTCTTCGTGGTCGTGATGGATGCAATCTCACGAGATCTCCAAATGGCTGCACCTTGGACGCTGCTGTATGCTGACGACGTCATGCTTGCATGTGAAGACAAAACCGAACTCGAGCGACAGGCACAGGCGTGGTGCGATCGTTTGGCATTGTTCGGTCTCAAGCTAAACGTGGCAGCTGGCAGCTTAAAGATGGAGGTGAATGGTGAATGGAGACGAAGATGCTACGGTGGACGGCTGGAGTTACGCGTTTGGACCGCGTTCGTAACGACACCATACGACAGAGGTTCGGTGTCGCCCCGATATCCGAGAAGCTGCGCGAAGCTCGTCTTCGATGGTACGGCCACGTCCTTCGCGCTAACGACGACACCGTGTGTAAGATTGGCCTGAATCTTGTGGTCCCTGGAAAGCGGCCCAGAGGGCGCCCGAAGCAACGTTGGCTAGATACGTTGCGCTTGGACTTAGAGATGGCTGGTGTACACCCTGATCAAGCATTTGATCGGGAGAATTGGCGTCACCACAACAGAAGAGCGGACCCCGCCACCAAGCGGGACAGACGCTAATGAAAATGAAGGAGGTCTGCGATGAAAAAGAGCGCACGTTTGCCGCGAATCGTGCAAATAAGGTGACTACATAATATAGCAGGTGTTTGACATATTTTTGTCTGGACTGTTTTCAAAATTTTCACTCGTAAACCACGAAAAAAGCGTGAAATGGACCGTAGCGAATAGTTTTATAACCGCGGGCCAAAATCGGCCCGCGAGGTCCCACGCGACAGAAGAACTGCGGGTCGAAAACGGCCCGCGCGGTCGTCAATGGGTTAAGGATTATGTTTTAAATGTTTTATAGCTCTATATCATAATTGTTGATTATCATTGTCAGTAAATGTTAGCGAACCAATAGAATGATACAGTGCAAAAAAGAGCGATCCATTAAGAGGTAACTCAAATGAAAGCCCAAAAAGGCTAGATTTAAATACCAAAAGCATTAATCGTGTACAAATTGACTCCTGTGATCACGCAAGCCCATAATAGTAACGATCCGATGTGTGCAAAACCTTGGCGACATTAAACCATCAAACCCGCTCTGTGCTCCTGTGAAGCTACCACACTACCACTACGCCAACCGACCACATCGGGCTGGGTGGCAGCAGGGCGCCGCCATAAACATCGCGCTCACGCGTCCACAGCTTTTTTTCGACCACAGAAAAGCTTTCCGAAAAAGTAGCTATGGTTTTGGGCTCCCCACACGGGACCCTACGTCTTGTCAACATTGCATCGCAAAAGCTCACCTCCACTCCAGAGGCTCTCCTTGTTAGATGATAAGGGAAATGTAGATGTTCATTTCGAGAAAGCCTTTGATAAAGTGGTCCATTCTAGGTTCCTTTATAAGCTCAGACTTGTTAGAAGAAATAGTTCTCAGTTCCAATTTCATAGACTTAATTCGTTTTATTGTATAACATTTCTTTGAAATTGATGGATTAAAAATTTATTAAAAATTGTTGGATTAAAGATTTACTAAACTTGATAAAGATTAACTATTAGTCTATTTTACTTACATTAATTATAACAACAGTATTACAAACACTTAATCAAATGAAATCAAATCAATATATCAATATTTCTTATTTGAATTCGATAAGCCAATTAATTTTGATCCATTCTAATTACATCTTATAGTTTACGTATTTCTGATGAACTGTTTCATGTTCCTCCATGCTCACTTTAACTAAATAAGAAATTATATCAATTTAATGAACAAATCTATCAACTTTACGAAAGAAATTAATTTACTTTTAATTGATTTCTTTGTAAAGACAAAGGTTGTCCTTGGGTCAGTGGCCTCATAAAATTGATAACTAATATTGAATTAATTAATTCAAACTATTCAAACATTCTCTGGAATCATGACTTTAAGACATGCCATAACGTAACGTCAAACGACTGGCAAAGTTAACAAAAGGTTTGCTTCCATAATAAAGTCTAAGTAATAATTATTAAGTTATATTATAGTTTTGATTTTGTTTCTTACTATGACAAGGCACTTCAAAACCTTGTCTCGGCCAGTGGCCCCGTCGTGTTAGACGAATTTCAAAATGAAAATTTATTTTCTTACTATGACAAGGCACTTCAAAACCTTGTCTCGGCCAGTGGCCTCGTCGCGTCAGACGATTTTCAAAATTCTGCTTCAAAATTATGATACATTTGTACAGTTTTTATTGTAATAGTTAGCCCTAATACTTTGTTTTTGATACAGTTAATTTGGATAGTATTAACAATTGTAATCATACTTTTTTTCATTTCATTTCATATTGGTTGTCATTCCTTTTAGACTTTGCTTTTAACCTTACTAACATTTACTTATTATACAGGGTGGCCCATAAGTCCTGCAACAAAAACATAGGCGTATAAAAAGGCTAAGAATGCACTAAATTTGGTACATTTTTAAACCGTGTTTGCCCACGGTTTGAAGATTATGGTGGAGCGGTATTATTCATAAGGGACCACTCCTGGATTGATAAGAGCCTTCAGATCGTGTGGGTTGCTTTGCAGCTCACGTCGCAGCCCCTCTTACGGAGTTTTACTTCTTATTCGTTCCAAAGAAGATATTGAACAATAGTTTTCCCAGGCTTTATAGAGCAAGACATTTTCTTTAAGATGGCTAATAAACAAAGATTGAAAATCTAAAGATTTAGGAATTTCACAGCTAATCTTTCGCAGGTGCAATATTTTGCAGATGGACTGAGAACCGCTACCATGTCCTTTTCTTTTGCTGTTACATGAATCGCTTTACCAGAATGTGCATTTTGTCCTTAAACAGCGCGATTGAGTCTCTAATATATGGTGTTAAGTTTTTGTTCCTATCAAACGAACATTTTTATTGATTTTCACTATTTTTACACAAAAACCTATGGAGCGCGGGAAGACATTTTGGAAAATCGTGTATGACAAAAACTTGCCATGCGTGGCCGTTGTTTTTATATCATCAGGTTCCCGCAAAGGTAGCATTAAACGCACTATTATTTTGACCTTTCTGGGATCGCTCAACTTTGAGAAATTTTTCATCAAATGAGGCAGAGGCTGAATACCCATTTCGAACGACGCCCTCCAACTGCGCTTACAAAATTTTCCTTCTACTCTCTTCTCCTCATAGCTGAGTCTTCGTCTCACATGTGGGCTTGTAGAGCTTTCCTTGTAGTTTCCTAGAAACAACATATTGGTTAGTAATAGATTACGCACACTGCTGAATATTGAATTTGTTCCAGCTGGTTGCTGCATTGTGTATGATCAGAAAATTAATAGCGTTCTTCTACTGTAGTTCAGATCCGTTCATCCAATGTTCACTCTTGAGAAGCCTTGCACTGCCCTACACAATACCATCATACTGCATGTTCAACAACCAATCTTCCGAAATTTAGTCACATCGGAACGGAAGCGCCCCACCACGGGCCAGAGAAGAATTTTCGGTAGTTTTACGTGAGAGCGCATTACTTTGTAATAAGAGCAGCTACAACCATGATACTTTCCAGAAGTATAGCACTAAGTATATGCTATATAACTGTTGGTATGTGGTTTTTTTGCAATTGGAAAAAGACAACCAGTAAGGTCTCCTAATTTTGTTGCAGGACTTATGGGCCACCCTGTAATATAATAAAGGACAGTTTTATTCAATTAATTCAATCATATAAAGTTACAACCCTGCCCTACCCTCCTCTAGTTATGTATAATAAAAAAAATCATACAATCATTGATTTAACGTTATAAAAAAAAGAGAAGCATTAATTTTTAATATTTTTTTCAATATTCGTATTTGTTGAAAATTAAGCAAACAATTATTGTTTTAAAGTGAATAATCGTTTTAGAAAAATAACTTCAGTTATAATAATATTAAAATTCACTTTCACGATTATTTCAATTAAAAAACTTGATTCTGATGTGTGTTCTAATTCATGCGTTCAGTTGAAATCAAGGAATAAGAGGACCACACCTCTTACCTAATAAAAAAAAGGGGTTCTTTTGATGGAGTGATAAAAGCAGGAGTTTGCTGGGGAAAACTCCTGTGCTTCCAAAAGAACAGTTCCTTCAAAAAATATATACAAACATTACTAAATAATTTAATATAATTATTTACATTTGAAGGAACACAATAGGGTGGTATGGACCACATACCTGCGGTAACCCAGTGGCAGCCCCACTAAATACCTCCCCAAAGTTCAAAACAGTGTAGAGCTTGGGCCTGTTCTACACTTTATTATTTTGGCCTGCTCAAAGAACACACACTTGTAACCCCCACAACCAAAACCATTACTATAAAAATAATAGTTTGCTAAGAGTAAGGTTAATGGTATTAATATTTTAGATAATTTTGGAAATGACAACAAATGTAATAATTGTTCTGAAAATTGTAATATTTGTACAATGATCAATAAAACTGAATATGTTCATTCTTCAGTCACAAATTTAAGGATTAACACCTATAATAAAAGCAATGATAATTGCAACATAAGTAATGTTGTATATTGCATAACATGTAACGATTGTCAAAAACAATATATTGGAATTACAACTAGAAAATTAAAATACAGAATTAGAGAACACCTGTCCCAAATTAAAAACCCAAAAATTAATAAATGTTTATATACGCATTTTGGAAATAATTGCAATAACCTTTCAATCAATATAACTATTTTAGATTCCTTAGAGGATAATGTAGACAAAGATATTCTTTTACAAAAAGAACTTTTCTGGATTAAATTAATTAATACAGCTCATCCTTTCGGTTTCAATGATCATATTAAAGGCTATGGAAATATATCTGATATTGATAATCCCTTAATGTATAAAGAAAATCACCCTTCTATAATTTAAAAATTAGAAAAATTAGGAAAAGAAACGGCAAAAGAAATAAAAAACAAGAAAGTAATAACACATGCGATACATTCAGTCCTGATGAATTTTTTAATAGATTTAATCAAATGAATTCGATAGTGGAAATGTATAGATACATTAATACCTTCAAGAAAAAATATCTTTAAAAAGTTATAAAAATAACATGTAATAAAGAACACTTTAATAATATAGATGAAAATAAATATAGAATTCTTGTTAGCATGTTGTGTAAATTCTGTTTTAACGAAAATAAAAGTAAATGTTTAAAATCAGAGCATAAACATACTAACTATGTTAATGTTGGAGTCACATATATAAATAGTGTTCTAGATAGAGTTAACTTAAATAAAATGTTTAATAATAGCTATATACGTGTAATTATAGAAAATAATTCCAATAAAAGGATGTTGCCTTTTAGATGTGTATTTAAATCACAACCTTCTTTTTCCAAGAAAATGTTTAATTATAATACAATAATAAGAAACACAAACTTGTCAGAACTAAATTCTATCTTTAATAGTAAATGCTTATGTATTGAAGAAAAGTATAAAGAGTTTATTGATATAACACATAAACATATTATCACAGGTAACCTAGAAATAATTTCAGATAAAATTATTAAAAATTTAATTAAAAAAGGCACAAAATTCAAAATTCCAAAACATAATGTTTCAAAGGAAAACATTCAACACTGGTTTGAAGAAGTTTTTTCGTTATTCCTTGACAAAATTAAAAATAAATATAAGTTAAAAGACTTCCACCTTAATTTGATAAAAGAGAAACTAAATATTTTGAAGAAAAAAATCTGGAAATCTTTACTATATCAAATTAATATAGAAAACAATAGATCTTTTAGAAATTTAAATACACATAATATAGAATACTTGAACTTTTTAAAGAAAAATTTTGTTATCTGCCCTCTTGATAAAGCGAATAATAATTACAGTTTCATTTGTAAGAAATTCTATTTAATCACTTTAGCCAAAGAGATGGGGATTGTTTCAGAAAATGGTGAGTTGAAAATTTCAAGATTTAATCAAACATATGAAATATATAACTCTGAAAATGAACTTGAAATTATCAACAGACATAAAATATTATGTTTAAATAATAAAATTAAAGTTGAAGGAACAGAAATAGTTCCGTTGATATATAGTTTACCAAAATTACACAAAAATCCAGTCAAGTTTAGGTTTATAACTGGAGCTTATAATAGCTCCATAAAACCTCTTTCAAAAGAAATGACTATAATTTTTACTTTCTTAAAGCAACATTTTATTAAATATATTAATATAATAACATCTAGAAATAAAAATTTCATCGGTTATTTGTCTATTAATAACATAAATATATCTGATAAAATAAGTAAAATCAACATCGAAAATTGTAAACTGTTTTCAGCAGGCTTTACTAATATGTTTACTAGTCTTCCTCACAATATAATTTTGAGAAATATAAAAGAATTAATCAAAATATGTTTTCGCAATGCAGGTAAAAAATATCTTGCATATAATGGACACAATAATATATATTATACCAATAATAATACTATAAATAAATACAGAAATTATACAGAGGAAGATTTAATGTTTTTCACTGAATATTTACTTAAAAATAGCTTTACAATTTTTGCAGGCATAATTTATAAACAAATTGAAGGGGTACCACAGGGAAGTAATTGCAGTCCTTTACTTGCTGATCTTACGTTATCAGTATTTGAATACAAATTTTGCAAAAAAAAAACACAAAAACCATACGTAAACATACACCCATTTAGATATATGGATGATATTCTTATAATTCATAATAAAAATAATGAATATATACAAAATCTACTTAGCGAAACATACGAAAATTCTCTTCAGCTTGAAACAACACATGAGTCAGACTACGACTGCAATTATCTTGATCTCAACATCAAAATTATTAACAATAAGTTAGTAACAAAATTATACAATAAAACAGACAGTTTTAAATTTTATGTTATTAGATTCCCACATTTCAACTCAAATATATCTATTAAAATTAAAAAATCAATCATATTTACCGAAACACTAAGATTAATTAAACGTTGCACAGCTTTTAACGATTTCGTTGAAAACCTTGTTAAGTTGATAACTAGACTTGATAAAGTTGACTATCCAGTAGATATAATTATAAAGAATATAACGAAATGTTTGAATAGAAATAAGTATTTATTATATAAATACGATCACTACGATGTTCCACATTTCATTCCTAATTTGCTTAATTATAATATAAAGTATAAAACACAGAAATAGTAACAGTCCATAGAATAGTCTATAGACTAATTGCGAAAATAACTCAGAATGAGAGAGGAATGGAATGTGAAACATTATATTGTGACTGGTAATGATAATGGTAGTGATATGCTTTAACTCAAACGTTATTCTCATTTTATTGCTATCTTTCGCGGGAAGTGGTGAGTTTACATTAAAGAATATCGTTTTATATATAAATACAAAGATTAAATTTTAAATAAATAAAAAAAATAGAAATGTGTATATAAATAAATATAAACATAAAATTTTTAAAATAAAAAAATGAAAAAATAAAAAAATTAAGAAATAGAAAACAATCTATATAATAGATAAATAAATAAAAAGTAAACAAAAAATATTTAAAATATATAAATATAAAAACAAAATTCAAGAAGTAAAGTAAACAAAAAAGTTAAATTAAAATAAAGTTTTTTTCTTTTTGTGTGTTTTGTGTGTCTTTTCATTTGTAAAACTTAGTTGTTGGTACATAAAGCACACTAATGTATTACTTTGTAATGTACTAACAACCAAGTTAATTAGTTACCCTCTTCACTGAAGAGCCTCGGGGTAACTAATTTTAAACATGTTTTGTATGAAGGTAGAGGCAAAACAAAGCATGTTTAAGGTTGTGGTTGTCGTTGTTCTCATTGTTGTCTTTCGCTTGTGATCGTTGTGATATTGAGTTTATGTTGTTGAGGAAATTTAGGCCTCTGTTATACTCCCGCGGGAGCATCAGCGGACCGTCCGCGGACCAATGGTGCACGGCAGAGGCGGGCGTGGCGAGGCGCGGCGATTGGCCAGGTGAGGAGTCTCGGCGCGATTCCCGCCCTTCCGCGGATGCTCCCGCGGGAGTATAACAGGGGCCTTAGATACAGTTATGTTTATTCTATCTAATTCTATTTGATTGTTGTGGCTTTGAATTTCAAACTGTTAAAGAGCTGTGAGATTTTGAATAATTTTGCATATCGATTTGTAACTAATTCTATTGTTGGTTTTCACCCTCAGATCCATTGAATGGATTCAAGCTTTTCTTTTGAATCGTACTTCTCAGGTGCGGGTGAACAACTCGCTTTCTTCTATAAGATCTACCCCTAGCGGAGTCCCACACTGAGTTTTGTCTCCTACTCTTTTTAATATTTATACTTTTGAGATCCCGGATTTAACTAGCAAATATGCCATTCACTGCAGACTATTTGCGGATGACATTAAAATTTTTGCTGATGTTGACCATGCAATTACTACGACGAACGAACGTTTATCTTCAGGCATGTGTCAATGATATACATCAATGGTCGAATGACTGGGGTCTTCCGATATCTGTAGCTAAGACCAAAGTGCTCCACTTAGGATCCGCTAATCCTATGTACAACTACAAAATCAATGGCATTACGCTCGAGGATGTGAATAAAGTTAAAAATCTCGCCTTTCTTTTCGATCGTAGGCTTTCCTTGTCGAGCAGGTGGGTGCAACGACTCAACGAAGAATCTATCTGATGAAAGCAGCAATGGGGCTGACCCCAATTCTCAATCTTTTATTCAATACGTTTCTCCTCCATGGTGAAGTACCGTCAATTTGGCGAACCAGTTTCGTAAAACCTGTTTTTAAGAAGGGAGACAAAACTAATGTAGAAAATTACAGACCTATATGCCTTACATGCTCAACTAGCAAAGTTATGGAGCGAATAATCTGCAAGCAACTTTACAACTATTTCTCATCTGAACAGTTAATCACAAAGTTTCAGCATGGATTCCTTCAAGGAAGGTCCACTCTTACGACTCTTATAAACTCAATCCCAAAATGGCAAAAGGTGCTTGATTCGCATGGATACGTTAGTGCATGCTACATCGATTACACTAAAGCTTTTGACTCAATTCCTCTTGATCTTTTATGTAGAAAACTTGAAGCGTACGGGGTTGAAGGCTGCCTTCTAAGATTTCTGCAATCTTTTTTGTACAAACGAAGCCAACAGGTTATGGTTAATGGTGCTTTTTCTGAGTGTTATGAAACGCCTCGTGGTGTTCCACAAGCAACTTGCCTTGGACCGTTAATGTTTGTTGATATACAATAATGATATGCCAAACAGCTTACCTTTCGGTGTCTACTGTACCATTTATGCAGACGATACGAAACTGTATTCTATAAACAATTACAAAAGTCTTCAAGAAGGGCTAAACTCTCTAACAGCACGGCCTTCGAAATGGCTACTAGATATCTCACTCGATAAAACTACTGTCATGCTTATTGGGCGTCATCATCCCAAAAACTGCCTCTTCCATCTAGCTGGTTACAAACTGCATACTTCAAACTCTGTTCGTGACTTAGGAATTGTATACTCCGACCAATTAACTTTTGATGAATATACTGAGAAAACTGTTGCTACAGCTCATGCTAAATCAAGCTGTATATTACGAGCCTTTCAAACTCGCAGTATGGCAACGTTATTTAAACTTTTTTCTATTTATGTAAAGCCGCTTTTAGAATACTGTACACCTGTATGGTCACCATTAAACAAAGTAGTATAAGTCTAATAGAAGGTGTACAAAAAAGATTGATGGCCGTTGTTCCTTGACGGTTGGCTGGCGTTTGAATCAGCCATTGGCGCGAAAATTTCGCGTTGGCGCTGGAGCACGGAAACCGATGCTCTTGTCAGTGCGGTCTGATTCTTCGATGGTTATAGGGTAAGCAACGACCATGGCACATGTTTTTTTATAATCGTCGATCCATCAGGCCATCCTGACTATGGATTCCCCTTGCATTGCTCCCTACTTCTCTTCTCGCTCGTCCTAGAGTCCGGACAGCGGAACACTCGACACCTCTACTGCGACCGGTGCTGGGTTGGTTGACGAATGCGTTTCATTAACGCATTTTTCAAAGGAGGAAGGAATCATTTACAACCATTTTTTATTTGGCAAAGCACGTATAGAAGGCATACGCTAGTTCCAGATAGAGAGCTATGGAAGGCGATTTTTGATGAGATAAAAGGGCGATGATTTGAAAAATCTCGCCCAATAATGGTATTAAGTGTAACTGGACAGCGAATTAATAAAGGGAACTTAAAAGGAGGAATGCCTATTGGAGAAGCTGGTTTGTCAACAACATCGAATAGATGGAATTTCAACATCTTCCTGACTCGTGTGGGAAATATCGCTTAGAGGCAAGGCACATGATAGAAACAGGAGTTGCTTTTAAAAAATGGGACCCATACTCCCTTGCTGCGTTAGGCTGGGTCCGCGGCAGGGTTCTGCGCTCTTCGAGCGCAGAACCAGGCTAGGGAAGGGACTCCAGGGTATATGCGATCCAAGCTACTGGTGTGGAGGCTCCTTTTGTCGCTCAGGGGGAGTTCGCGGCAGGTTTCTGCTCGAAGCGCATACGGCTGGAAAAATGCGCAAAAAATGCCTCAAAATTGCGTACGCGTGGAAGCTCTCGAACTCTAAGTAGTAAGCTGAAATGCAAGTATGCCACAATGCAGTAGAACCGAACCCCCGACCTCCCTCGCATGAAGCGACGCCACTTCTTCCACTGCAGCACGACCCGTTTACCCGTTGTGCCATCGCGGGCGCACAAGACATTGATCGATTGTAAACGTGGACGCCGACGCGCGATGTCTAAGCTAGGAGAGCGCAGACAGCAGGAAATTACGTGCTCCAGCGCCAACGCGCGCTTGACTTTCGCGCCAATGGCCGATTCAAACGCCAGCCAACCGTCAAGGTTCAACTTCCATCAAAAAGATTTACAAAGCAAGCGTTCATTAGAAACGGTCTATTCGAAGTTTCTTACCCTGCAAGACTGGCTGGTCTCGGTACTACATCGTTATCACTAAGACGAATAATCTACGACCAGAACCTTGTTTTTAGAATAGTTAATGATTACTTGGATATTGATAAAAATGAACTCTTCACCTTTTCCTCATTCAATGGGATTACGAGAGGGCACAATCTTAGAATTCAACCGCAAAGACCGCACTCAAAAATGTTTCGAGAATCCTTTTTGGCTCGTGTTCTTAAAGCCTGGAATGAACTTCCAGCACTGATTCTCAGTTCTTCACCTGAGACGTTTAATTCCAAATTGGAAAACTTTCTTAAACAGAGAGTACATTTGTGAGGTCAACTACAAACGATACCTTGCTTTAACATATAATAGCTTTTTCAGTTTATGAATCACGGAGTCGCTCTTAAAAAAAGAAGCGTTTTCCACTTTAGTTTAACCATGGAAACAAAACGCTTTTGCTGTCGTTGAAGGACTAAATCGTTGACTTTTTGCCATAATGTTTTGTGCTAGACTGATCTACATTACTCTTTTTGCTCAACAAATTTCTACGTTCTGATTTTGATAATTTTCAAAAGCCAACTTTCGATGTATCCTTTTGTACAAAACTTTGTATCACATTTTGGCTAATAAATGTTCTATGTTCTATCTCGTTTTTACAGCTTTACGATAAAAATATCCATATATCCTCCTAGAGGCCTATAAAATCTACGTTAGATCCATTCTCGAATATGGCACTTGTGTTTATAGCCCTTATAAGAAGTCTATGATTGAAAGACTTGAAAGGGTACAGAACAGTTTCACGAGGAAACTGTTCATTAGAACACATGGTCTCAACTACAATGACATCCCTTCAAGCTCAAAAAGGAACAAAATACTTAACAATGACACCCTTGAAATCCGAAGGAAAAGGAATGACCTGTTATTGCTCCATAGGATCTTATATGGAAGAATCGGACTTCGCTCTGACGATTTTTATTCAAAATAGTGTACTCTTCGACAAGAGGAGCTGGTTCTAGGCTAAGTTTTAGCTGTTCTAAAGCGTCTCTTAGGCGCAATGGCTTTGCGTGTCGTGCCAGCTTGGAGTTTGCTAAGCTAAGCAAATTAAATCACATCCCTACAGAATTTCGCAAGTTTAAGACGATTATCCTCTACTACCTACGCTAGAAATGTGGCTTCCTTTTTCACTATTGCATCCTGCTTTCCTTGTTTTGTTTTGTTTGCCTTCACGAATAAAAATTTCTACCACCTTGTTCTAGTTCATTCAATTTACTACTACACTTGTACATTTGAGTCTTCCACTACTGTGTTTTTGTTTGTGTTCACACCGGAGTTAAGCATATGCATGTACATGTAGTTCCATATGAAACAAATGTAAATGTAAAACTTGTACTCCTCAGCCCATCACTCTCACCTGTGCCACGAGCATTGAGCCTAAAGCGTGCTCTGCTAGTATATTTCGCTAACACCTTTTCGGGCTCCGCACTATTGTCGATGAAGAGTAATCACCATCACCACCTATATATAAAAGTTTGTCCGTCGAGTGATCTAATCTAAGTGAGATACGCCGCATCACCCACAGCGAGAGCGGTCGAATGATCTAATCTAAGTGAGGTACGCCGCATCACCCACAGCGAGAGCGGTCGAATGATCTAATCTAAGTGAGATACGCCGCATCACCCACAGCGAGAGCGGTCGAATGATCTAATCTAAGTGAGGTACGCCGCATCACCCACAGCGAGAGCGGTCGAATGATCTAATCTAAGTGAGGTACGCCGCATCACCCACAGCGAGAGCGGTCGAATGATCTAATCTAAGTGAGGTACGCCGCATCACCCACAGCGAGAGCGGTCGAATGATCTAATCTAAGTGAGGTACGCCGCATCACCCACAGCGAGAGCGGTCGAATGATCTAATCTAAGTGAGGTACGCCGCATCACCCATAGCGAGAGCGGTCGAATGATCTAATCTAAGTGAGGTACGCCGCATCACCCACAGCGAGAGCGGTCGAATGATCTAATCTAAGTGAGGTACGCCGCATCACCCACAGCGAGAGCGGTCGAATGATCTAACCTAAGTGAGGTACGCCGCATCACCCACAGCGAGAGCGGTCGAATGATCTAATCTAAGTGAGGTACGCCGCATCACCCACAGCGAGAGCGGTCGAATGATCTAATCTAAGTGAGGTACGCCGCATCACCCACAGCGAGAGCGGTCGAATGATCTAACCTAAGTGAGGTACGCTGTATCATCCACAGCGCGGTAAAAATTTCCCGTTGAACGTGGGAATTGTTGCAGCATGGGAAGCGCATCCTTTTACTGCTTGACACAACAGCACCTACGCGCGTTCCTGAGCCTCCAGATTCAGAAGCCGTGCCGCCGACTTTGTGCCATTAGCATAAGAAGACCACTAAAGGGGTAAGAGTATAAGGGGAGACTTCGAGGGTGGAGAACTGACAGCGACCAGGAGGTAGCGACATGGAGGAAGCATCGGGATGGGGGGGGGGGGGCGATAGGGGGATCAATGAAGCAGGCCAGGAGGTAACACCAAGAAGGGTTTAGGCATTAAGGAGAGACCAGTAGGGAGTTAACAATCGGGGGGGGGGGGGAGCAGTTAAGAGGATCAGTAAGGGGATCCATTACCAGTAAGAGAGTACGGATTTAGAAGGTGTGACACCGATGTCACACAATGGGCGTTCGCTCGCCGTCGTCGTGTCGTGAGCGTGGGAGGGCTACTTAATTGGGGTAGAATAATAAGGAGGATCCCGAGGGGGGGGGGGGAGGGATCTACCTGGTAGAAGGGACCTAGAGGCGGGACCAGGACGGGGAACCAACAAGAAGGGAGCCGCAAGGGAGTTCATACGGGGAACAAGAAATCTGCTATATTCATAGCCTCTTCATGCTCGATGTGGTGGTGAAGGGCCGTAAGGGAACCTTTAGGGTTTACCAGGAGAGCGAGCAGGAAGGAAAGGAACAACCTGGAGAAGGGGCCAGGACGGGAAAACCAGCAAGAAGAGACCAGTAGGGGTTAAAAGTGGAAACAAAAAAGTGGGCCAGGAGTTGGGAACAGGAGGGTGGGGGAACTAAAGAGGGAAGGGAAGACCAGTAAAGGCGAACCAGTAATTAGATCCAGTAAAAAGAAACGAGTGAGGGGGAACCTGGCTTCGGAAGAGATGTCAACGATACCCGGAAACGCTAGATGTTGAGCATGAGAACGGTTGCGAAAGAGCAACCTGAGGGACAGAAGTACTGAGCAGAGCAAATCAATGGACGATCCGGAGAGAATGTCTATGGTGAAAGTACCGAAGTGGCGAATGGCTTGATGCCGATAAAACACGCAGCAGGTCCTAGATGTTAGCGAATTTTAAGTTTTACAAAAACTGCTTTCCATAGGTCAATGATGCTGCAAAGTCGCGCGAAGCGCCGTTAGGCGTGTCGGAGCACTTGTCACTCAACCAACTGAATATGTTGGGCGGTGAATAGGTCACACAGTAAATGAAATATCGATGTTGTTGCTTTTTGAACAGGCGGTGAGAGAAAGAACAAGTGTTCAGTTGGTGAGCAGTATAATTTCGCTAACACCTTTTACACTCCTCCACCACTGTGGAAGGTTTGCATCTATTAGCGATTTTCAGTTACTTTTAATGTGCTGTTGACTCGTTTTACGTGAAGGGAAAAAGCGATCAGTTATGTTATACCTTTTCATCTTGAAACAGCCTAGTTGTTTGAAAGTCGAAAGGTCATGTACAGTACGGCTATTAAGGTCGAAAAGTTTTTCCCTCGTACTTCAGTGAAAAGTGTTATTGATGTTGTGAACAGGAATAAGACATCAGTTCCCGAATTTTAGTCTCTTATAGCAGGATAGGGCAGGCACAAGTAAGTGCGGGTGCAGGGTCGAGATCACCGAAACAGGTTATTTGGGGTGCTGATCATGAATCTCCCCTCATTTTCGGAAATCAAAATTTGTTAACTTTCCTCCCTCAAATAGCTCGAGAAGCGTACATAACTGTTGCCACCAAGCGTTCCACCGACGACAAGACCAATGTGCAAAGAAGTCGCCAAAGGGACCAAATCAGAAAAACCCAATCCTACGAAGCAAGAACAGTACCGCTACCCAACCGCCATCGCTGAGGCAGCAGGGAGTTAGCTGTGCCAATTAAGCCGCACACCGCTCACACAGCATGAGCCCAGACGACAAAAGGGAATTTCGGCTGGCCAGAAATCGCTTGGCAGATCTATTTAGCAATTTTGATCTACGTGTTTGCAGTCAGCATTCTGAGCGTTCATGATACAAGTATCTCTTTAAAGGAGGAAGCATTCCTTGGTAAGAGTAGTGGTGGTCCTTAGGCCTATGTTGCACTTCGGCGACGCGTCGGCGACGCTGTATTGCGCGGGCTGCTACGCACTGCGTGGCAGCCCTCATAACACTGTCGCCGACGTCCCCGACAACAGCGTCGCCGAAGTATAAAGTAGGCCTTACTGTAAAGAACTCACCTTGGTACGAATCTGTCGAAATCCTCCCAGCGCGTGATAGTAAGTCGACCAGAATACCATCGTTGACGGAATGTACAGCATCACAGCGGATAGAAAACCCCTGAAAACGACCTTGTGTGTGCTAAGTGGTTAGTAATGCAAATTACATAGTCCAAGAAATCATACTGCACGTTGTTCTAGACAGGTTATTTGTCACCTTACTATACATAAATCAGTTAATCCACGAGTCACGTTCTTTACGAAGAGGGGAGCAAAACCAACGTATGCATTCGAGCCCACAGCGTATGCCAGTCGGCTCATTCCTTGATAACCATGGGTGATTGCTGTTTATAGCCTTGGCAGCCGACCAACGATGTTTATGACATGCTAAACACTAAACCGGCAATGCCTCAGAGATAGAGATCATACGCTGAACACCCAGATTCAGAGAACGTGTCACAGACTTCGTGCCGCGTGCGTCGGAATGCAGAAGGCGCGTCAAGACGTCGTCGCACGTGTCATGACACGTGCGTACGGACTCAGAAAAGGTATTACA
Source organism: Heligmosomoides polygyrus bakeri (assembly GCA_947359475.1). Lineage (NCBI taxonomy): Eukaryota > Metazoa > Nematoda > Chromadorea > Rhabditida > Heligmosomidae > Heligmosomoides > Heligmosomoides polygyrus. Next base: position 63,009,956 of record OX375869.1, read on the forward strand.
GATGTTTTACAACATGTGTCCTGATTCAGAAGACGTGACACAGACGTCATCATACGTGCGCCCGAATTAAGAAGTCTTGTTGGAGACGGCGTACAACTTACATCGGGATTCAGAAGACATGCCACAGTCCTTGTGTAACATGCGTCAGATTTTCAGAAAACCTGTTATAGCCTTTCTGCAACCAGCGTACGCGTGCTTGATTTTCACTTCGTTTTTTTTTTCCCGCCGGCACATTAGGCAGTTCGGATTGAACATCTCACGATCTGTTTCTTGAGAACGTGTCCTTCGGATAGGGGGTGGCTATCCTTTGAAACTGTTTTGATGATTCTGCACTACCGTATCCCGCTATCCTATTCTATAGAGTTTTAAAACGAGTTTTTTCACTGAAATGCTTTAACACAAACTATCGCTTAAAGAAGCTAGTCGATATTATCGTGGAAAAGAAGAACACGTGTAACATTTTTCCGCGACTCTTGGTCAAAATGAACCCACAAGTGGCGAAAATTCTAGATTTTGTGAAGAGAAAGCAATCTAATGAATGAAAAAACAGCGAAACATACCGGTAAAATCCCGCAAGGCCGTCTACTTTGTACACAGCGCGAACAACGCGCAAGCCTAACGTAAGCCTTTTATCCAAGCCATCATTTCGAACAGCGACAGCAACAGCGGCGGCCTTTCTGCTCCCTGAAACACCGATTGCAAAGCGTTGTAACGTCAGGGTCCTCATATATCATGTGTATGAGATCTTCTATCTTGAGTATTGGGCAGATTCTTAAAACTTTTCATGAATCAATGCAGTCATAAAAACTCACCTCCAAAGGCTTCTGGATTGTTATGCACCATCATATGCTGAGCAACAATATCTGTCGGGACAAATACCAATTGGGCACACGGCGAGGCTATGCCGCCTGAATATTTCCTTGACGTCTAATTGACACACAACATACGAAATGGGAAAGACAAAATAGACAGAAAACTGGGCACGAACCGGCTAAGGCAGATAGGAGTGAGGGATTTGTTATGCCAACGTGCACTTGCAGAAGATCTCGAAATCTTTCGTACGTTGAAGAGTACAGAAAGGATGCTGACAGCTGCGGAAGCGTCATCCAAAACCCCTAAACGGTTCTCATTCAGCCCTGATAAGTTTTCAATTAGAAAAACATCTCCTACATTACATAGGTCACTATATGATTCAACAGTTCCCTCTCGTTATACATACCATCTACGGAAAACAATCTGCTCCCAACATAACGTTGCTTTTCTAGGGAACCGGGCCATTTACCCTCCACCCACTGCGATTCCTTGGATATAACGATTAAGATTCCTTGGACATAACGCTACTCACGCTATAGCGTGATTCGGAAAGGATCTTTGCGCTCAAAATAACTCTCGATATAACGCGACCAAGGCTAACTTTTGGCCCAACACAGATACTCAAATTAGCAATCCACTGACTGTGGTAGAAGAAAGACCTAGGCGACTCTTCTACAGCTTCGCTCATAGCCGCTAGTGGTGTAGTGCGACAATGTATTAGGTGCATATCGACCTACTGTGGGCCCGCTACCCACATGTGTTTAATATGGGTACCATGCAAGAGACCAGAAAGTCTTCAGAAAATACATTAAACTGGAAGATTTTCTGTTCGATGAAGGGCAGAGGAATACAGTGTAGACTTAGATTACTTCACCTTCGCCTGGTGTCTTGCTGCCTCTTGTATTCCTTATTCGACAGGACCGGCATTACTTTCCTGCTTATTCTATGCCTAGGAGTTGTCTTTGCATATATACATATTTCATTAAAGGCTAAGGATAAAGAACGGCGCCAGCTCCCAATGGGAATGCGCCATGTGTTCTACTTCTACGGGATGTTGTTGCAGAATTACGGTTGCGTACTTGTCCTACACAATGACTGACGGTGGCCAGCCGATTAATTAGTCAGTATTTATACCTACCAACAAGTGCGGTACCAAATCAGCGACCTTTGTGCCATAGAAGGCTTGGTTGGCCTCGGCGCGACTGCCATCGCCTCCTCACTACCACGCGTTTATGTACATCATCACTAGCACAAAAGAGGGTTAAAAAGGCCAGCCCCTGTTAGAACCTGACTCCCCTTATAGCGCAGATCTTTTACAAAATAAGGAGAGGAAATTGTAAATATCCAGAAATTGCCCCATCAATATGATAAGTAAAAAACATACCCTGTAAAGTGCACCAACGCCCTCCACCTTGAGAATTTCAGCGAAAGCATGTCGCATTCCTTTGTACACGTTATTTTTCCGCTGCAGTTGTAACCGACTCTTTACCACCGACCTAAAAGCTTCTTTTACACAAACAGTAAGCCACTTCTTTCCAATCACACACAAAAACCGGACAAGCCCAAAAAATGACACAAATATAGCGATTTAACAGTTCACTCCCAGAGGATGTGCTAGTATCATTCCTCCACCTGCACTCAGATGGCCAAGATCCCATGCTGATCGGGCTAGAGATCAAATGTAGAAGATAGGAGGCTGAAGGTTTACAACGATGTCGGTCAGCTAATTTGGTTCACTGTTATGATGACCTTTCAGCAGCCATAATACTTGTGTAGGTTCCACCAGAGATGGTCTACTGTAGGCAAAAATGAGCAATATCGATAGCTACTAATTATCCGATCTATCCTACCTAGCCGCTATGAAGCCCTCGAATGGTCATATTCTAATAATCGCATCGTTCGATATTGATCGAGTGACTGATTCTACGGACACGTAAGACCTTAAGCCCAAACAACGGCCTTAATATTGTGCGGACGCACGGAATGAAACACAGGTGACAATCCATATTCCGAAGTTCTGGCATCTACAACAAGGCGACATAACTAGCTGATCCGGTCGGCGCTTGGGTTTACCAAGATTGAGATATCGTGGCGTAACAGTTACCTGAAAGCTGCTCCCATGAAACTCATGCCTTCGCTGGGGAGCGCCCACCTAATGTTCTGGCCCTCTTGCAATTTGAACTGAAACCGTATGAACTGCAGAGCAACACTCAACATGAATCTTTTCTGACCGTTTCAATGCAGTTTTCGCTGCCGCCTGCTAATTTGTCGCGTCATTGCTATCCATTGGACGTTGCCGTTTTATTCTTGTTGCTCCAAAGTTAAGCACTTCTATTTGATACCAATAAAAAATAAAGGATAAGGATAAAGGACGGCGTTACTCAATCCCTTCTGGGATGCGCCAGCGTATTCTACTTCTACGGGATGTCGTGGAGGCGACATGAATGCGTATTTGGCCATACAATGACTTGCGGTGGCCAGCCGATGAACAAGTCAGCGCTTATTCCTCCCAGACAAGTCTCGTACCAATTCACCGACCCCGGAGGGATGGAAGGTTTGGTTGGCCTGGGCGGGAAATCCGAACCAGGAACCTGGTATCGGGTGCACGCGACAGTCGCGCCTCCTCCGACTGCGCTACACGCGCCCAATAAAATATAAAAAAATACAAAAACGAAAAAACTGAAACTGCTAAAAAACCCACATTGGATAGAGAAGACATCGTATTGACCATGAACTGGCAAGGGCAAGCGGATAGAAGCGCCAAAGATTAAGGTGTTCCCATTCGACAACGAAGAGCCTTTCCTAAATAGAACTCATTAAGCAGCACAGCTAGCACATTCTTGCTCAGCCATAAGTATGTTCAAGAATATTAGTATCCCGTCCCCTCCCTCGCTATAACGCGGTTAAAGTCCGCTGGTGGCCGGCAAAAAACCAGCGTTTTAACGAGAGTCGCGTGCTAACCGGAGCAGCCCTTTTTCCACATTTTTATGCACAAATTTATCTAAAATTGCATGAAATGACTAAATAGAATAGAAGACTGCTAGGAAGCCAGTTATAGGGCATATATCTACTTTATATTATGTATAGTGCTCCTGTTTTCGGAAACTATTCTCAATAATAAGCATAAGCACAAGTATGACAGATATTAAGTTGTCACATAAGTTCTGTCCAATTCCGATAGGCGTCACTTTGTGATAGTTTTTCTCATGGATAGAGAAAGTAATTGTACATACGCTGTATATTATTTTGTGGTGCTTGTTTCGCTCTATAAAAATTGATACTGTTTTTAAAAAGTCGCGAGCATTGCATCGTTTTAGATGCTGGACAAAATCATGAAAAAAATGCACTTCTAGGCAATATTGCCTCACGAGTTCTTCGCCACAGTGTGAGCGAGGCAACGCGAGACATCAAGATTACATGTAGAGAGGACTCCACTAACGAACGCTCCGTGCGCTGATGGTACCAGAAGTTCCGTGTTGGAGACGTGGACCTCGAAGACAAGGACCGTTCAGGACGACCACCCAAGTGTGATGATGGACGTTTGAAAGAAAGAGTGGAAGCCGATCCACGAGGAACTGCAGTGAGATGGGTAGAGAAGTTAGACTCTATCGTACAACTGTTTCGAGGCACCTAGATGCGATAGACAAGATGGAAAAGGATCTGTTCTTCCCTTATAATAGAGAACGAAAACGATCCGTTCTTCGACCGAGTAATTACCTGCCCCGCTCATTCACCGTACCTAGCCCCCACGGGCTTTCACCTTTCCAAACATCTCGATGGCTTCCTCAAGAAAAAAACTTTTCCAATGAAGCAGGTGTATATTTTCCTTTTACGGTTTCATTGCTTCAAGGAATCCAAATTTCTTCCGAAGTGGAATTAATGCTCTTCTATATCGTTGGCAGAACTGCTTGATTGTTTCGGTTCTTACTTTGATCAACAAACTTTATTTTCTGCTGAGATGTTACACCGTAAAGTTACCGTCGAAAATCGGATAGAACTTATGTGACAACCTAATAGTATGCGTGAAGAGTAGCCTAATGTTACAGGATGTTCTCTTGCAATCAAAAGTCTTGCAGGATTCGACCTCGTATCCACTGCTTTTGGGACAAGATGCAAGCCTCTTACGTCACCAGAGCTTGCTCGCTCCAAACATCCACGACATCATCGGTGCAATGGCCTATCGGCATTCGCCCGCGATATCACCTATGGTAAGCGGTCAAACAACCCTGTTGACGTAATGGGCTAGCATCCTGTAACGGAAGCAGAGGTTGCAGGTTCGAGTCCGCCTGGCGTAAGACTTGGATCACAACAAAAATTTTCTAAGAGCATATAGCCTCTATACTAGTAGTTGTCATCTAAACACATTGACGACAATCACCTGTATTACTTGTCGTCTCGTTCATCGACTTGCTCGAGTGGGCGCCAGCATCGTCTCCATTCGTCCCTGTTGCGTGCCAGAGTGCTCCAATGGATCCTCCTTGCTCGAGGGACACGAAGAGCGTCATATCGGTCGTTCAGAACTTAAACAAAGAAATCCTACCAACGCGTTGGTGGGCGTCCTGGTGTTCTCTTGACATCCCGCGGAACCCAGTCGGTGACGGCTCTCGTCCAGCGGGCGTCTGCGAAGGCCGGCTCACCTAATCTTCGACAACTTGGCCCACGCGACAGCGCCTCCGATCTTCGAACGTCGGCGAAGCTCGGAACTCCGGAGGCCTACTCTCACTTGCGTGACTCGTGTCACTCCGAGCATCGTCCTCTCGATTCCACGCTGCGCGACGCTGATCGCGTGTTCATCCTGCTTTCGTATAGCCCAGGTCTCTGAGGCGTATGTCAGGGAAGGAAGAACGGTAGAGCCGAATAGGTGAGCACGGAGTCGGACGTTCTTTGTCTTCTTCCCGGCTTCTTCGACGCTCTTGAAAGCTCCCCAAGCCGCTCGTTTCTTCCTGCTCAGCTCTGGCGCTAGGTCGTTGGTCATGTTGACTTCGCGACCCAGATACACGTAGCTGGAGCATGCAGAGATGTTCGATCCGTTGAGGGAGAATGGGGTATCAGAAACTTGTCCGTTTCTCATAAACATCGTCTTCGTAAGATTCAGCTGCAGTCCAACGTTCCCACACACACGATCGAAGTGGCCAGCCTTCGTTCCACCTGGCTGATGCTCGGTGTTATGAGCACGATGTCGTCAGCGGAGCGAAGATGGTGCAGTTGCCGGCCGTCCACCTTCACTCCTATGTCTTCCCATTTTAGTTCGCGCATGACGTTTTCGAGGGTGGCGCTGAAGAGCTTCGGGGATATGGCATCCCCTTGCCGAACCCCTCTCTTCACGTCGATGACGACGTCGTTGTAGAATGGAGAGATCTTGGTCGCGAATCCACTGTACAGCTCTCGAAGGACTCTGATGTAGTGAGTAGGAACGCCCTGAGTGAGCAGGGCCTCGAGGACCGCTTCAGTCTCGACGGAGCCGAATGCCTTCTTCAGGTCGATGAACGTAAGACACAGCGCCAGCTTGTACTCTCGCGACACTTCGATGAGCTTCGTTAATGGTATGCATGTGGTCGACCGTGCTGAGTCCTCTCCGAAGTCCTGATTGTACACATGGCTGTTCTTTTTCCAGTGCTCTGCTAATCCTATTCAGGATCACAATAGTGAACAGCTTGCAGACTATGGACAACAGGCAGATCGGGCGATAGTTGCCAATGTCGTGCACGTCTCCCTTCTTGTACAGCAAGACGGTCCTGCTGGTCTTCCACTGAGATCTAGCACTCCGACAGGTAGCGCGTGAAGAGCCGCGCCAGGGTGTTGATGAGCGCTGGCGGGAGGTTCTTCAGGTGTTCGGGTCTGATCCTGTCGGGACCGGGTATTGTACGCTTCTTCACCGACGAGATGCCGTGTCGGATTTTGGAAGGGAGAACGGAGGGAACGACGTATCCATCTTGCAGAAGATAGCTTGGGGGCAGGTTGACGTGACTACCGAAGAGATCGTAGAAGCCGTGGATGACCTTCTCCATGGTCCTTCTGGAAGAGGTGACGGTTCCGTCAGGACGTTGGAGAGCGGTCATCTTGGTCTTGAAGTTGGCGAAGTTCCGGCGGGCATTGCGGATGCTCAACACTGCCTCTTCTGCTTCAGCCAACACTTCCGCCCTTCTCTCCTTGTGATCTTCCTTTATCGCCGCTCTGCATAGCTTCGCAAGCTCGGACGTCAGCTGGTAGTTGCCTGACTCTCGTGCTGATCCACGCTGGCGTATAAGCTCGGGAGTTTCCGGAGACAGGCGTCTCTTGGTGGTCTTCAAGCTCTCGGCTCCCTTAGCACTATCGCGGAGATGGTGCACGAGGTGGTCGTATTCCTCGTCGATGTTATCTATAACGGTATCTTCCCAAAGGCCGGCAAGAGAGGTGTAAAGGTCCCAGTTGATGGTCGTTCTGGGACTCCTCTTCTTGAACTTCACGGCCTTCTCTCTTTGACGCGAAAAGCGGAACCTTGCGCGAAGGAGGCGGTGGTCCGATCCCGTGTAGAACTTGGGGACAACGGAGAAGTCGGTCAGGCAATACTTGCGATTGAAGATGATGTGGTCGATCTCGTTGTGGAACTGGCCACCGGGGGATTTCCAGGTCCACCGTAGGGAGGGAGGCTTCCGGAACTGTGAGTTTCCATGGATGTCCTCGGTCGACATAAACTCAGACAGCCTTTCACCTTGCTCGTTCCTCTTCAAACCGTGGGTTCCGATGTGAAGTTCTTCCGACGACCTTCGCGGTCCGATCTTGGCGTTGAAGTCGCCGACGATCACCTTGTAGAAGGTATGATCTTCCTTATAGAACTTCTCCAGCTACACTTAGAAGGCTTCGACCTCTTCGTCGTCGTAGTCGGATGTTTGGGCATACACGATGAACACTGTCAGAGCTGGCACAGAGCTACATCGCTTCAGTCGCAGACGTCCGACTCGGGTTGTTAGAGACTCGTACGAATCGATGTTCATGGCCAAGTGCGTTTAGACGAGGACACCAACGCCGCCTACTCCGCTGCTGTTTTCGAAGAACAGTTCTTCTCCGGAGTCGTAGGCAGCGAGTAGGGAGTGGTGTCTTCTCATCCCGGTCAATCCACTGAGGTCGTACTTGGTCTTCCTGGCTTGCATCGTCAGGTCCTCGACGGATGCTTCCGATGCGAGCGTGCGGGCGTTATAAGTACAGATCGTCACCCTAGTCCTTCTCAATTTGCGAAGCCTGGTTAGGCCCTGAGATTTTAGCAGCTTCTCTGTACTCGTCCTTTCCATCGCTGCAGAAATGGGGGCTCTTTCGGGATCAGGGGAATGAGGCCCTTTAGTGCTGCTGTGTTTGACTGAAGTATACACGGTAGCTAGTCAGGCTCTGTCGTGCAAGCAAAGAACTCCGGCAGCCAGCCAGACTGCCCGAAGGGGCGGGGCATTTTTAATGCGTAACTTTCAACATTTTCCTTCAAAGTGAAACAATTTTTGTTCGGATTTTTTGCAGTGCTCTTACACATTCTATCTATAAGCATCAGCAGTAGTGGGCAAATAAGTCTTTTGGTGGTACTCGAGAAATTTTAATAGTACGTGGACAATTCCAGAGATCAGAGACGCTGTCGCATGGGCCGCCAAGTCATCGAGAATTAGGTGGGCCGACCGCGTAGTGCGCTTCGCAGACACCCTCTAGACGAGAGCCATCATTGACTGGATACTGCGAAATGTCAAGAGAACACCAGGACGCCCACCTAGCAGCGCGGAACTTCTTCGTGAAAGCCCTGAACGACTGATATGACGCATTTCGTGTCCCTCGAGCGAGGAGGATCCATTGAAGCACTCTAGCACGCGAAAGGGACGGATGGAGACGCTGCTGGCGCCCGCTTGAACAACTCGATGGTCAACGGGACGACAGGTGATACAAATGATAATGAGAACAGGTTATTTGTTTTCCACAAGTAGTATGTACTATATTAATGCAAGAAATTAAAAGATGAGAAAAGATGGAAACAAAAAGACAATTAATTGTGCAATTTTACTTTGATGGAAATACTGTTTTCGTCAGATAATTTTTTAAGTATCCTGTAATCTTGCTAAAGAGTTACCGTTGGAACGTAAATATTCGGAGCCGTGCGGCCAAGACTATAAGAAGGTGGTTGTCGGCACGGCATTGTTTCCACGACGGCATGAGGATAGATATGCACCGGTTTTTCCAAGGAAAACTGCAGCGAGCCGAAGCACAGTTGTTTCCCTTGTTTTCATTTCAAAGGTGAAAATTCTATGGCAAAATCGGCTTTGATTCCTCAATTTCCGTTTTCCGGTTTAAAATTCGGGCTACTAAACACGAGATGGGATGAATAGAAATGTGCTTAAGCCGGAATCTCTACGCAAATTCCGCACATTCCTGATCAGAACCTTTCAGAACTGTTGTCAATGTTATCATTTTGTTTCTCTTACACCTGGAATAAAGCCTTCCATTTCTCGAACCATAGAAAGCCAATATTCCAGAAATATCGTAACAATCCAACACTCACTTTTAACACCGCAAAAGCGCGATCCTATGGGACAATACGCCGCATAAATGATGCGTACGCTTCAGCCAGCCCAAAAATCGATTGTCCCACACGCGCAGTGCTGCAAAATACGCGTAGTCGTCAATGTGTTAAAGCAAATGTTTCCAGTATTCTAACTTAAACCGTCATCTTCTGTCGTTATTGCCATCTATGATAATTTTTGGGCCGCACATGCGCGAAAAACGTCGACATGCGCCTAACACATTGTATCACAAACGCAGCTTCCGACTACGAATGAGGCAATATAAGGCTCTAAGGTCTAATTACACACGCAGTCAGCATCTTGCTGGCTTCCAATTTCTGTGTAGAATCGGAATTGTACCCTAGTCGCGTTGTAATGAGTCACGTTGAACACAGATTTCCTCCCAGAGCCGCGCTATTACGCTAGACGCGTTATATCCGATGCGTCCTGACCGGAGCTGGTTTGTATTGACGAGAGGTAAGCTGGCCGGTGCCGGGAAAATCGACGTTCAATAGGGAGTCGCGTGCCAAGATTCTCAAGAGGCTAAATTTCTAATATCTGGTGCCTTCTCGTGGTAGGATGGCCCTTAACTGATGCCCTGAAGCCGACTGAATCATTCATGCATGCCGACTAATGCCCATCCATGGCGACCATTATGGAAGAAGCATCTGCATCGTAAGTCGGATGACTACCGATATAGAATCCTTCTCCCCTGTTTGTTCTGCCATCGAGAATTTCGCTATAAAACATGCCGAATCCATTCCAGAACCGTAGCTCACCTCTAACGGAGGGTACTGCTTCTGCTATATGAAATTTCACGTTCTCCACTGCATCCCCGAAGTTGTCCACTCATTCCGCACTTGACGTGCTACTCTTCACTCCTCACACGAATTATTAGTCCGACATGCATAAAGTAGCTCCGAGAGATGGTCGGGGGATCAATTGGTATGTAGTGGATGAAGGCTTTTCTAAGTCACAATGCGGCCCAGGGTGGTACACCACAGGGATTCAGCACACTAGCATTGCATAAATTTGGTGTAACACGTCATTTGTGGCACTACTATAAGGTGACATCCCATGGCCACATGGATTGCAAACACTACTGGTTCGTAGAAGGTGGTGGAAATGCATAATACAACATATATAATATCACGCAGATGCAAAAATAAACGTCTAAACACCCTTTATCCCACCTGTGACGTTACATCGAATGCTTCCGACGACTCTGATGCCATTCCTCAGCCGTCTTCACACTTGTGTCGCACACCATACAGTAAACACGACGAGCGGAAGATCTAGAGCTAGGCGCCGAATGTGAGCAATATTGCATTGGCAGCGAAGCAGCGCTGCTACAACGCAATACTAGCAAGCAACACTCTGAAACACTTGCTTCAAGGGTGAAGACCGAGGCATTCGAGGAATCTCAACGCTTCACTTAACCTCGGTGCGGGACGGTCTGCAAACAGTTTAGAATAAGCGTATGTACCAAAAAAGCAGGTTTTATGCCGTAGCAGTCTCCTGCGCGGCAGCACAAAAGCCCCCGATATCGATGCTCCAAACTGCTTAAATCTAGAGAGAACGTCGTGTGGCCTCCCGCCGCAGTGAATTTAGTACAAACTACGCCCAGACGCTTATTTCTACAGCATCGCTCTCCCTTTAAGAGGTTTACACCTTGCATGCAATGTGGACCGCGAGAAGACTCATCGCACTGCATCTAAGGCACAAACGAAAGGTCACCACTTCAGAAGACGATCAAAAAGCAGAATTGATAGCCTCTGTGTCATTTCCTAGCTATGAGAAGCGTAGCCTGTATGTGTTCGACTTATAGACCTCTCAAGGCGTCATTGTGGGCGAACATCTTCAGGCTGACGCTCTCCACCTTCCTCAGCTATGAAGGCATGTGAAAAATCCATCGAAAGCAGGTAGAATGCCGAATCCACGAGCTTTTCAGCAACAACACGCATCACACACTCATAATAGCAATTTATTCATTTCAGTGACAGAAACTGGAGAACGTAAGCTAAGCTCATTGCTCAATGTGTGAGACCACTGACAAGTAAGGAACGCTAAGTGCCTTAATAGGAGATAAGGATGACTAGATCAAGAAATATCAAGTGTAGATCAGATCAATATATGCCACCAATTGTGCCTATTAGTATTAAGTTAAGTGGTATAAAGACTAGGAATAGAACTAAATCAGCAGTAACCAATTCTACCATAATACACAGTCTCTGTACTGCGGCAGAACACAGAACCTCTTCACAATCTCATAGCCGACCATCACAACACACGAGTATATGGAGTTGCTTAGTAGTCTGAAATAAAGCAGAGTCACCTGAAGCACGCAGTTCAACAACCCTCAGCAGTAGGGTGAACTGACAATAAAGAACAGACCCTGGCTGAGGGGACAGCTTTCAGCGGTCAAACTGTCAGCAAAGGGGGAGCTTAATCGGATGACAGACCTACCTCACTCCACTAACGCGGCTAGAGAGAACGCCAACTCGTTTATCTACGCAGTTCTCAACAGCCCAATCCTAAGGACATAAATTTCGAGAAACCTCGAACGCAAAAGAGCTCAGGAGTCGCTTTCATGGAGGCAGCAACGTGAAAATAAGCTAATTGAAGAATAATGGTTGACGTTCGCCGATTTTATTGGGAGTGAGCTAAACAATGATTTCTACAGGATATCCCAGGGGCGATCTGAAAGCGTATCTGGCGTATAGTACAACTTGCGGTGGGCAGCTAATGGTCAAGCAGTGTAATACTTTCCCCAAACAAACTTGGTACCAATTAACCGACCCCGGGAGGGGGGGGGGGGGGGGTGCGATGGAAAGCTTAGTTGGCCTAGCGGGACCCCCCTAGTCCTCGATCCAGGGTGCACGCAGCAGTCGACACCTACTGGAGTATAAACATAATAACGACACCGCGCTAATGCGGCTGTAGATCTGAACATCCGATTCCCCGCCGCTCGGATGGCGTCCTCCATATGTGGTTTCAGAAATGAAAGTTTCCGTGATATAGTACCTCTAAATCTTTCCACAGTGAAAACAGTTGCCGATTTCTTCGACTAGGTCATCCATTTCCATCTCGAAGCAACCACTTCCCCTGACAAAGTGAACCGGAGGGCTCGCAAATAGATGATCAGAGGCCGCAGAAGAGGTTTATGCAGTTGCAAGAGCATTGAACGTCGTGAATGTAGCAGCACATACAATGTAGACGTCGCGCTTGTAGGAGAGCTGGCCGCGCGCTTCCTTATGTTCAGCATGATCTCCAAAGGAACCCTGTGCAACCTAGTTTGAGAGGTGGGGAGGCCACCCACAAGTAGAGCATTTCCTTTCCTCTCCTAGCCCTCACTACCCTTCCTTCTAAATTGCATCAGCCCTACAGCACCATGAATGCACCAGCGAAATGGCTCTCGAGCACATTCACGGTGGGAGCAATGGGGAAAACACCAGTTGGTCACGTCATGTTTTACCCGGAGGGGTGTTGAAAACAGATTGATCTCAGCAGTCCAAGGCGGCAGAGCTCGCGCTACGGTTCTTGGTCTTCTATCCATAGGCTCGCCATAATCACCTGGCGTATATCACCATCTAGCACTAAACAGTTCTGAGTAAGGACGCAGCTTTCGCTATCAAGAATCGGTCAATGGGGGACTATTTAAGGTCCAAGGCAATGCAATCGATTCTCCAGTCATCTAGGAACGGTTCATTTGCATAGTTACGAAAGTATAGACTCAAAATTCCTTGCATTTGTGAGAAGGCTGAGAAGCGCTGAATATTTGCTTAAAATTTTACAGCTGGATTACTTTTACTCATGCTGTTACACTGTTACACATGTACACGCATATGTATTACATATGCATATGACTTCAAACGTCTCCGAGCCAGAGTATCTGCGACACATGCGTTCAGATTGCATCAATTATACCACATAGAGGCCTTATAAAACGCGATCTCCTATGGTGTCGGTTAACGTCTACACTTGCCTCTTTTGCCTCTAAAGGAGCTGTTGGCGTTACGTATTTTCAACCAATGCTCCGATCCAAGTACGGCACGGTAACCACTAGAAGGGGAACGTTAGAGTTGAATTACCGTTATGGGGCAGAGAACTGAAACACACGGCCTTCTTGTAGATTAGAATAGCGTTCTGTCGCCATATATTCTTCCCTTTTTGACATCTTTCTTGAAGATCTCCGTTCCTCGGACTAGGATCGGAACTTCAGTACTCGAAAGACCCAGCGTGATTATAAGTTAGAGCAAGACAGACCTTGGAGCCAGACCCTTCGTGAAGATGTGTCGCTTCTCGTTTCTAATAATCCGTGCTAACGTATCCATGTAAGACGTTCGATGAACCTGTGGTTAAAGAACACTGATTCTGATTCAAATGACATCACGACGGACGACAGCCTCGAAGCAGCTGCCTCGCAGCGCGGCAATGTCCAGTAACTCACCTGCACTCGAATGCGAAACATTTCCATGGGATTTGTGCACACCGTCGAACAGACGCCGCCGAAAGCAGCTGCCACGGCCTGATCTAAGAGCAGGTGACCTTCATCGAGGCTGCGTCGACTCCTAATCTGAACTTTTTAGTAAATGGTGACAAAACTCGGCAACATTACGGAGGTATACATGGCTGGTCCTCACCCAGTTCATGAAGTCCTGACTCCAGTAGTAGGTCGGCCAGAACACGAGACACGATGGCACGTACACCAAGGAAGACGCCACAAACCCACTAAAACGGAGCGGAATTTTAGGAATTTATGCGACGTAATTAAAAAGTGGGGATCATACCGGTAAAATCCTTTAAGTCCATCTATTTTATATATGGCCCTTATAAAACGTAGTCCTAATGTAAGACGGGTCTGCTTCTCCGCTCGCAAGTATTCAATGACAGCTTTGTCGTTACCAGAGATAAACTTATCGGCCTTATAGTACACCATCATGTACTGAGATATAATGTCCGTCGGCACAAAAATGATCTGCAAAAGAATTTTCAAGGCGTCAGATAACCAATCGTTTCCTTGGAAAATACTCGTGAAATATTGTCTCAGACGCGCTACTGGGCATAACAGCGCAGTCGGAGCTGCCGGTTTAAGTGTTCACCCCGAAGCCCGGCTGTTGTTTCGAGCTCTGTCCAAGCCATCTAAGTCTTCCATCGCTCAGACATCGGCAATTTTTAACAGGCATGTCTGGGAAGGATAAAGTAAAATAAAAGAACACACGGTGTAAAGCAGCTCGAAGGATCACCATGTACTCAGTGGTTATCCGCCTTAGTAGGAAGAACATAATGTCCAGTTACATCAGAAATGGCCTAGCTCAATTTACAATAAGGCTAGAACGCACCGGTGCTGCAGAAAATTTTTAATTTCGAACCAAACAAGGCGTTGTGTAGGGATGTCTTGCATGGTGACCCCTCCGAGTCGTACCTAACAGACTTCTCCATCGACTTGCCATTGCATTCTACTGGCCAAACATGCAATCAAACTGCTTCTACGGTATCGCGGAGAGATCGAATCCGTGGCACACATTGCACATTTGACAATTAGCAGATCCCGACTGGTGCAAGTCTAGAGCACGCGGTCCACTCCTCTTTCACAGAATTAAAAATTTAAGAATTTGTACAAGAACCTTTAGAACGAAAACGTTAGGCGCAGTTGTGTATACACTATAGCTACAGAAAGACGGTTAAATCCGTTTGGACACCAGCTACAGTTCGGGGAGTTTCGTAACCCTTTTCATCACAGCGGCCAGTTCTCATATTGCCATCTGCGCCACCGGATATTTCCTTCGCCGTGGCAGCAAAAACAGTACTTTTGGCACCAAACAATTTAACTAGCCTCATGGCGACATAACTTTTGTTTTTCAAGATAAAGACTAAGAATGCGGTCCAGGCGTAGAATGAACTGAATAGTAGGAACATCCAACCAGCAAGTGAATGCCGTGTGCTCGACTTCTAAGTAATGTCGCAAAGACAAATAAACGTGTTTCTACTTAGCGGTGGAGTAAGGTGCAATGTAGACAAACAGAGACATGCCGTTTGCGGCCTTCATTCTTTTTAATTGTAACACCCGTCTCTACCCTGAAGGAAAGCGCACTCATCTAATGTCTATCGTTCTTTACTCCAAGACTCCACTATTACGTGTTGTTCTTATGGTTCTCGTTTAATTCTGCTGCCACCCAACAGAAAGCGGTCAATTCACGCGCCCGCGGGATCCTCCTGCGCTCCATGACCAGGCGCAAACCGTCTCGAAAGGGGCCGTGTAAGGCAGCCTTATATCACGTTCTGTGCTGCAAGAAATTACAAATTTAAAGAGCTCTGGTGTGTTCCAACCTGTAGTGAACTGAACTAGGCCATTTCTGATGTAATTGGGTAACTATGTGCCTTCTTATCAAGGCACATAATCACATAATGCAAGGTGACCACTACGCCTTGCGCCCATGAGCATCTTATGCATCCAGAGAAGCCGCAAATCAATGTAATATATTTCGATGTCGGGCCTTTTACATGTCAAGGCAATCAGAACCTGAACCAGCAATGAGAACCAACCTGTGATGCAAAGCTGGCTGCTCCTCCAGCGACGCAGGATATACCAGCCACAGAGCGCACATTATAGTCGTGATTGAGAACCGCTCGCAGCTTCTCATAGACGGTCGAGTAAATGAAGGAACAGCCGATTTGTGGCACCGTCACCCAGAAACCCTATAAGTACTGTCATTTCAAATAAGCTGAGATGAAATGCAGCTGATTAGGAACGCGGCGCAAGTTCGAATCGGCTCCACTGTACAGCGGGGTTCAGCCTCTCTCTCTCTTATAACTGACAGCATTACCCTAACCGCAAACTCAGATGACGATAGATCGACGTGTGATGCACAAATACAGATGCTAGGATACATCTGAACGTGTATGCCTAGTAGTATAGGAAAGCATAAGGTGGCGCTATGCAGTTTAGGGGCGGGGGGGGGGGGGGGCGGACGGTTGGGCGCGCACTCCCTATTAGACATGAATCTATTCGATGTGCAGCCCAGGGTAGTGTGCTGTGGCTTCCTTGCAGTGGTCCATCCTGGCTCTCAGACTTTGCTGGAATACGAAACTGCAGTAAGAAAAAGGAGTAAGAAAGGTAATTACAATAGCGCATCGCCTCTCCCTCTGAACCATCGGAAACGCTAATCTAAAATAAGGGGACGTTCAGAGCTCCATCGCGGCGCGACGCGATGTGATTATAAGCACCCATATCGACTATTCCTGCTGTCCTATCGATATAGACACTTTTCATTTCGTCGCGCCGTGCCGCGATGCTGCTCTGAACGGCCCATAAGGTGGGTGCAATTTACCGTACAATAATAGTAAGGCCCCCGTTGTACTTCCGCGAGGCGCCGGCGAAGGGTCGCGGCGGCAGTGTTCCGCGGGTGGCTATGCAGTTCGTAGCTACCCGCACAACACTGTCGCCGCGACCCGTCCCGACGCGACGCGGGAATATATACGCCTTAAGGTATATGTTATACTTCGGCGACAGTTCACGCGAGCGGCTACGCATGTCGGGCGGCTGCAGCGCACTGCGTGGCACCCGCCCAGCAATGTCGCCGGAGTATATCACATACCTAAGAGTGGTCCTGTTTACGTAAGCATAGGACTGCAATGTGATGCTTTGTACGCAACTACATAAATTACGTAGGCGCGGGTTAGGAGAGGGGGTGGGCACTTCGGATCAACCCTAGTGCGAGGAGGGCATTCCCTTCTGACTCTTTAACAACGGTGGAAAAACTGAAAGTAAACCCATATACAAAGAGAATACATGAACTAGCTTCGAGAGGACAGTCGCAATTTACTAAATGGGAGGAGCCACACTGTTTACATTTGTTTCGCTTTTCTAGCGATATTCCCTCCCATTAGGATAGGCACTTCCTCATAGAAATGAATTTCCTTGACGAGTTGCACGACATGCTAGCTTACACTTGACGATAGGCTAGCATGTCGTGCTTTCCTTGATGTAGTTCACCTGGCTCTAGGATTTTGTTGGGAAATTGGAGCTCCTCGCTAACAGGCGTTACAACAGTACGCGTACCCCACACCATATACCAAAGTCGGGAGTGGATCTATGGCCACTAAAACCAGATCGGAATAGATTTTGAGCGCGAAGCTTGAACTGGAGCAGCGCCTAACAATGAGGCACGCATATCTCCATTTGATGACTGAGAGCGCAATAAAACCGCCTATTCTAGGAAGTGCGCAGCCGCTGCTCTTCGAGCGCAGAGCCAGGCTACGGAAGGGACTATCGAGTGTGATCCATCAAAGCTGCTGTGTGGAAACTCTTCGAGCGCAGAACCAGGCTAGGGAAGGGAGAGTGGTCCATCCAAGCTGCTCCTGTGGAAACCGCTTTCGTCGCCCAGGGGAATCATCAACGACATTCATCAACGACTTACGCACTTGGGTTCTGCAGAAGCGCATGCAGCTAGATAAATGCGCACAGAACACCAGAAAATTGTGTAGATGTCAAAACCCCTCAAATCTCAACGTCCGCAATAGAACCAAACCCAGACCTCCTTCCCATGAAGCAAACGCCACCATCCAGTACGCCACGATCAGCCTGACATTGGCGCCACCGCGGGCGTACAAGAGACTGATGCGCATCGATCGAATGCCCACGTTGACGCTGACGCAGCCCGGCCCACGTGTGCGCCGCATCGAACAAGTGTGCTCCAGTTCCAACCCGTTCTTATACCATACATCTATTCCGATCTGGGGCCGGATTCATCAACGACTTACGTGACTTTAACGGAGAACTGTAAGCTTATCAAGCGATATGGTGAGCGATAAGCCACGTTAAAAGCTCAGATAACGCGGCTTATCGCTCACCATATCGCTTGATAAGCTTACAATTCTCCGTTAAAGTTACGTAAGCCGTTGATGAATTCGGCCCCTGATTCAAATCAGTTTCTTTAAGCCTCAAGTGGCTGGTATCGAGGTTGTAAGCTGTAAGCTGTTTGATCGAACGCAACATCCACACCTCTTGGGACCGATCAGCACTCCCGTTTAGCCGGAATGAGCCAGTCGCTGATATCAGCATGAAACCAGTTAAGCTGATGGGCTTGATAGAAACGATTCCAGTCAGTTTCCTTAAGCCTCAAGACCATCAACTTAACTGGTTTCATGCTGATATCAGCGGCCGGCTCATACCGATATACGGGTGAGTGCTGATCCACGAGGTGTGGATGTTGCGTTCGATCGCACGGCGCCGGTGGTGCAAAAGCGTAGAGCATTCCCGCCCGGTCAGAGGGAGGTGCGGGTTCGAGCACCGCTCTGCGCTAGAGGTTTTGATCGCAACAAAAAACATCATTATTCCGATCTGGTTCTAGTGGTCTTAGCAATCCCCCAAAATCGGTATCCGTGTCTCAGCTACGGTACGTCGTTCTACATGAGCCAGTACGTTTAGTTATGCTTGGTTCCAAGTTTTTGAACAAATTCTCTGGATATTATAGAAGAGGAAGGTGATGGAGCTCTTCCCTGAACTGCACCCGAATTTCATCATAAATTATCGCAGGTAGCACCACGTAATAAGAAACGCTCCCACTGAAGAGCGAAAAAGGCTATGCCAGACCAAAGAGAAGAACCAACTCTGAATAGTCCTCTGAAGCCCTCTTTTTTCGAGATCGAGATGAAAGCCTCTAAGGTGCTTCTGTAGACGGTGTGCTGCTTCTGCAGCAACAAGCGACTTCTCAATACAGCGAGTGGATATAGAGTAGTACGCACGATCCATGTGCTTGAAAAATCATAAGCGATTATCACCATGAGAGCATCACGTCCTTCAGCTAAAAATTTTCGACCTACCTAGCCAGAGCAGTCGGATAGAACAACGTCAGATCCATATGATTCCACTCGATCACCTTCAGCGGACCGTGTCGACCTGCCACAATCTGAAGCTCATCGTCGCCCGGTGGTAACGGGAACCGTATCGACGGATATTCGGCTACGTCAGCACATGGAAACGGCTCGAACGGAATCGACATCCACTTCGAATAGTGCGGCGGACCTTCGGCACCTGAACAAACACGCAATCAGACAGCGAGGACACGAGCTGGCAACGCTCGCATGCGAACAAAAACTGACCGGCCTACGACCTCCGTCAGTCAAGAGGCAGCTATGCTCCTCACCGCTCGGCCACTCACCACCTCTCCCCTGTTCCGTCGATTCATTCTTATCAGACTTCCAATGAACACTCATATAAACGCACCAATAGCAGTCAGTAGTCTTCATGATGTGGCCCCTTCCAGTAAAAAACGCAGTCGATTTCGAATATTTAATCATCATGATCGAGAATAAGTTACATGCGTAAGAATGAGATTGATTCAAACACGACGAAGCACTACTGCAGAACAAGATGTCCAGCTCAAGTCAAATGATCTGCAGAGAGAATCGGACCACTCACGCCAGAGAACCCTTTCGAGAGACGGGAATACGGTAAACAGACCCAGCAAAACTCGTAGATGTTTACATTTCAAAGGGAGGAAAGATTCGAGAATGAAACTACACATATGCGATGGACAATGCGAATCACGCGTAATAGTTGAGACTGGCTTTCTTCTTGGCTTGCACCTCTAGTATGGCGTCCATAAAATCTTCGTGAACGACTTCTGTGGCGTCACGCCGCAAGGCTATCATACCCTAAAGCTAGCGACGTCAACAGAAGAACATACTGGAAACTAAGATAAATTGCGAACAACAAACGCACCGCCTCAACGCATACCGCTTTACACTGGGCTCCGTTGAAGTCATCAGTACAACGCGCCAGTTCTTCGAAGTTCACGTCTTTGCTGAAGCAAACAACAATATAAAATGCCATCATACAAGGCACATAAACGTAATCTCCTGTAGTTTTATCCCGACCTTTTCAATATTTTCAGTTAGGGACTAACGCTTGGTAGTGGAACGACTTTCCTTCACTCCAGGAAACCCATGGTCAAGCGTGTTTCTACCGCCCATTAAGCCGGCGAAAGCTTACAGCCAAAGTGCACCCGAATGAGAAACCAAAAGGAAGCTAACCCTATTACGATAGCGTACACAAAACTTTGAGGAGTTGAGAACTGGGCGCCTTCTTCAGTGTTACTCGGATCTTCCAATCCACTCACTTCTTCCAATAATTTCTCACCCTGAGACTAAAATTACTCGAAAATGCAGTAGAATTCGGTTTCGAGCTCGGGTGACAGTGTAGCCGAATAGCTGAGCATGGGCTGTATATTTTGCGTCTTTTCCATTACTTCACAGACGCTCTTAAAAACTCACATGCAGCTCGTTCTCTATTTCAACGTTTCCAGACAAGCGGACGAAGTCGGACATCGTTTTTTCCGCTTGACTGAGGACCAATCACACCCCTATCCCCCTATATATAGAAGAGGAAGGGTTTTTTGTCCGATGTTAGCCACCCGCACTTCGTATACTGCCAAGCCTCGCCGGTTTAAACAGCCAAGTTTGGGCCGCAACCGACGCTGGGTTGTGGTATCCCTAGCGCGGCTCGACATTGGGATGGGCTACTTACCCCACGTGGCTCACCAAATCCGACGCTGGTTGAGGTATAATTGACGCAGTCATCCAATTCGATCTTTACACTCATGTTACCCATCCCAGGTTTCACGTTAGCGAACTCCATGTCAACGGATTACGTCCTCGTAGAATGGCGATGTCAGTCGCAAATAGATCGCACAGCTTTAGAATTGTTACTATGCAAAAATGTGGTTCCGTATCTCTTCTCTGCTTTCCTTGTTCTCGAGGGGTGTTACAACTCGATAGTACATAGTTATAAAAACTCCGCCAGACCAAAACCTCTACAATCACTTCATTACCGACCAGGGATGTGCGCAAATGAAATTTGAAAATTCACAAAACGTAATTACAAAAAACCGCCGTAAATCGTAAACCGTAATTCGTAAGAGTAACCTGACCTGTAGTGCAGTACAACTAAATTTCCGGAGGTTTTTTCTACTAATGTTAATCATGATGTGATGTGATTCAATATTTATTTGTATGTCGTGTTATTTTCACCTCAAGTTGAACAGTTTTCCTACCAAAGTGCTTCACTTTTTCACGTCTTCATCTTCATCTTTCAAATCAAACCAAGCCCTTGCATGGTATTCCAACAAAAAGCCTGCATCGTTTGAATTTTCATTAAATTCCTAAGTTACTAGCAGTTTTTCAGCTTGCGTAAAAATCTAGGATTTAGCAGAACAACTGCGAAAAAGTCGCTTTCAAGGCAAAAAATTTTTTAAAAATCATTTTACCACTGGCCAGTGCTGCGAAAACAGGAACTGTGTATGCAGGAATCCAACAAACATATTGACTCATATGAAAGGATTGCGCCATGCGTACTGAGTGAACGCATTGCGCAATCCCGTCAGGCGCAATCCAATCGTGTGATGCACTGAAAAAACTCTCTTTTCTACGTTTTGAAGCAGGCCCAGGAAGGTCTTATTTATAAATATAGCCGGCTATGCGCGTCATTTATGGTGTGTGAGGTGCCACCGCACAGCTGCCTCATGACATCGTACTCTACGCCTGTTTTAAGTACTCTGGCGTTCACAAGCGTCGACCGTCGGAGAAGCTGCAGCTGGAGTCGGGCTGTCGCGGTTCGTGGAGCACCGAGACGCGACTCGTACTGCGCCAGTGAGAAATCTAATGGATCTGACAGAACCAATAAAGCTGCATGGTGACCGTAATAGTCGTATAGAGAGGCAGTAATAGCCAAAATAAGAAGTAGCAGTAATATTTGTGCACTACTTGACGGTGTTGCGGTGGTATATCTTCCGGCAGGGAAGTCCGCAGCATTTCCAGACGTTCAGCAACCTACGGGCTGAATGAAACCTGCTACTGGGAGCTTTAAATAGGAGTTTCCTATTGTCCCTATTATAAAACATCTAATATAGAAGACAGTGACACCACTCTGTTCGAAAAAATGGTATCACTGAGAGAATCTATTTTTGATTGCGCATTTCCAAATGCATAAAGTGATGACAGCTCATGTAATAGCTTCGAACTTTGTACTACACACATCCCAAAGCAGCAACAGGTTTGTTTGCAAAATGTCAATGGATCTTGAGATGATTCAAATCAGTTTCCTTAAGCCTCAAATGGCTGGTATCGAGGTCGTAAGCTGTCATAACGACTGGTATCGAGGTCGTAAGCTGTTTTGTTGCGATCAAAACTTCTGTCTTGAGATGTCCAAAATGTCTCCAGAAATGCGCTCGATCTTAGCCACGGTCATATGAATGCGATAAAGTCATTTACTCTGCCAAATGTTTCGTTGAAAATGGATATCCATTGTTCAGGTAGAAAAGAAGTGGCCACAGTCATTCCACACACCAAATCGAACACTTGTTAAACAATTTGATTCACCACTGTTTTCTTTCCGGTGTTTCATTCCTTACGTTTCTCCGTTCTCTGTTACTTTTCTCCTCCATCCCTGCTTTTTCTGCACAGAATTGCCGAACATCGCTGGTAACCATTGCTCGGCAAACAATGTCCCTGTTCTCAGCCTGACTGCAGTGTTGCGAAAGTGAAACCGCGTCTGTTTGTAGTGTTTGGGAGGAAGTTTTCACCCTGTCGCAATGAATTGTCGTGGTCAGAGTTTTCCAAAAAAAAAAAAAAAAAAAAAAAAAAAGACGGCTCCATGGTTCTGGACCACTGCCGATCATCGACCGGTAATGTCGCCCGTTGCAGTGACGATTCGTACATAATGTCCCGCAGTCCAATACGAGTTGGGACTAATCCTGATAGGCTTGGATATCTTCTCCTAGCGGAAGCCCATTATACTAGGATTCTGCTGGAATAGAAGGCTCAAGTACGAAAAAAGCAAAAAAGCCATAACTCCACACGCCCCCCCCCCCCGCAGTCCGCCAACTCATATTGCTCCGAAAACGCATCAAAATATAGAATTGGAGCGATTATAAGCCGATATCCCCGTGACGCTCAGCTGCGAATGCTTAAATTAGGCGCGGAATACGGTATGATGAGGCAGCTGTGTGCGGTGGCGTATCACGCACCCTAAATTACGCGCACAGCCGGCCATATTTATAAATAAGACCTTCCTGGGCCTGCTTCAAAACGTAGAAAAGAGAGATTTTTCAGCGCATCACACGATTGGATTGCGCCTGACGGGATTGCGCCCCCATAAGACCGTCCAGGAACACCCCCATAGCAGGCGGTTAAAAAACTTTTCACCGCTTAAACAATGTGGTCATATTTCTTGCACAACTTTTGTAGTCGCTTTAAAATGGGAAGGTTAACGTATTCGTTAAGGCAACCTTTTGAGGCATCTTCAGTTTGATAACATAGACAAGATAATTTTGATTTAGAAGATATCTATTTGATTTAAAAGTAACCCCATATGAGTTGCGAATAAAGAAGAGCGCGGATAAAGTTTAATCAGGTTCAGTTTGAGTTTGCAGAAGTCCATTTTAAACGCAGAAATGAAAACGTTATATAAACCGCTGCACGGGCCAAATTCATCAACCGCTTATGACCCTCTAACAGCAAAAATACCACCAAACCCCTAATATGACATTAGCATCAGGTTTGGCGGTGTTTTCACCGTAAGAGGGCGATAAGCAGTCCACGAATCTCGCACCAGGAAGGTAATAACACATCCCTTACTTAACGAGAGGGTATCAAGCAATAAGGGTATCAAGCAGTAACCACAGTGCGATACTCGAATCCAAAAGTTCTATTAATTGCAGAGATAGGGGCGAAGCTATTCACGTAATTTTAGAAGTACTCTCAAGTTCTGAACCATCGTCCGACAACATAAGCTATGGCGGTGACCTAAACCTATCTAGAGCGCCGGATTTCCACGCAAGTTTCCCTGCACTTGCCCGATTTCGAATACTATTAGGGGGGCCAAAAGTAATGAGACACCCCATGCCGTGTCCATATTTTTCGTGGCTGGAGTCTGGTTTCGTGCTTGTCGTATTTGTATGTTTGTATGCTACTTACTGAACCCTATCTGAGAAGTTGCCACTTCCGCCCTTTCCAGAAGCATGCCAAAAACCCCATGCTGTCTCATGCCGAAACCCCAGTCTGACGAGTCGACCTGTGTCGCGCAAATCTCCCCCAATTCCCAACCCCGAGCAGCCTGGGCTCAATATTCACGCAAGATGAGAAGTACGTCTTCTACCTTAACCCTGCCAAGCAGCGAGTCTGGCTGAGGCCTGGTGACCTGTTACCGACCTTCGTTCGGCGAGATGTTCACGGCGAGAGGCACCTTTGGAGCTTTTGGGTCTGCGCCCATGGATCGGTTTACCGGAGGCTGTTTCCCAAGAGCACTACGATGAACTCCAAGGTCATGGTGAACAAATTAAAAGAGATGAGCCGGCGACTCGCTCTTATTCATTCGCTGCGCTTCAAGAAGGTTCTCCTCTTCGACAACGCCGCACCCCATCGGGAACAAGTAACCACGGATAAGCTTGGCCAGCTGGGCTACGTTCACATGCCTCACCCACCGTATTCGCTGGACATCTCTGCATGCGACTACCACTACTACTTGAGCCTACAGGACTTCCTAGTCGGAAGGGACACAAGAACCCAAGCAGTCCTTGACAACCATATCGAGCAGTTGATCAACACCAGGCCCAAGCAGTTCTGCAAGGATGGGATCAGGAAGTTGGCTGATCGATGGCAGCAAGGTCCTTGCCCTTAATGGCAAATACATTCCTCAGCATCGTCGAGTTGGAATTGAGTTATAAGGAGATAAAGATTTTTTTCATTTTGTCTCATTACTTTTGGCCCCCTCCCCCCTAATAAAATATGGCACTGCTATTTATTAATCCTCTGCACTCGCTCGGGCCACCCTTCTCCAGTTCTGTAACAAACGTCTGCTCTCCGAGTCTGCACCATCCTAAACGGATTAGCTACGATGAACACGATACCTCAATCACACCACCAAAAATGGAGATCTAAACTGTCAAAACTATTTCGACCTTTTCTTGAAATGCCACACGCTCGATTTTATGATGTTATATTTGTATATCGGATTGCTACGCCTTATGCGTGCAACGTGAACCGGTAGAAACATCAGTGGTTTATCCCCTCCACATGAGAGCAGCATCTTTCTAGATACCGCTTCCAATGGTACTTGATCGAGAATTTGCATCAATCGTGTTACCCTCGTCCGCGTCTTGTTACCAACAGGACGCGGATCTAGAGTACTCCTCTCCCTTTCTATAAGAAACGGCCTCCAATGTCTTTCTGTGGACTGGAATGGAACAACGACAGTAGGAATGCGACGCCACTTGATTGTTGATCAAAGATCACATTTACGATTTACGATCCAAAATGTCGTAAATCCTAAATCGTAATTACGCACACCCCTGTTACAGACAGTCAGCACCTCTGCTAAAGTAGGTGAAATCTTAAAGCGTTGTAATTTCAAGCACCTTTAGAGATCTTTCCGAAGAAAACTGACAGCTTTAAAGACTGCAACAGTTGAAAATAGACGAAAAAACGAATGAGAATAAGCAAGTGCATAAAGGAAAATATTAGAAAAAGTACCCACTTCACATTCATTTTTCTCGAATGGATTTGCATGATGCGTGCTCGAGCGTCTTCATTCGGATGCGGCAGCTCAATCTTCCTATCAAGCCGACCAGATCGCAGAAGCGCCGGATCAAGGACATCGATTCTATTCGTCGCGGCAATCACCTAGAGTAACACACCGCATGACTAACGAACCCCGAGAAAAATGGCACGCGGCCAAACTGAATGAAACTGCAAATTCTCGCCTTGATTTCGTCGTTCGGCTGGAAACCGTCAAGCTGATTGAGCAATTCTAACATAGTACGCTGCACCTCACGATCACCAGCTTTCTCAGAATCGAAGCGTTTTGTGCCTGAAGCCATAATGTCACTGTTACAAAGCCGGCAAAGCAGGGATGAACTAACCGATAGCATCGAGTTCGTCAATGAAAATGATCGCCGGCGCTTTTTCTTTCGCCAACGCAAATGCGTCACGCACGAGTTTCGCTCCGTCTCCGATGAACATCTGAACCAGCTGAGGACCGGCAAGCTTCAGGAACGTCGATTTTGTTTGCGCTGCTACCGCACGTGCCATCATCGTCTTACCAGTACCTGAAGTGAGGGATTCCCAAGAAGGTGACCTTCACAAGCACAATCCACTTACCAAGGAAAGGGTCTGAAGCGTATGTCTCAACGGGGGAAGCGACTCATATAGGAAGAATCCCCACCCCTCAATTAGTATGAAAATGTGTTTATTTTTTGCCAAGTCGTTAAACCCAAGGAGTAGGGGTCACAATGGGGCAAGGCGCATCACGAGTTTGGGGTCTTGTACGCCCGCGATGTCCCTACCGGCAAGCGGCTCTGAGCGCAGTGGGAGTGCGGTTGCTTCGTTCGAGGAAAGTCGAGGGTGTGGTTCCTCTTCGCTGCTGCATTTCTGCATTTCAACTGATTGGTTGAGATTTGGGGTATTCTGACGTCTATACCATTTTTAGACGTTTTCTGCGCATTTTCCAGCTGTACGCTGTGGAGAATACCTTTCTTGCGACTTGTTTATTACTGACCGGTTTTCTAACCACAAGACAATGAGAAAGCTATTAAACATAATGATGTATAAACGCTCAACACCAGTGATAGACAGTCACAAAGCGCATGAAACAGAAGCACTGGTCACAATGCGGACAGCGTGTAAAACCTACACGCTCCTCTCAGTTTGATTCCCTACATGTGCCAATGACATCGGTAAAAACCATCCTGCTCGGGTTTTTAAAGAGACCAGGACGTGACGTCGTATAACCAGCTTTGAATCAGGCATAAGCAACCAGCTTTTCCATGCGAGGATGCTACAGGATTCGGCACATCAGCAACACGACCCTCAACGTCATTATAACAAATCAAAAGGAAGGTCGTGCACAATGACGTGGGAGTGAAATCGTTTCAAAAGCGACTTCATGTAACTGAAGAGGCCCACGTCAGCTGTCTGGCTGAATCTGGCCGGTGGCACCCGAAGGTATAGTCCCAATACTCAAGGTCTTTCTTCGGGGTATAGTAGCTTGGATCGCCACGTGGTTCGAGAAACCGGTCCATGAGTCCAGAATAACAGTACAGTTATCGGGCATCTGTGGGACAAAGACATGCTCAAAGAAAGAGAGCACAGTTTGAGTCGTCATGATATGGGAGTAACCTGCCATGATAAAACGATTTTTCGTCTGGAAGATGCCGCTTTGTGGAGAGCAGCCACTTTTCTCCTGAAGCTGTACGAAAAGCATATCGCCTAGCTTTTCCGCGGCAAAAAGAAGCGGCATTACAGTGAAGCTGTGAGTGATGCCGATGATGACTGCACCACTCTAACAGTGCTCCTCTCTCCCTTGTAGGACAGGTTCCTTGTCAAAAGGTGGGCCACACTTCAGCGTGAGCAGGTGGATCACCACTCGAGCATCGGCGGGCATTGTTGGTGTTAGGTTTTAGAAAACCTCCAGCAGACCTCTGATTTCCAGGTAACAGGCAAAGATTAGGGAAAGAGTGTAGGTCGATGCCGTTGAGGTTAATTTGCGGGATCCACACACCCCGTTTCTCATTTTAACCACCTCCGACGTCACATCCTGCTCTCTTTTGGAAATCCGAGTAAGATGCCTTTTCCCGATGTCATTGGTCCATGTATGGAAGCAGACTGTGAGGAGCCTGTAGCCCCTATACGTTGCCCGCATCGTGCCCAGTGATGCTTCATGCACTTTGTACGTGTGTATCACTGGTGTTGAACATTTATACATCACCATGTTGAATACCATAGCATGCAGCTGGAAAATGCGCAGAAAACATCTGAAAATGGTACAGACGTCAGAATCCCCCAATCCGAACCAATCAGTTGAAATATAAAAATGCAGCAGCGCAGAGGAACCAGACCCCGACCTTTCTCGCACGAAGCAACCGCACTCCTACTAGGCTCCGAGCCGCTTGCCGGAAGGGGCAGCGCGGGCGTACAAGACCCCCAAATTCGTGATCCGCCGTATTCCATTGTGACCCCCACTTCTTGGGTTTAACGACTTGGCTAAAAATAAACACATTTTCATTCTAATTGAGGGGAGGGGATTCTCCCTATATGAGTCGCTCCCCCCGTTCAGATATGCGCTTCAGACCCTTCCCTTGTTAGCGTTGCGCTCCTACAAAAACGGTGCGCTTCTATGCACCTTGAACTCCTTTGCTTCGATGCAGTGGAATATCATACCACCGAATAATCACCAATATAGGAATTTAACTGAATGAAAATGAATAAAGGAAAATTCCCCTCCTTCTCTAAGAGACAACCTATACTATAACCTCTATGTGAAGCTCTGTTCCTTCTCCATTTGTGATAATTTGTGACAGGTGACCTCTCCCCTACATCCGACTGCTTTCTTATATGTTCTCTCTTTTATGTTTCTTTACATGTTCTGTCTCCTTAAACTGAAATATACATGGCGGTGCTAACTGCCAGCTTAAGTGTGCCCCACTCACTCTACTTTTATGAGCTGTACCTATGCTTTCAGCAGCTCAGAAGTTAGCTGTAGAAGCCCATTATCGTGTCTCTCTCATGGAGGAATGACACACTTAATCGACCCCGGAAAATCCGACATGTTAAGCACTGGAGGTACAGACAGCAGAGAACATTAACCCGTGAGCAAACCCTGCCTCGCCATTTCGAAGCTTTTGAAAAATATAAGAAGGCTGAACAAATTAGTTGATGCGCTCCGAGAGACAAAACAAAGCTATTCATTAAGGCCAAACAATCTTAATCGCTACTCTTCATTATGTTTTGAAACTTCATTAACAGAAACTTCTAACTCGAAATCAGAAAGGTTCACATGAGGGTAGCGTTGGTCGACAAAAGCAGCCACCTAACACGATTCAACCCATGCCTCTCCTACAGGAGAACTTAGAAAGATCACCGGTCACCTCCTCAATCGTTCCACCGAAGCCTTTCCCCAAAACTACAGTTGCAGAGATATACTAAGAAAATGGAATATTCATAGCGTAGACAGATGCAGGTGACGAACCTGGAGGGCCATACAACAAGACTCCTTTTGGCGGATGGATGCCAAGATTGACGAATCTGTCCTTGTGAGTCATGGGCAGGACGACCGCCTCAATGAGCTCTTGGATTTGCTTATCGCACCCTCCAATGTCTGAGTACTGCTCGGACGGTCGCTCGTCTACCTGAAGCAGTTACAAGGCCTTGGTAATGATCCCCAATGCTGACAGAAGAGAGCAGATTCGAATAGCACAAAAAAAAAACTAAATAACTCAAAACCCAACAAAATATTGATTAAAAGCGACTTATGGCTGCGACACAAACCTCCATAGCCTTCACACGCGAGTCATATTCAGCTGGAAGTTTCTCCAGGATGAGGTACGAGTCCTGCAAAGATCAAGGGCTAATCAAACATACGCTGTAACTCCTATAAAGCTAGCCAGACCTTGTTTACTCCTACAAGGTCTCCGGGCTTCAGTTCAGACGGCTCAACAAGCCCAACAACAGGGAGAAAATACGTCGCCCTGGTCGATGTTTTTATGACGGCGCACTTGGTTTTGTGTGCATCCAAGTCAACATTTGCTCCTGAAACATCAAGAGGCAAATTCCTTTGAAACGCACAGCTCTAGAAATGAAATGACGGAGACGGTGGCAGAACCCTCCTCACCTTCCTCTTCCTGATTATCTTCTAGATCCAAGAGTTCAACAACATTCGAAACTAGGTAGGGTAGCGTTTTATTCACCTATAAACTCGAAGTATGGAAAACTATAGCAGATTTTATGGTAAGATTGAGCCACAAACCTTAATTCTCTCATTATTATCCTTTATACGCTCTTTCAACATTGAAACGGAGTGGTTGATTCGTTGCACTTCACTTCTCATAATACGAATCTCGTTATCCAGCAGATGAGTACGACTTTTGATGTCATCGGGAGCCATGCGCAGAATCTCCTCATCCAAGGCCTAAACACCAAAACTGAACTGCCTAAGTTCATTCACCCGTAGAATTTTGAAGGAGAAATGACGACTGTCCCTCTTGATCGACCCATATCTCAGTGCGTACTGCGCGAACATTTAGTCCACGTGTTTCTGTTATACATCAAACTGCCATATTAGAGGCACTCGCCGTTAAAGGCACGCTCAGAAACATGGGGTCGAGTATACCATAATGAGTTAGAGTCGCGCGAAAGAGTTCTCCCCATTAGATGCAACTTGTTTTGGGACATCTTTAGCCGTACGATTAATCAACTAAATCGAACGCTTGAATAACCACGAATGTATTTTGGGACAGCAAGATCACCATGCTAGAGAGCTCACCGTATATCTAAGCAAAAGTGAGGAGAGCAGCACCGGAAACTTTCAAGCTAGAAACTAAGATAAGAGGATGTCAAGGAACCTCAAGCAAAACGGGTTGGGGGTACTTCTTAGGAGTTCTTTGCATTTTTCCTTACCGGAGCTCACTAAACTAACGCAATCCTAGTTAGACATGGGCCACCGCTAAGAAAGCGAAATATTACATCTGTCCGTAGGATACATCGAAAATATTTAAGAGTATGGGGACTGACCCGCCCCTCCCCTGCCCTAATCCGTATTATGTCTGAACCACTGGCTAGCGCTGGTTTGACGAAAACCTTCCACAATGTTAAAATTTCCGATGAAGTATGCGACGAGCTTGTCACGATGACAGACAAGCTGACGCGGAGGAGAGCACAGAAACCGGGTTTACGTGAGTGACCATGCGTAGTCTCGGAGCGGACAGTAGCCCGTTTAGTACCGAAAGCTTGAATTATTTATTTCCTACTGAAGCACTGAATCCGCAGTGCTGGAATACTGGAAGCCGTTTGTGTAAACTAGAACTTTGCGAGTGAGCCTGTTCTGCACATTTTCAATGGCATAGATATCTTTTTTTTTTTTCAAAAACGAAGAAAAATGTTACACTTGATTCATCCATAAGTTGTGCGGATTTGTTAGTTTTGATTTGAACTTTGTAAACTTTATTAACTTTGATGAGGACTAATTTTTTCTCGTAGTCAAACTCTGACAGTATTAATGCTCGTAAAACAACTGTGCTACACATAAATCAGAAATGTTTGGAAAATCCCTTTGCCATAGTGACAGCTTATGTCCTTCACGGAATCCGCCGCAATTAAGGCATCACCATTATGAGAATAGATCTGGGGTTCGTGTTGCTGTTTTTCGGAAACTATGTATATTCCAGTTAAGCGCCAAGTCCAGAAGTTAATTGTATGCAGCACGGCGGATTCCTGGGTCGCAAACAAATCGTTTTTGACCACAACCCAACCCTGAATGAGGAAAACTCGTTAGCATGTGTCCTACTTTTAAGTGAACTCTTTATTAATGAAATGGGTGGTCTCTATCCTCCATTTAAAGCTGTGTAACCGCTCACCCCTTCTCATCATTGTTTATCTCCCTCATGTCTTCTGCAGTTTGTTTGCTTCACGGTTTTATTCATATTCGTGCACGTTCGGATAACGTTTTCTCGCTGCTCCAGCGCAACACTGCTTTCAGGAAAAAATAGCCCCCATTCCATCAGAGCTGAAGAAAGCACAATGGCCCTCCAGGAAGCCTATCGAAAAACATGATGAGTCCCTTGACTGAAGCACTTGTGATGCAGTCGCGTCAGTCTCGTGGTACCGCCACGACTCGGGAAACTCGTCCGTACTTTGTTAGCATACGCATAACGGCGAGTTCAGGAACGCCAAGACTAGCGATTAGCAAAGCGGCAAGCTTTCGGGATTGCTCGAACACAAATTATATTGGACTCCGCGGAATGTTTACATTCGTTCCACTCCACAACACTTTTCCAGAACAGTGACTGCCGCAGCACAACGCCTATTTCCTGATAGGACTTGAATGTATTGCGAAGGAACATTAACAACTATGAAAGACCAGCAGATTATACAGAACATACGTAAAAACAAGGAAGAAAAAACACCTACCTCTTCAACTTCCATCTTCTCCGGCCCGCCACCTACGTCTCCTTTTCCGGGCGTCTTCTGTGTGTCGGACATGGCGGTCTAAACAGAGTGGTAGAGTCGAAAAAACGGCGCTATTGCTACGCGTAATATCACTGCGCATCTCTATCATAACGAAAGACAAGAGGATCGGTACTATGCTCAGGACTGCCTGTAGAAGAACTGCCTTGGATTACTCATGTCAGATCTTACTCGTACTGTTAGAAGAAAAAAAGCCTAACGGGTATGGAGAAACATGACACGATCCAAATGCATGCACATACCAACTCCACTTCTCGAACTCGGGCGTCACCTTGGTAAGAAGATGCGCACATGGATTACGATGAAAGGTAACTTGTCTCGCGTCGTAATTTTTGCTTAAAAGGGAAGGAAATCAAGTCGCGCGCGCTGTATATCATGGGATACACCTCCGTACGAAGATTCTAAATGTGCTCCATATCCGTAGTGGAGATCGGGAAACGGAGCTGCTCAACATCATCTTCAGTTTAGCCCGCACGCGCTCTGTTAAGAACCGCAAACACCGTTGGTGGCCGGCCGTGCTGGACGAGTGAATAATAGAGAAGGGGTCAATGTGGCTCGGGGGGGGGGGGGGTCACCCCCCTACACAACGGTTTGTGCTTTTGAAACCGGAATTTTTTTGCAGCACTGGTGTGTTCTACCCCTACAGTGAACTGAGGTAGGCCATTTCCGATGTAATTTCACACACACGTATCCTTTACTAAGGCGGACAACCACTGAGTAGGGGGGTGACCCCCCCCCCCCCCCGAGCCACATTGCGCCTAGAGAAGTGGTGTGGGGGAGGCAAGATGTTGGTGACTCGACGCCCTGATAACTAGATCTTTTGCATTTTTCCAGAAAGACTGTATGCTCGTATTCCCCCGTTGGGGGAAAATCAATCAATGTCAACCTACCATATCACGCCCCAATCCCCCATTGGGGGAGACTTGGGGTAGACGAGCATAAGGTCCCAGATGTGGTCAATCTAACGGTCGGAACGTCAGGCCAATAAACGTTCCACCTCACAACCTCGTAGCGCAGAAGAGCTTGAAAACAGCTTCACATGTGATCAATATTTCAATTGTCAGAAAATGTTTACCGCTCGCAACAACAAAGTCGTATAGCCTAGTTAGAAGGCAGCCGGAACCTAAAACTGGGTAGCCACTGGGTTATTTCATGATGGAAAAACTACTCTGTCTCCGAGTTTTTTGGCAATAGGGAGTCAAGGAAGGCACTATTGTACTTTACGGACTCCAGAGGACGAGGAGAGGTCGAAAAAATTTTTTCGCCCCAACCTCGTCCAGGGGGGTTATTTGAGGTGCTGATCACGAATCTGACATCTGTTTTTTGAAATTTCGGCCGATTACGGTAGGTACCGGTGACTAAGGCTGTCGAGGTCATAATCACCGATTTCGCCCAAGCTTCGCCTATGGGGGTTATTTTGGGATGCTGATCACGAATCTGACATCCGTTATTCGTTTTACGCTGGAGTTTGGGCGCAATCGGTGACCATTACCTTACTCACCGGTACCCATCGTAATCTACCGTACTCCAGCGTAAAACGAATAACGGATGTCAGATTCGTGATCAGCATCCCAAATAACCCCCGTAGGCGAAGTTTGGGCGAAATCGGTGATTATGACCTCGACAGCCTTAGTCACCGGTACCTACCGTAATCTACCGTACTCCAGCGTAAGGCTCCGTTTATACTTCGTCGCGGCGCGACGCGATGGCCACGCAATGAGGCCAAATTGATCGATCGCGTCGCACAATCAATATGACCACTATGTGTGGCGTCACGTCGCCCCGCGACGAAGTATAAACGAGACATAAAACGAAAAACGGATGTCAGATCCGTGATCAGCATCCCAAATAACCCCCATAGGCGAAGTTTGGGCGAAATCGGTGATTATGACCTCGACAGCCTTAGTCACCGGTACCTATCGTAACCTACCGCAATCGGCCGAAATTTCAAAAACGGATGTCAGATTCGTGATCAGCATCCCAAATAACCCCCTGGACGAGGTTTGGGCGAAAAAATTTTTTCGACCTCTCCTCGTCCTCCGGAGTCCCGGAGGTTTCCTAAAGTTCGGAGCAGTTTGGGGATCTTCTGATTGGGGCGCGCGATTCTCATCGGGGCGCGTTATTGTCTGATGAATCTAATACTGCCCGTCTGGTCATAAAATGCGCTTGAAACTGGAGTTATGCAGTTAGAGTGTATGGTAAGTCCAGCACAGCCGATTCAGCCATCTACGAGGACCCACAAATTACAGTTTTTCGTTGTCGTTGTGATTTTTATCTCCTTTACCTGGCAAGTGCTATTTAGAACAGGAATTATATAGTTAAAATGTGTGGTGAGTTTCGTGGCGTCAAAGAACGATTCTATTAGACACATTTATTGGGTACATATAGTAAGCTTTTGAGTGCCTCTTAGTGTAGCTGGTTATGGCGAACACATTGGGATAAGATTGGTAGAAGACACAAATGTAGGGCTTGAAGTATACCGATAGATCACAATGGAAGTACAATGTTTTAAACAGGCCTGTTATTTATAGTAAACTTTTAAATCCCTCATAGTATATCTCTCACGAGACTATGATGACAACATAGGAAGGAAGCTTGGAAGAAGGTAGAAAGTATAGGATTTGAAGTGCATCGAGAGATCACTATGAAAGAGTTTAAAAGGAGCATTCACCGTATTCGTTCAAACTGGAATTAAATTGATCAGGCAAGTCAACAGCTGCATAGATTTCCAATAAAACTTGACATCTATGCATGGTAGCAATATATATATATATATATATATATATATATATATATGACAACAGATGCAGGGTACATGGCAAGTCATTCGTCATCAAACAACCCAAACACCTTTCGTACATAAACAACACCCCCTTCAATGCCCGAGCAACACGAAATGTGGGCCCAGGCGCTACACGTCTCGTGGTTCGAGCAACTTACCCATTCGATCTGATCCATGTCATCGTTTGGTGGCGCACGCTTTCCGCATATGAAGCACGTTTGAAGATAGGCATGTTCGGTGCGGAGGATCTTCTCGGCTTCTGCTCTAACCTCTTTGTCCTCAGCCAGACATCTCCGCTTAGTTCTCTTCTCAGCGTTTAGCTAGGCTCTCTCTACGTAGATAGATTAAGGGTAAAGAGTTGATATTTTCAATGGGCTGAGATACCCTCCTGTAAGGCTGTTCAATTCCTTTCGGCTTCGATGCAGCGCCTGGAGCCTGCATTATCGTTCTCCTTGTGATGGGCAGCTTTTGAGTTGTTTTCTTAGGCAGCAGCGCCATTGCATTTTGCATTGTGGCATAAGTTAGTTCCATTACCAGCTATATCCTTGCTTTTGAATACTGCGTGCATCGCTTCTCCAAATGCAGCATGAACCTAATAACCATGTTTCGCAAAGCGTCAGACTTTTCCTTCACAATTAGTCCACATACTCCTTCACATAGCTGGAAAAGCTCCTTCAGTCGATCCTGCTCAAGGATTTCGGAAAAGAACTAAGCGGAGATGTCTGGCTGAGGACTATAAATAACAGGCCTGTTTAAAACATTGTACTTCCATTGTGATCTCTCGGTGCACTTCAAACCCTACATCTCTACCTTCTACCAAGTCTTATTCCAATGTGTTCACCATAACCAGCTACACTAATAGGTACTCAAAAGCTTACTAATTGTAATATACAATAATAACACCCAATAAATGTATAATAGAATCGTTTTTCAACGCAACGTAACTCACCACACATTTTAACTATATAATTCCTGTTCTAAATAGCACTTGCCAGGTGACTGACTGTAAAGGAGATGAAAAGCACAACGACAACGAAAAACTGCAATTTGTGGATCCTCCTAGGTTACTGAATCGGCTGTGCTGGACTTACCATACACTCTAACTGCATAACTCCAGTCTCAAGCGCATTTTGTGACCGGACGGGAAGTATTAGCTTCATCAGACAATAACGCGCCCCTATGAGAATCGCGCGCCCCAATCAGAAGATCCCCAAACTGCTCCGAACTTTAGGAAACCTCGGAGTCCCGAAAGTACAATAGTGCCGTCAAGGAATACCACGACGATCCAAAATTTCGCATATCAGTCATAAATTGAAAATTTGATTGTGGGACTGAAGGTACGACTGATAAAGGGTGCACGGGTAAATAAGCGACTGTAGTGTACTTCGTGACTCCAGCGGACCCTGCAACTGCGCGGGACTAAACGCTCAGGAGAAGAAGAAGAAGTGTACTTCGTGACTCTCTACTACATCTTAACCCATTGACGACCGCGCGGCAAATCGCGTGTCTGGCGCGTGGGACCGCGCGCTGGGACCGCCTTGAGGCTCGAATCTCGTGCACTCACTACTTCACGGTATTCTAAATGAAGCTCCCTCTCCAATGGGTGAACCACATATTGGAAAAGGCCGGAACAGGTTCGAAGCAAAACGTAGAAGATGTATTTGCTGTTACAAAAAGGTCAGCACAGAAAAGGGCGCACGTTCGTCACGAATCGTGCAAATAAGGTGACCACACGATGTAGCAAGTGTTTGAGATATTTTTCTAAATTGGGTTCAAGTTTTTCGCAAGAAATTTGACTAGATGTCTTAACCATGACCATTTTTGTAAGATATACGTAGCTGTTCGTGAACAGTATCTATTTATTTGAGGTTTGAATAGTGTGTTGTGCTGATTTTTTTTTATCAAAGCTTTCGTTAGAAGTAAATGATTCTCGGACCACTGTGCAGGTAGCATTGGTAGGATCCAACAAATCTAATGAATACTAGTAAACTATGAAAAATCGAGGAAGTGCGCCGCAGCGAACATTTTTTAACCGCGGGCTAAAATTGGGCCGCGCGGTCCCACGCGACAGAAAAACTGCGGGCCGAAATTGGGCCGCACGGTCGTCAATGGGTTAAGTTTTGAGAGTGTTTAAATCAACAGTCTTCTCCTTTAATCGAAAAATAACAATGACCCCAATTTTGAGTATTTTTCCGTTCTCAGTGCAATAGTTATGGTACGAACTCTGGCAAACAAAGTTTTTGTGCAGCGCCACATTCCGTTACAAGGGGATACCTACACCATTTCGACGACACCTAAAATGGAGTCAGAGTGGAGTATGTAGGATGACTAGTGAAGCGGAAAACCCCCTGGGACTTCCCGGACTTTTCTGACTTGCCAGTATTGTGATGACGACTCCTCATACTTCTTTTAGTTACTAAAATTTCATTTTCCAACGAAACCCTGGAGCTGGACTAGATCAGGTTAGGAAAGCGTAACATGCCGCCCTGGCGTGAGGAGGGAAACCCTCCTTAATCCCCATAGCGCCCTACTACTGGTGGAGTGGAGTTCAAACTGTATAAAGTACCATAGCAAAACTCGGCATATATAATATAGGAAGCCCAGCATGCGGCGAGGATGACAAAATTTCAATTGTGCATCTGCACAAACCCGGGTACTACCGTACTCAATATCTCTAATGGCCTCCTGCTCAGCTTTCTAGTACGATGATCTTGATTCCATTGTGCGGCTGTTGAGCTAGCTCCTGGCCTCAGTGGAAGCTCAGGATCGTCTAACCGTTCAAATATTATGTGGGAGTGTTTATACGCTCTTCGAAGGCTCCGAATGTTCACATGCCATGGGAAATAAGCTAGGAGTTGCTGCCCTGGCATAATGCGCCTCGTCTATACGTCTTCTACACAGCCGCCAACTGCATAGCTAGCGACTGTGACCTGCTGTGAAAGCGGATCGCTTAGAGTTAACTGATCTCGGATTTGTCCTAACAGGAGCGAGGGGGGGGGGGAGGGCAGGGGAAAGTATGGGGTACCCTACAAGGTTGCCACAAAAACTGCAAAATTCAACAACATATCCCTTGGTTGTGAGGTGAACCCGTTTTCCCATATCATCGTCTGCGATGATGCCCAAGCTGTGGCAAGTGAGGAGGCGCGACGCTGCCATATTAGCGAACCCACGCCAGTTCTCGCTCCCCCTGTACCTAGACCTGTTGGTCTTGCAATAAACCCTTGTGTCACCAAGTCTCCCGTTAAATAATCCGCTTTCTAAACAAGAAAGTTAAGTCTCCCGTACGCTAAAAGTACCTGGAGCAGCCTCTTGTCTTCGTCGCTTACAACATTAAAGGAGAAGTTAAAAAATGGCATTCCATGCAAGGAAATTGGCGATCATATTGAGCTCAACCGCGCTTCATGATTTAGTAATACGCTGTAAAGGGCATGCAGTTAGCCTAAACTGCGATTCAAAAAAAACTTCAAAATAACTTTAACTATGAGAAATTTATCATAGCTCGCTTAGAAGAGTGCAGAAGAGAATTAAAGGAGGGTGAACAAAGCCTTCAAAAACTTTTATCGAGTTTAGGGATGAGTACGTGAACTGCAAAGATAAAGCAGAGAAAAACCATCCATATAGAGTTGCCCTATATGCCGCCCCGCTCACTCTGAAGCCACTTGGCGCCTTTATTTTACTAACACTCGGCATTGTAGATGCAGATAACTCGCCTTTGTCGCCTTACTTCGGCTAGAGTCGGTCATATGCGAGCCTGGGTGGCGCAGTCGCCCACCGACCACGTTCAACTGAAGAGCGTGCCGCTACCTGTGCTCACCAAGCCCGATCAAGTGCTTATCAGAGTGAAGGTGGGTCAGCAACACCTACCATTCCATGTTCACTGAAGTGTGGGGATGGTGAGGTAAAACCAGTCAGGGAAGGGGAGGGGCGCTTCCAGCATCATCTACTTTTCGCTGAGGGGAGCGCATTCTTAGATTTAGGCGGCGAGTGTGAATCCGGTCGACGTCTTGATGGTTGGAGGATATGGCAGGGAGATCCTTGGAACGTGGAAGCGTGTCGCCGACTGTGACTCGAAGGCGAACCGATTCCCTCTGACACCTGGAAGGGACTGCGCCGGCATTGTGGAGGCCGTCGGAGGAGGTGTGAAAGGTCTCGCGCCTGGCGACGAGGTCAGTCTACTTCAGCATACCTTTGGCGTTTGTATACTTTGTATACCGTCTGCACTTTAGAATTTCTCTTTGCTTGCTAAATTCCTTAAAGTGGGTCGAGATGATGGAGATGCCTCTTTCCGGTTCCTGATGCTTAGAAAATACTAATGGACTCCATGATGCGTCGTCTGCGTCCAGCTAACTGTTTGTGGGCGTTTTGGCTTAGGCCCCGTTTATACTTCGTCGTGGCGCGACGCGATGGCCACGCAATGAGGCGAAATTGATCGATCGCGTCGCACAATCAATATGGCCACTATACGTGGCGTAGCGTCGCGCCGCGACGAAGTATACAGGGCCTTATGCTCACTCTAGGCGCGGTACGCTTCAACCCACAGGTGGATCATGAGGCCACTTTTCTCTCAGAGCTGGCATTGCTAGAAGTTTGAAATGAAAGCAACCTTGAAGAACTCTGTTCAGGTGATCGCGGTGATACCAGCCATATGGCAAGGGTCCCATGCAGAGTACGTACTCTCGCAGGAGTCCTGCTGCTCCCGCAAACCATCGAACCTGGACTTCTCGCAAGCAGCCGCCATGCCGTATGTGGCCAATACAGCGTGGGCCGCGCTAGTTTCCGTTGCCAGGATGAACCCAAATTCGAAACCAGGTTAGTTTTGCCGCTTCAGTGCTCCAAACGCAGACCTCTATTAAACCTCTGTGTTTCTAAAAGCCGCAGAAACAAAGCAAAGACGAGTGGAGTAGGAACATTCCTAACAGAATACTGCATCCGAACCCTATAGGATTGCCAAGTAACGTTTTTCAATCAGCTTTGGGTCCCGAATTTCCTGGGATGGGAAAGGCTTTATATCTACAGCAATTCATTAAATATATTTGAATATTAAATATAATAATATATTAATATTATAATATTAATTATATTATTAATATTATATAATATATTAGGTTGTAACGAAATAAATGGCACTGAACCACTGTAAATTTAAACAGTTAATATCTCGGCTTGTAGGCAAGTATATTAATCGAAATAAAAACCTTCTGATTCTACACATCTCTGCCAACGTGACGCAAGCTTTTTTATCCCAGTAGCATAAAAATCAGAAGTTCTGGAATTGACGAAATCTTCGAAGGCACTTTCGGCATCCTGTTGGTATTTGAATATTTTCCCTACCAAGAAGTCGCCAAGATGCTTGAAGAAATGGTACTCTGTTGGGGAGAGGTCGGGAGAAAACGGAGGATGTGGTAGAGTTTCAATGCTCAGCTCATTCAATTTCTGCAACGTCATTCGTGCTACATGGGGGCGAGCATTGTCGTGCAGAAGGAGAACTCGCCTTCGGCTTGCCAAGGCCGGCCGGATATCCTTCAACTTTTTCATCATTTCTTCAATTTCAGTGCAGTACTTCTCTGTCGTGATGGATTCACCGGGAGGGAGGAAGCTGTGGTGAATAATTCCCAGCGAACACCACCATACTGTCACCATTACTTCCTTTTGGTGCAATTCCGGCTTCGCAAAAACCTTGGGGCTCTCATCGCTGTCCACCCACTGTGCCGATCGTCGCCTGTTGTCGTACATTATCCATTTCTCGTCACAGGTTACGATGCGATCAAGGAATGGGTCCGTTTCGTTCCGTAGAAGCAGTGCGGACGAGATCCCATATCGTCGGTTTCTTTGCTCCTCAGACAGCTCGTGAGGCACCCATCTTTCCAGCTTTTTGGTCTTTCCAATTTCCTTCAGATGCCGGGCAGCTGTGTTGTGACTGACGCCAAGAACCTTCGCTATCTCCCTGGTACCTTTGTGTGGATCCTCCTCTACCACATCTCTCAGCTTGTCCTCATCAACATCACTATGCCTCCCACGACCTTCATGTTCTTCCAAGCTCTCATCTCCATTCCGGAACTTCTGATACCAACGATACGCCGTCCGAGTTGTGGAACATCCTTGACCGAATGCGGCGTTGATCTTTTCGTCCGCCTCCTTAGCTGTAGTGCCCAGCTTGAATTCATACAAGTAAATGCCTCGGATTACCCTTTTGTCCGTCTGCAAAAAAGTCAATAAAACTCTAAAGTTTTCCCACTTTTACATAGAAAATTTGGTACTCACCGGTAGAGCAAAGTTTGCGCTTCTAAATGATATGCCACATGTTACGGTTTGTTCTTGATCAAACGCGTAAAGACGCGCCAAAAAATGGCGCGAGCCAGTGCCATTTAATTCGTTACAACCTAATATTAATATCAAATAAATAAAATAAATAAATAAATAAAATATTATAGAAAAATGTTAAAATGTTATCATCAAAGCTGCTTGCTGTTCTCTGGGAGTGCTGAATTTTCTATGTTACAGTTATCGAATTTAGTACTTCCCGAAATCCTCATCAGTAACAGTAAAGTCCACCGTGTGTTCCGTCTCACCATCAGATCTTGTAGTCACTTTCTTGTCGAGCTTCTTACTAGAGAAAAGCCGTTATGAGTGCAATCAGTTTAAAGAGTCAGTTCACAATCGGTATCAGTGCTTGTATTACAGCTGAGCGAGTTCTTATCCATGGTGGATCCGGTGGACTGGGCACGATGGCTATACAGATGTTGAAGGCATGGGGAACCGAGAAGGTCGTCGCCACGTGTTCTAGTGACAGGTGACTCTGAAGTTGTTAGACTGCTACCCATTTAACCTTTCCAACGCCGATCTGTCCTTAACAGCTCATGAAAAGATTATTCACTATTGCACTACTGTCAGAGCAAAATAAGTTGTTGCTGTGTTGAAGTGTTTCCATAACGAGGAACGTGTAGGTTTGGAAGCCTGGAGAGTCGCCTAGCACCAAGTAATAGGCGGAACTTGCCTGATTACGTGGATGGCCTAAGTCTATATTGCTCTTTGAGAATGCATCATGCTGTTACCATGTTAGCCTCATTTCTATCGCTGTTTCTGATAGTAAATTAAACACATTTCGTATCCTCCCGCACTCAAGTGATGGAATGCGACGTAGATGCTGACGAAATGATGAAACAAAATGCTTCGAAAGATATAGCGCGAGGCCGATGAGCGTGATGAATCCTAAATGCGTGCTTCACCGAAGCTGCTGCATCTCTCTCTCCGTCCCTGTATCTGGGTGTCCTTGTCCTTGGCTTGTATGTACGTTGTTAATATTTTGAGGCAAAGGGCAATGAGATCTGCACTGAGGCGGTGAAGGAGTCTGTTTTTATTCCTTTTAAAACATGCCTCGTGCCCATTGCCAGTTCAACAAGAGGGTAAATTTTGCTGGGCTGGGCTGGGCACGATATTAAATCTGAGCTAATTCATTTGTAGGGCGCGTGCAGCGCAGTTGGAGGAGGTGCCGGCTGTCGCGTGCGCTCTGGTTAGGATTTCTCGCCCAGGCCAACCAATCCTTCCGTCCCTACGGGGTCAGTGAATTGGTACCAGACCTGTCTGGGAAGGATAAAACGCTGAATTGTTCATCGGCTGACCACCGCAATCATTGTATGGCCAAGTACGCATTCAAATCGCCTCCACGACATCCCGTAGAAGTAGAATGCGCGGCGCATTTCAAAAGGGACCGAATAACGCCGCCCTTTTTCCTTTTGTCGCTTCATTTACGTGTGTCCAAGCTTTGCCCGTATTCACTGAAATGTTGTTGTTCACAGACCATCGCCAGATTGGCAAAGCTCTTTGTTATGATTTGCTTGAGAGACCCTTGCTGTTACAATATCGACACCTCAGATTCTTCTGCCATTTTGTTGCTGACTGTAATTGCTTAAGCGCCACTGACGGGTAAAGTGCAACGCGACACTCAGTTCATGTCAGTCCACGTATCCTATCAGCACAGCCAGCACCTGCCGATCTTTAAGAAGAGACTGATGTGGCTTCGTTATAAAATAGATATGCTGAATACACGAGTTATACTTTTTCGTGTGGAAAAGTTGGTGGGATTTTTTTAAACAATACTAGGCGTGGTACTTTGAAATGTCAGATCCCGCTACCCTTTACCGTTTATACTCTTTTGTGATATGGCATTACTAAATGAATTGTTCGATCACTAGGTGTAACGTCGACGTTGTAGAGGAGTGATTTGCTCGTGAGGATAGGCACAACGCACAGCTTCAAGTATACATTGATACATAACTTCTTGCAATTCCTTCATGAAGTACCGGTTGTTACAAGTTGCTGGCAATGTTTCAGTGATGAACTCGTGCGAAAAGTAGGTGCGATTCCCGTTGACTACCGAGCGAAAGACGTCCGCGATCGCCTCATCGCAGAAGGCCCGTTTGAAGTGATTCTGGATTGTGTGAACAATGATCTCACCAGGTGGAGTGACAAGGTACGGAAGCGCATACCATCCGAGAAGAGCTCACGGAGCTGTTGCTTTCAGCTGATGAGTGTGTGGAAGAACAGTGTTCATGTGTCCGTGGTCAGCCCGCTTATGAGGGATACCGATCGCTATGGACTTCTCACTGGACTGGCGACAACTGCTGTGAAGCATATCTGCAGAAGCTACGAGGTAGTGGTTTCCTCATTTTATTCCATTATCTCTAGCCGTTTGCACAGAGGCGCTTCAGTCGTCTCAGAATGGGGTTTGTTTTCCATGTAAGCACCTTCGTCGCTGCCATGAATTGAGGTGGTTTGCGGTTCCCTTTTCCCTTGATATGGAAGGACGATTGTTCATCGAGTTAAAAAAATCGCTCATGCCTTCCCAGCATGACAACGTGTTGCGGTCCAGTTCGTTTGTTGATGCTGGTGCCGAGCCAGTAATGGATTCGCGTGCATTGCGTGGCGGTCGCTTTGGAGATATGAATGGGTATTTGGGTGCATGCTAGCGCAGTTGGAGGAGGCGCCACATGTCACGTACATTCGATTCTAGGCTTCTACCATTAGTCGTGACTTGTAGAACGCGAAGTAGAACACACGGCACATCTCACCATGGGCTTATCTCACTTTACTTTATCCCTTATTATCAATAGTAGACGTAGCAATTCGACAGCTATAAGAATTCGTTCATGCCTTGCGAGTTTGTACAATACTAAA
Organism: Heligmosomoides polygyrus bakeri; assembly: GCA_947359475.1. Classification (NCBI taxonomy): domain Eukaryota; kingdom Metazoa; phylum Nematoda; class Chromadorea; order Rhabditida; family Heligmosomidae; genus Heligmosomoides; species Heligmosomoides polygyrus. The sequence continues at coordinate 63,054,251 of OX375869.1, forward strand.
CCGTCAGATCCCATCTTCTAGAGTGCCCTTCGTGGGCGATGGTTTTCATATGCTTTCTTCATGCCAAGCCAGGACTGCATGTCGCAGCTATCTACGTTCGCTGAAGAAGGAAAGGTGTGTCCCCCCATTTTTTCTTGTGAAAGATTCGCAAAATCATATTCTGCTTTGTTTAAGATAACTCCTGTTGTGGAGCAGGTTCGATCGTTTGAGGAACTGCCAGCAGCGTACGAGAAAGTCTCGTTCTTACAAGGGCGTGGAAAGACTGTGTTGAAGTGGTAGATGGATAGGCACATATGGGTTTTCGTGAAGTGCTCAGCATCGTCTTTCTGTTTGATTCCGTCGATTGCTTCATTTGTATTTCATACAAGCTTGCTTCAATTGGTGCCAGACGCGTAGCGGAATCAGTGATCACTCTCCAATTTTTCTTTGGAAGCGCAACTCGTCGTACAAATGCTGGATTCTCTTAAGCTGGCGGGATTTATTTGTACCTCACTGCTCTTATGAAGGGATGTTAAGGAACTCCACACGGGGTTTTGAAGTGACCTATTGAGGGGTGGAGGGAACCATCTGGAAAACACTGCGATTTGTTTTCAAATTTCCTGCGGACATCTCTGTAGGCCAATAATGGCGGCAAACCGTAGCACCTCAGTGTGGCCCCATAAGGCAAAACTGACGCCTGGAATAGCTTTGTGGTGTTCAGAAATTAACCAACGAAAGGCTAGGAGCTTCAATTCTGGTCGGATCCTAGCGATTGATAGTTGTTTGGATCGCGTTGAAGAAACCTAATTGACACATTAAGGTGAGCCATTCACTATCAATGGGTGGCTAAGTGGATAGCGTTGCGGATTTGTGGAAGAGTGGTGAGTGGTCCGAACCCGGTTGTGGATTGAGAGGCTCTGGGTATGCGCATTAGTAAACGTAGAGCAGATTTTGGCTGTGGTAGGGTGCCGTATTCACGATCTAACTAGTGTCATATATTGAAGCGCTTAGTTTTAGTTGTGTATAGATACGCCACCAATTTTTGTCACTTTTGGGAATTCTCAAGACTATTCATACTAGATCCTTATGTAATGTACTAAATTACTTTTGAAGTGTTTTTCGTGTACTGCCTCTTCAGATTTCTATAGGAGATACTCGTCCTCCTACTTTAGTAAATCTACTAACATTTATCTGATCCACAATGTTTCTTACACCGCGAGCCATTGATTGTCTTGACATCTATTTTCGTCCCTGCCAACCCCTACTCGTACTGATTACTGGAGTAGATGCCGAAAACGCTCCGCGCTCTCCACGCAATTTGTACGATCAACTTCATGGAAGGACTCCATGTCAGAATCCGTTATGCATATATTTGTGAGTGCGCATACGGTGTCGATCATATTTTAAAATAATTTAATGCGCGAAATATACGTGGTTTTTCAAAGCGTGATCCGACATTGAAAGAACTTTTAACCTTTTGTGCAACCGAGATAGTTATGGCTAAGAGCGTTTTAGCAGCTATCGGGGAGGGTAGTGCATCCAATCGCTTTGTGTCACATAAGACGAACAGGACAGACAACTCCATGTACATAAAAATTCGTAGGGTTCGCGGCAATACCGTCTGCCCTTTGAGTGTGTAAACGGTGTTTGAATTCACTACGACATTTAATTGCCGTGATAGAAAGCTTTCCGACATGCAAGGAAAGATTCTCCGCACGTTACTGTATACATCTTCAACAGTGGTGTTCCATCAAAAAAGAACAATCAAAAGAACGCCAGAAGCTCATAGCAGCAAGATATATGCGTTTCGAAGACGCTCGAAATTTTGCAGTTTCATAAACTTATTTACAAATTGCAAGTAATGGCGCAAGTGGAGCTGACGCCGGCTGAGCCCGATTCCAGATTCTTGCTTCGGGTTTCCCGCCCAGGCCAACCAAGCTTCCATCTTTACGGGGTCGATGATTTGGTACCAGAGTTGTCTGAGAAGGATAAGACGCTGACTTGTTTATCGGCTGGTCACCACAGTCAGCGTACGGACCAAATGCGCATTCAAATTGTCTTCACGACATACCCTAAGTGAAAGCGTGGCTCATCTCAAAAGGGATTGATTAACGCCGTACTTCTCCTTTTTATTCTTTACGGTTTTGACATATTTCTCCAAACTAGATCGTATTCTGTTTGGTTCTGTTAGATTGCCATGGTGTGGCAATAAATGAGATTCTAAACCTTTTCCATCACGACAAAGCTAATCCAGGCGTTTTTTTTTTTGCCTGATTAGGCTGCACAGAGGTTCTACGATTTTTCGACGTTTTTACCCAGACGTTCACAAGAAAAAACCCAGTAGTGTGCTTTCTAGAGGGTTCCCTGCAACCCTCAATCACTCAAGTTCACTCTGATAAACTTCGCGAGAAGCTAGCTCATTGACCTGCCCCATAAGGTCTATGTTATACTTCGACGACGCTGTTGTTGGCGAAGTATAACAAGTTCTCCTTGTCTCTCTGGCTGTTTAGAAGTTGGAGACGTTTACAAAGTATTTACAGGGTACGGCAAATTTACCCGTTCACTGAAAATTCAATGGCATCTTGAAATCAAACTTCGCAGATCAATTCTAACTATCCGAGTCATCTACTACAATCATGGCAATTCAAAACATGCTAACAGGTTCACCTTCAGCCTCCACACAGTCCTTCAGACGTTCAACAAAGGCTTGGCATGTAGCACGCAGGTTCGGTTAATCTATTTCTTCCCAGGATTTCAAAAGCGCTTCTTTAAGATAGTCCAAATTTGGGTGGCTGGTCGACCAGGCTTTTTTCTCTAAGTCGGCCCAGACAGAATAATCCATCGGGTTAAGGTCCGGAGAACTGGAGGGCCATTCGTCGTGTGTGATGAAGTCAGGCAGTTGCTCGGCGCACCAGTCCTGGACTACCTTCGCTTTGTGTGTTGGAGCAGATTTTTGTTGAAAGCGCCAGTAGGCTTCTCCGAAGTGGGAATCGGCCCACTGCTTGAGAACTCTTCAAGGATATCCTTGTAAACCGCTGCGTTGATTTTCACGCTAGCTTTTTCCTGAAGGTGTGACTCCTCTCCAAACCATGATGGAATGTGGCTGTTTCGCACTTTCCTGAAGTCGTCTTTTGGCGGTAGCATCAGCAAACGAGTCCCCAATAATCTTCTTATTTTGGGAGTTGAAGATTGGATTCAACGTGAGAATCTTTTCATCGCTAAAGAGGATGTCTCAAGCGCGTGCCACCGTGAATCCTTGCAGTAACCTTTCACATCTCCCCATTCCCCTCTTCTTCATCCGCCGATGCCTAACCCTTTTGTACTCATTACGTATGGATTCCACAATGTTCAGTCAATATACCTCAAGCGAGTAAAGCAGAAAAATTTCGGAAAAAGCGAAAAAATTAAAATATTTAGGTGGACGCGTAATTTTACCGTCTGTGTAGGCTTGTTCTAGTTAGTCTAGCGGTTATATATTGTATTACTACTCAATTAAGCGTACAGATTAATTTTTTAAAGATTTGTTGAGCACCCAGAGATGTGCGCTTCTTAACCGAGAATGGGACTGCAAAAAGTCTCAAAGTCTCGTGAGATTCAGCTGCAGTCCAGCGCTTCTATTAGGTTGGAAAAAAAGTCTCTTCACACTTCGAAATTTTTTTTTACCCTTCCCCTTGTAAACGCACTAGCCAATGTTGATTGCTGATTTCGTAATCCTATCACACTTGTCTACCGTTCGCACGCGGACACAGGTTAAGACTCTTCTTGTAATTCGTTATCCACCCAATCTTCCGAACTCAATGCCAGATCTACCTCATGGCCGTTTTCAGCACGGCATTCTTCATGAATTCATTAAAGAATCCACAGCACGTCAGGCAGCAGACCAAATTAACCATATATATGGCTTGGGATCTACTACTCATCGCGCCTGTTATGAGTGGTTCGGAAAGTCTTTAAAAGGAGATTATTCACTGAGGGCAAAGCATGGTCAGGAAGGCCAACTGGATTGGACGACAGTGAACTACACCATCTTCTTCGTACCGATAGTTGGCAGACGACACGTCAGCTGGCAGAGAAGCTCGAAGTGTCTCATAGGATAGTAGGAATCCATCTGAAGAATCTTGGCTTTCATGGAAATTTGGAGCTTGGATTCCACATGCCCTGTCAGACACTCAGAAAGGTCGACAGCTCTCCATCGCTGCTTCTCTTCTGTCCAGATAAGGAAGAAAATCGTTTCTTCCGCGGATTGTGACAGGCGAAGAGTCCTGGGTTCTGTGTGCCAACTTCCGAGGAAAAGGCAATGGGTACAAAAGGGAGAGAGCCCTAAGTCTGATCTCAAGCCCAATGTTCACGAAAGGAAGATTTTCTTGAGTGTTTGGTGGGATATCAGAGAAGTGATTTATCGGCAAACTCTCAGAAGTGGAGAGACACTTACTGCTGTCACATACTGCGGCCAACTCCACAAAGTCGTCGCAAATCTCTAAGAAAACAGGCCGGAGAAGTCGAAGGTGATGATCCTGCATGACGATGCAAAACTACATGTTGCAAGACTCACAAGAGAAACAATAAAGGAGCTGGGCTGGGAGGTAATGTCACATCCACCGTATAGCCCTAACCTTGTTCGTGCCGACTACCATCTCTTCCGTGCTTTCAAGCAAGAAATTGGAGAGAAATATTTTGGAACTGATGAAGACCTCAAAAATTGGATTCATCAATGGTTCGACTCCAGAACTGCAGTCTTTTAAGCGAGAGGAATTGGAAAATTACCCAGTCTTTGGAGAAGTGTAGTGGGACAAAATAGAGTTTATCTCAGTTGATTTGACTTTGTAGTTGTGAAGTAATAAATCTTTGAAAAAAAATGAAAAGACTTTTTTTCCAACCTAATACATACACGATTGACATCGACCGGCGTTCGCTCCGCTTGTCTTATGCTCGTTGTTATGGGGACGATGTCAGTGACGCGTAGATCTGCAGTTGCCTGCCGTCGAGTTGCACTACTACGTCTTCCTATCATGTTTCTGAGAGGAGTTCAAGGTGGTTCCCATCGTGGAGAGGATGCTATCGCTTGAACAGCTGCCAACAGCGCGCGAGAAGGCCTTCGCACTACACGGCCGCGGCGAGACAGCACCGGTTTGGAGGATGGATAACCCGGCCTGACATTCAGCCACTACGCTGTCCACTTATTCTATCTGCTCTTCTGCTGAGTTGGCTGCAGCTTCTGCTGTAGAGAGTGTTTCACACATTGTCTCTGTGCATGTATAGCATTTGTTTGGACATCATTTGAATGGGGACCCTGTAAGAAGCGCGGAGCGGAAATTTTGGTCGACGTATTTACTTCAGCAATTGTACGTGAGCTGAGAAGCGCGCCAGAGCGAAGAAATGCGTTCCAGCAGCTGTGGCCTGCACTCCTTCGCGTAGCGCTAAAGATTGGAAATTGAAGAATGCATGAGCTTCTGCTTGTCATGCCGAGGAGGACGAGGGTTTTTTGTTAATTTGGTGTTCACTGATCGTATGACATCTATTTCAATTGCTTTGGAGAAATTGGTAACTGTTAAAAAGCGGATGCAGAGCAAGAACAGAATTACCAGTTCATTACTAGAATTCCTTCAGGGTGAGCATATATTTTCTTTTTATTTTATCATCATGGGTGGTGTTTATGGCTTTATGAAAGAGAGATTCTGGAAGTCTTAACAAAGTGGCCAGCTTCCGTTTCCGTTTCTGCTGAATTTGTGCCTTTCGCCTTTGGGAAAAGCCTGCTTAAAATGATCCAGAAAACTACCGTCCAGTGATCATCACCGTGCATCTTGAGGAGAATAACATCGTCTCAAGAAATCAGCTTGGCTTTTTACCAGGCAGATCAGTGGAGACAGCAGTTCTGACGGCCCTAATTGACTGGTGCAACAATCTTCTTCTTCATCATCAGCGTCTGTCCCGCTTGGTAGCGGGGTCCGCTATTCTGGTGTCATGGCGCCACCTTTCCCGATCCGGCGCTGGATCAGGGTGGACACCAGCAACCTTCAAGTTCATATGTAACGTATCGAGCGAAGCACTGTTTCGGGAGCTGGCTCTAGGCCGCTTTCCAACCACCTCGAGGTTAAAGCCTATCTTTCGGACGCTTCCTCTTCTCCACACAAAACGTGGCCGTACCACCGCAGGCGCCTCTTGTCCGCTATTAGCGCGACACCGAGTTTCTGCCGATCGGCATCGTTTCGGATGCGGTCCATGCGCTGACACTAGCCGTCCTGCGCAGCATATTCGTCGCCATAACTCTGACAAGGGAAGGGATTGAAGCGTATGTCTGAAAGGGGAGAGCGAGTCATATAGGGAGAATCCTAACCCCTCAATTAGTATAAAAATGTGTTAATTTTTGCAAAGTCGCTAAACCCAAGGAGTAGCGGGTCCTTGAAGTTACAGTGGCATGCGGCGCATCACGAGTTTGGGGGTCTTGTACGCCCGCGATGCCTCTGCCGGCAAGCGGCTCGGAGCGCGGTGGAAGTGGGGTTGCTTCATGCGAGGAAGGTTGGGGTTTGGTTCTTGTGCACTTCTGCATTTTTATATTTCAACTGATTGGTTCGGATTGGGGGATTCTGACGCCTATACCATTTTCAGACGTTTCTATGCCCAATTTTCCAGCTGAGTGCTGTGGTATTCAACATGATGATGTAGCTATGTTCAACATCAGTGATACACAGGTACAAAATGCATGAAGCACCACTGGGTACAATACGGGCAACGTATAGGGGCTACAGGCTCCTCACAGTCTGTTTCCATACATGGATCAATGACATCGGGAAAAGCCATCTTACTCGGATTTCCAAAAGAGAGCAGGATGTGACGTCGGAGGTGGTTTAAGGGAGAAACGCGGTCTGTGGATCCCGCTAATTAACCTAAACGGCGTCGTTACACTCTTCACCTCATCTTTGCCTGCCACTTGGAAATCAGAGGTCTGCTGAAGGTTTCTAAAACCTAACTAACACCAACAATGTCTGAAGATGCTCGAGTGGTGATCCACCTTCTCTCGCTGAAATATGGCCCACGTTTAGACAAGGAACCATCGAGGAAAGAAATCAAGCCTGCTGAACGGACGGCCATCATATTAAAGGACTTCGAAGTACATCAACTTGAAGTTGACGAAGACGTCGTGGTTAAAAATCCGGTCAGTAATAAACAAGTTGCAAGAAAGGTACTTTCCAGAGCGTACAGCTAGAAAATGCGCAGAAAACGTCTGAAAATGGTGTAGACGTCAAAATCCCAAAATCTCAACTAGTGCACAAGAACGAAACCCCCAACCTTCCTCGCACGAAACAACCCCACTTCCACTGCGCTCCGAGCCACTTGCCGTCAGAGCCATTGCGGTTGTACAAGACTCCCAAACTCGTGATCCGCCGTGTTTCATTGTTACTTCAAGGACCCCCTACTCCCTGGTTAACGACTTGCCAAAAAATAAACACATTTTTATCCTAATTGAAGGGTGAGGATTCTCTCTATATGACTCGCTCTCCTCCGTTCAGACATACGCTTCAGACCCTTCCGTTCTGAGGCGCGTTTCAGCTTCCCTAACTGGGTGGTCCAAAAATGGCAAAAATGGTATCGTTACAGGGCGGGCTTATAAGGCAAAAGTAACACCTGGAGTGGCTCTGCCGTGCTCAGAACTTAACCTACAAAAGGTTTGGAGCTCAAATTGAAGTTAGATTATAGAGGTGTGATAATTTCCTACGTTTCCTAGGCGAAGCTGCAGTGTACATTCAAGTAATTCATTCGCAACGGTGTCGTCAGCAACTGAATGGCCAAGTGGGTAGCGAGACGGACTTACGGGAGGGGGTCGACTGTTCGATTCAGGGGCTGTCCGTGCGATTTGCTCTGTGGACTTTTACCATTTTTGCAAGTAAGAGTTGCATTTTAGCTTCGGTTTTGTACCGTATTCGCTTCCTAACCCCGCTTCCAACCTGTCGTCAGATGTGGAGGCAAATTTTCTCGTGTGGAATGATGCCGTCCATTAAGCCACGCTTGTCTCGCTGAGTAAGCTCTCGTTAGACCATATGACCTCTTTGGAATGTTCTCAATTAGTTTTGGAAGTGCCTCTCGCTGTCACCTCATTTGCGAACACGGTCGACAAGTAATGATTTGACCAGTCATCAAGGCACGCTCACCGTTCTTCGGATTTCTTTATAGACTGCTTTTTATTCTTCTCACATCTTTCACTATTTTAGCTACCTCTTACCAAATACAGCATATTTTATTCAACTCGTGGGATTGGTCGCGTTGTTGTGTATTTGTTCCTCACCCTCTTCTATACATTTACGCGAGACGGGTCGGAGGCATTGCAGATAGGAGCATCTGCATTCATTCCCTCGACTCTAGAGGTCGAAAAAATTCGCCCGAAATGCGTCTCAAGTAGTATTCGGGATGCAGATCACCAATCTGGCAACCACTTCAGGTGAACCGATGGATGGCAGAAGGTTACGATCGGTATGTGTAAGTAAAGGGGTGTACGCAGAATAATCGGCACCGCTTCCCTCCACGACTGCAGAGGTCGAGGAAAGAACGAGGGAAAAAATTTCGCCCTCACATCGCCCACTATGGTTATTTGGGGTGCTGATCACGGATATGATACCTATTTTTAAATTTTTGATCGATTACGGCAGGTTACGGTAGATATGGGTGAGTAAAGCTTCTACGTTAGCAGGATCGATTTCTTCGCCAATGTGGTCAGACTTATTTTCCAACCTTCGACTTCAACCTCCGATGGAAAGTAGTGCAAGCAAAGTTGTACATTAGAAAAAGAGTGACAGATTCGTGGTCAGCAGCTTAAATATTTCCCACCGGCGAAGTCTGGGCGAAATCGGTGGCCATCACTTGGTCACCCTTAATCATCAATAGCTAATAATACGGTAACCTACCGTAACCAAAATGTGCCCTTTATTCGCAAAAACGGGGCACTCCACAGAGCAAATCGCACGGACACCCCCGGAGTCAGACCCCCGACCCCGCTCCCGTAAGTCCGCCTCCTTATCCACTCTGCCATCCAGTTGCTGCCGACGCTGTTGCGAATGAATTACTTGAATGTACACTGCAGCTTCGCCTAGGAAGCGTAGGAAATCACCATATTACTATAATCAAACTTTAATTTGCGCTCCAAACCTCTTGTAGGTCAAGTAGGTCAAGTTCTGAGCACGACAGGGCCGTTCCAGGTGTCACTTTTTCTCATCAGCCCGTCCTGTAACGACACCATTTTTTGCCATTTTTGGACCACCCAGGTGCATTTAGCAAAAAAGAAACATAGTTCTCGTCCTATGTCCAACAAGACCATGTAGGTCTCGCTCAGAAGCTCCAGACCGAGTTCAGTGACCTCCCTCGATAGTCGCAGGCCAACACTCAGCTCCGCAAATAGCTACTGGCCGGACGACTGTTCTATAGATCTTCTACTTCAGGTACTCTGGTATCTTCCTATCGCAGAGCACGCTAGTCAACGAGCGCCACTTGGACCAAGCTGCACTCAGACGTAAACTCACTTCAACCATCAGTTTGCCTTCAGACGCTACTGCTGATCCAAGGCACTTAAGGACCGAAGTGCGTTAAAGCTCGATGTCGTTAACCTTGATGGAGCTGGACTTTCTAACGTCCGTCGTTAGGTACTCAGTCTTTTTCATGTTCAATTTGAGTCCAAACCGCTCCAAGCGGCAAAACCAAGCTTGCACCTCTCGCTCGAGTCCACCTTTATCTTCTCAAGCGAGCGTTACGTCATCAGCATAATGCAACGTCCAAGGGACGGGCTTCTGAAGATCTCGTGTGATGGTATCCATGACGACAACAAAGAGGAGTGGAGAAAGCGGAGAACCCTGGTGCACTCTGACAGAGATAAGCTGACGATGTCACGAACTCGCCCATAGACAATTCGCTTAAAGGTTTTCACACTGAAGGGAAAGCAAGCAAATTGGACGGTAACTGGAGCAGTCTGCAGGACTGCCCTTCTTCTTCCAAATCGGAATCGTCGCACTTTGATGCCAACATTCAGGTACTTTCTTCTCCGCTACGACCTGATTAAAGAACTTCGCCAACCACTCAACAGGGTGCCAATACTTGGACTTCCATAGATCAGCTGCCACGTCGTCGGGTCCATAAGAAGATGGCTTGCCTGCCCTCATCTTCTTCAAAGCCGCTTCAATCTCCTCCAAGGTGATCTTCTGGACGGGGCCGTGGGTTGGAGCCGTTGTGGGGATGGCTGGATGAGGAAATTCTACTGTAGAGATTTCCTCAGAGTAGTCGCGCCATCGCTTCAATGCTTCCTTGCGGTCCATAAAAAGATGACCGTTCTCATCATTGATGCCGAAAACTTCTCCATGTCCTCAGTCTGCCGATGGCGATACTTTGCAAGTCGGCACAGATACCGCTCACCATCGTGTGACTCAAGCTTCTCGTTGACATTTCCATAATGCGTGGCTTTTGAAACAGCAACAGCCTTCTTCGCAGCTTTTTTATTATTCTATTATTTTCCCTTTTTTCATCACGCATTCCCCTTTCGCACCCATGTTCTCCCTGACTGGGACTTATAAACATTTGTTTCTGGTGGTTGTTACTGGTCGTTATCCCACAGCTCAATTCTTGTTTGGAATATTCCTCATCAGTTAAGTTCCTACCGTTTTCCCCACTCATTTGACGCAGTTGAAGTGTCATACCACTTGTGAGCAGCCATTTAGTAGCAAATGTATTGCCTCACTTTACAAGGAGAGATCGAATAAGCAAGTCCGCCTAGACGGCCTCCTATCCAAGGTTGTCCTCCGTTTGCAGTCGTGAGGCTGGTGTAGACTTTTACGCTCTAGCACCCACGGCAGCTAGAGAAGCGACTGCTCGTCTATGGACAACTTCATTGTCCTCGATGGAAGCGACGGTATAACTGTGTCTTACATTCCAAGACAGCCTCATCGGAACTGTTCCTTGATTAAGTCCAAGCGTTATGTTTTCATTCCTCAGTGACCTCGTTCAGAGATTCAGAGAATAGACGTGTCAGGGTGCTTTGAAACCTATGGGTATTTCTTGGAATTTATTTCAACAAATTATGCAGACGAAGCCGAAGACACTCCTTCAATGACATAGGGTCTATGAATAAGGAATAATCAGCATTATTTCTCAGCATCAACATGGGTTTGCTCCTGGTAGATCTGTTCAGACCAATTTGCTGGAATGTCTTAATGACTGGACAGAGGCGCTTGATAATAAATGCAGTTGCGATGTCATTTACTTGGACTTCGCAAAAGCACTTGATAGAGTGTCCCATCAAAAGCTTGTTTCCAAACTGGAAAGATACAAGTTTCAACCCATCCTTCCTAAATGGATTGCTCAATATCTCACCGAACGAACATTTCAAGTCAAAGTAGACTCTTCGTTTTCAAGTGTAAGGCGGGTAGTCAGTGGAGTCCCACAGGGGGAGTCCTTTCCACTTTGCTTTTCAACATCTTCACCGCAGAGATTTCTGATGTCATGCAGCAGTGCAACGTCATCACAAAGGTGTATGCTGATGATGAAAAGTTTTATAAAACTATTGCAGGCTCAAAGGATGTATGTGTGCTTCAAAATGCAATAGATTTGATAGTTGATTGGGCGAAAAGGTGGCAGTTGCCGCTATCTCCTCAGAAGACTGTAGCCTTACATTTTTTTTCTGGAATGGAAACCTTCTCCTATAGGAACAACATTGAAGGATGTGCTTCACGCGAAATGGACTCTGTCAAGGATTTAGGTTTTTCTTATAGCAATACCTAGACTTTGGAAGGCATATACGTGCTATATGTAATACGGCTATGCTACGAATATATAACATCTTTAAGGCATTAGTCACTAGCAATAAATCTGTTCTCCTTGGGGTGTACAAGACTTATGTACGTCTCCTTGTTGAATCAAGTGTGTCCGGATTTGCTCCGTATAAGAAAAAGGACATCTATACTATAGAGAAAGTACAGAACAACTTCACCAGGAAGCTTCTTTTTAGAATAGGGAGTTTCGTTTATTCACGTGTACCGAAGGCATCACCATAAGGAGCTGCTCGCGCCAGGAGGATGGTACACTCGCGGCTCGATCGACTGGTACCTGCTGCGCAACTTAAGCAGGGATGTGCGGAAATTTCCTTGAGAAAAGCGGAGCACGGAATACGGAACGGAAGAGCTCAAAAATGGGCGGAAACCGGAATACGAAACACAGAACGGAAATGAGTCGGAACTCATTACTTCATTTCATTTTTCATAAATACATATCGATAATCCTACTATGTATAATCGGCTAATGTCACGTGTCCGTCACGAGGAGGGGGACTGAAGCCAAAAGATGCCTACTTCAGTGCGGCGTATGCCAGCCGGGCTTTCTTTGAGCTTAACCATGGGCGATTGCTGGCGAACTATGTATATCCTTGCCGGCGGATACTCCAAGCTTTCGATATTTTGAGCAGGCAACGCGTCAGGGTATGGATGAGGATCAAGTGCCAAGCGCCGGGAGTCAGAAGACGTGCCCTATACGTTCAACGTACGCAGGGATTCAGAAGACGTACTGAAGACGCCGTCTAACGTGAATAGGGATTCAAAAGACATGCCAAAGACGTCGTCCAGCGTGTGTCGGGATTTAGAAGAAGTGCCAAGGAAGTCGTCCAACGTGTGTCGGGATTCGGAAGACGCGCTGCAGACGTCCAACTTGGGATTCAGAGTAACGGGAACCAGTAAGAGGGGACCAGTGAAGAGGGGATCAGCAAAGGGGACCACTAGAGGAAGGCGGATAAGAGAAGGGAACCAGTATCGTTCCTCAGTGTCGTCCATCCTATGTGCGTGGGATTTCTGAAGATGGCTTACAGAAGTCGTGGCACGTGTGTCAGAGTGCAGGAGTGTCATAGCCGGCGTGGCAACGTAGTGACACGTGAATTGGTACTCAGTGTCACATGTGCGTGCTTGACTCTCACCCCGTTTCTTTTCCAGCACATAGGAAAGGAAGTATTTCGGGAGGGGGGAGGGGTAGAGAGAGTGACCACGGGATTCGGAGGAATATTATTGCCGTCGGACAGTAAGCGGTGTCGGTCAATACCGACTAATTTTAATTCTGATTTTGCTGATTAAGCACCGGATTGGCACTCTCATTACCTGTTTCTCGACACATGGAGTGCTTCGGAGAATAAATCGCGTGCATGTGATGGAGGGTGGATGAGCTTCATATGCGCAGTGAAAATTCCACCCTATCATATCCCACTGCACTAAACTATATAGTAAAACCAGTTTTTTTTTTACTGTAAGAAGGCCTAAAGAAGAAAGTAGGAAGATTGGGGTTCTATTCTGGGGGGTTGGGGCGAAGCCCCCAACCAGACGTTTGGCGGCCGCTGAACGTCTGGTGGTAGTAATAACTAGGTTGGGCACTATTGTACTTTACGGACTCCAGAGGACGAAAAATTTTTTTTGGCCCAAACTTTGCCCAGGGGGTTATTTGGGGTGCTGTTCACGAATCTGACATCCGTTTTTGAAATTTCTGCCGATTACGGTAGGTTACGGTAGGTGCGGGTGACTAAGGCTGCCAAGGTCATGGTCATCGATTTCGCCCAAACTTCGGCTGTAGGGGTTATCTGTGGTGCTACGGGTGAGCACCACAGATGTGCAGGCGGTCCCGCAGCGATCGCATGAAAATTCGCAAATCTGCGAGAAACCATTTTTGCGGGAAACTCTTCGATATGCGAAGACTTAATCGAGAGATAGCAATCTAAACATCGTGGCCCTCCAGGCACTGTTCCACAACCGCCGCCAGGAAGAACTACGCGACTTCAAGCTGAAAGACGTCTTTGACATGCTAAACATGGACGCAGCCGATTTCCAGGAATGACTTAGAAGGATGGGATTGCTCGCAATCGGTGACCATCACCTTGGCAGCCTTAGTCACCCGCACCTACCGTGACCTACCGTACTCCAGCGTAAAACGAAAAACGGATGTCATATTCGTGATCAGCACCACAAATTACCCCCATAGGCGAAGTTTGGGCGAAATCGGTGATTATGACCTCGACAGCCTTAGTCACCGGTACGTACCGTAATCTACCGTAATCGGCCGAAATTTCAAAAACGGATGTCAGATTCGTGATCAGCATCCCAAATAACCCCCCTAGGCGAAGTTTGGGCGAAATTTTTTTCGACCCCTCCTCGTCCTCTGGAGTCCGTAAAGTGCAATAGTCCCCTAAGTTGCCCTAACAAATTAACACTAACAAATTTAGAAAATTGGAAGGCAGCATGCGACTCTTTTCCAGCAACATATAACGATAAAAATCTTTGTATTTCTGTCATTACTAAGATAAATTTCAAACATTAGTAGTGTAATAAATCGAAGTTTATGCGAAACCTTTCTGTGAAAACGAAGAAAGAATTTTAAACGCAATGAATCCAGCTGACACGTAAGATGTCAAGGATTTCGCCACTCATAACACGTAACCGATCTTATTGAATGTCCCGGACCTATCCTGGGAGGGGCAGCTCGAAGGTTATAGATGCATTCAGCATTTCACGACACGGCAATCAGTCTGAGTTCGCGTGGGTACCATAGTATCATTTGTCAGTAGCTGAAGCTCTGGAACAAACTCAAAGGAGGGAGTGGAGAGCCAAGACACCGCATGCCCTCCTCCCACTAGAATAGATCCAATGTCCCCTATGGAAAGCATTGTGAGCAGCCTAAGAGATCTATAGAACTCCGATCCTGAATTGGTGTTTCTGCCAAAACTAAGATTATTAAGGAAAAGGATACGCATGCTCTGGGTAATGAATTTGATACTTGATTCAAACACCCATGAAACCTTCTGTGGTCTTAGACTATCCGGTAGTACATCATTGCAAGAAAAGAAAAAAGTCCAAATTGGTTATCACCCTAATTTGTCATAAAGATGCACCACTGGTCTGAAAGCAACACAATCACAAAAAGGAGACGCATAGTTAATCGATTTCTTCAGAATTTGTTTAAGTTCAAGAGGTAAATGAAGGCAGCGCAAAACAGTGATGAGTTGCCATCTCAGTGAGTGATGAGTCACCATTTTCGTTCCGTCTTCCGCTCAGGGTCAAGCGTGGGGTTCGATTTTTGCCGAAAATTTACGACCCCTCCCTCCCAGAGTGGGTCTGGTACGACCCCCCCCCCTTTTGTAAACCACCGTTTTATTTGCTATTCGCATCGAATTTTTTAAATTTTTTATGCTGTTTTTGTACCGTTTAATAGGTCCTTCTTTCCAGGTGCAGCATCGAACTGTGTCAGATTAGTTCAAGAAAGAGTGTTACTAAGAAACTGTTTAATTTAGCAATTTGTTAGAAAAACCGCTGATAAAGGTTTTGTGTATGCAATCTTTTGATAATAATATTTTGTTTGTTTACAGTTGAAAGTAAAGCACTTTTGAGAGCAGTTTCGTGGACACGGCACATTTTTGTACGTGAAGAAGCAACATCTGCATTCGAAATTGTACTCTGTACAATGCCGAGTGTTAATTTCTAAAGCTGACTTGAGTGCTTTGTCAACAAATTTTTTTTAGTCACTCGGAAGCGATGACGGAACGGCAACCGTAGGATGGATTTTCCAGGAATGCCTACGAAGGCGTGGAATCTCTCATTCGTTCCGCAAAGTTGTAAAAATTAATATAAAAATGTTTCAAATAAAGATTGTATTACTTGTTAAAAATGAAGATTTTCTGCACCCAGATTTGGAGTCAATGAGAAATTTCCATTTTTCAGTTTCTTTTTTCAGGAAGTCACGGACGCGACAGTTTTCTACCTGAACGAGCGACATCTACGTTCTAAATTGCTGTCTATAAAATTTGAATTATCAATTGCTAAGGAAAATTAAGTGTTTTTCCTACAATATTTTTGGAAGCACTCTTCGAAGCGATTACCGAATGGCAACCGGAGGATGGACTTGTCACTGAACTAATTTTCTCTCTTCTGCAGGAAACAGCATCAGAAAGTGGAGTTGTACGCAATAAAGTTTCAATCCACAGTTTGACAACGGTAATAAAACCTGTTTTTCTAAAAGGATCCACTGTATGAAACGACGTTCACAAAAATAACTATAACTCGGTAAGTTTCCATAATTTGAAAAAGCCAAAGGATTTTTAGAAACCAGAAGAAAAGAGTCTTTACATAGTATAAAAATCTATTTTCAAGAAGTAGATCTTCCTACGGGGCTGAGGCCTTCGATTTTTGAGCTGAAAAAAAAATTGAAGTGATTTTGTATAAATAATTATATCCCGGTAAGTTTTCGAACTTTAAAAGATTTAATAGCTTTTTGAAAACAAGACGAAAAGCGCTTTCAAACCATATAGAAATTAGTGTTTCATCAGGGAGGTCTTCATAGGGGGCGGGTGGGGTTCGAATTCTGGTCCATTGTTGCAAAAATACGTGCCAAAATCGAACCCCCCTCGCCCCGTATGAAGATCCCTTTTTTGAAAACTGGTTTCTATATGGTTAGAAAGCACCTTT
>OX375869.1:63070889-63125879 GCA_947359475.1 Heligmosomoides polygyrus bakeri
ATAGAGACTTGATGGCCTCACCGTGATAAATAAGCTTTGGAGAATAAGAGGAAAGATCCTCTTTATAACAGACATGCTCAACGGTTAAATTAGTACCAACGGTGTTCGATGTTAAAAGAACACTTGAAAACACTGAGCGAGCAAAAGAAGCGTTTTCCGGCCGGATCTCAATTTCTAGCACGTAAACTAGAGAACAAGCACAACAACGGAACCTGGTAACTTAGAATTAATTTTCGAAGCGTTGAGCTGCGGAACTGAAGCCGCCTCAATTTTTGAGTTTGTTTTTGAGCCACATGGAGTGAGCAGTAAGGTAGAGGCACTTCAAAGTCACGAGAAGTAGAAAATGAAAAAATGGCAGAATTTTGGGAATTTATTCCTTATTTGGGAATTTATTTAAAAATCTGTTTTTAGGTTTTACTGAGGTTTTACTGAGTCTTTCTGATGAAGTCTTCATTTTTGACCAATCATTTCCTTCTTTACTAAAACAGGATTTGAACATAGATATTTCAATATTCATTGCTTTTTAAGTGGTTTTCATCTGATACACCGTTGATATCGTAAATACTTGTTGTGCTCTTTTTTATTAAAGTTTTTGTCAGTGTAGAACTTCTACTTATTTTTATTCGCTTTACTGCTGTTTTTCTGATAGTTCCACATACCTGAGTGGTTAGTTGCAACATGGGTTTTACCAAAAACGTTACTAAAATGACCAGAACTTACGGTGTAGCACCTCGCCAGAAATCTTTCAAGGCACCTTCTCGTAATATAAAGTGTTTTTTGAACATGAAATTTTGCGATCAATTTTTTATCATAACTTTGATTCGAATGAAACGTTGCGGAAACAGACCATTGTATAATAATAACGTTACGTCCGGTTAAGGCTCTCCTGATGTACGGTTTTTTCCACAGTTTCAAAACTTTTCTCAGTTTCCCAAGTGGTGTTTACCGCTAAAAGTTGTTTTCTTTATTTCGGCGCTTTTGCTGTTCACCATAATGATGTGCTATAGATTCTTCTCGTCAACCCGGGCATTTTCTCCCCTGGTCGTGGGCATTTTCTCCCCTGGTCGCGGGCATTTTCTCCCCTGGTCGCGGGCATTTTCTCCCTTGGTTGCGGGCATTTTCTCCCCTGGTCACGGGCATTTTCTCCCTTGGTTGCGGGCATTTTCTCCGCACGCAACGCGCGCCGTGAGATTCGGGCTTTTTCTCCGTAGACCAGAAATTTCTAGCTCCAAAACGCATTAAAGGATAAGGATAAAGGACGGCGTTACTCAATCCCTTTTGAGATGCACCACGCATTCTACTTCTATGAGATGCGGAGGCGATTTGAATGCGTGTTTGACCTATACCTACTTGCGGTAACGAGCCGATGAACAAGCCAGCGCTCTATCCTCCCCAGACAAGTCCGGTACCAATTCACCGACCCCGGTGGGATGGAAGTCTTGGTTGGGCTGGGCGGGAAATCCGAACCAGGAACCTGGTATCGGTGCAGGTGACAGCCGGTGCCTTCTCTTACTGCGCTACCCGCGCCCCAAAATGCATTATTTCCAACAATTCAAAACAAATTCATAAAAACATCAAAATGTTCTTGCCAATTTCAATAGTTTTTCAGGAACAATCGTAATCGGGAGGGTGAGACCTGCAACAATCGTGAAGACTAAGGGTAAATGTGATAGAATCACTGAGTAGAAAGTCCGTTAAAAATTCCGTTAAGCCGTTAATTCGTTAAATTCGTTAAATCGTTAACCGTTAAATGTGCACCCCTGGTGTGCATGCGTGTGTCACACTGTCCCTCCGTCACACTCGAGTTGGGGCGCGGCAGCCGAACACGTCGGCAACCGTGCATAGCGAGCCGCAGACGTGTCGAACGCGTCGGCAACCGTGCATAGGCATTTAGGTGATCATCGACGGAAGGCCTTTACAGCAGGGGCAATCGATATCGATCGATATTATCAATTTTTTGAGGATGACGTTCAAGTGGCGCGAAACTTCGGCCCTGTGGGTAATCAAGGTCGCTGAACACGAATCTGGAGTCGACCAATCGATATCGATCGATTTTATCGGTTTTTTGAGGATGACGTTCAAGCGGCACGAAACTCAGCCCTGGAGGTAGTCGAGATCGCTGAACACGAATCTGAAGTCGACCAATCGACATCGATCGATATTAGCGATTTTTTGTGGATGTCGTTCAAGCGGCACGAAACTTCGGCCCTGCGGGTAATCAAGGTCGCTGAACATGAAGCTGAAGTCGACAAATCGATACCGATCGATATTAGCGATTTTTTGTGGATGTCGTTCAAGCGGCACGAAACTTCGGCCCTGCGGGTAATCAAGGTCGCTGAACACGAAGCTGAAGTCGACCAATCGATCCATCTCGATTAACATAAAGGTCAGAAGGCCTAGCGAAGAATACGAAACCCGTAGCGGCCATGGCGTCCTATTCTCGGGGTTTGGGGGCGAAGCCCCCAACCAGTCGTAGCCGGCCCCTAGGCCGCCGAACGACTGGTCTAGCATATTCACGAGATCTGTTCCTACCGATTATCATTTTCGAGCATTTAGATGGTCATGTGAAGGATAACAAATTCAGCGTTCCAAGATGATGTCGGAAATGACTTCTTATGTTTAATTAATCCTCGTAGATCTGATTTTTACAAGGATGGAATGTCATAACTATTGTCCTGTTCGAGAAAGTGTATTAATTTTAATGGTGCTTATATGATTAATAAATTTGCTTCCAAGCAAAGTTGTGATCTGTCAAAGTTTTCAGTCAAAAGCGGCATTTCGTGCGCAACGACCAAATAGTTAAGGCAGTACGAAGTACCTGTTGACAGATATCTCCAGAATGTTCCTTATTAGTTTACTTCCTACCTGTTGTTTACTCGTTGTTGTCTGTCGTTTGTATCTACCGATATATCTGGTTCTGTTCTGGTTCTTAACGTACTTTGTTTTCTTCTTTGCGGATCTCCCCGTACAAATTAATAAATAAATATCAACAATTCGTAGTCATCCTCTATGAAGGTGAAATTTATGGCTAAGTGAAACAAATGCTAGTTCGATGGTTAATTTCGTTATATTTATTCCAAGTCGTTCGATAAAATCCCGACATTCCACATGTGACATAGCGTTTTTGAAACAAAATTTACACAACGTATCACAATGGTCTGATGAAAAGTATGGCTCACAACCAGGTAACGTGGAAAGTAGAAGTGGGGTAAAGCCCGACTATGGCCGGTGGCAGCTGACTGTCATACAATCACTATAAAAGCACATATTCACTGAGCATACATCAACGAAAGCAGTACGGTATGCCCCATGAAACTGGCGGGGACTCGAGCGCAGAGGAGCCAGGTACAGGTGAGATGAGACTGCGCATCGAACGCACAGTGGGTGAGAGGCTGGTGGGGTCCGAACAGCTTTGCACTCCTCTTCGCCTTCGTCACGGCGCCGAGCTCCCGCCAGCTCATTCGGACAGGCTGTACTGACACGACTGATAAAGATCAATCATACAAGTGGAAGTGGTCACGGACGGCTCCTCGACGAGCTGTCGCTGAAGTCCGCGACTCCTTGAACAATTATTAGAAGCTTGTCTAAACGTGGCTACTATATGGATAAGTGTCCACAGTACATGTATAAGGCCGGGAGCAAAGTTCTGCGGCGTGCCGCCATACCGCGGTGAACCTGGCAGCCTTCGATAGCGCCGAGGCGCCGCAAGAGAGTTACTTTACGCAGTGCTGCGTACTTTTAGGTGGTGGTGAGAAACTGTGCACATTTTGATTTCTGTAAGTCTTTGATGTGGTTTTCGGCAGCGGTAGCGGTTTCTTATGTGAGG
The DNA here is from genome assembly GCA_947359475.1 of Heligmosomoides polygyrus bakeri. Taxonomy (NCBI): domain Eukaryota; kingdom Metazoa; phylum Nematoda; class Chromadorea; order Rhabditida; family Heligmosomidae; genus Heligmosomoides; species Heligmosomoides polygyrus. The sequence goes on from OX375869.1 coordinate 63,074,716, forward strand.
ATAATGGCAAAGGTCAGCGTTAATCAATCCCAGTTTGGGATGCGCCACGCATTCGACTTTCACGGAATATCGTGGAGACATTTAAATCCATACTTGGCCTGTACTCCTGAAACGACGGATGTTTGAATTGCAGGTCACATTAGATTATCTGTCTCTTTTGTTGAACCGGGTGTTTTTCTGTCATGGATATTAGGTTTCTGCCTCCAACTGATGACACTTCTCGCGGTCCACTGTTTGACGATGATCTTTGTGGTTCTTGTCTTCTATTACCAGAGGACAGGCTCTCTAGGTCGCTGTCGTTCCAGTCACAAAGGAAGCGAAATGAAATAGAGAATAAAAAGCAGAGGTCAACGTTGATCCCTCGCTTTGTAGGAAAGGTCACGCCTTTTGCGTCTTCAGGAAGTCTTCGAGGCAACTTGAATGTGTATTTGGCCTAGACAAGGACTTGTAGGGGCCAGCCAACCCAATATGTTATCCTCCCCTGACAATTATGGTACCAATTCACCGGCCTCGGAGACATGTAAAGCTTGTCTGGCCTAGACAGGAAATCCTAACTAGGAATAAAATACCCTGGTTCTACCCCCAGTCCGTGTCCTAGTCCTACCACGCAGGATTGAAGCGGCTACGCCCCTCAGCGGAGCAGTGTCAGGTACGACGGCACTGCTCCGCTGAGAGACGTGTTCCACTTCAACCATCCCGGCTGCAGGGTAGGACTAGGGAATTCTATTTCTTTTCGATTTGATGAAATTTTTAGGGCGCTCTCATTCGTCGCTGACGAAGAAGCGGACGACGACGATGACATTGCGCCTTATGAAGTGGTCCTTTTCGACTGCGCCACGGTGGGAAGTATTGCGTTCAGTAATCCCCTTGCGGCGTCCAGCCGCGTGAGAAGGCACCAGGTTCTTCGCTACGTGGCGGCATGCCGCAAAACTCTGTTTCCGGCCTAACAATAAGTCAAAGGGGCCGCGCACCCCGACTGCAAAGTGCAATCAATATGACAGCGAATCTACGTCGTGGCGAAAAGATTGCCGCGTGGTGTTAATACACCAATTATACCGTAACAATGGGAGAGGAGACGGTTCTTTCACAGAACCAACGCAGCTATCGGCACAAATAGGAAGCTGCAAGAAATCACTGTTCAAAGCGAATAGCAGCGGAGTGTGACGCGATGTGATATTAGAGTTTTTGGTATATGAGTGCAATTATATGGAGGACATACGAAAATGCAGTCGTTTTCTCTTGGATAGAGAAAACGATAGATCACTAGGAAGAAGTCGAGGGAGAACGCCCTTAGGGTGGCGAGTGCAATCGGTACGAAGGTATGTATGACATGGAGGTACTGTGGAGCAGTGCGTGATCTGTGGGCGAATCATCTAATCGTCTTCGTACTCGTACAGCTGCTTGTATAACGGACAGCAGTAGCAGCACCAGCAGGATAGAGCGATCAGCACTGAAACGTCTATTTTTAAGGACTTTGTAGGGGACTGATTCTTTTTCGCAAAAAGCAGAATTTTAAAAATGATATTTGTGAAAACCTGAGAACTGCTTTGTCTGAGGGCAATTTCTAAGGGCATACTCGTACTTCGCGACGGATTGGCCAGGCAAATCGCTTCCATCGCGAAGTATGAACAGTCCTTAAGTCCTACTTTTGAAAAGCACTGATTTTAGAGCAGCGGCGCAGAAGTGAGCTAGTTTTCGCCGTCCGAATCGCGTCCAACCTGAGAAATCGCCCAAGCATGCTCACCTGCCAGCAGGACAATCGCGGCGATGATGATGGCGACGACGGCCCCGGTTGGAATGGCGAACGGACAGCATGACGGCTTCCACGAGCCCATATACGGCCATGTGCAGCACCAGCTGTAGTTGTCCCAGTCGGTCGGCTGCGGGCAGTACGCCAGGTAGCCTGCAATGCGCCGAGTGATGTAGTCAGTAGCCACACGCTAGTTTTCGCCTGTAAGAGCTGTAGATCCGACGGCCTACGACAGCTCTCTCTGTCCAAACTGACTTTCCCGAGGTGACGCGGCTTTCAGGGGCATTCTCGCGAGCGCGCATAGTTCGGGCTCCCTTTGTCAAGATTGGTCCTTTTCCGAACGCGGAGGAAGCTCTCCCTCCGCAGTGACTTATCCCCATTCCACACGTCTCTCACAGCAAAAGCTGATTATGCCGAAATGCTGCTGAGCTATGTGCGCTTTGAGTGACGACATCTTGTAAAAAGAGCGCTGTTCAATAAACCTACTCAGATAAGAAAGCAACTCGCATTCAGATACTACAGGAATAGCTAAGATCCTAAAGAATCAGAGCGAATGACTACGACAATCAAGAGATTCACAGTTTTCGTTCTAATTTGAAGCGTTCGAGGCGTGCTAACTTAAAACCAAATGGTGATGAAGTGAATGAATCAGGACTCTTCCTAGTTTGCTGCCTTGATTCGAACTGCTAACGCCGCACAACGCCGTCTCTGTTGTGAGTTGTGATACGAGATGGGTCGGATACACTATAGTGAATTTAATACTAAACTCTTTCCTAGAGGTCCACTATCTCGCTATTCGGTTATTGAAATGCCGAATTTTCGATTCTGCTAATATTATTCGTTTTTTGAGATGTCGGATCTCATATTATCGAATATAATTTGGTTTTAAGAAAGGCGAATTTTCAAGTGTCCGAATATCGTTTGCTTTTCAATTCGTCGAATTTTGAACTGTCAAATTTTATTCGGTTTCTATTGAATATTAAAGTTATAGAATACCTCGCAACGAAGCCTAGGTTTACCCAAAAATTTAAGAGGGCTAACAAGAGCTTATCAGTTCTAGTGCATGACAGTGTTAGTGCGTGAAACGTAACACGTGAAAACTAAGCACACGCTGAAAATCGCTGAAGCCTACCTTTCCCGAAAATTGCGATTTAATGGTGTAAATTTGCAATTTGTTTATATGTGTTTCTTTAAATGTTCAATCATTATCGGTGCGGGTGTGCCGATTTTCTTCGTCCGCTTTCAATGCTCTTCCTACAGCCGTCATACTGCCGCGATCCACACGTCAAGTGAGCAAGTGCGCAAGGAAGGAAGTCGATGGCTGTGGATTGCTGCTTGGCCTGCAGATCGAGGCTTTGCTCATCCGCTTTAGAGCCGATGGGTTTTCCGACACGGGAAGGAATCGAGGTGAGAATGGCGCTTTGAGATGAGAAGTACAAGTGTATATCACTGGATGCAGCTTCGAACACTTTTTCAAACATTTGCCCAAATTCTGATAAGCGCTACTGTGAATGGAGTTATGAGCCATTTTCAGATTGGCTCCTTTGCCCCCAGCTGCTCTAGGGGTGTGCGTGATCACGATTTACGGCGATTTTTGACAATTTTTCACGATTTAGGTTTTACGACATTTTGGTTCGTAAATCGTAAAATTTCGTAAATGTTATCACAGCCCGGTAAGAAATATGTGTCCACTCTACTTCCTCCAATAGCTCACTCCCACTTCGTTTTAGCGTAGTTTTTTAATGCTCTGATGTGGCACCATTACAGATGACATCGCGTCGTGCGCAACCTTTCTTTCTTCAACTTAACTTTTCTGAAACTTTTGGCGAGACATCTTTGCAGTACGTGGCCGATCATTGCCGTGAAGAAAGTAAAAATTCCTTCATAGCCGTTTCCGCTGCCTGTCACTGTGGTGCCGGCTCCAAAGAGCTCGTGGTAGAGCAATCCTTGGGAATCCCACCAACAGCACAGCACTACCTTCTTCTGGTGGAGGTCGGATTTTGGCTGCTTCGCAGGTGCTTCTCGTTGAGCGTGCCAATGGGCGTTCCCGGCATGGTTGTCCTAGAAGGCTCTACATCTCCCCTGACTACGTTCCCCCAGAAAGTTCTCAATTCGAAAGCCAAGAAGGAGAGACTGAGCTATTCTAGGTCGCAACAACCGGTCCGAGTTACGAAGATCGTGGCCACTCAAATCGAGGTCACCTTTATTATATTTTTTATTCTAGAATGTGCGACCGAGTGCCGAAGAATGGAGCCGAGTCAGCCTAGTGGTTAGTAATGTAGTTTCATGCACAAACGGTCACAGGTTCGACTCCCGGCTCCGGCATGCCATGCCCTGCAAAAATTGCAAAAAAATGGCAACGGTTCCAGCGTCAGGCCCAGGTTGACGGCCGGCTGATGGAGAAACCTCTCACAAAACCATGATCAAAAGTCGCAATAGAATAAGTGTAAAGGCTAGGACGTCACCTGGAAGAGGCGCACAGAACCCCCGCCCGAGTTCTGTGGTCAGTATGCGAGGGCTACCGAGCGCCGAACGATCTCGGCTAAAGAAGTTAGTTCGATTGGGGTCTCTGAATGTGGGAACGTTGATCGGAAGATCTAGGGAAGTGGCTGACCTGATGAAACGCAGAAGCATACGAGTACTGTGTCTGCAGGAAACGCGGTGGAAAGGGGAGAAAGCCAGGGAGATCGGAGAAGGGGTCAAACTGTACTACAGCGGAGAGGACACCAAGAGGAACGGGTTAGGGATAGCTGTCGCAGAATCTTTCAAGGATTCAGTAGCTGCTGTCCAAAGAATAAATGACCGCATCATGTCACTGCGGCTGGACACGACGGAGGGTTACTGGACCATCATGTCTGTCTACGCTCCGCAGACCGGATGCACGACAAGGACGACTTCTACCTCACGCTCGAGGAAGCCATAAGGTCCGCACAAGAAGGCGAATACCTCTCCATAGCAGAGGACATGAACGGGCATGTGGGGAGTGGAAAAAGGGGAGTGGAAAGGGTTCATAGAGGTAAAGGGATCGGCCTGATAAACCCGGATGGAGAACGAATTCTGGATCTGGCTATCGCCCACGACCTGGCTGTCTGTAACACCATCTTCGAGAAGAGGGAGAGCCAGGTGACCTATGCTAGCGGAGGAAAAAGGGCGGAAGTCGACCACATCCTGGTTCGAAGGGCTGCCCTGAAAACAGTCCGGGATGTGAAGGTCATTCCGGGAGAAGACGTGGCATCACAGCACAGACCCTTGGTAGCCGAACTTAGCATACCTCTACCCACCAGGCCCAAAGTGAGGACGGAACCCAGGATCCGATGGTGGAGACTGCGGGGTTCAGAGCGGAACGAACTACGAAGGGCAGTGCTCGAAGAAGGCCTTCCAGATCCAGCTGGTCCCGTGAATGAGACCTGGAGGAGGGTAGCCCAAACAATCCTGAGATGTGCCAAGGAAACCCTGGGAGAAACAAAGGGAGGGACCAGAGGGGATAAATCGGCATGGTTCTGGAACGAAGAGGTGCAGGCTGCGGTGAAGAAGAAGAAGGAGGCCTACAAGTTGTGGCAGAAGACGAAGGCACCCGAGCATCTCACAGCCTACAGGAAGCTGAAGAGGCTGGCAAAAACAGCTGTAGCGAAGGCAAAGAACGCGGAAATGGATGACCTGTACGAGAAACTAGACGGGCCGGAGGGAGAGAAGTTCGCCATACGTCTGGCTAAGGCACGTCATAGAGCTAGTCTCGACATTCGAGTAGTGAAGACTGTGAAGAGTGCTGACGGTAGGGTACTACGGAAGCCGGTCGAGGTCAGAGAGAGATGGGAGGAGTACTTCAAGGAACTCCTGAACGAGGAGTTCCCTCGTCGGGAGGCCGAGGAAGAACAACCAACGGAAGGACCCATCCCACCCTGGACGCAAGAAGAGGTTCGCAAGGCCATAGGGAAGATGAAACTGGAAAGGTAGCAGGGCCTGACGGTGTGCCAGTAGAGGCTTGGAAGGTGCTCGGGGACCTCGGAATCAACTGGCTGACGCAGTTCCTCAACAGAATCACGAAAGAAGGTAAGATGCCCGATAACTGAAGGAACAGCACCATAGTCCCCATCTTCAAGCAGAAGGGAGACGCTTCAGAATGCTCCAACTACCGAGGGATCAAACTGACCTCACACACGATGAAGATGTACGAACGACTAGTCGACTCGAGGCTGAGGAAGATGGTCCTCATCTCCCAGATGCAGTGGAGCTTCATGCCCGAGAGGTCCACTACAGACGCTATCTTCATCGCTCATCAGGTGATGAGGAAATATCGAGAGAAACGAAAACCTTGCTACCTGGCATTTCTAGACCTGGAGAAGGCCTACGACAGGCTACCTCGAGCCGTACTCTGGAAAGCCCTTCGAGGGAGGTAACGTCTGATCACGGTCATAAAGAACATGTATGAAGGCTCAAAAGCGGCGATACGAATTCCACACGGGGTGACAAGGAAATCGGACATCGCAGTGAGCGTACACCAAGGGTCGGCTCTAAGTCCGTTCCTCTTCCTGCTGACGCTTGACTCTATAGTGAACCACCTTGAGGAAGGGCCTCTCAGGACGATTCTCTACGCGAACGACATCGCCCTAGTAGCCGACAACCAGGAGAAGCTGGAGGAGAAGGTGCAGCTTTGGCAGAGAGCCCTCGCAGAAACGGCCTACGGCTGAACGTGAAGAAGACGAAGTTCATCAGCTCTGAGCAGTGCGCTGGGTCGATTCTAGACTGTCAAGGGGAAGCGGTCGAGAAGGTGGAAGAATTGCGCTACCTCGGAAGTGACCTATCCGAGGAGGGAAGTGTGGACCAGGCGGTCAGGGGACGGATGAGCGCAGCCTGGCTTAAGTGGAGGGAGTCCATAGGGATCCTCTGCGATCGTAGATGCTCCAGGACACTCAAAGGTAAGCTCTATAGAACCGTTGTGAGGCCTGTCCTCCTCTACGGCAGTGTGTGCTGGGCCATGGGTAAGGAGCAGGAGCGGGAACTGCACGCTGCGGAAATGAGGATGCTGAGGTGGGCTTGTGGATGGACCCGTCGGGACAGGGTAGGGTGCGAAACGAGGATGTTAGGGCAGTGATGAAGACAGCCCCGATCCAGCTGAAGATGAGGGAGCAGCGCCTGAGGTGCTACGGACACGTCTTCAGAAGACCAGAGAATCACCCCATAAGGTTTGCCCTAGATTTCGAGGCACCCGGAGTGCGTTCGAGAGGAGCTCCAAGGAAAAGGTGGAAGGACGTCATCAAGAGAGATCTCGCCGAAGTCGGCGCCATGGCAGATGACGCCCTTGATAGGATGAGATGGCGATAGATCACAAGAACAGCAGACCCTGCGACTGCGCGGGACTAAACGCTCAGGAGAAGAAGACGAAGAAGAAGAAAAAGAGGATTCTAGATGTATGACATTATATTCTAGAATGCTCGGGCTATAAAGTTGTCCTACTAATCCAGACCGTAGCAGAATTTGTTTTTGTTAGATCTTGAAAAATGATTGAAAATTTTGATGCAGGATTTTTTCGATAACCTAATAGAAAAACTATGGACCACTTAGTGCCTACTAGGAAAACGTTGCGCCATGCATTAGCTCAGTACGCGATGTTTGCTGAACTGCATGCGCAGTTACTGGTTTCCCTGATTAATGAACAGTGAAATGATTTTTTATTTATTTTTTGTTCTGACAGTGACTTTTTGCTATCGCTCCTGTTAAATCCTAGAATTAAACGCATCTAAAGAACTACTAAGAGGTTGGAAATTTAATGGTCATTCAAACGATAAAGTTTTTTTTTTGAAACACCATGCATAGGTTGAGGCAAAGTTTTCGAATCAACAACTTTTTCGACTTTCTTGTAACGTGTAAGGTTTGATTTGAGAGGTTTTGTTTGGCAGAAGGAAAGTTAAAAATAGAAAAGGAAAAAAGTTTCGGTAGACAACCGCCCAGCTTAGACTGAAAATAACCCGACAAATAAACAAAGTTTGGATCATTTTGTAATAACATTGGCAGGAAAGCCTATAAAAATTCAGTTGCACTGCACTACATGTCAGGTAACTCTTACGATTTACGAAATTTCGAATTTCACACCCCTGAGCTACACGCGGAGCGGGCCAATCACAAGAGAGCGAGCTCAAGTGGTCTGGAAACAGCGCCGTGGGCCGAGTGGTGGCGCAGGGGATAGGTGAGCAGCGTTGTGTTACGGGGTTCGGCTCCCTTGTGATACGAGTTTCCGCAATTCCTAAAAATATCTGCCACGATTAACCAAAGCTCTCTCAAATCTTAACGGAAAAAAATCACCAGAAAAGAGAATAGTTTCTTCGGTACTATTGTACTTTTACGACTCCGAAGGTGGAAAAGTTTCCTCACCCAAACATGGCCTAGAATTGTTATATAGGACACTCATCACCTATATGAAGTCCGTTGTTAAAACTTCACTGGATGACGTTAGGTTACTGTTAAATGGGTGAGCAAGAATTAGTGGTATGAGTGAGCGACACTTACCCATGCCTATCGCAACCCACCCTAACCAACCGCAATTTTAAAAACGAACCGTATATATATATATATATATATATATATATATATATATATATATATATATATATATATATATATATATATATATATATAGTAGCCGGTTCCTTAAGTATTCTTTCTGGCTGGTGAAGTGGGCGAAATATATTACCACGATGCCACCACCTATAATTACATAATTACATGTGGATGATCAGTGCCTTAAATAACTCCTTGGGCGAAATTTTTCGACACCCAGGATCGCTAAACGCAATACTGCCAAACTATGTATGTTCTCACCAATGAATTTCGCAGTTTTGTGTTTGAAATTCGTTTAAATTTGCAACATAGTCTAAGTGGATGAAATGACCTTGTACTAGCGTTCTACTGAAAGCGGTATACGCTCGCCCTCAAATATGAATAGGTTTCGATTCATTTCTTCTGAATACCACCTGCGAAAATTGGGGCGAATTGAGCGTAAAAGCGAACCTCAACGTAGTATAGTTCATTGTCTGTCTTCTCGATAACAATGCTAAAATAGCGAAGGGATCCATGCTTGAATGGGAGCGGAGAGGAGGGGGAGGAGTTCAAGCATGACGAAGTTCATCATAAAATCAAATTATTCGAATATTCAACTATTTGATATTCGAAGTCTTTGAATATTCGAATAAGCGAATATCGGCCCTTCTCGATTAGCCGAGCAATGAGCAATCAACTGTTCGAGTTTATTCGAATCGTACGAAGGTGAGACTGCACCTCGTAACGACTGCTCCATTCGCGCTCTATTTATGTTCTGCAACTGCAAAGCATGTCATGTTGGCTGCGTGTCGAAGTTGCTATGTTGAAAATAGCCAGGTAAGACCGTAATACTCAGGAAGTGTTAAAGGAGTTGGCGAAGTCTAGATGAGGGTTTTTTGGTAGATTCGAGAACTACTGATATTCAGGCGACGATTTCGAACAGTTCGATCAGCAAGCCAGGAATTTGCACCAAATTTCAGCGCCCACTCAGATCCCCCTCACAACCCGGTCAGCACGTGCGGGTCATTTGCCACCATGGATATTAATCCCCTAATTGAAGGTATTAATCCGGATCGATAGCGACGGTGTAGGAAAACACTTCGGCCACTAACCAGCCAGCATAGGACAAAGCCCGTTTTTCAAGCCTAAGCCCCCAAGTGTAAGGTGCAGAAGCTCCAACCGTATATAAGGAAGGGGAAAAAAATTCACAGCTCTAAAACGTCTCCGTGGTTTTGAGCACTGTTATTGATGGTCACTCGATGTGTCGACCAGTATGAAGAGAAGCGAACTGACCGTATCCGCTGGGACACCAGAATATCCTCCTGTTGCCGAGGCGGCCTTCAATGTACTGTGTGATCGGGTCGTTCAGAGCCTGTGCGTCTGCGTAGTACACTGAAACGTCAACAGAACTGCCACGCCTTGGTCAGAATGGAAACGTGAAGACGTCGGATGACTAAGACTGAGCCGATGCGCGGCTCGTAATAGTGGCCGAAGCCGACGACGGTCTGCATGAATCAGACGGTGTGGTGCCACGAGGCGCCCTATGAACTCACCCAAAGCTCCGCACACGGCCAGTAGACTGACGTGTGTCAGCCGTAATTGCATTGCTCCTGAAACGAGGCAATGATGGTTCCTTGTACGGACCTCAGTCGACGAGTGAGACTAGCGCTAGCGAACGCCACTGGTCCTTCTGCTTATTTGTGCATTGTGCTACATGGTAGGTATAAGAAGGAATAACACAATCAAACCAACAAACACCTATTAAGCGCGGACGGAAGTTGACCTCTGGCTCAACATCGGAAGGGAGAGAAACAAAGAGATTCGAATCAAATGTTGTGTTCTGCCTCAGTGCTGCTTTTTTCTTGATTAGAAATGTTCATTTCGTTTTGTTGCTGCTGGACATTTGTTTTGTGCAAATGCAATAAACACAGGTAGCTTACCGTTCTCTTTATTTATTTTTCAAACAGTTAGATATAGAGCTACTGCACGATAAAGGACAAAGGCGGCGTTAATCAACCCTGTTGAGGAGTGTCAGGTATTCTGCCTCTACGGCACATCATGGCAGCTTGAATGCGCATTTGGCCTATAGAATGACTTGCTGTGGTCAGCTGATGGAAAAACCAGTGTTTAGACTTCCCAGACAAGTCTGGTAGCAATTTGCCGACCTCGGAGGAATGGAAGGCTTGGTTGGCCTCGGCGGGACCGGAACCAAAAAACTCGATGCTGGGTTCAGACGGCAGCCTGCGTCTCCTGCGACTACCACTCTCTTCGCTGTACATTGTAGAAATAGCATGTAGACTATTATAACGATGTCTTGTTGCGATCAAAACGCCAGCGCCAGGAGGGACTCAAACCCGACCTCCTGCTGACCGGGCGGGAATTCTCTACGTTGTTACACCACCGGCGCTGTTTGAGCGAACGAACATCCTCACCTCGTGGGCCCCATCGGAATGAGCCGGCCGCTGGTATCAGCATGGAACATATTAACCTGAAGGTCTTGATAGAAATAATTCAATTCATTTTCTTTAAGTGTCAAGTGGCTGGTATCGAGTTTGTAACCTGATCGCTAATTGTGCAGATTTTTGCGTAAATATTGATTGTCATGAGTGTTTATCGTGAGACAATTCGTTCTAAATTGCATAGATTCTAAAAATTCCCACAGCGACTACACCAAAAGTAATACAGCACTGACAAACGCGAAAGTCACGCTTGCAGGGCTGAAGCCAATTGCAGTGAATTCAACCCTCATTAATCTGATGCATTTCTAGACAGTTCCAAGTATTGCGCAACCGGTGCCGACCGGCTTCCGGGGACTGGCAAGAACACCAGCAGGCGATGGTCGGACTTTTCGAGAAGCCACCAGCCACAGGTTTTCGTGAGGGATAGGTTAGGCGATTTTCATGTCATTCGAGCGAGGATGGCCCAACGAGCTACTCCGGACCGCAACGAAGAGACGTTGCTAGTCACTCAAATCGATGATCGAGAGAACGACGGATGGTTCCACAAATTCCGACGCTGTTCCTCTGGACCAACTTCACGATTTTATCACAACCGAGGTTGGACATCGCTGACATTCTGTGGCCCAGACCGCTGGCGATCGGAATCTGGTGCAGAGAGTGCAAAAATGAATAGAAAACCATCGAGTTAAAAGAGCGCCGTGATTTCTGAGAGTTTCCGGCATCGAAAGGAGATCATGTAATACATCTCCAGCCCACTGAGCATGGATCTCAAAAAACGGAAGGTCAGGGATAGTTTTGCAAAAATAACTTCTTTCATGGATTACACATCAATGGGACTGAAGGACGTAGTATAAAGTAGCCCTTGATGGTATGTAGTGAAACAGTTGGTAAAACGAACCGTGATCAGACCATCTTAGATGTGGCAATGTCTAATCCTCCACGAGGCGCAACCGCTCGCCTTTGCGATGTGAGCTGAACACAACCGAGTGTAGGAGACTGGCAGGTCGGCGTATAAAGATCCCATGTCACAGTACACGGTTGATGACGTTATGTGACCGTCGAGGTAGTGCTACGGCGTCTGCGGGAGCCGAAGCGCGTTCGAAAAGGCCGGCGAGTGTGAGAAGAATGCGAGGGTCGCTGATGCCCGGATGGCATCCTAGGGCAACCGAGTTGGCCCGAAAGTCCTGCATCGTAAGCAGGACCCGCATACCGCTCGTGCGAGTTTACAGAAGCACTGGCACGATGGCGAGTCAAGTTATGTGCGCCGCAGGAGAAGAGGTGCTCCTGCTGCAAACCGAACGACTAGTTTTGGACTCTGCTTGATTGGAGGCAACGTCAAAAGACGCTGTCATTTTCCAGTTGACTGCAACAGCCATGTCAGGACTGCGAAAAATGGATACATCGTTCTCGGCGGTTTCAGTTTTAGGATGCGTAACGCATGTGGTGAGTGAATCCTTCCCAGACTCATGTACATATCCTCACCATCGCCAACCTCATATTTCACAAACGTGACTCTTATCTCGCATCTTTCCATTGCTGGAGGACCAAGACATAGATCGACTTCATTCTTGTTAAGCATTGCCATCGAGCGCTGTTCACAAAAACAAAGGTTGTGCCGTACGAGACTGTCTTCATGCAGCATGTCCGCTGGGCTGCACTGTTAACTTCACCTCTTTGAGGTTGAAGCGGGTCGATACGGCTCACCTAGAATGGAGTAGTGACGCTTGAAGGAAAAGGCAGCAGCTGTTGTTTCCTGTATTCGGTTACCGATGGCGACCACCGTCGATGAAACATCGAAAGATGCCACCTACATATACGATATTGCAAGCTACACGTTCCGAACTCTGTAGGCATGAGAAAGCCTGAAGTGCGTAGGATCAGTGAGCAAGCAGCGGTAATCCTTTGAAGCAGTGGAGGCTCACATCTCTGCGTAGTGATAACGCATAATAGTAGTGATAATGAGAATGGTGGCGATGTCCGTTCCTCCACGCGGTGTCACTGGAAACTGCTCGCTTTTACGAGCTAGGCCGAACACGGACATTCGAATGCAGGCGGTAGGCACTCGCAGAGCCCGGCGAGTGTGAGAAGTACCCGAGTCTCCCTGGTGCGAGGACGGCATGGGGGGGGGTGCAACTGAGGTAGTCCGAAAGTCCCGTAACGTAAGCAGGACCCGTGTAGCAACGCTGAATGTGGGTGCGTTGACGGGCCGCTCGTGCGATTTGTTAGAAGCACCTGAGCGTAGAAGAGTTGGTTTCGGTGCAGTTCAGGAGACGAGGTGATCCTGCTGCAAGTCAAGGGACACAAGACGTGGCTTTAAGGCAGTTCTATGTCTCAGCACCACCAGTGGTGTCGGAATAATCGTCTCCGAACGATTTCGTGACTAGACGGTAAGCGTCGAGCGCTTTTACGATCGATTGATGAAGATCGTTGTCGCCGCTAAGGGGCGACTCTACCACTTTTTCTCTGCGTATGCTCCGCAAACTGGCTGCTCCCTTCAAGCCAAGGAAGAGTTTTGGAGCCTGCTTAATGATAAAATAACACAGGTACCGTCGAGAGACGCCATCATAGTCGCTGGTGACCTTAATGGGCACGTCGGCGCGACGAAAGACGGGTAATGCTGTCATGGTGGATTCGGCTACGGGCCGCGTAACGCAGATGGTGAGCGTATCCTCGAGTATGCAGAATCGCATAACCTCAATATAGAGAACACTGTGTTTCGTAAACGTTCACCTCATCTCGTTCTATAGTGGGAGCTCCAAGTCTCAGATAGACTTTGTGCTTGTGAAGGATCGTGACCGGAGTCTTGTCACAGACGCGAAGATCGTGCCGTATGAGACGGTCGCCCCACAGCATCGACCCCTGATCTGCACCCTAAAGATCGCCCCTCCAAGGTAGAAGCAGGTCGAGCGATGCGGTGCACCAAGAATCAAGTGGTAGCGAATGAGAGAGAAGGAAGCAGCTGTGATTTCTCGCGTGCGGTTACCGACAGTCACGACTGTCTACGAAACTTGGAGAAAGGCGACCGACGCGATACGTCAAGCTGCGCAGTTGGAACTTGGCATTCCGCCATAGAGCGGGACAAACGCTGAAGAAGAAGTAGTTGTTGTGATAATGAGAATATTAAAGATGAAGACAAAAGTGACCAGATGAGAACCGGCGCAGAGTGCGAAAGCTCGATGCGCGGCGGCGACGACGTCAGTGCCAACTCTTCAATCACACTACGGTAAAAGCGTAAGAATTGGGCGGCGTCGAAACTCTTGGTCGTCCATAATTCCAGCAGATCTCTGTTCTATCTGGCACGACCTTCTGAAGTGCTTCACCTTCCGCCATGCCCCAACAAATCGCCCCCTTTCTGAACACCTGTTCCTTGAACCAGCTAACTAGCTTTCTAAGCTACGTTGACAGTACTAGCAACATTTAACACACCACGTTCTAGGCATGCTGGATATGAGCTGCAGAAAAAGACAAAATATTGCAAACTGTTTTTTACATTTTTGCTTTAGCCTGGAGCGGCTGTTATAGAAGATAAAAGTTCTTAGATGGATGTTTGGTTGTGATCAAAACGCTTGCGCCAGGCGGGACTCGAATCCGCGCCTTCTGCTTTCCGGACAGCGATGCTACGCCTTACACCACCAGCGCTGTTTGTTCGAACTGAATACCCACGTTATCTTCCTACTAGCAATCACCTATCTTCCTCCCAGAATTGCAAACTGTTATTATATTTCTAATCTGTGGAAATCCTGAGCACATGCTGCGCATTGCGCGATGAAGTGTTCTCGTTAATATGGTGCGGAGGCATTCTCAATTGAACGATATTCACTAGACTTTGTTTGCAGGTGAATTATTAGGTTGTAACGAATTAAATGGCACTGGTTTTTGGCGCGTCTTTACGCGTTTGGTCAAAAACAAACCGTAACATGTGGCATGCCATTTAGAAGCGCAAACTTTGCTCTACCGGAAAGTACCAAATTTTCTATGTAAAAGTGGGAAAACTTTAGAGTTTCATTGACTTTTTTGCAGACGGACAAAAGGGTAATCCGAGGCATTTACTTGTATGAATTCAAGCTGGGCACTACAGCTAAGGAGGCGGATGAGAAGATCAACGCCGCATTCGGTCAAGGATGTTCCACAATTCGGACGGCGTATCGTTGGTATCAGAAGTTCCGGAATGGAGACGAGAGCTTGGAAGAACATGAAGGTCGTGGGAGGCATAGTGATGTTGATGAGGACAAGCTGAGAGATGTGGTAGAGGAGGATCCACACAAAGGTACCAGGGAGATAGCGAAGGTTCTTGGCGTCAGTCACAACACAGCTGCCCGGCATCTGAAGGAAATTGGAAAGACCTAAAAGCTGGAAAGATGGGTGCCTCACGAGCTGTCTGAGGAGCAAAGAAACCGACGATATGAGATCTCGTCCGCACTGCTTCTACGGAACGAAACGGACCCATTCCTTGATCGCATCGTAACCTGTGACGAGAAATGGACAATGTACGACAACAGGCGACCATCGGCACAGTGGGTGGACAGCGATGAGAGCCCCAAGGTTTTTGCGAAGCCGGAATTGCACCAAAAGAAAGTAATGGTGACAGTGTGGTGGTGTTCGCTGGGAATTCTTCACCACAGCTTCCTCCCTCCCGGTGAATCCATCACGGCAGAGAAGTACTGCATTGAAATTGAAGAAATGATGAAAAAGTTGAAGGATATCCGGCCGGCCTTGGCAAGCCGAAGGCGAGTTCTCCTTCTGCACGACAATGCTCGCCCCCATGTAGCACGAATGACGTTGCAGAAATTGAATGAGCTGAGCATTGAAACTCTACCACATCCTCCGTTCTCTCATGACCTCTCCCCAACAGACTATCATTTCTTCAAGCATCTTGGCGACTTCTTGGTAGGGAAAATATTCAAATACCAACAGGATGCCGAAAGTGCCCTCGGAGATTTCGTCAATTCCAGAACTTCTGATTTTTATGCTACTGGGATAAAAAAGCTTGTGTCACGTTGGCAAAGATGTGTAGAATCAGAAGGTTTTCATTTTGATTAATAAACTTGCCTACAAGCCGAGATATTAACTGTTTAAATTTACAGTGGTTCAGTGTCATTTATTTCGTTACAACCTAATAGAAAGGCATTACAGGGTGTCTCAAAAAATGTATACACTGTTTGAAAGGTGGTAGCTTTGTTCATAGAAAAGATACTGAAGAAGTTAAGAGCTCATATGAAAGATTAAGGAAATAGAAATTTTATAACCTATGAGAGGCATGGAATGCGCCATGCAGTCGTCTGAAGTTTTCCATTTTACACTCGATTGATTGTGTTTCGCTTGAATACATGTTATATTTCTTCACAAAGTGGCCGCTTCGATCGATTTGGGCTTATTTTAGAGTTTAAAACTTAAGTACACATTACAGCTTACGAAAGTGGAGGGTATTCTAAAAAATAAAGGCACTAGGCACTGAGACTCACAAGAAAGCGCAGCGCGATGGGATCACTGTGGTGTGCAAATAGTCAAGGTTGCGCCACGCTCCTGCCTGAAACCTTGCATTCCAGACTCGATTGATTGTGCATGGGCTGAATGCTTGTTATCATCTTGTTGCTACTTGGTCACATTAACCTGTGCTGTGCTTCTTTTAACGTTTTGAAGTTGACAACCTCGTGAAAAACACGTTAAATGCGTGTTTATTGATTGCACGATTTAGATGTGAGCAGCATTTTACAAGTAGCATTCTGTGGACGAATGAAGCAACATTTATGGTGAATGGAGAGGTTAATTGGCATAACTGCAGCTACTGGACGACGGAAAACGTTAAAAGAAGCACAGCACAGGTTAATGTGACCAAGTAACAACAAGATGGTAACAAGCATTCAGCCCATGCACAATCAATCGAGACTGAAATGGAAGGTTTCAGGCAGGAGCATGGCGCAATCTTGACTATTTGCACGCCACAGTAATCCCGTCGCCCTGCGTTTTCATGTGAGTCTCAAATATCTCCAAATGCTTTACTAGCAGCAATGTTACAACCCTTCACATAGTGCCTTTATTTTTTAGAAAACCCTCCATTTTTCGCAAGCTATAATGTGTAATTAAGTTATAAACTCTAAAATAAGCACAAATTAATCGAAACGGCCACTTTATGAAGAAACTATAACATGTACTCAAGCGAAACACAATCAATCAAATTATTTTTTAGGATAGCTTGTAGTAGTTCTGTAAGAGCTCCTCGTCATGTAGCTAGAAATAGCGAATATAAGTTGCATTCTTCAGTCTCTCGTCGTAAACTTACTGATGTTTGTGTGGTTTTCAAACTCTTGTCTGGCCTAATTGATGTAGACGCTTCAAAATTCTATCGTATAATAATATCTAGAACTACGGGCAGCTCAAAAAATATCTTACGGTGTACTCAAAACGAATACCAGATCATGTAGTTTCACGTCCAGAGCTGGTTCCAGCTTCATCTCGCTAAACTCCTGTGTCCCTCAATCGTCGGCACATTACAGGCTGTTCAGGCACATGGCTAGAAGCAAGCTTTTGCATTTCTAGATTTTACAGTTGTTCTTCCTATATTGGTGATTTGTATTGTACTACATCCTATACCACGTATGCCTTATGCATCGTACAGAAATAAATAAATAAATCGGGTGTAAAATGGAAAATTTCAGACGACTGCATGGCGCATTCCATGCCTCTCATAGGTCAGAAAATTTCTATTTCCTTAAGCTTTCATAAGAGCTCTTAACTTCTTCAGTACGTTTACTATGAACAAGGCTATCACCTTTCAAACAGTGTATACATTTTTTGAGACACCCTGCATTCAAAGTTTTGAAGCCATTGCTTAGTCGCTGTGGTTTGAATCCTTACTGAAGATTTACACTATGCTGTTTCCTGGCACCACTGCTTCCGATGCTTAGGGGAACACCGAAGTTTTATTCTTGATCAGCTGAGTTTAGCGCTCTGATGGACTAACAGTGAATGAAGGAAGCATAATGGAACAAATCGGAGCAATTAGGGAGGGCGTAGTTTATCCCTTTTCCAGTCAAGACGGTTCCAATTCGCGACCAGTTTATGCAGCCACTGCCCCCTTAATTATTGAACAAAAACGAGAATCGTTTATGAAGGAAAGAAGGGCGTATACACGTACGTAGGCCTTAAGAAGGACACGTTTTAGGCGAGATGACCAGGAATACTTGCATCGCTTTACAATAAGACCTATTAAGCAAGAGGCTGAGGTACAACAGCCACTGTAGAGGGAGGGCGCAACAACAACTGAGAATTCGAAATCGACTGGGTGAAAAAGGAAGCACTAGAAGGGATGGCGTGCAAGAATCTGGTGGAAAGATGGACCTATAGGGTGGACGCGCTCCGAGACGAACGGATCCTGCAGAGAGATGGCGGATCATCGGTGGAGGTATTGTGCGGGTAGGTGATTCAGAGCGCACACGAAGCGAGAGGCGCCGATAACGTGATCGATCGACGTCTGATAAGCTGAGACGGACCGCCGGCGCTCATCTGAAGTTCCACCTGAAGTACATCCTGACTGCTGCACAAGGAGACCTAGCGGACGCTATGCAGCGCCTGAGGAGAAGAGTCCCTGTGAAGTGGTCCGTCCTCAAGAGAACGTCACACACAGGAATGGAGGCGCGTGCCAAGATTGCATGGGAATAGAATGCGCATTAAAATTTGTTTCGCCGTTGTACAACATGGAACGAGCAGAATCAGAGCCATCGATGCCCCGGAGAGCGACTACGGTGTGAGTCATCCAGATCTGGTGATTGCATTGCGAAGAATGGAGGCGCATGCATCATCATCTATCTCTAACTAAGTGCCTCCGAAATGTTCTCCATCTTGGTGGAACTCATTATGAGAACTATAGATAACGGGAGTAGTGCTCTTACTAGTATAAGGAGGAAGTTGTTTGAAGGTTCGATCTTTTCTTCTTGGAACATGCTGACTTCAAGCTGTTGCTATGTTTGCTTCTACCTGTTACAACTCGAAGGCCATGGTTTGAGGTCCAGTTCGCAGCTGCTCTAAGAATGCAAGAAGATAGGGAAACTAAAGAAGAAAACGAGGATGAGAGACGTTGCCGCTTGGGTCAGGCGATAGGGAAGACTAGAGAATTGCAGCCGAATTGCAGCAACTCTGCAGACCATTCTAAAACTGCATACCATCACAGCTAGTGCCTCCGATTTTTTTTTACAAACACTATGAATGAAATACTGAACTCGACGATTCTAGAAGTTTAGGATTTTAAGCTCAAGAAACAGTAACCTAGAAGTATGTACACCGCGCTGACCTCTTCAGAACCAAAGACTGTCTAAGTATCTGTCTGACAAGCTCCTCTCTAACGATATGGCTTGAACAGTAGACCAAAGACGAAGCCGATATCTCGGATTTCATCGACTGCAGAAGTCTATTTTGACGCCCATGTACCTATCGATATGTATCATGAAAGACATGCAGAATCTGACATTTTCATGAGGCATGAGGAACTAGTCTACAATTGCAGATAATTAACTTCGAATGTGGCCGCTCAAATCCGACACTGTTTTTGGAGTAACCCGGAAGAAATCGCATATGAAGGTACTTAGCAATGTCGACTTTATCCATTTCCTGTGCGTGACGTAGCGTTCTGCATATGATAATTCGAGATTAAACTGTGTGACAAAAAATAGATCTCAAGGAGGGATATGTTTCAAGGGCGCATCAATAAAGAACGATAAAGGATGGGATTCGGTTCAATACGACTGAAAGGTTTTGAACCTTCGGAATAACATTGTGGGAGAGTACTGAATGCACGTACAAAAGAGTCATGGCTCCAGCCGATGTATTCGCTATATGCCATGTACATGTCCATGTACTTCTACCCGACTTCGCTGGGTTCTTGATGAAACTTCTGCCTAACCTTGATCCACCGCTAAAGACTATACACGCCTTACACACCTACATGGTCTTTAAGAAAGGCGCATTTTGGGCGAAATGTTCGCTTGGCTCGTACGAAGATAGAAGAAATTGGTGACGGAAAACATTTCCCCGCCACTAACTTGGGAGTTCCTGTGAGTCAGAGTGAGGCTCCCCATCTGTGCTGCAGCCTTCCGTTTATAGTGAAGGTGATGCGCATTAGAAGACATGGCAGAAGAGTCGTACGGTTGGGAAGATCGCAGCACCTGAATCCTGGAACAATTTTTGAACCTCCGCAGAGGGCAGGTGGGTCGAAGCGCTTAATCGCTCATCATACTATTTGGACTTCCTTGGTATTCGGTGCAGAAGTGAGTGCAGTCAGAGCACTATGCTCATTAGAGAATCCACTACCAATTTGTCGACCTCAAGGGATGGAAAGAGAGAGCTGGAACGTGCGCTCGAGTGCAACACCCGTTCGAGCGTACACGAGCAGGCCTCCTGTATGCTGGGTCAAATGTTCCTATCTGCTTTCTGAGAGGTGGGACTTGTCCCTCTCCCTCTAAGGAGCTTCTAATTTCGGAAAATCGATAACTTTGCTTGTCCAGGCTTCCTGTCACATAGGGTGTGCCAGACGGGTAGTATGCTGCAGGTGTGTGCGGACACGAGTGGCCGCTACAGATATACGACCGCTGCGGTCTAGGCAAACACCGTGACCTTCTGCCTGCGTTTGTTTTCGCGAACTTATTAGTCCTTGAAGCCTCGCGTAAGCTCCTTCGTCCTTGGGCTTCAGGGAAACAGTTCCCAAGCAACATAAATTTATAACCAGGAGCCAGATTCATCAACCGCTTAGCGCCCCTAACGGTGGAAATACCGCGAAACCCCCTGATTCGACATTCATCAGCATCAGGTTTGGCGGTATTTTGGCCGTTAGGGGCGGTAAGTAGTCGATGAATCTGGCCCCAGAGGGTGAACTGATAGCCAATATGCACACGTCCAACCTACAGCAGTTTACCAGCTTCATTTTTCAGATCCACCCGACAAGATATTACGGAGGCTATACTGATATAGCGCTCGCAGTTAAATTACGGATAGGAGGAGGACCGCGGTAGCGCACTAGATCGTCCACTGCTGGTTCCGCCTCGTGCATAGATGAATGAAAGCTTGAAGTTTTCGCGACCCGTGTCGCCAATGGAGCTATTCAGCTATCCGAGCTATGTAACTGGGAGCAGCTATAGACTGGCAGCTACAATAACGTCTTGTTGCAACCAAACGCGCCAGAGGGGATCCCCGCCCGCAGTTTCTGCTACCGGGCTGGATGCTTACGCCTTTGAGCTATCGGTGCTGCTTGATTCAGCACGACAAGCCCCACATTCTGCCCATAGCTGAGTGCCGATACGTGACCTATTTCATACGTGTCGGCTGCTAATGTCAGCTCAGAACCTATCCTTCTAAAGCTGGCACTTATCGACGATCTGTTCTCTTGGACTTTCGCGATAGCGGCACATGCGAAATCTGCACTGGAGTGCATTCACAGCATCATGAGTGGGCGAATCCATGTCGTGCCGGACTGAAGAACTAATCATGGTTAAACATCTTTATTCTTCACTAAAGCAGTCGTAGAAAAAATATTAATTCATGCTGTGTTTTTAACTTAACCACAGCTGTCGTGGTAGTTATGCTTCTCCTGAGCCTAGTGCTGGAGACCAACTAGTAGAGCGCAGAGCAAAGAAACTGTCTCGAACAGGACGTGAAGTTCCATTCTTGGCCAAGGAACTTTATTTCTTTTCGGATTCATCAAGTATGGCTTTCAATGGACCTCTTAATGACCTTCTTTTAGCGCACTGGTTCGTGAAGATAAATGACATTCTGATATAGAGGCACCTGTAGTCCTTCAGCGTCATATGAGGCTTCATCGATGCATCCAACGCGAAATAATTAAACTGCCGCTACTGGCTTAGGTTTCACTTTGACTTGCATCGTCTAAGTTATAGCGCTTCAAACATGGGTAATTAAACGTTAATTTCAGGTTACTGTATGAAACGGGTATGCTTCTACATATCGCAACAATTTTAGAGAGCAAACAACATGATAATCCCTACTAGACATATTCTACATCCTTCTGCCACAGGACAAATGGAGGGAATCCACAGCTTCGATTAGCACGGGTACTGGTCCGCACCAGAAGATATAGCGAAGGCAACACATACACTCCACAGTCTCGAAACAGGAGTGCATGGCGCTCTCTGATCATGGTGACGTAATGACGGCATGACTCTATAAAGTGTTCAACAACTCCCAAATAGACAATTCCCTTTAGTATAGGGAATGCGATCTGCAACAGATCGACTTGCTGCTCAGGTGATGTACGCGGAGACTTACAATATGGCTTATTAGGCCGATGCACCAAAATGTGGTGAATGCTAGGATAGATGGGTCTTATTTGCCCAAGAAAACGGTGGTAGGATTAGGTAGAGGAGAGAAGAGTCGAACCGTTTATTGCTAGTCGTGATGAGTTAAGTCAGTAAAGTCCGTTCGCCCTCGCACCTCGTGGATGGGGCGGGGCGAAGAGAAGAGACCGCATCGTCGCAAACGGCGATATCCGCCAAGAGTTCTACAGTGTAACGAATAGCGTCTGTTGGCTTACTGTTCCACTCAGTGAATAGGAAGAAGGGGAAGCAGAAGCACCGCCGTTATGGATGAAGAGGTGCGCGGAGGTGGGTACGAATATCGATAGGTTGGGGCAGGTGTTCCAGCTCGGTGGTGCTGCTACGGGGGTGGGGGTTGGCTGGCCGGTCGGCCGGCTGGCGGCGATCGGAGAGCGCTAGGCAAACAGCCAGCCCTTGTGTCACTACGCAAATAGCACCGAAGCGCTACGCTGCTGAGCCGTCGCCGCCGACCGAGACGCACCAGCAACGACGACGACACGACGATAACAGGTGATTAGCCGGGCGGTTGGCTGGACGTCGGCCCGCTGCGATCCATACCAATCAATCAGTGGCGCTCATGAACTACGGTAAGAGTGCGCGGTGGTTGTCACGGGGTGCACGATACAGTCGATCAGTCGCGCTCATGAAGTTTCCAGGAGTTTCCCCTTCCGGTTTGTTCCTCGCTGAGTTAGTTGAAAGGGGCATCCAGCCTTCGGATAACTTAGGTGACTGTAATCTGATAATGAGAACTAGAGACTACTGCTAGGCGTCGAACGTTGGAGGGACCATGGGCGTTCTCCCTTGCTATCGAGCGCGCAAACAACTTGTGTAGACGCCACGCTCGGCTCCCTATGAACCTCGCCATCGCTGGCGCTGCAGCGCCTTGCCTTCAGGTCCACTCAAGGTGCCTGCAGGCGTTTATGGGCTAACACCCCGGATGTATCGCCATCTTCAGAGCTCTACAGGAAGGCACCAGCGGCTCAAGTGGTCGGTATCAGACCGAGAAGGGCCCATTTGATGACCATCTTAAGTCACTGTACAGGCCAAATGCGACCGCTATGGTAATGCGCAGATCAGGAGAGAGGTTTCGAATTTTTGGAGATCATAAGCCATTGGTGAATCCTCTGACATTGGTCAATACGTTGAACACACCGAAAGGGTTAAACGTGCAAGTGTTCCATTTGGAGGTGCTTGAGCTCCAGCCGTATTTCACAGAATTATGGAGGCGGCGTTGTCGGCGTTAGATTAGCGGTAATTTATTTTGATGGCAGAACTGTTACGGATCCTAGACGAATGACACTCATAGCGGGATGGAAAGAGTGCTGCAGAAAGCAGATGCTGCAGAATTTCATTTGAAGTTAGAAAAGTGCGAAATCCTGAAGCGTCCGACAGTCAACGATGGAATTAAAGTGCATAATGAATATTTATTTATTTTCTAAATATGCAAAGTAGAGTAATTCATAGGCATGCTTCAATACTTATGGCAAATTTTGTAAAAGGACCTCAATTATTGCTAGGCCAATTATTGCTTTAAGAAGGAAATGAACACCTCGGAAGCGGAAAAAAGAGTAAAGAGAGGCGTTTGAAAGGACCAAGTTCTATTAAGACAGACAGCTTAGCTCACTTCGACCCAGAAATTGCCACACCGATGCGTAGTGGTTTGGGTCGGAGGCATTTACTTACCAGAAGAGAGCTGATGGAGCGGAGAAGAAATTTGCCAGTGCGTCGCGCTCTTTGGTGAAAGAAAAACGGCGCTCAACTGTGTTGAGGGCGGAGAGGTTTAGCCAAATCGTATACGGAAGGAAGTCCACATTGCTGACCGACCACCAACCAGTGGAAGGATTTTCAGGCCCAAAAATGGGTCACCGGCCACTGGTGCAAAAGCACTTCATAAATGGGCGCTTACCAATGATAAAGGGTTAGACTAGTGGACGTTAGCCTATTGGTACGCTCGTCCAATATCAAGTACAAGGAGAGAACTGAGTTCTGCAATGCTTGTGGTTACCATACAATGTTTGTCTTGTCTGCCAGACATAAAGGAATTATCTAGTGTGAACGGTACTTCAGAAAGAGGAGTTCGCGCGTTTATGTACCGTGGAGTTTGAAGCCATGCTACTGGAAGAACAGCAAGTTTCGAAGGCAATAGAAGAAGCGCTAGTTTTGAGTAAAGCATTGGAGTATCTCAATGGGAGGACCATCGGAGATGGCAAATGAGAGGTAAAAGCTTATGCAAACAGGATAATGTTCAATGCTCAGCGTCCTTCCTGTCTTCTTATCTGTTCCCTCACCATAAAGGTTGCCTTATCTGGGGTGTCAGAGTAGTGATGCTAGCGCTGTTCAGGATGAAAGTGCTAAAAATGTTTCAGTAGCCACCATAGCAGGAATAGGATGAACGGCCTGGAAAGTGGTTAGGCGTGATGCCCAGGAACTGATAGGGAGGTATGGAGGATGGTCTAAGCGCATGTATGCTATTTGATAACTATCCGGTGAAGGTACCACTGCAACACCGAGAAGAACCCTTCAAGCCCTGACAAAGACTTCATGGTCGGGAGGTCTGCTGTCCGGTGTGCGGAATCGAACGTCGCTGCACGATGATGCTGCTGTAGAGCTTGAGTGAGGCCTCCAAGTTCTTGTAAGCAGAGCACACAGATAACCGGGCAGTAACAGTAAACGCTTTGCGAATGCGCCAGGCGTGTTGGTATGGATGAGGACTCGCCATTTGCCCCCATAGGAAATTGGGTCACTAGATGGAAGGATCAGTGTTGTTCCTTCAAATCAAGGCTGGGAAGGGAAGGGAGTGAAACACTCAAAACGCGTCAAAAATAACTCTTCCCTGGTCATCGAAAGTGACCTGATTCATCCGTTCCCCGCGTTCCGGCAGTAGGCGGGGCGAATGTATATGTAGTGACTCAGTTGACTAGGTGCGCTTACACGCGCTCTTATCTACGACTCCCCTCCGCGCTTGTCAAATGGATTGCCAAAGTGTTACGTCGCCTGAGGAGGAGCCAACGTTAGCATGCTCATCGGGAGGGGAATTTAGCGCGTCCCTTCGTTAATGAGAGATGAAACAGTGGTGGGATTGCTTTGTCAAATGGCTGGCTATCATCATCATTATCATCATTTTCATAGCATCTGTCCAGCTTGGTGGAGGGTCCCCTTTTCTGGCGTGGTGACGCCATTTCTCCCGATCAAACGCTTGATAGGAGTGGACACCAGCTATCTTCAAGTCCATATGCAACGTATCGAGCCAACGTCCAATCTTACAGAGGTGTCGTCGTTAGCGCGAAGGACGTGACCAACATAGACGGCTTCGCGCAACTTGTCGGCTATCGGAGCGACACCGAACCGTTGTCGTGTGGTGTCACTACGAATGCAGGCGCAGTTCCATAGTCATGGGCCAGCACTCAACACCGTACGTCGCTTCTGGGCGGACGACTGTTCTAAAGGGAGGTTTTCAGGCTCTGAAGAAGGCGACACCGTTGAAACGTTAGTCAATAAGGATCTGTAAAACCTCGTGTGGAGCGCAGTCAAAACAACGCCACAAGTCTGTGAGAAAATAAGGCAAATGATGCGGTAAACAACCTAACTGACCGCGTGAAAGCGGCCAAATGCTGGTGAGACACCCTTGCAAGGGAGCGGTCTGAAGCGTATGGATGGAGAAAGCAGGTCATATTGGAAGAATCTTCACCCCTCAATCAGCATAAAAAGGTGTCTCTTTTTTCCACATCGTTAAACTAAAGGAGTACTGCGGAATCGCGCAGGCGGCGCTCACCAGCGCTGACGGGGTTCTCTCGTATGCCTGCGATGCCAGTGGGATCAAGTGATACGACTAAGCTCATTCTTGAGGTTCGAGAATCGAAGGGAGGTCGTACTTTGACACCGTTTGGGGGTCGTACTATCTCGGTTTTCGCAGAGGATTCTCTCGAATTTCAGGTTGTAAGTGATATTTGCGTCAATTATTAGTTTATATTTTTACAGATGTGGCTGCGACAGTGTGGATACTTACAAGCACTGGCGCTTTCTGGATTTATAGAATGGAGTTGAGTACAAAAAATTTTCAAAATAGTGATCGTTTTATGCACAGTGAAAAACAAAGCTTTTCTGTCCGCAGATTCAGAGTCAATGAGAGGTTTTCGTTTTTCAGATTTTTCCGGGACGTCATGGACACGGCAGTTTTCTACTTGAAGGAGCGACATCAATTTCCAAAATTGCGCTCTATAAATGTTTCAAGTGTTATTTACTGAGGACGACCTAAGTGCATTCGCTACAAGATTTTTGAAGTGCTCTTCGAATCGATGATGGAATGGAAACGACCGATGGACTTGCCACGAAAATAATTTTCTCTCTTCGGCTGGGGACGGCATCAAAAAGTGAAATCGTACTGTACAAAATTTTAAGCTCGTTTGACGCACAGTGATAAAACTTCGCTTTTTAAAAACAATCTTCTATATGGTCTTAGACTTAGACTTAGTTCCTCCCATGCCGTTGGGCATATCGGGCGACGAGACTTCTCCATTAATACCTGTCTTGTGCCAACTCTTCACCTTCGTCTCTGGAAATATTTAGTAGTTTAAGGTCCTTTTCGAATGTTCACCTCCATGTGTTTCTCGGATGACCGCGCTCTGCTACCACCTTCAGGAATCCAACACACGGCTACTCGAAGAAATCGGTACTCGGGCATTCGCATTACGTGTCCTGCGAGGCGTAGACGTCTCTGTGCGATTAATGAAGAAAGACTACATGAACCGCTCCGGTTTAGGACTTCACAGTTAGTCACACGGTCTGCATATCGTACTCTCAATATCCGTCGAAGACATCTCTGGTGGAATGCGTTTAGCTTTTTGGCGCACTTCGTAGACATGGCCCATGTTTCACTCGCGTAGGCAACAATCGGGACTACAATTGATTAGTAAAGCTGCAGCTTTATCTTCGACGCGATTGACGGTAAGCTCCAGATTGGACCAAGCTTTCGAAACACAGATGCAGCCTTCACAATCCTCGTTAGTATTTCTGATTCCGGATTCCCGTCGCATGACACAGTACTTCCAAGATATGTGAACTGGTCAGTTTCAAGCTGTGATGCCTCGACGTTGATATATACGTTCATATCTGTTCTCCCTATGCTCATCACTTTCGGTTTGTCCGTGTTTAATCGTAATCCAACTTTCTTGGCTTCGTTCGCGAGGTTTGTGGCCGCCTGCTGCAGTAAATCGTTGTTCTCGGCTATGATGGCTACATCGTCTGCGAAATCGAGGTCTGTTAAGCGGTGTGTCCTGCTCCATTTGATACCCGCTTCATCACCTTTCATGGATTTTCTCATAATGAAGTCCAGAGCAACATTGAACAGAAGAGGGGAGAGTACATCCTTGTCTTACTCCGGTAAGAACTTCGAAAAATGTCGTGTGCATTGCATTCGTTCTGACGCAACAAGAGGAATTCTTGTACAGCTTCTTGAAGACTTCCACAAAAGGCTGGGGTATAATCCTAAAAATTGACCATAGCGATTCACGGTGTATACTGTCGAAGGCCTCCCGGAAATCCACGAAATTGATGGGAAGTTGCTTCCGAAATTCCATGCATTGCTCGATGACATTCCGTAGGGTAAATATCTGTTCGCTGCATGACCTAGCACCTCGGAATCCACACTGTTTTTCACGAAGTCTCTCATCTATCGCGGCTCGTAGTCGATGTAGTAGAATTAAGCAGAACACCTTGCCGGGTATAGAAAGCAATGTAACTCCTCCCAGTTTCCACATTCTGATAAGTCTACTTTTTTGGGTATTTCGACGATGACTCCTCTCTTCCAGTCTTCCGGGACTTCTAAACGCTGCCAGCATATGTTATATAGCCTTGTCAAACGACTTACCGTATTTATACTTATGCTCGAATGACCCATTCGAATAGGTATTCGAATGATTTTCATCCGAATTTGAATATTCGAATTCGAATATTCGAAAAATCGCGTTTTTCGAATGTATTCGATTTCGAATGCTCGAAAATTTTCAGTATTCGAAACCGTTCGAATATTTAAAATGTTCCAGGAAGCCAAAATTATTCGAGTATTCGAAAAGTGTCATTCGAATGCCCAACGAGAATTTGTTTAACCACCAATCACCAAATTGCGTAATCACCAATCGATATGGAAATTGTACCGGCCTTTCTTGCAGAATTTTGAAGAATTAGTCACCGTACTCCAAACTCTTCTAAATCATAATATTAAAGGTCCAAGAAATACCATAGTGAATAATGTTTTGTCTCCACAGCCTTGGTGTTTTGTTCCTCTGTATTATTAAAAAATTCTTCGCATTTCCTATCGGTCTGTCTGCATATAAACCCCTGATCAATGTTGTCGGGGCATTCGGCTTCAACTCCAGTCAATAAATCTTTTCCTAACTGAAGCATCTCACAAGACGGGCGTATTTTGAAGAGGCTTGTTAGATTTTTCAAATAATTAGGATTTCCAAAACGGTTCTGTCTCTGAATCAAAGCTCTGGTACGATAGTGACTGGGTGCCGGGATACTGAACGCCTCATTGATTCTGGTCACTTCCCGAAACTTTCACATTCTCACAGTGTTGAACTGCATAAATTTTTCCACACAGAATCACTGCAGTGGTGAGTGACCGATCCGAGAACGCCTAGTCGTCATCGACAGAAAAACTATCAAATGATCGATTTCTAACAAGTCTTCTGATTTACATCTGGGCAGGGCTTGTGAATCCAGGCGCGCGCTGGACAACATCTGTAGCACGATTTATCAATCACAATGCGCAGGATACGCTCAGATTTACATCGGGGCAGGGCTTGTGAATCCAGGCGCGCGCTGGACAACATTTGTAGCACGATTTATCAATTACAATGCGCAGGATACGCGGTGGCGATGTCCGTTCCTCCACGTGGTGCCACTGGAAACTGCCCGCTTTTGCGAGCCGAGCCGAACACGGACACTCGAGTGCAGGCGACAGGCCCTTGTGACAGGCCGGCCTATGGAGATCCCATGTCACATCACATGGTTGATGGTGCTTCATGTATCGCGAGATAATGCTACGGGAGCCGACGCGCACTCGCAAAGCCCGGCGAGTGTGAGAAGTATGCGAGGGTCCCTGATGCGAGGACGGCATCGGGGGGCAACGGTGTTAGTCCAAAAGTCCCGCAACGTAGGAAAGACCCGCGTGGCAACGCTGAATGTGGATACGTTGTCGGGCCGCTCCTTTGAGTTGGCAGAGGCACTGGAGCGAAGAAAGGTTGACTTCTGTGCGGAGCAGGAGACGAGGTGGTCCTGCAGCAAGTCAAGGGACATAGGCCGTGGCTTTAAGGCCATTTTGTGTGGCAGTCCCAGGACCACCAGCGGTGTTGGTATAATCGTCTCCGAACGCTTCCGAGACGCGATTGCAAGCGTGGAGCGTTTTAGCGACCGCTTGATGAAGGTCGTTTTCGCTGCTGAACGGCGAATGTATCACCTCTTCTCTTCGTATACTCTGCAGACTGGTTGCTCCGAAAGAGACAAGGATGAGTTTTGGAGCCTGCTTGATGAGAAGACAGCAGAAGTTCCGTCACTGGACGTAATTATTGTTGCAGGTGATCTTAATGGTCACGTTGGAGCAACAAAAGACGGTTACTGCTGTCATGGTGGTTCCGGATACGGGTCACGTAACGTCGATGGTGAGCGTATACTTGAGTATGCAGAGTCGCATAATCTCACCATCGTGAACACGAAGTTTCGAAAACGGGCCTCCCACCTCATCTCGTTTTATAGCGGGAACACTAAAACGCAAATCGACTTTGTCCTTGTGAGGAATCGAGACCAAGCACTAGTCACTGATGCGAAGATCGTGCCGTATGAGACGGTCGCCACGCAACATCGACCGCTGATCTGCACTATGAAGATCGCTCCTCTGAACACTAGGCAGATCGAGCGTTGCGGACCACCAAGAATTAAGTGGTGGCGATTGAAGGAGAATGAAGCAGCTGTGACATCTCGCATTTGGTTGCCGACGGTCACGACCGTCGAAGAAACCTGGCGGGGTGCTACCGAAGCCATGCTAGATGCTGTACGCTCCGAACTTGGCACTACGAAACCGGGACGACGTAAGGTCGACAGGCAGTCATGGCTGTGGACTAATGAGGTTAAGGAAAAAGTCCGTGAGAAGAAGAGGTTAAACCATGCATTCCTCAGCGACAAGACAGCCGAGAAATGGCGCTTGTATCAGGAAGCGAAGAAATCGGTCAAGAGGGCAGTGGCCGTTGCAAGAGCCACTCATTATGATGACGTCAACGAGAGACTTGAGTCGCGCGATGGTGAGCGATTTCTTTATCGACTCGCCAAGTTCCGTCATTGCCAGACCGAGGATGTTGAAAAGTTCTTTGGCATCAACGATGAGAACGGCCATCTCCTAATGGACCGCAAAATGGCCTTGAATCGATGGCGAAACTACTTCGAGGAAATCTCGACGGTAGAGTTTGGCCATCCGGCCATTCCCTCTGCTCCTCCCGTGTACGGTCCCGTTCAGAACATCACTGTTGAGGAGACAGAGGCGGCTTTAAGGAAGATGAAGCCAGGCAAGGCAACGGACCCTGATGACCGGGCGGCCGATTTGTGGAAGTCCAAATCCTGGTGCCCAGCTGAGTGGCTGACGATGTTCTTCAACCAGGTGGTTGCGGAGAAGAAAGTACCTGATAGTTGGCAGATAAGCACGACGATTCCGATTTGGAAGAAGAAGGGCAGTCCAGCAGACTGCACAAGCTACCGTCCAATTCGTTTGCTTTCGCATACCATGAAGATCTTTGAGCGAATTGTTGATGGACGCATTCGTAACGTCGTACAGCTTTCTACCAACCAGTGTGGCTTTGTACCTGGGTGTGGCACCATCGATGCCATACACGCTGTTCGTCTACTTATAGAAAAGCACCACGAGAAGCAGAAGCCGGTGCATCTTGCCTTCCTCGACTTGGAGAAGGCCTTCGATCGCGTTCCGCGTGAAGTGATATGGTACGCTTTAAGACAGCATAATGTTCCCGAAGAGCTTATTGAGTGGGTGCGGCTACTCTACTCTTGTCCGAGGAGTAGAGTCCAAACGCCAGCAGGTACGTCGATGGAGTTTCCCATCTCTGTCGGAGTACATCAAGATTCTGCGCTCTCCCCACTGCTCTTCATCGTCGTTATGGATGCTATATCGCGTGATCTTCAGCGGCCAGCCCCTTGGACGCTGCTTTATGCTGACGATGTAATGCTCGCTTGCGAAGATAAGGTTGAACTCCAGCGGCAGGTACAAGCTTGGTGCGATCGCTTGGAGAGATTTGGACTCAAACTTAATGTCAAGAAGACCGAGTATATGACGACTGACGAAAATGAGTCCACCTCCATTAAGGTAAATGGCATTGAGCTGCCACGTACTTCGGTATTCAAGTACTTGGGATCAGCAATCGCGTCCGATGGCGGTCTACTCGTTGAAGCCAATTCACGCGTGAGTGCAGCGTGGTCCAAGTGGCGCTCTCTGACGGGAGTGCTCTGCGACAAGAAGATACCAGAGCGGCTTAAATCGAAGATCTACAGAGCAGTCGTTCGACCTGTAGCTATTTACGGAGCTGAGTGCTGGCCCGTTACCAAATTGAAAGGCGCCTCAGCGTAATGGAAACGAAGATGCTGCGGTGGACGGCCGGAGTTACGCGTTTGGACCGTGTGCGCAACGACTCCATTCGGCAAAGATTTGGTGTCACCTCGATAGTTGAGAAATTGCGTGAAGCTCGTCTGAGATGGTACGGCCATGTTCTTCGTGCAAGCGGTGACTCTGTCCGAAAGACTGGCCTTAACTTCGAGGTGCCCGGAAAGCGGCCACGAGGGAGACCAAAGCAGCGCTGGCTTGATTCGCTGCACCAGGACTTGAAGATTGCTAGGTTACACCCTGATCAGGCATTTGATCGGGAAAAGTGGCGCCAGTATTCCAGGAAAGCGGACCCCGCAAGAAAGCGGGACAAACGCTGAAGAAGAAGAAGAAGAAGAAGAATGCGCAGGATACGCTCAAAACATCGATAATATCGATCAATAGTGATTGTCTGATCGAAAAATCCCCCGCTGCGAAGCCTTTCCGTCGACCGTCATAATCACGATCTCGCACCCCGATCGTGTAACAAGGCAGGGGTTTGAAGCGCACGCCTGAACGGGGACAGCGTGCCGTACACGGAGAATCCCCACCCCTCAATTAGCATAAAAATGTTTTTTTGCCAAGTTGTTAAACCCAATGAGAAGGGGGTCCTTTCGTGGGTCTTGTATGCCCACGATGCCTATGCTGGCAAGCAGCTCGGAGCGCAATGGATATTGACGTTGCTTCATACGAGGGAGGTCGGGGTTCAATTCTTCTACGCTGCTGCGCTTTTGCATTTCAAGCAATTGGCTGAGATTTGAGGGATTCTATAGGATTCTCAGACGTTTTCTGCGCATTTTCCCGCTGTATGCTGTAAAGAGCAACTTTCTTGTAACTTGTTTACTACTGACCGGTTTTTTAACCACCAAAACGCAATGAGAAAGCTACTCAACGTAATGATGTATAAATATTCAACATTATTGACACACAGGAACAATGTGCATGAAACAGAAGCACTGGTCACAATACGGACAGCTCATAAAAGCTACAGGCTTCTCACAGCTTGTTTCCCTACATGGACCAATGACATCGGGAAAAACCCGCCCCGCTTGGCTTTTCAAAGGCTTCAAGATGTGACGTCACAGGTAGTTAAAATGTGAAACAAAGTCTGTGGATTTCGTAAATTGACCTAAACAGTCGATACACTCTTTTCCTCACATTTGCCTGCCACCTAGAAATCAGAGGTCTGGTGAAGGTTCCCTAAAACCTAATACCAACAATGTCCGTCGATGCTCGAGTGGTGATCCACATGTGGTGAAGTGTGGTCCTGTGGCGTGGTTTAGACAGGCAGCCATTGAGGGAAGAAATCAAGCTGGACGAATGGTCATCATACTCAGGTACCTCGAAGCACTTCAACTTAAAGTTGACGAAGACGAACAGCTGGAAGTGGTGAAGAACAGTGGTTGGGATCCGCAAGATGAACTGATAGAGGCAAGCAAGCAGTAGACATATGATGACGTTTTCGGGTGGATCTCTTGCTTCGGAGGAAAGGGTACGTCTTCAACTGGATTTCGTCTATGGAGCCGATGTCATTGATCCATGAATGGAAGCAAACTGTGAGGAGCCTGTAGCCTTTATACACTGTCCATATTGTGACTAGTGTTTCTGTTTCATGCACACTGTGCGTGTGTACGACTGATGTTGAACTTCTATACACTTTTATACCATTATGTTGAATGGCTTGCTCATTGCCTTTTGGTTAAAAAATCGGCCAGTAATGAACAAGTCGCAAGAAAGTTACTCTGCTCGGCATACAGCTTGAAAATGCGCAGAAAACGTATGAACATGGTATAGTCGTCAGAATCCCCTTAAATCTCAACCAATCAGTTGAAATGCTAAAGTGCAGCAGCGCAGACGAATCGAACTCCCGACTCTTCGCTGAAGCAACTTCACTATCCACTGCGCTCCGAGCCGCTTGCCAGCATAGGCATCGTGGGCGTACAAGACGCCCGAACTCGTGAGACAACGATTCCATTGTTGCTCTAAGGACCCCCTACTCCTTGGGTTTAACGACTTGGCGAAAACTAAACACATTTTTACACTAATTTAGGGGTGGAGATTCTTCCTATATGACTCGTTCCCGCCGTTCAGACATAGCTTCATACCCTTCCTTTGTAAGAGAAAACCGATATCTCCACCGATAAAAGATCAATAATGTCTATTGATATCGATTGCCTGATCTATCTGTGACATTGCCTTCTGGATTCCGGCTCTCGCTGGAGACGTCTGGATATTTTCCGGTATTCTGTGTATGCTAGAAGAAACCAAACTTATCCGTTTTAAGATAGCCTGCCGGTGTGCAAACGGGCACCAGCCGACTTAGTTCCAACGTTATTGTTTTCTTTCTTCATTTACAGTGGCACAGTGCATTGACTTGTTTTTTCGTTCGGTTGTTGTTGATCGGTTCCTATTCGATTTTGCTCTGACTTGGCCATTGGGAGTTCGAGTCGCGTGGATATGTCGACCGTATGCCAGATTCACAAAAGGGAGCGGGTGTAGATCGACTGACTGTTATTTAACGATCGATTTTTGTTAAGCTAACCGTTTCATCAATATGTTGGCTGGAGAAAGGTTGCATTCACATGCTCATCTCAAATAAGACATATCTGTCTCTACCACTTACTTGGGCGAATCACCGGAAAGAAATGAGACCGGCCCTCATGGCTGGCCTATTCCTAGCTACCTGTGATAAATTATGTGGCAAGAAAATTGAAAGTGTGGTATTTCACCTTTTAGATAAGCAGGACAGATTTGCTACAGATTTACATATAATACTTCGCACGTCGTCAATCCGTCACTAGCTGCGGTTTGGCGAAAACATTGTTTCGTGAGAGTTCTTGAACAGTCGGTCAGCCACCAATTCCAAAAATTATCGTTTTGAAGTGACCTCTAAGCTTACAATGGCTGAAGCAGATTGTGTCTCCGCGATGAGCACTTTACAACACACAAGTATCTTTGGAGAAAAAATTATTATTTTTTTATTTTTTTTATTTTAGGTAACAAGGAAATTAGACGATTCCATAGGTTCTTTGACCCTACTATGTGTAAGTTCTCCACCTCACTTTTTTCGATGCACAAGGGGGTTTATGAGGGGCCTGCCGATAAAAACCTCGTGCTTAACTAGGGAGGAATCCGTTATGTGTTGTTTCCATTTTTCCTTCTGAGCTGTCGTCTACCATGTCTATCATGCAGCCTGATTTTTCATTCGAATTCGAATATTCAAATCGAATACTCGAATTTGAATATTCAGAAAATCGTGTTTGTGTTTTTCGAATATATTCGAATTCGAGTACTCAGAAGAAACACTTTTTTCGAATGTATTCGATTTCGAATGCTCGAAACGTTTCGGTATTCGAAACCATTCGAATATTCAAAATTTTTGCGAGGGCATAAGTATTATATAACCGTATTGAAACAGCCAGTGGGCTGGTAAGTCACCCCCGGATGGAGAAAAGCGTAGGTGAATGTGATTCTCTATTCGGGTCACATCCCCAGCGACCTTCTGGATGCCGCCCTCCTGTGTGAAGCCCACAGTGGTCGGCGGATGGCGCCAGCTCCTGGTTTACGGCCACACACTGCTCTCTCCTACTGCTTGCGGGGCTCTTGAACGCATTCCACAACGCCTCCAACGTTTTTTTTAGCAGTCCAATCAGTTTCCCTCCTGACCGACAGCACCTCCAACGAACACCACAGTGTTCAAAGAACAAGTATGTAGAGTGACATGAGAAGCTGAATAGAGGCAAAGAGTTGGGTGGGAAAACGTGGAACGTGGATGTACTCAGAGGCTGCCTCTAGAGCTACGCTATGTACGTTGGAAGCAACTCACTCGATGTATTGTACAACTTCTAGGTTAGGAAAGCCACCGACCACCAGCTAGACCTTGTGTCTGCACTATTCTATTTAACAGTACTTCTGCCGCTTAAAAAGTGTTTCGCTACGCCTGTAAGGGAATCCACCAAGTTTTTGCTGACATTGTAAGGAACGCGGTGTTCATTATAATTATGTGTTTGCATCAGATGACATAAGGCTCGTCGAGGACTGGCTACCACCCGAAACCACTTTCTTCTTCCTCCTTTGAATGACACTTGTGAAGATCCTGTCCTGCAGCGATGCATGGCTGAAACGAGAATTCAAAAATTCATTGCATGCTCTGCTCTACCCCTAGCGTGAATGCACTAACCAGAGGTAAGAGAGTATCTCTAGAGCTCCACTATGTACCTTGGAAACAACTCACTCGATGTATTCGTTTCGTCTCATGAGGTTGATCTTTCTCCGAAGGTCATGTCGTTCTTCAGTGATAACCCTTCTGTAACAACTTAATAAGTAAACTGGTATGTAGTTCTGCTTTAAACGATGTTCAGATGATTGTTAATAATTGATTAATGATCAATGTCATTGGTTAATGTCTGCCTTGATGGAGAACTGGAGTTGCACACATACAATAAGTCACCTTATGACTACGGTTCCAAGAACTATGACAGTGATGAGGAAGATATGAAATACCACGATATCCATAATCTAGCAGAGCGCAAGAAGCGATTGGAGGCACTTCAATAGTCAAGTGTTATGACCGCGCAGAGTCTGCCTATCGGCGAAAATAACCTACGCGGATCTATCACAGTGATATGTCATCCTTCTCAGTTACTCTGCAGACTGCCTGCTACTACACTCACGATCAGTGAAATGGCCCAGGGGCCGGATTCATCAAAGTTACTGCAGTAGCATTAACGGAGAATTGTAAGCGAAAGCTCAGATAACGCGGCCTATCAAGCGATATGGTGAGCGATAAGCCGCGTTATCTGAGCTTTCGCTTACAATTCTCCGTTAAAGTTATTGCAGTAACTTTGATGAATCCGGCCCCAGGACTCTACATATGTCATTTTCACGTCAAACTGGACACTCTTCTAAGCAAGCTTGACGCTTTGGAAGTCAAACGGAACATCTTCCAAATCAAAACGCGTCTTTCATATTGCACTAGAAACCCTCAGAGACGGTTGGAATAAGTTTTTGTCTAAAGAAAATTGTTTGACTTTCTTCGAAATTTTTTAAAACTCACCTAACCAAATAAGCGTAGTGTTTAAAAAATTTGAAAAATAAAAATTCATGTGGATATAAGCTCACGCCCCATCCGCGTTTGTCCACCTCCTGCCACGGGTGACGACTGGTGGATCACTTCTACCCCAGCACTAAGGTTAGCGTTGCTGCATTCTATGACATTACCTTCTGACTCTTTGTCTCCTTTAGAGCTCACTCCGGTAGGATGAAATGGTGTTTGGGAGCAGTTTTTCAAACGAACTCGACTTTTCCAGGCTCTGACGAAGACGAAATCGCTGAAACGTAAGTCTAACAAAAAGCCGATAGCGATCAGTTCTCTAATGTCAATTAGGCGACCTAATCGGAGATTTAGACAACTGCCTCTAGCGTGAGTACGGAGCAGGGCAAGAGAAGGATCTCCAGGCACAGCTTCTCGTTTTATTGGGGTATTACAAGGTGACTACTCACAACTACCATAGCGTGTTGTGAACCTGCCAAGTGGCCTCATATTCAGGGTATTTGATTGCCTGCCTAGGGTTCATAGGCGAAACAGGCTTAATGCTATTATTTTCTCTGTTAATTAGGTAGTTAGATCTAAAGCATTGAATTGTTAAGGAAGAGATAACATCAATGTGAAAATTCCCATTCCAACCGGTGAGAATGCTTATGGTTACGAGTAACGTTCTTATCTTATCGGACAGTCCCAAATAGTCAGAGTAGACAGGTACCTCTCATTCTATCAGTCGTCAATGGCTAAACCCGCTGCAGACAAAGGTACGTTGTATGAAATGATCCGGGGAATAGAAGAGCTGGATCTGTCCTGATCGAAGGGGACGGCGCTAGAAAAAAAAGAAACACAAGCACAATGGTCAGTCCTATCCACGCTAAGGAATTACAAAGAAAGGCTCCCTTGTCGACTGGTTCACTGTGTCATATCTGTCAAGTAGTGTTCTTTCATATAAAACAACTGCTCCGACACGCCTAACGGCGTGTCTCGCACTTGCGCGCTTCGCGCGACTTTGTAGCATCACTGACCTATGGAATGTAGATTTTGTAGAACATAAAATTCGCTAGCATCTATGACCTGGTGCGTGCTTTATCGGTATCAAGCCGTTCACCACTTCCGTGCATTCATCATAGACATTCTCTCCGGACCGGCCATTAACGTCATTGGTTTGTGCTGCGCAGTACTTCTGTCCTTCAGGTTGCTCCTCCGCAACCGTTCTCATGCTCAACAGCTAGAGTTTCCAGATATCGTTGACGTGTCTTCCGAAGCCAGGTTCCCCCTCACTCGTTTATTCTTACTGGATCTGATTGCTGGTCCGCCTTTACAGGTCTTCCCTCCTCCTCTTTAGTCCCCCACCTTCCTGGTCTCAACTACCGGCCCACTTCTTTGTTTCCACTATTGACACCTACTGGGGCCGGATTCATCAAAGTTACTGCAGTAACTTTGATGAATCCGGCCCCTGGTCTCTTCTTGGGTCTTACTTAGATCTAACCAGATTCTCCTGATATCGCGTCATATCGACGTGGGAATTTTCGATATCCACCAACACCATGGTCAGTCGATATGGAGGAGGGTCGTTGAGCGGTCGGTGGCGGATCGCGGCTCTTCCACCGCCGCTACAGGAGAGCACTGGGAGACGGTAGCAGTTCCTGCACGAGCACCTTGGACGCAGTACACCCAGGAGTCCCTTCCCTAGCCGAGTTGTGCGCTCGAAGAGCGCACAACCCATCTCCGATGTCCCCCTCAGCGACGAAAGCAGTCTCGGCACGGATTGATGTGTTGCTGGTACTTGCGTGGTACTCCAGCAGGAGCTGGCATATTGTCAGCGGAGCAAGTGGTTAGTTCTAATGGCTATCCTCTTCTTGCTGGTTTCCCCGTCCTGGCCCCTCCTCAGGTTCTTCCTTTCCTTTCTGGTCGCTCTCCTGGTCGATGGCGGCTATTCTTCCTTCGCTGCGCCGCGAGCGGTCGCGTCGCGGACACGTGGCAAACGTGGAAAACGAGGTCAGCGCGGTCAGTCGATGTGGAAGGCGGCCGATGGTCGGTCGGTGGCTGCTCACTGCTCCGTGGACTCTCCCTGAGCGACGAAAGCAGTGGAAATGTGGAAACATGGGTAGTTTGGATGGCACACACCCTGGAGTCCCTTCCCTAGCCTGATTCTGCGCTCGAAGAGCGCAAAATCCATCCGCGGACTCTCCCTGAGCGACGAAAGCAGTTTCCACATGGGTAGTTTGGATGGCGCACACCCTGGAGTCCCTTCCCTAGCCTGATTCTGCGCTCGAAGAGCGCAGAATCCATCCGCGGACTCTCCCTGAGCGACGAAAGCAGTTTCCACATGGGTAGTTTGGATGGCACACACCGTGGAGTCCCTTCCCTAGCCTGATTCTGCGCTCGAAGAGCGCAGAATCCATCCGCGGACTCTCTCTGAGCGACCAAAGCAGTTCCCACATGGGCAGTTTGGATGGCACACACCCTGGAGTCCCTTCCCTAGCCTGATTCTGCGCTCGAAGAGCGCAGAATCCATCCGCGGACTCTCCCTGAGCGACGAAAGCAGTCCCCTTATGGGCAGTTTGGATGGCACACACCCTGGAGTCCCTTCCCTAGCCTGATTCTGCGCTCGAAGAGCGCAGAATCCATCCTCGGACTCTCCATGAGCGACAAAAGCAGTTCCCACAGGGGCAGTTTGGATGGCACACACCCTGGATGCTGCGAGAACCCCAGCTGCGCACTCCCCCTGAGCGCGCACAGCTATGAAGGAAAGATTTCGCGCTCTGTCGCAAAAATGCGTGAGAATATTGCGGCGGGTGCGTGCGTGCGATGAGCGCTCGCGGCGTAGCGAAGGAAGAATAACCGCGATCCTCCTGGTCCACCATAGAGGTCCCCCTTACCGCCTTTCTCCTCCACCCCTTTAGTGGTCCTCCCACGCTCACGGCACGGTCGGTGACACGTATTATATTCAGAATCAGGAAATTCTTGCAGCGCGACGTAGGAGGCCTGTTTTCTGGATCAAGAAGCTCAGAAGCGCGCGCAGTCGCCGCTGTGTCAGCATGAAGAGGCTATGCATATGGCAGATTCCTTGTTCTCCGTATGAATTCCCTTACGGCTCCCTTCTTGTCGGTTTCCCGTGCTGGTGCCGCCTCCAGGTCCCTTCTTCAAGGTATATTCCTCCTCCCCCCCCCCTCGGAATCCTCCCTACTACCCTACCCCAATTAAGTAGGCCTCCCCCGCTCACGACACGACGACGGCTAGCGAACGCCCATTGTGCGACATCGGTGTCACATCTTCTAAATCCGGTATCTCTTAATGGTAATGGATCCCCTTGCTGACCCTCCTTAACGTCCCCCTTCCCCTGATCTCCCTAATGATCCCTACATATTGCCTAAAACCTTCTTGGTGCCACCTCATGGCCTGCTTCATTGCTCTCCCCATCGACCATCACGATGCACCTCCTGATCGTTGCCTCCTGATCGCCGTCCGTTCTCCACCTTCAAAGTCCCCCTTCTACCCTTACCCTCTAGTAGTCTTCTCATGCTAATGGCACGAAGTCGGCTTCTGAATCTGGACGCTCAGAAATGCGCTTAGGTGCTGTTGTGTTAAGCAGTAAAGGGCAGCGTTTCCCCAGCTGCAGCAACATCTCACGTTCAATAGCAAACTTTGCCCCCGCTGTAGATGATGACGCGTATCTCACTCAGGTTAGATCACTCGACCGCCCTCGCTGTGGATAATGCGGCGTACCTCGCTTAGGTTAGATCATTCGACCGCCCTCGCTGTGGATGATGCGGCGTACCTCACTTAGGTTAGATCACTCGACGGACAAACTCTTTTATATAAAGGTGGTGATGGTGATGGTGATGGTGGCGATATCTCACATAGGTTAGATTATTCGACCGCTCTCGCTGTGGGGATGCGGCGTACCTCACTTAGGTTAGATCACTCCACCGCTCTCCCTGTGGATGAAGCGGCGTACCTCACTTAGGTTGGATCACTTCACGGACAAACTCTTTTATATATAGGTGGTGACTAGGTTAGATCACTCGACCGCTCTCGCTGTGGATGATGCGGCGTACCTCACTTAGGTTAGATCACTCAACGGACAAACTCTTTTATATAAAGGTGGTGATGGTGATGGTGATGGTGGCGATATCTCACATAGGTTAGATCATTCGACCGCTCTCGCTGTGGGGATGCGGCGTACCTCACTTAGGTTAGATCACTCCACCGCTCTCCCTGTGGATGAAGCGGCGTACCTCACTTAGGTTGGATCACTTCACGGACAAACTCTTTTATATATAGGTGGTGACTAGGTTAGATCACTCGACCGCTCTCGCTGTGGATGATGCGGCGTACCTCACTTAGGTTAGATCACTCGACGAACAAACTCTTTTATATAAAGGTGGTGATAGATCACTCGACCGCCCTCGCTGTGGATAATGCGGCGTACCTCGCTTAGGTTAGATCATTCGACCGCCCTCGCTGTGGATGATGCGGCGTACCTCACTTAGGTTAGATCACTCGACGGACAAACTCTTTTATATAAAGGTGGTGATGGTGGCGATATCTCACATAGGTTAGATCATTCGACCGCTCTCGCTGTGGGGATGCGGCGTACCTCACTTAGGTTAGATCACTCCACCGCTCTCCCTGTGGATGAAGCGGCGTACCTCACTTAGGTTGGATCACTTCACGGACAAACTCTTTTATATATAGGTGGTGACTAGGTTAGATCACTTGACCGCTCTCGCTGTGGATGATGCGGCGTACCTCACTTAGGTTAGATCACTCCACGGACAAACTCTTTTATATATAGGTGGTGATACGATTGTCGATCAGAGAGCATGAAGTGCGCTCCTCCCCGTAGGATAAATCCGAGCAATAGTGTCTTCATTTAAAGCTAAAACTACACGCTGTACATGGCAGCTTGCGAGGTTTAGGGAAACGGGTCTAGGTCAGATCCTACTATTTTCAAAAGAGTTAACGGGGCTGTCCATCTGTCCGTCTGTCCGTCGATCTGTCCGAGGCCTTTCAAAGACGTCGTGCAACAGGCGTCTGGGTCCAGAAGATACGTCACAGACGTCGCGCGAAAAGCACCCGGATTGAAAAAACGTGTCGCCGATGTCGTGCAGCAGGCGTTCGTCTTCAGAAGGCTTGTCACCGATGTGACAATCCTTCTGAAGACGAACCTGCTGCACGACAGGTGCGTGGGAGGACAAGTAAGAGGGGCTGTGAGGAGGATGTCGAGGGCGGAACAGGTCAGGGAACCAGTGAAAAGGGACAAGCGCGCAATGCAAGGAAGAGGGGGCAGCCCATCAGTACTCAAACACAAGTACGAGGTGACGCGGCATTTCCCACTTGTAGAACGAGTTTTTACCCGTTCGGTTGGCCGTGACGTACCGTTTCGCCTCGGCCTCTTTCGCTGCAGCTTGCATTACACGTACTTACGCGTCAGTTTGCGTACAATGTGGGAAATCCCACGTCATCATATCCGACTGCTACGCTCAAAGCCCATGGGCTGCCTCCCCCTCCTATCATTGCGCCGAGACCAGTAAGGAGGTCAATAAGGGAAACAGGGAAGAGGACCAGACTCCGAGGTCACGACTGGTAAGGTAATGGATAAGTTTACCGACAGCGGATAGTGGGCAGAGGGCAAGTTTTGGTATTCATGATCTATCTATCTATCTATCTATCTACTCTACCACCATATAATTGAGTTAGCGGTCGATGACGTTTGAGTGATCTAACCTAAGTGAGATACGCCGCATCAATCACAGCGGGAGCGGTCGAGTGATCTAACCTGAGTGAGGCACGCCCCATCATCTAATCATCTACAGCGCGGGCAAAATTTACTATCGAAGGTAGGATGTTGCTACAGCAGGGGTGCGCAGCCCCTTACTGCTTAACGCAACAGCAACTACACGCGTTTCTGAGCGTCCAGATTTAGAAGCCGACTTCTCGTGCCATTAGCATGAGAAGACCAGTAAGGGGATAAGAGTAGAAGGGGACTTCGAGGGTGGAGAACAGACAGGGATCAGGAGAGAGCGACCTGGAGGAGGCATCGGGATGGGGGATGGGGAGGGGTCGAATAATAAAGCAGGCCAGGAGGTGGGACCAAGAAGGGTTTAGGCAATAAGGAGGGACCAGTAGGGAGTTACCAATCAGGGGAGGGGAACAGTAAGGAGAATCAGCAAGGGATCCATTAACAGTAAGGGAGACCGGATTTAGAATATGTGACACCGATGTCGCGTAATGGGCGTTTGCTCGCCGTCGTCGTGAGAACGGTTGCGGAGGAGCAACCTGAGGGACAGAAGTACAGCATAAACCAATGACGTTAATGGCCGGTTTGGAGAGAATGTCTATGATGAAGGTGCCGAAGTGGTGAACTGCTTGATGCCGATGAAATACGCACCAGTCCTAGATGTTAGCGAACTTTATGTTTTGCAAAAACTACTTTCCGTAGGTCAGTGATGCTGCAAAGTCGCTCGAAGCGCGCAAGTGCGAGACACGCCGTTAGGTGTGTTGCAGCACTTGTATGATATAATTCGGTGAATGATATATTTCTCCCCCTCCATTCTCCCATCTCCACACTCTTGTGAATTCCAGAGGCCGTATTTATGAATGACTTCACCAAGGGTTTTGTGGGTAGAGCGTAGAAATTGAAGCATTACCCGGAATCACTACTCCCTTGTCCTCACTTGCAAGCCGCAAGTCGTCAATTGCGTTCTGTCGGTGTGACGTGTGTTGCACCGACGGAACACCAATGGCGATCTGAAGTTTGCGCGTCGAGATACGCTTACGGCATTAGTGACGTAGGAATGACCATGAGCACTTCTCATTGGTCTGGCAAATCAGGTCTTCAGGGAGAGGCTAAACGGATCCAATCCTTATCTACTTTTGAGCACCCATTGAACAACACAAGCAAACGATTTCGTTTCACGTGGATGCTGCATTGTGGAACTAAAGGTCCCCACAGACTTCTGCGGCGTCGCCGCTGCCCTATGCTTAACCATAGGGCAGGGACGCAGAGGTCGCCGCCAGTGGCGCCGCCCAGTGAATCATTCCACCAGGCGGCGCCGCTCCAGCGTCTGTCTGTCTGCGCTCTGCGCTCTGCCCTTTCGGATCCAGAGCGGAGACGGTCGATGCGGGCGCGCGATCGTCATCGGGGCGCGTTATTGTTAAGCACCAGTCGGTCCCGACTAGAAACAGTACAGTGCCTCGCCGTCATCGCTCCCACTGATGATGAGTCAAGCCGCTGAGCGGCGCCGCTCAGCGGTTTCGCCGTTCGCCGTCGCCTCTCGACGGCGCCGCTCAGCGATTTCGCTCGGCGGCGCCGCAGAAGTCTGTGGGGGCCTTAAGGGCCTTCGACGCTTGCTCTCTTTGCAGGTGAAGCAGCTGTTGCACAGAGTAATGCACCGGTTACACACGGAGCCGAGAAGAAGTCGGACGACAAACGAGGTCAAGTGGTCCCTCTTCTAAGCGCTGTTTGCAGGGGAGCCCGCGGCTAGGTTAAACTGCAGGGGAGCGCGCGGCTGGGTTCTGCGCTCTTCGAGCGGCGAAGCGCATACGGCTGAAAAATGCGCAAAAAATGCATAAAGATAAGGTACGCGTCAAGACCCTCAAATCCCGAGTAGTCACCCGAAATGTAAGTATGCCAAGTATGCCACGACGCAGGAGAACCGAACCCTGACCCCTCGCATGAAGCGACCCCCTATCCCGTATCCACTGCACCAGGACCCGCTTGCCTGGAGTGCCATCGCGGACGCTCAAGACATCTATCGAATTTCAGCGCTCGATGACGCGCGATTTCTAAGCTAGAAGGGCGCAGACTGCAAGAGATTACCGTGTAGAAATTGTGGCCGTGTGGTAGAATTAGCCGTATGGGGAGCAGCGAGAAGAAACGAGTGAGGGGGAACGTGGCTTCGGAAGACATGTCAACGATATCTGGTAACGCCAGCTGTTGAGAATGAGAACGGTTGCGGAGGAGCAAGCTGAGGGACAGAAGTACAACATAAACCAATGACGTTAACGGCCGGTCTGGAGAGAGTTTCTATGATGAACGCACGGAAGTGGTGAACGGCTTGCTGCCAATGAAGTACGCAGCAGATCCTACGTGTTACCGAATTCTAACTTATACAAAAACTACCTTCCGCATGTCAGTGATGTAGAAAAGTCCCGCGAATCGCGCAAGGACGAGACACGCCGTTAGGCTTGTCGGAGCACTTGTGGCAAATAAGATCTTAAGGCAAACAGT
Organism: Heligmosomoides polygyrus bakeri; assembly: GCA_947359475.1. Lineage (NCBI taxonomy): Eukaryota > Metazoa > Nematoda > Chromadorea > Rhabditida > Heligmosomidae > Heligmosomoides > Heligmosomoides polygyrus. The sequence continues at coordinate 63,119,700 of OX375869.1, forward strand.
TCCACTTGGAGGTACTGTATGAGGAAACTGAGTATGAAATAGTGTGCTTTATAAGAACAAAGTAACAACTGCAACACATTGGCAAACGAATCTAAACGGCGTAGCGTCCGTCACCTTAGGTCAACTTTGCGAACATTGGGATTTAAGATCGAGGTTAACTTTGCGCACAATACGGTTTTGAAAAGCTTGCACGGACAGTTTTAGGAAATCTTTATTTTCACTAAATCATCAACATTTTCATTAGCGTGTTTCTCGCTGGTGGCGGGTCCGCTCTTCTGGTGTGGTAACGCCAATTTTCCCGATCAAATGCTTCATCGGGATGCACAGCGGCTATCTTTAAGTCCAAGAGCAATGTCTCTAGCCAACATTGCCTTGTGCGCTTTCCAAAGACCTCCAAGTTCAGGCCAATCTGAAAGGGTGTCATCGTTAGCGCGAAGGACGTGACCGTAACATCATAGACGGGCTTCGCGCAACTTGTCGGCTATCGAGGCGACACCGAACCTTTGTCGTACGGTATCGTTGCGAACACGGTCCAAGCGCGTTACTCCGGCCGTCCACCTCAGCATCTTCGTCTCCATTACACTTCTTCTCCTCCTTCTTCTTCTTCTTCAGCGTTTGTCCCGCTTCGTGGCGGGGTCCGCTATTCTGGTGTCATGACGCCACCTTTCCCGATCCAGCGCTAGATCAGGGTGGACACCAGCTACTTTCAAGTCCATATGTAACGTATCAGCCCAGCGCTGCTTCGAGCGCCCTCTAGGCCGCTTTCCTACTACCTCGAAGTTAAGGCCTATCTTGCGGACGCTGTCTTCCTTTCCACGCAGAACGTGGCCGTACCATTGCAAGCGAGCTTCGCGCATTTTGTCAGCTATCGGCGCGACACCGAACTTCTGCCGAATGACATCGTTTCGGATGCGGTCCATGCGCGTGACTCCGTCCGTCCAGCGCAGCATCTTCGTCTCCGTGACGCTGAGGCGCGTTTCAACTTCCTTAGTGGCAGGCCAACACTTAGCGCCGTACATCGCTACTGGCCGGATGACTGCCCTGTAGATCTTCGACTTAAAGCGCTCCGGTATCTTCCTATCGCAGAGCACCCCAGTCAACGAGCGCCACTTGGACCAAGCTGCACTCACGCGTGAATTCACTTCGACCATCAGTTTGCCATCAGACGCGACTGCTGATCCCAGATACTTAAAGACCGCACTACGAGGAAGCTCGATGCCGTTAACCTTGATGGAGCTGGACTCAGTAACGTCCGTCGTTAGATATTCGGTCTTCTTCACGTTCAGTTTGAGTCCAAACCGCTCCAAGCAACCACACCAAGCTTGCACCTTTCGCTCGAGTTCACCTTTATCATCGCTAGCGAGCATCACGTCATCGGCATAAAGCAACGTCCAGGGGCCGTATGCTATTCTCTCCCCAACCGTCCCCGGCCGGGTATGAGGCGGTCTCCGACCACCTCCCCGGTATGCACATCTCTCCCCGAGCACTCTCGGGGACGGGTGACGTCATCAAAACCCGGGGACGGCATCCCCCTAGAAAATTGCTGGGGGAGAGGCAGAGACGCAGTGAAAATGCGACGCTGGAGCGGGAAACTAGCATCGGGGCGTGATATTTGCGATCAGCTGCTGCGGCGCGTCTCATCGGTTGCGAATATGTACTACGACAATCGCTTTCCCACATTGAGTTGAACACTAGTCGATGAAGAGAGCACTTCAATGCACCCGTAACAGTGTGGAATATCTTGTTGGACACAATTCAGGTCTTCGTAATTAGTTCGCGATTGGTATACAACTTCCGGAAATCAAAGCAAACGTGATAGGAGGCCGAACTTTTTAGGGCACTGCATCGGGTCAACTACTATTTTTTTCAATGAAGAAGAGCCACTAAAATAAATATAAGTAATACTCCCATTTCACGCGAACAGTTTCAGTCTCTTAGAGATTAGAAAAAGATAAGCTGGTAGGAAAATGGAGTTTTTCCCACAAATAGCCTTTTTGTTCATGCAAAACTGTGCTGAAGTTTTCAACAAGTTGATATTGTGTTCGTTTAACCTGAATGATTCTCTGCAGTTGTAAAAAATTGTGGCCTCTGTCAAATGCCAAATTCGCACTCAAAAAGGTTCAAGAATCTTTTTCAGCTCGTGCTCTTAAAGCTTGGAATGAACTTTTTTGTACCATTTCTCAATTCTTTGGGAAAGGCATTCAAATACAAATCAGAAAACTTTCCTAAACAGACAGGACATTTGGGAAATTAACTACATTTGAGAAAATTTGATGAAAAAGGGTACGGGATATTTGGATGAAATATATGCCTTCTCAGTGGATGAAATACTAACTCGAGTGAAAAAAGAGCACTTGCCACTTCATGCAATTCATGGAAAAACACGATTTAGCAGATCTTCGAAGAGCACACTTTTGCTGTAATCTTCTGTGTTCAACTGATTTTGTACCACTTTTTGTTCAATAAATTACATGTGTCCTACACAGTGTGGACCCCCTCTGTGAAAATACATCTCTCTAAACGCTGCATGGTAAATGCTTGGTGCAGAATACTCAATTCATCCACTAGCCATAAGGAGCTCACAGCCATGATAGTCGTACTCCAGTCGGAATCCTCTGCTTCTCTACCCTACTCTGCCATCTCTGCCATCCCCGGGGGACGCCCCGGAGATGTGCATAAGGTGGGGTGGGGATGATCGAAACTCGGGGATGATACCCGGATTTTTCGCGCCGGGTACCATCCCCGAGTCGGGCGAGAATAGCATACGGCCCCAGGGGCCGTATGCTCGTCTACCCCGAGTCTTCCCCAATGGGGGATTGGGGTGTGATATGATATGTTGATGACATATCATATCACACCCCCCAACGGGGGAACACGAGCATACGGCCCCAGGGGACTGGTTTCTGAAGATCTCGTGTGATGGGATTCATGATGACAACAAAGAGGAGCGGGGAAAGTGCAGAACCCTGATGTACCCTGACAGAGATGGGAAACTCCATCAACGCTCCAGCTGCAGCTTGAACTCGACTCTTTGGACAGCAGTCGAGAATTCGCACCCACTCAATAAGCTCTTCAGGAACTCCATGATGTCGCAGGGAGTAACATATCACTTCACGCGTTACGCGGTCAAAGGCCTTCTCCAAGTCGAAAAAGGAGATATGCACTGGCTTCCGTTTCTCGCGATGCTTCTCTATCAGAAGGCGGGCGGCGTGAGTGACATCAACGGTGCCACAGCCAGCCACGAAGCCGCACTGATTGCTGGAAAGCTGGGCAATGTCACGAATTCGCCCATCGACAATTCGCTCAAAGATCTTCATGCTGTGGGAAAGCAAGCGAATCGGAAAGTAGAACAGTCTGCAGGACTGCCCTTCCTCTTCCAAATCGGAATCTTCGTACTTTGGCGCCAACAGTCAGGCACTTTCTTCTCCGCTACAACCTGATTAAAGAACTTCGCCAACCACTCAGCAGAGTGCCAGAACTTTGACTTCCATAAATCATCATCATCACATCGTCAGGTCCAGCTGCTTTGCCTGTCCTCATCTTCTTCAAGGCCGCTTCAGTCACCTTCACGGTGATCTTCTGCACGGGGCTGTGGGTTGGAGCCGCTGGAGGGATGGCTGGATGAGGAAATTCTATTGTAGAGCTTTCCTCAAAGTAATCGCGGCATCGCCTCAATGCCTTCTTGCGGTTCGTAAGCAGATGGCCGTTCTCATCATTGATGCCGAAAAACTTCTCAATATCCTCGGTCCGCCGATGGCGGTTCTTGGCAGGTTGGTACAGATACCGCTCATCATCGCGCCACTCGAGCTTCTCGTTGAAATCTCCATAATGAGTGGCTTTTGCAACAGCCACGGCCTCCTTTGCAGCTTTCTTCGCTTCCTGGTACTTCCGCCAATTGTCGGCTTTTTTTCTCCGAGAGACACATGATAGAGTGACTTTTTCTCTCGCAGTTTTGCTTTCACGTCATGCCTGCTTGTCGACTTTGCGTCCAGGCTCAGTAATGCCGATTCCGACTGTGCCGTTTGTCGTATCGCGTCGGTCGCCTTCTTCCAAGTTTCGTCGACAGTTGACTGTCGGTAACCGCACGCGATAAATCACAGCTGATTCCTTCTCTTCTATTCGCAACCATTTGATTCTTGGTGCATCGCATCGCTCGACCTGCTTCAACCTCGGAGGGGCGATCTTTGGAATACAGATCAGCGGTGTGGGGCAACCGTCTCATATGGCACGACCTTCGCGTCTGTGACAATACTTCGGTCACAATCCTTTACAAGGACGAAATCTATCTGACTAGGGAAGGGTTTCGACCTCCCATGGAACTTCAAGATGAGGCCAGAATCATTAGAAAGAGCTCGGAATGCTGATTACGAATATGAGTGTTAAAATTGAAAAAAAGAAATTCCTGAGCGAGTTATGGCCTGCCGAATGCGACGGGCCTCACATCAGGCCGGCCGTGCGATGCACCTGGCGCGAGAATGGTGAGTCATCGGGGCCCCGTAAGAGGGAACCGCCAGCTGCGGCGGTGTCGTAGGGGTAGTGCTCCTCCTCGTCAGGTGCGACGTCGTTGGTTCGGTCTCAATTGCTGCCGGCTTTTTTGCACACCATAATTTATCTTCGAAGTGATCTTTTGTTCTGAATTATGACACGTATTTGGTTAAATAGCGAGGAAAGCTACCATACACGCTTGTAAAAATGCTTGAAGGCAAGAAACTGGTATGGTCAAATTTTTATTTACTATTTTGGTTCTCCAAGAAAGAGATGAAACATTTCCGCAGCGTAGTCACTATGAAGCTCCAAACCTTGTGGTCAGAGCGGCTACTTCACACATAATGACCAAAGACCTCATGGTCGATTGGATCAAGGCTTGCGTATTTAACTCAAGGAGTAATCAAGAAGTCTACCTCATCGTGCACTCATGGACATCTTTTCGTGATATAGAAACCATTGAGAAGTCTGTCCTTGAAGGTGCGTACATTTACAACCATCTCTCAACACATTAATGAAATAATCTTTCTGATTTACTGTTGTGGTCATCTTTGCAGGCTGCCAAATCACTTGCGCAATATTCCGGCCTGGGCCAGGGTCAAGCTTGAGGTTCGGGAATCGAAGGGGGGGGGGGGGTCGTACTGCGGCCTCGTCTGGAGGGGGGGGGGGGTCGTACTCTCTCGGTTTTGGCAGAGGACTCTCTCCAAATTCAGGTTTTTAGATGATGCTTGCATCTATTAATAAGTTGTTTTTTCCAGGTGTGACTACGACAATGCGGAGATATACAAGCACTTGCGTTTCCTGGAGTTAAAAAATAGGATTGAATATCAAAAAATTTTTTAATGCCGATTACTGTGCAGTGAAAAATAAAGATTTCCTGTCTGCAGATTTATAGTCAATGAGAGATTTTCATTTTTTCAGATTTTCCCAGGACGTCATGGACACGGTAGTTTTCTGCCTGATGAGCGACATCAACTTCCAGAATTGCACTCTATAAAATTTCAAGTGTTAATTACTGAGGACGACCTAAGTGCTTTCCCTACAAGATTTTTGAAGCGCTCTTCGAGTCGATGACGGAATGGCAACCGAAGGACGGACTTGCTTGAAAAGTAATTTCTCTCCTGCAGGAAACAGCATCAGAAGATGAAATTGCGCCCTATAAAATTTTAAGCCCGTTTGACATACAGTGATAAAACTATGTTTCTCTGAAACGATATTCTATATGATCAGACGTCTCGATTTACCGAAAAGATATCGACACACTAATCACATGGAACATGTTACTTTTAGAACATGCCTTTTAAAGCATAGAAAACACATCTACTAAAGCTTTATGAATTTTCCAGGAGCCCCAAAAAATCTCCGTTTTACGGCAGTTTAATGCGGCACTGCGTTCTATGACATGACCAATCGCAATTGAAATATGGATGGACTCCTCGCTGGAAATTTTTTTCTGCCTTCTGAAGGACAGGACGACAGAGAGTGGAATTGCATCATATAAAATTTTAAGTCATGCTTAACATACAATAAAACTATGCTTCTCCGCTGCGATGAAGATATGACGAGGATGGATCGCATGCAAAATTCTCATTTTTCATGAAAATATTATTTTTTAGCGGAAGCAGATCACCCATACGGATGAAATCTAGCCACAAGAATCTAGAAGTTTTGATCAATTCACTGTGAAAAATTGTG
>OX375869.1:63126079-63206460 GCA_947359475.1 Heligmosomoides polygyrus bakeri
AAAATTGAACCTTCACAAAAAGGTTCATAACTCGGTAAGTTTTTCGAATTTTGAAAATTCTTTTAATTTTTCATAAAGTAGATAAAACGCCCTTTCTCATGGTGTAAAAATCGTTTTCCAGAAAAGGAGTCGTCACGCTTGGCTGCTGGTTCGATTTTTGAGCGAAAAAAATTGAAGTGGCTTCACAAAAATATTCATAAGTTGACCAATTCTTCGAAGTTTCAAAATCCCGCTAGCTTTTCAGAAACCAGAGGAAGAGCCCTTTCTTGATATGTAAGAATTAATGTCCAAAAATTCGGTCTTCATGCGCGGCAGAGGAGGTTCAATTTCGGTTCCATGTCGCGAAAATACGTACCGAAAATCGAACCCCCCGCCCCGCATGAAGACCCCTTTTTTGGAAAACGGTTCTTATATGGTTAGAGAGCACATTTGCTCTATTTTTTGATGAGCGAGGTGAACTGAATCTCGGACCGACCCTTTACCGTCGACATCGGAGTGATCTCACAAAAATATTCATAACTCAGCAAGTTTTTGCGAAATTCAAAAATCCCTCCAGCTTTTCTGAAAGCACATGAAATACGCTTTCTTACCATGTAAAGATCGATTTCCAAAAAAGGGGTTTCATGCGGGGCGGGGGGGGGTTCGATTTCTGGTCCATTTGGCAAAAATACGTACCGAAAATCGAACCCCCCCCCGCCCCGCATGAAGACCCCTTTCTTGGAAAACGGTTCTTATATGGTTAGAGAGCACATTTGCTCTATTTTTTGAAGAGCGAGGTGAACTGAATCTCGGACCGACCCTTTACCGTCGACATCGGAGTGATCTCACAAAAATATTCATAACTCAGCAAGTTTTTCGAAATTCAAAAATCCCGCTCGCTCATCAAAAAATAAAGCAAATGTGCTCTCTAACCATATAAGAACCGTTTTCGAAGAAAGGCGTCTTCATGCGGGGCGGGGGGTTCGATTTCTGGTCGATTTTTGCCGAAAATCGACCAGAAATCGAACCTCCCGCCCCGCATGAAGACCCCTTTTTTGCTAAACATGTTTGTAAACGTAAAGAAGCGCTGTTTATCTGCTTTTGAAAAAGCTAGCGGGATTTTTGAATTTCTAAAAAATAACCGAGTTATGAATATTTTTGTGAAATCACTCCGATGACGCCGGAGAAGGATTCAGTTCACGACTTCCGAAAATTGATCATATCTCGGCTATTTTTTCGACAATCAAAAATCCCGCTCGCTCATCAAAAAATAGAGCAAATGTGCTCTCTAACCATATAAGAGCCGTTTTCCAAGAAAGGGGTCTTCATGCGGGGCGGGGGGGAGGGTTCGATTTTCGGTACGTATTTTCGCGACATGGAACCGAAATTGAACCTCCTCTGCCGCGCATGAAGACCGAATTTTTGGACATTAATTCTTATATAGCAAGAAAGTGCTTTTCCTCTAGTTTCTGAAAAGCTAGTGGGATTTTGAAACTTCGAAGAATTGGTCAAGTTATGAATATTTTTGTGAAGGCACTTCAATTTTTTTTCGCTCAAAAATCGAACCAGCAGCCACGCGTGACGACTCCTTTTCTGGAAAACGATTTTTACACCATGAGAAAGGGCGTTTTATCTACTTTATGAAAAGTTAAAAAAATTTTCAAAATTCGAAAAACTTACCGAGTTATGAACCTTTTTGTGAACGTTCAATTTTATGCTCCGATGACGTTGATGCAAAGTCGACCAGAGGTCGATTCAACCTGTTCTATCCAGAAAAACACAATTTTTTCACAGTGAATTGATCAAAACTTCTAGATTCTTGTGGCTAGATTTTATCCGTATGGGTGATCTGCTTCGGCTAAAAAATAATATTTTCATGAAAAATGAGAATTTTGCATGCGATCCATCCTCGTCATATCTTCATCGCAGCGGAGAAGCATAGTTTTTATTGTATGTTAAGCATGACTTAAAATTTTATATGATGCAATTTCATTCTCTGTCGTCCTGTCCTTCAGAAGGCAGAAAAAAAATTTCCAGCGAGGAGTCCATCCATATTTCAATTGCGATTGGTCATGTCAGAGAACGCAGTGGCCGCATTAAACTGCCGTAAAACGGAGATTTTTTGGGGCTCCTGGAAAATTCATAAAGCTTTAGTAGATGTGTTTTCTATGCTTTAAAAGGCAGGTTCTAAAAGTAACGTGTTCCATGTGATTAGTGTGTCGATATCTTTTCGGTAAATCAAGACGTCTGATCATATAGAATATCGTTTCAGAGAAACATAGTTTTATCACTGTGTGTCCAACGGGCTTAAAATTTTATAGGGTGCGATTTCGTCTTCTGATGCTGTTTCCTGCAGGAGAGAAATTACTTTTCAAGCAAGTCCGTCCTTCGGTTGCCATTCCGTCATCGACTCGAAGAGCGCTTCAAAAATCTTGTAGGGAAAGCACTTAGGTCGTCCTCAGTAATTAACACTTGAAATTTTATAGAGTGCAATTCTGGAAGTAGATGTCGCTCATCAGGCAGAAAACTACCATGTCCATGACGTCTTGGGAAAATCTGAAAAAATGAAAATCTCTCATTGACCATAAATCTGCAGACAGGAAATCTTTATTTTTCACTGCACAGTAATCGGCATTAAAATTTTTTTTGATATTCAATCCTATTTTCATATAATTATATTCAATAAATCAATGAGATCATCTGTGGAGGAAGCTGCGAGCGAATTTCCACGTGCTAGTCGTAAGCGTCGAAATCACATCTGGAAAGATGAACCTATTAAAGGGTACAAAAATCACATTGAAAAATTGAAAAAAATCAATGGAGATAAGAAATAAAGCGAAGAAAAACGAACCTGAAGAATAAGGGGGGGGGTCGTACCAAATCCGTTCCCGAAGGGGGGGGGGGGTCGTAAACTTTCGGCAAAAATCGAACCCCACGCTTGACCCTGGCCTGGGCTACATCGTTGATTCAACCTCTAGACGTTTTTTTCTTCGGTGCGATGAAAAACGTTATGAAAAGGGTCAGGTCGTTTGCTATGGCATATAGCGTGGAGTTCAACATGACCCAGAGAGACAACCTACTGAAGGCTCTATCGCAGATTTACCGTTTGTTTTGTGCCCCTAGGTTCTCAAACTTTTTAAAGGACAGGGTACATCGACGATCACCCAGGTGTATTTGTCACCCCCGGTGAATATTTGTTTGATCTTGCTACAATTGACTGTTTTGCTGCTGGTTGTAGAGAGGCTGCATGTATAAGATGTGTAGTGTGTGAACAACATGTCTGCTTCACACATTTTTTGCTTTGTTCCACGAATGCCAAGGTTATTAAAAACACCTCTAGTTGTTCAATATATGATTTGGACTCTACTTGCGCAAAATAGTAAATAGAAATTTGACCATACCAGTTTCTTGCCTTCAAGCATTTTTACAAGCGTGTATGGTAGTTTTCCTCGCTATTTAATCAAATACGTGTCATAATTGAGAACAAAAGATCATTTCGAAGATAAATTATGGTATGCAAAAAAGCCGGCAGCAATTGGGACCGAACCAACGACGTCGCACCTGACGAGGAGGAGCACTACCCCTACGTCACCGCCGCAGCTGGTGGTTCCCTCTTACGGGGCCCCGATGACTCACCATTCTCGCGCCAGGTGCATCGCACGGCCGGCCTGATGTGAGGCCCGTCGCATTCGGCAGGCCATAACTCGCTCAGGAATTTCATTTTGCAATTTTAACACCCATATTCGTAATCAGCATTCCGAGCTCTTTCTAATGATCCTGGTCTCATCTTGAAGTTCAATGGGAGGTCGAAACCCTTCCCTAGTGAGACTTGGAGCTCCAACTATAGTATGAGATGAGGTGGGAGTCGCGTTTACGAAGCACGATGTTCACTATAGTGAGGTTGTGCGATTCCGCATATTCAAGGATACGCTCACCATCTGCGTTACGCGACCCGTAACCGAATCCACCATTACAGCTGTACCCATTTTTCGTCGCGCCCACGTGCCCACTATGGTCACCGGCGACTACGATGACATCTTTCGACGGTACCTCCGCTATCTTCTCATCAAGCTGGCTCCAAAGCTCTTGGTTTGATAGACAGTCTGCGGAGCATACGTAGAGAAGAAGTGATAGAATCGCTCCTTAGCAGCGACAACAATCTTCTCCAGTCGATCGTCAAAGCGCTCGACGTTTTGGATCGAGTCACGAAATCGTTCGATGACGAATATTCCGACACCACTGGTGGTCCTGGGACCTCCATATAGAACGGTCTTAAAGCCTCGTCCTCTGTCCTCAACTCCTACACCGCACGGAAATCAACTCTTCTTCGCTCCAGTGCGTCAATCAACTCGCACGAGAGGGCCGTCAACGTACCCACATTCAGTGTTGCCACGTGGGTCCTGCTTACGTTACGGGACTTTCATGAGTAGCTCAGTTGCCTCCGATGCCGTCCTCGCATCAGGGACCCTCGCATACTTCTCACACTCGGCGAGTTCTGCGAATGCGCGTCGGCTCCCGCGGACGCCTCAATAAACGTGAACTGACATACACCATATGATGTGGCGTAAGACGTTCGTAGGCCGGCCTGTCACAAGGGCCTGTCTCCTGCAATCGAGTGTTGGTGCTAGGTTTAGAAAATCTTCAGCGGACCTCTGATTTCCATGTGACAAACAAAGATGAGGGAAAGAGTGCATCGATGGCCGTTTAGGTCAATTTTGCGGAGTCCACAGATCTTGCTTCACGTTTTAACCACCTGTGATGTCAGTTCCTGGTCTCTTTTGAAAATCCGTGCAGGATGGTTTTCGCGAGGTAATTGGCACATGTAGGGAAACAAACTGTGAGAAGTCTGTAGCTTTTATACGCCGCCCATATTGTGACGAGACCTTGTGCTTTATTCACCTTTATTCACCTTGTACCTTTATATCACAGGTGATGAACATTTATACATTATGATGTTGAATACCGCAGCATACAACTGGAAAATGCGCAGAAAACGTCTGAAAATGGTATAGACGTCAGAATCCCTCAAACCTCAACCAATCTGTTGCAATGAAAAATAGAACGGAGCAGGAGAATCAAACCCCGACCTCCCTCGCTGAAGCAACGCCACTATCCACTAAGCCCTGAGCAGCTGCTAGCAGAGATATCGCGGGCGTAAAAGTCCCCCGAACTCATGAGGCGCCGATTCCGTCGTAACTTCTAAGACCCCTACCGCTAGGGTTAAACGACTTGGCAAAAAGAAACACATTTTTATACAAATTGTGGGCGCGGATTCTCCCTATATGACTCACTGTCCCCGTTCAGACATACGCTTCAGACCCTTCCCTTGCCTTCTGCGTGAATTGTGTCACTCCGACCATCGTCTTCTCAATTCCACGCTGCGCGACGCGCTGATCGCGCGTTCATCCTTCTTTCGTGTGGCCCAGGTCTCTGAGTCGCATTATAATGTTGGAAGAACAGTGGAGTCGAATAGGTGGGCACGGAGTCGGACGTTCTTCGTCTTCTTAACGAATTCTTCGCCGCTCTTGAAAAATCCCCAAGCCGCTCGTTTTCTCCTGCCCAGTTGCGGCTCTGGGTCGCTGCCATGTTGACTTCGCGACTCAGATACACTAGCTGGAACATTCGGAGATGTTCGTGAGCGAGGATGGGGCATCAGAAACTCGTCCGTTTCTCATGAACATCGTCTTCTACAGATTCAGCTGCAGTCCAACGTTCCCACATACACGATCGAAGCCGGCCAGCATTGCTCCTCCTGGCTAATGGTCAGTGATATGAGCACAACGTCGTCAGCGAAGCGAAGATTTTGCAGACGCCGGTCGTCGATCTTCGATCCTGAGGGGCTGCGTTCTTTACACGATCCCTCCCGCGGCCCACTTCCCTTCCTGCCGGCTCCGCCCTATTTGGAGGAGTTTGTGGCGCTGCAAAAACCGCGCCACTGTTGCGGATTCATTAAGTGGAGTGACGTCTCCCAAAAACCTAACATTTGATGGGACATGACTGGGGCGCGTTAACTATTGGGAACTCCGAAGTTTTAATAGGTTCGGTTGCGGAGATAGTTGAGGAAAGGACAACGTCGCTATTCTCTCTGGATTCTTAAAAATTGCGCCACAACTAGAGACTATGGGTGACTCCGATCAGGAGACGGTCGACTCTACATTGAAGGCCTATCTCAAATTATGCGCAAAACCGGCTCAGCGTCCTCTCATTTAAAGGATCAAACAATTCTCCTTATACTGAAGAGATTTTTAGCGGGTGATCGCTTCGTTGTCATGACAGATCTCGTTAAGGTGTAGCTGTACTTCTCGGAAAACGCATACAACGCCTTAAGGCCTCAACACACTTTTGCGGCAACGCGGTAGTCCTATCTTTAAGCATAGGGCGGAGAAGCAGAGTTTGCCGCTGATGTGCCGCCTGGTCGGCAGAGAGGCGCCGCCAAAGCGGCAGCAGTTGCAGCCCACGCGGCAGCGGCAATATGCCGCCGAAACAGTTCTGGGCTCTAGCTGATCGTGGCGGGATCTAGAATGGAAACTGATAGCGACAACGACAATGTTAATGAAACCGCGTTGGCGATGGAGTGCGGAGGCAGAGCTGAGCGGAGCTTTTGCCTTCTACAAGGCAGTTTTGTTTTTCCCGCGTGCCGCGCCGGAGGCCTTTAGTACTGAGCAGTGTGGCGGGACTTGGAGAAAGCCTTGGCCCTGCAACTGCAAACTCTTTTCCTCCAAATAAGCTTACAACATTCTGATTGTTGTCTCAAGAATGACATCAGCTCAGGATAGAGCTGCTAGGTCAAGGGAAGTGATTAGCGACGCGATGCATCCATGACCCGGAAATCTCAATCATAATGAACGCCTCTCCGCGGAGTCCCTGTGCTGCTCTCGAAGAACTCTGATGTATTGAGCACGAATGCCCTGAGTGAACAGGGCTTTGATGACTGTTTCAGTTTCGACAGAACTGAATGCCCTCTTCATGTCGATGAACGTGAGGGCAGCCTGTGCTCTCGCGATACTTCGATAAGCTTCGTAATGGCGTGTATGTGGTCGATCGTGCAAAATACTCTCCGAAATCCTGCCTGTTCGCATGATCGTCCTTCGTCCAGCGTTCGGCTGATCCTATTTAGGATGACTCGAGTGAACAGTTTGCATAGTACGGCCAGCAGCCAGATCGGACGATAGTCCCAATATCATGCACGTCTCCCTTCTTGTACGGCAAGACGCTACTGCTTGTCTTCCACAGGTGGGACCTTGCACTCATCTAAGTGTCGTGTGACGGGTGTTGATGAGCACTGGCGGGAGGTTCTTAAGGTGTTCGCGTCTGATCCTGCAGGAATCGGGTGCTGTACGTTTTCTCACCGACGAGATGACGTGTCGGATCGCGGAAGAGAGGAAGGAGGGCACGACGCATCCATGCTGCGGAAGATGACATGGGGACAGGTGGATTTTCTATCGAAGAGATCGGAGAGGAAGTCGTGGATGATCTTTTCCATTGACCGTTTGGAAGAGGTGACGGTTTTGTCGGGACGTTGGAGAGCGGTCATGTTGGTCTTGTTCGTGCTGCTCTACGCTGGCGTATCAGCTCAAGAGTATCTGGAGACAGACGTCTCTTGGTGGTCTTAAAGCTCTCGGCTCCCTTAGCACTATCGCAGAGATGGTGCACGAAGCGGCCGTAATCCTCGTCGATGTTGTCCATGACGGTATCTTCCCAAAGGCCGGCAAGAAAGGTGTACATGTCCCAGTTGATGGTCGTTCTGGGATTCCTCTTCTTAAACTTCGCGGCCTTCTCTCCTTGACGCGAAAAGCGGATTCTCGCGCGAAGGAGGCGGTGGTCCGATCCCGTGTAGAACTTGGGGACAACGGAAACGTCGGTCAGGCAATACTTGCGATTGAAGATAATGTGGTCGATCTCGTTATGGAACTGGCCACCGGGGGATTCCCAGGTCCATCGTAGGGAGGGAGGCTTCTGGAACTGTGAGTTTCCATGGATGGTCTTGGTGACATGATAAATTCAGACAGCCTTTCACCTTGCTCGTTCCACTCCAAACCGTGGGTTCCGTCGAGAAGTTCTTCCGGCGACCTTCATGGCCTAATCTTGGTGTTGAAATCGCCGACGATCTCCTTGTAGAAGGTGCCATCTTCCTTATAGAGCTCTAGCCCACGTAAAAGGCTTCGACGTCTTCGTCGTCGTCGGATGTTGGGGCATACCAAAGCTGGCACGGAGCTATATCGCGTCAGTCGTGGACTCGGGTTGTCAAAGACTCGTACGAATCGATGTTCGTGGCCAGCTGCACGTTGACGAGGACCAATGCCGCCTACTCCCCTGCTGTCGCAAGTTCCGAGGAGCAGTTCTTCCGCGTAGTCGTGGGCGGCTGTAGGAGGAGGTGTATTCTCGTCTCGGTCAGTCCGACGACGTCATACTTGATCTTCTTGGCTTGCATCATCAGATCACTGACGGGTGTTTCCGATGCGAGCGTGTGGGCGTTGTAGGTAGAGATCGTCAACCTAGTCCTCTCATATGTACTACCTTCCAAAATTTCCATACGCAAAGAAATTTGACCTAATTTGGGATTTTGCCACATATGAGCCTTCCTCTTTTCGTCATCATTAGCGGCGCACCAAAGAAAGTACTGGATCAGTTGAAACTCCTTGTGTCACTATCTTGAATATCGTAATCAGATCCGCTTGCCTACGTCTGCTCTGAATGGTTTGGAGGCCAAGAGGCCTGGACCTGGCAATGCCTTTTGACGCCGCATTGTAGTCTCCACTTTATACTGTTATATATAAGGATTAAAGGATAGAGGATAAAGGACCGCGATACTCAATCCCTTGCTGGAATGCGCCATGCATTCTACTTCTATTGGATGTCGTGGAGGCGATCTGAATGCGTATTTAGCCACGCAAGGACCTGCGGTGTCCAGCTGATGAACGTGTCAGCGCTTTATCCTTCCAGAGGAGGCTGGTACCAATTGAACAACCCTGGATGGATAAAAGGCTTGATTGGACTGAGCAAGAAATCCGAACCAAGTCCACGCGACGGCCAGCACTTCTCCTATTGCGCTATATGCGCGCATAAGGATTACATACTAATGTTTCGAATTCCACTATCGAACGTAAGATTTGTAGGCTTGCATAAGTAATTTGGGGTGACGCCTACAAGCAGGTCTTATAATTACTAAATATAAAATTCAGCTTTATTTACAGATGCTCTATGGTGGTTTTTGAAATCAAGCTTCTGTGATATCAAAAGACCTAAGTCGCGACAACCTAAACAGGTAGAAGAACACATCCCCTTAGTTGTACAACATCGTGTGATCTCTTTCTCGGGGTGATGAGATATCAGATATTTAGTATTTTTCACAAAAAGTGGCAGTCTCAATCCATGGACTATTGGTCCACGTAGTCAATTGCTGTCCATATGAAGCAAAAATCTTCCTTCCTTTTAATGGCCTTATAAATGTGTGATCGTCAGCATAAATCTTATAATAGACACCAAATCGCAAAATCTGAAGAGGAAGTTCAAGTATAAATACACTGATAGAGTTTAAGTATAAATAACAACGAGGAATGGTGGCAGAATTCAAGCTTGTGGAACGCCACAGGAAGAAGACGAAACCCACCAAATTTGTTCTTTATCCTGTCTTCGAACGTCCTGCCCAGTGAAAATTCTCACCATCTGACGATATAGACTGTCCTACCAGCGCACTCATAGAATGAGTTTCCCGTATCCTTTGCTAGGACAAGCGCTGCCCTTGAATTAATTTTCCGCTGCGGATGGGGTTCGGGGGATTCAACGTTTAGCCAGAGGTAGTTCCACTCTGGAGCCGGTTCTGAGTTCCTGGCGTGATCAGCTAGCTACTACTTCGGGTAGGAGAAGAGTTACAGCAACACTGCGACACTGGGTTAGCTAAGATCCGCAATTGTGATCCACTTTTGAGAATGGGTCTGACTAAATTTTCCATTCCGCCCCATGGTTGTCAAGATTGTCAGCTATTTGTCTTTCGATGTGTTAGCAGAGCGTTCAACTGGAACCTGTGGTGACAACGGATCCCAGGTTAGGCCCTGATCATTGGACTATGCTCCTCCCCTGTTTTGCTCCAAAGCGCTGCGCGAGATTCGCCCTGAGATATGCCAAGTGTTTACCAACGAGACGGACGCCTGCTTGGCTCGGCTACGGGTTGAAAGTTATATTCAGCTCATTACGAATCTGTGTTAGGCACCTGTTTCAGCGAGTGCGAGTAGACATTCTTCTTTACCCAGTTCGCGATCGGCGTCGAAGCCGGCCGCCGACTTGGGTTACGCTCGCATCGAAGAATACCACACCCATGGAAGGCAAAGTAGGCATGCCTGGCATGACCTTCGCTGCCCATGTAGAGTGCCTTCGAAGCAGGTAACCGACCCTGGATGAGGAATCATCGCTTATTGGGATCGAGTTGCGTTCCAGGAGAAGCCTACCACTTCCGGCGCCTGCAAAACCGACAGCTACCTGGAGTGCGAGATAAGTCCTTCTCAGGTGGTGGGACTGTATGTACATGACGAGGCAGTATCGAGGGGAGGAGGATTAGACATTTAAGGCAGGTCATATGTAGCTAAAAAGGAAGCGACGGAAAACCTCATTCATTAAATCCTGAGAACTCGCACAAAAACTTTCAAAGTGAACACGACAAGCACAGCTACGCGTGCATTGTAACTGTGGAAGAAAGCGTGCTGCAACCAGGATAAAACTAGGAATACCTGTTATGGGAAAGATACATAATAGGTCTCCCTCTCTAAGCTCGCACCGTCGCTGTGCCCTTACATCATGCTCACTTCCACCCGTGCTAGTAGCTTTTATTGTGATCCTCACTCTAGTGTCTGCGCAAAATTGAGCGTTAAGTGACCGCTTCCATGAGCACACAAGTGAGCACATAATTCACATCAAACGTTCAGCGGCGCAGTGACACTCAACAAGCCTCGAGAATAGAGCATCCATGCGGCCTTATTTTCCATAGGACTTCTCATTCATATTACATTAAAAAATGCGTCTCACACACTACATTCTATGTAGAATGTAGTGTGTGAGACGCATTTTTTAATGAATGTGATAGCCGCATAAAACAAGATTTTCAAAACAGCACCTAACAAGCTTGTCATATCGCATTCAAGCGATTTACACTGCGAAATGATGTTCTCTGTTTGGCGATAAGTAGACGGGTCAACAGACACACGTAGGTGCGTCCTCTCTTATACATACGACCATGCAAATCACAATTCGAAAAGCCTAATTTGCAGAAATACAAATAAAGCCAATAGATATTGATCAAGATAGCGTTTCCTGTTCGAAGGCAATAATATTTGATCGATTCCTGTATAGAAGCTCTCCCAACAGACACACACACATCCTGACAGCTTGCACCCTTTTACAAAGACAAGCAAACACGCTCACGCTCGCTACCCAAAGCCTGTGGCACATCTGCGGAACTTCCACGCACGTTGGAGACGTTTGTGACGCGTGTTCTAAATCCTGACGTACTATTCATGATCGTGTCTTCTGAATCCTGAC
The DNA here is from genome assembly GCA_947359475.1 of Heligmosomoides polygyrus bakeri. Classification (NCBI taxonomy): domain Eukaryota; kingdom Metazoa; phylum Nematoda; class Chromadorea; order Rhabditida; family Heligmosomidae; genus Heligmosomoides; species Heligmosomoides polygyrus. The sequence goes on from OX375869.1 coordinate 63,137,591, forward strand.
GCATGTTGCACAGCGTCTGCGCTACGTGTTCCTAATCTGGATGCATGTTGTACAGCGTCTGTGACATGCCTTCTAAATTCGTACGCACATCGTACGACGACAAAACATGTCATCTGAATTCTGGAGCACGTTGGGCACGCTGGGAGACGACTACAGAATCTTAGAGCTGAGCTCACGGTCCCCTTCCACATCCTGGTGTCTGAAATACCTTCTCCGCTTGATGTACCGTGAACTTGGACGATCAGCTGAAAAGGGTATAAATCCGCTGTCAACAGCATGGTTAATCTCAAAGAAATATCCAGCTAGCATACGCCGTCCCGGCAAGTGTGCAATCACTTTGGTCTCCCTCGTTAAGAAGGACAATGGCACACAGGGATTAACTGACCAGGTAAGGGTCTCAGGCGTAGGTCTGAACGGGAAAATGGATAGCACTGCAAGAATCTCCACCCTCCATATAGTATAAAGACATGTTTAGTTTTTGCTGAGTCCTTGAATCAAAAGAGCTGCGGGTCCTCGAAGGAGGGATACAGTATCGCACCGTCGGCGCGTGCCCATTATACCTTTGTCCTTTTCAAATTTCGAATAGTCGAATTTTGAATATTCGAATATTCGAGAAAGTCCAATATTCGAATTATTCGTTTATTCGAATATTCGAAAGAGGCCAACATTCGAATATTCGTTTATTCAAGTATTCGAAGGCTTCGAATATTCGAATATTCTTTATCAATCTCTTAACAAGTTAGTGGCTCTCCTCTTCAAAAACCAGGGAAGTGTGACCTTATGATTGAAACGATGTTAGAGTTTCGCGCGTCGTTCAAAGTCCGCCGAATTGTGTGTATGCAATCGGACAAGGGAACGGTCTGAAGCGTATGTTTGAACGGGAGAGGCGAGTCATATAGGGAGAATCCCCACCCTTCAATTAGTGTAAAAATGTGCTTATTTCTGCCAGTCGTTAAACACAAGGAGTAGGGGCCCTTGTAGTTGCATTGCAATTCGTGGGTCTTGTACGATAGCGATGCTCTCGCCGGCAAGTGGCTTGGAGCGCAGTGGATAGTGACGTTCTTGGGTGGAAGGTCGGGGATTCGATTCTCCTGCTCTGCTGCATTTTTGCAGTCATACAGTGAGAATCCCCACCCCTCAATTATTAGGTTGTCCCATAAGTCCCCGCCGTTTTTTTTCAACGATTCACTGCAGATTTCGCCGGCAGTCTCTTGCATAGCGCTGAATAGCCTTCGAAAGAAAATGATTTGCTCTATCAAAGCGTGTATTGCATTTCTTTCATCATTATGAATTTTGTCAATTTTTAGGTCGTTGAAGTGAAAAGTGAAAAGGTGAAAAAGTAGCCATTTGCGCACTTGTTCTCTCCGCTTAGGTTTGTATTTTTTTGCGCAGTTTTTTATAGCAGACAATGTTCTGTACTACAAGAATATGTGTTGGTCCTATTTTCTCACTTGCCCTTTATTGATTTTTAGGCCATCAAATTGGGAATTCCGACTTTCCGTCCGAATTTTTACCAAAACTCCGGTTCTGTGGTTGGACTTTTTTGCTTGGTGTTATATGTCGTTTGGAAGAGGATGTCTTGCTCAGTAAGAATTTGTGTCGCGTTTATTGACTCACGCTGATTTCTGTCGAATACCAACAACTGAAGAAGGAGAAGGCGTTGTTGGTGGAGACGATTTTTCTCTTGTTGGCATTTTGTTGACATTCAATAGAAATCAATAAACGCGACACATATTCTTATAGAGGAAGACATTTTCTTTCGAATGTCATATAAAACCAACCCAAGAAGTCCAACCACAGAGCAGGAGCTGTCGGAAAAAATAACCATCCTCCTTCGGACGTCCCAATTTGATGACCTAAAAATCAATAAGGGACAAATGAGCAAATAGCACTAACAAATGTTTTTGTAGTACAGAACACTGTCTTCCAAATGCTATAAAAAAGTGCGCAAAACATCACAAACCTAAGCGGAAAGAATAAGTGCGCAAATGGCTACTTTTCCACCTTTTCACTTTTCACTTCAACGACCTAAAAATTGACAAAATTCATGATAAAAAAGGAAATGCAATACATGTTTTGATAGAGCAAATCATCCTCTTTCGAAACCTATGCAGCGCTATGCAAGACGAAATCTGCAGTGAATCGTTGAAAAAAACGGCGAAGTCTTATGGGACAACCTAATAGTATACAAATGTGTTTATTTTTGCCAAGTCGTTAAACACAGGGAGTAGGGAGTCCCTTCGCGGGTCTTGTACGATCATGATGCTATCGCCGGCAAGTGGCACACCAGCGACATCACCTTCAATGTCAATATAACAAATCTGTTCTCCTTCAGTTACCCGCAGCTACCCATAGCTCCGACACTTACCTTCAGGATGTTGTCCCTTTTTTGCAGGTCAGAAGGAAGGTCGTGCACAATGACGTGGGAATGAAATCGTTCCGCACGAAAACGTTATCATATGTCCACTGCTTGAGTGCCTCTCCACGTCCACCAGTTCATCTTGCGGATCCCAATCTTCTTCTCCTTCCACCACTTCCAGCTGTTCGTCTTTGTCAACTTCAAGTTGGCGTGCTTCGAAGTCCTTGAGTATGCTGGCCATCAGTTTGGCTAGCTTGATTTCTTTCCTCGAAGGCTCCTTGTCTAAAGGAGGACCACACTTCGGCGTAAGCAGGTGGATCACCACTCGAGCATCGACCGACATTGTTGGTGCTAGGTTCTAGAAAACCTTCAGCAGATCTCTGATTTCCAGGTGACAGGCAAAGATGAGGGAAAGAGTGTATCAATGCCGTTTAGTTTAATTTGCGGGATCCACAGACCTCATTTCTCATTTTAACCACCTCCGACCCTTTGTGAGTCGACGCGAGGTGAGCACAGGCAAGCGCGGAGCTCCGCTGCGTCCCTGCTTCCTTTGAACGCCGTCGAGCGTCCTGTGGCGAGTCACGTGAACAGCAAGTGAGTCGGGTTATGGCTGTTCAATGACGTTTTTACCGTCGGCATACTACGGGAGAATCTCCGTCTTGTATTTCGATCCCAAGAACAACAACCGAACGAATAAAGTCGGAAGGGGATGCGGTAGAGAGGTAGTACTTTCAAGAGTCTAGGAAGCTCCTGCTTTCTGTCAGTGGAGACGTTAAAGAAGAGAGGAAGAGCAATGGCTATGGAGTACAAGAGCCAGTCATACTCCGTTTCCTATGAGAGCGAGCCATCCACATTTTCGCTACAACACTGTCCAAGTCGTAGTGTCTTATCAGATTAGATTCCAACCATGGGCTTCGGGTCTGTTTGCTTATAAGTGAAGCGAAGCTCATCAACGGAGCTAGAACACAGACTGAATGTCATTCATGCGCCTCTAATGTGCCTTTAGCGCACCAGATCGCCTTTGTGATATGTGTTATGTATCTGGCGGACTCTTGTACTGGCTCTTGTACTCCATAGCCATTATACATTAGATACGATCAAAAATCTTCGGATAATTGGATGATTCGGATAAGAGCGATTTTGCGAACCCCGGATTTTTGGATGATTCGGATAATGGCAATTTTGCGGACCCCGGATTTCAGATATCCGAATCGGATATCCGACTCATTAAAGCAAGATGCAGTTTTTCAGAATTCTACCGTTCTTTAAAGAGGAAGCCACTCTTTAGCAACAACAATAGTGCGTGCATCGAAGGACTCTCACTTCTCGTCAAGGAAGGAAACATCAAGCAGCTGGATTATTCCAATGAGGAATCGGCCGAAATCCCATTTCCGTGCTCCGAATTTCGGTTTCCGGCTGTTTTTAGTCCTTATGTTCCGTTCCGTGTTCCGCTCTCTTTTGGGCAGGAAGACGGAACGGAAATGGTGAATCATCACTCATTGATTGCTTTGCATTGCCTTCATTCACCTCTTGAACATGAACAAAAGGCTGGAGAAGGAAATTAACTATGCGTTTGTGATTGTGTTTCTTTCAAACCGGTGGTGCATCCTAATGGCGAAACAGTAACCAAATTGGATTCTTTTTTCTTTTCTTGAAACGATGTACTATCGGATAGCGTAGGTCCACAAAGGTTCAAGGGAGTGTTTGAGTAAAGAATCAAATTCCTTATCCGGAACAACTCATCATTTTCCTAGTAATCGTAGGTCTGGCCTTGAGCACCAAATCTAGATCAGCGTTCTATAAGCACTCTTAGGCTGCTAAGAATGCGCTCCATAGGATCTATCCTAGTCGGAGGAGGGCATGCAGTATCTTGCCTCTCCTATCCCCTCCTCTGAATTTGTTTCAGAACTTCAGCTGCCAAATTATGCAGTGGTACCCATACGGACTCAGAGCGTGGGTGTCGTATCGTGGGTGCTGAACACAACTGTAACCTTAACTCTGCCCCGCTCTATCAGAGCATGTATTGCATTTCTTTCTTCATCATGAATTTTGTCAATTTTTAGGTCGTTGAAGTGAAAAGTGAAAAAGTGAAAAAGTAGCCATTTGCGCACTTGTTCTCTCCGCTTAGGTTTGTAATTTTTTGCGCAGTTTTTTGAGCATTTGGGAGACAATGTTCTGTACTACAAGAATATGTGTTAGTGCTATTTGCTCATTTGTCCTTTATTGATTTTTAGGTCATCAAATTGGGACGTCCGAAGGAGGATGGTTATTTTTGCCGACAGCTCCTGCTCTGTGGTTGGACTTTTTGGATTGGTGTTATATGTCATTCGAAAGAGAATGTCTTGCTCTATAAGAATATGTGTCGTGTTTATTCATTTCTTTTGAATATCAACAAAAGAGAAAAATCGTCTTCACCAACAACTCCTTCTCCTTCTTCAGTTGTTGATATTCGAAGGAAATCAGCGTGAGCCAATAAACGCGACACAAATTCTTACTGAGCAAGACATCCTCTTCCAAACGACATATGACACCAAGCAAAAAAGTCCAACCACAGAACCGGAGTTTTGGTAAAAATTCGGACGGAAAAGTCGGAATTCCCAATTTGATGGACTAAAAATCAATAAAGGTCAAGTGAGAAAATAGGACCAACACATATTCCTGTAGTACAGAACATTGTCCTCCAAGTGCTATAAAAAACTGCGCAAAAAATTACAAACCCAAGTGGAGAGAACAAGTGCGCAAATGGCTACTTTTTCACTTTTTCACTTTTCACTTCAACGACCTAAAAATTGACAAATTTCATGATGAAAAAAGAAATGCAATACACGCTTTGATAGAGCAAATCATTTTCTTTCGAAGGCTATGCAGCGCTATGCAAGAGACTGCCGGCGAAATCTGCAGTGAAACGTTGAAAAAAACGGCGGGACTTATGAGACAATCTAATATATCATATATATGTATATTTTTGAAAAATTAGACGAAGTAATGAGTTTTGAATCATTTCCGTTTCGGTTGTTTCGTATTGCGTCTTCGCCCATTTTTGAGCTCTTTCGTTCCGTATTCCTTCTTCCGCTTTTTTAAAAAGTTCCTCACATCCCTGATTCCAAGAAGAATTACTCTTAGACCCGGGCTTTCCAAAAGGCCATTATCAAATGACGCAAATTGGGTCGGGGGGGGGGGGAGATCACCATGTATTCAGCGCTTTTCCTCCTTCATAAGAAGGCACATGATGGTCTAACACAGTTCATCAAATGGTAGACACAAAAGTGTTGAATAACATTTGTAATTTCTTGCAGCACAAAGTGCTGTATGGGGCTGTTCTACATGCCCCCCCTCTCAACCCAATTTGGGCAGAACGCTATACAATTGTGAAATAGCGAAGTGCCAATAAGAGGGCGTGCATAATCCATTCTCTCCCTCAGTCCTCGTCCCTGCTTCCCCCGGCAGCACAGTATGGTATTTGAAGGAAAGATGCCAAGATCGGCGTAATGCTGAGCAGCGTGCTGACTGTATTCAACGTCATCACGACACTATTTCACAGTGGGGCGCGAAAACATATGATTCAGCAGCGTGCGCGCCCGCGAAATTCGTTTTGAATGTGCTTTTATCCGAGTGCGCAATTTCAAAATGGAGCGAGGAGATTGAACGGGTTATCCGAATTTATCCGATTTTATCCGAATCATCCAGGGTCTGGATAACTGGATGATTCGGCTAATGGCAATTTCGCGGACCCCGGATTTTTGGATGATTCGGATAAGGGCGATTTTGCGGGCACCGGATTTTTGGATGATTCGGATAAGGGCGATTTTGCGGGCACAGGATTTTTGGATGATTCGGATAAGGGCAATTTCGCTGTGGCCGGATGATTGGATGATTCGGATCGCGATATCCGAATCGGATATCCGAAAATGATTCATTCGGATCCAATGTATAATAGTCATTGCTCTTCCTCTCTTCTTTAACGTCTCCACTGACAGAAAGCAGGAGCTTCCTAGACTCATGAATGTACTACCTCTCTACCGCATCCCCTTCCGACTTTATTCGTTCGGTTGTTGTTCTTGGGATAGAAATACAAGACGGAGATTCTCCCGTAGTATGCCGACGGCAAAAACGTCATTGAACAGCCATAACCCGACTCACTTGCTATTCACGTGAATGGCCACAGGACGCTCGACGGCGTTCAAAGGAAGGAGGGACGCAGCGGAGCTCCACGCTTGCCTGTGCTCACCTCGCGTCGACTCACAAAGGGTCGGAGGTGGTTAAAATGAGGATTGAGGTCTATGGATCCCACAAATTAACCTAAACGGCATCGATACACTCTTTCCCTCATCTTTGCTTGTCACCTGGAAATCAGAGACCTGCTGAAGGTTTTCTAGAATCTGGCACCAACACTCGATTGCAGGAGACAGGCCCTTGTGACAGGTCGGCCTACGAACGTCTTACGCCACATCATATGGCCACATGGAACTGGTGGACGTGGAGAGGCAGTCAAGCAGTGAGCATATGATAATGTTTTCGTGTGGAACGATTTCACTCCCACGTCCTTGTGCACGACCCTCCTTCTGACCTGCAAAAAAAGGGACAACATCCTGAAGGTAAATGTCGGAGCTGCGGGTAGCGGCGGGTAACTGAAGGAGAACGGATTTGTTATATTGACATTGAAGATGGTGTCGCTGGTGTACCCATGAGGAGCCTGTAGCCTTCATACGCTATCCGTATTGTGACCAGTGCTTGTGTTTCATGCACTTTGTGCCTGTGCATCACTGGTGTTGAACGTTTATACATCATTGTGTTGAGTAGCTTTCTCATTGCCTTGTGGTTTAAAAACCAGTCATTAATAAACAAGCGGCAAGAATGTTACTCTCCTCGGCGTACAGCTGGAAAATTAGGAAAAAAAAACTGAAAATGTATAGATGTCAGAATACTTCAAATCTCAACCAACCAGGGAAACGCAAAAATGCAGCAGAGCAGGAGAATCGAATCCCCGACCTTCCACCCAAGAACGTCACTATCCACTGCGCTCCAAGCCACTTGCCGGCGAGAGCATCGCTATCGTACAAGACCCACGAATTGCAATGCAACTACAAGGGCCCCTACTCCTTGTGTTTAACGACTGGCAGAAATAAGCACATTTTTACACTAATTGAAGGGTGGGGATTCTCCCTATATGACTCGCCTCTCCCGTTCGGACATACACTTCAGACCCTTCCCTTGTCAGATTACATACACACAATTCGGCGGACTTTGAACGACGCGCGAAACTCAAACATCGTTTTAATCATAAGGTCACACTTCCGTGGTTTTCGAAGAGGAGTGCCACTAATTTGTTAATAGATTGATAAAGAATATTCGAATGTTCGAGTATTCGATGTCAGAAGCCTTCGAATAATCGAATAAACGAATATTCGAATGTTGGCGTCTTTCGAATATTCGAATAAACGAATAATTCGAATATTGGACTTTTTCGAATATTCAAATACTCGAATATTCGAAATTCGAATTTATTCGAAATTCGACTACTCGTAATTCGAAAAGGACAAAGGTTTAGTATGCACGTGGGAACGCGTTGACTGTGCGATACTGTAAACCAGGGCCGGTTCGAGGGCCGGTTCCCCTTTGGTTCAAGGATTCAGCAAAAACGAAACATATTTTTCTACTATATGGAGGGAGGGATTCTCGCAGTGCTATCCATTTCCCTTGTCCAGATCTACGACCCTGCGACCCTTCTCTGACGAGCAATATGTAGTGCCATGGTACACGATAACCCTGTGTAAGCTGTTCTTCATGCTCATTTTTGTCCATCACTTATGAGGGATTGAGGATCTATCAGCTTTATATTCACGGACTGTAAGCTGTTGGCGAAAACATACAAAGCCTTAAACTGTCGTTGGTTCGACTCCTGACGCAACGTCGGTGATAATTTTGACCAGATTTTCAGATGACCGACAACAAGGGAGTTCTGAGCAGCAGAAAGCAAAACGCAAAGGTAAGTCTCGCAGTGAAAAAGTGATCAATCAGGGGAGAGAGCTCGACTTACGAAAAGAACCCGGCGAATACGTCAAACGCGGCGCCAATACGGCGTGTGCCGCCACATTCACGACATGTACGAATTTTTTTAATCTGCGTGAGCCGCTAATGCTGTTTCCAATCGGCTGCTTCAGAGCATTCAGCTTCAACATCCTGAGCACCGCTTCTCCTACGGAAAGAGGATGTCATTTGAAATTGAAACTGTATCTAACAAAAATTCGAATAGTTACCCTACGATTAAATAATAAATTTTTTAGGCAGTTTTGGGAAGTGGGCCGATGGCTGCTCTATTCTCGCAGTGACAGCGCCCTGAATGACCAAACTTTTCCTGAACAAGGCTACCACTGGAGCTTTTGACAAAAATCGCAGAGAAATCGCACCCCCTCGGCCGCGCATGAAGATCCCTTTTGCGATCTCTGAGATTTTTGCGGGAATACTTACCGAAAAACCGCAGCTCGCGCACCGCCATGAAGACCCCTTTTTTAAAAAACAGTGTTGTAATCATCAGAAAGGGCATTTCTCCTAGTTTTCTTCGAAAGGTAGAGAATTTCTTCTAGTTTTCTGAGTGCCGCCCGCGTTTGCACAAATCGCAAAACTGAACGAGGTACGATCGGTTGCACAAAGAACAAATGTGGCACCTTCCAATAACATCGACGAGCGATCGACCAGTGATCCTTCATTCTTGATTACATAACATTTATTGCATGTACACTGAATACACGAAACAAAAAGTAGCTAAGAGTGTTATAAGCCAAACAGATCCTTGTAAGAGATGTTAGTGGCATAGCTAAATGAGGATGAAACAATTGGAACACAAACCAAGAAACAAAGCGCAAAGGAATAGGAGTTTCATAGCAAACGGCCAATACTGTCCAGAGCCGATGAAACATCTGGGTTTTATCTTAAATTTTGGATAATGTTGTTCAAATGATCGACACCTGGAATTGGAGGAAACTTTTTCGTAATTTTGGAGTATTCCATACTAGCACGTACTGTGAAAAACTTGGCTCTTAAGATAGATCGAGGTCTATCAACACTTACTTTAACACTATTGGCTCTTGTGTTGGAGGAAAGAAGGTATAAAGAATCGCATATATTCGCGTTTACTTTACCTAACAATATGTTGAAGAACGTGATGAGATCAAACTTATATCTCCTCTCCTGTAATGTTTCCAGATTTAACATTTTATTCCTATTTGTATCGGAAGGTATACAACTGTAGCTGAATCCCAGGGCTCGGATCATTAACTTTCTAGTAAAGCTATTTTGAACGGATTCCAATCTCATGATGCTCTTTTTAGTGTGAGGAAAAAAAGTAGTTCCGTACTCCAGAATAGGGGAAATACGTTTTGTACGCTTTTATGAGTAGGCACGGATCCTTGGTAACCAGTGTTTTGAAAAGCATAAATAGTCGTTGATCCGCGTTGTTTGCTATAAATGAGCAATGCTGCCCGAAACTGAGCTTTCCGTCAATTAGGAATCCTAAATCTTTTGCCAAGCTTGTTTCATTTATGACGCATCCATCAAAAGTGTATGGACGTGGACTCTCCTTCGAGACGAAGTACAGAAGTTTGTTCAGCGCTAGTGAGAGGTCCCAGGCCGCCGACCAAGAGCAAACAGTGTCAATTGATGCCTGAACTGCCGAGGAATCTTCCTCATTCGAGAGTTCCTTATAGATTTTCAAGTCATCAGCAAAAAACCTGCATGTAACACCGCCTATCCGCATCTATCGATAACTGTAGGGAGTTCATACATGTAGATATTATTAGTGGTGATAACACGCTACCCTGCGGAACCCCACTTGTGCAAGATCTTGCGAAAGAATATGACTTACCTACACGTACCTGGAACGATCGATGATTCAAAAATGATTCAATCCAAGCTACCATTGTGGGATGAATTCCAATGACGCAGCTTCAGGAGGAACTTTTTATGATTAACCTTATCAAATGCCTTACAGAAATCAAAATACATCACATCCACCCTTTTCTTTATGTCAAGCGAGAGGGTCCAGTCATTAACTGATTCAAGCATCTGAGTAACAGTCGACCTATTTTTCCTGAAGCCGTGCTGGCTATAAGATTTCACTTTAGAACTTTCTAAATGCTCTACAATGACTTTTTTAACAATTTTTCAAAAGCTCTACAGAACACTGAGGTTATGCTGATAGGCCTGTAATTGCACGCATCGTTAAAAGGCGGTTTTTTAGGTATTGGTAATACAAAGGCATGTTTCCACTTAACTGGTACTTCCCCTCTAAAGAGACTATGATTGAAAATAATGTGCAAAAGCGTAATCAACGAAGGAACCACCTTCATGATGAAATAGCAAGGCACTTTATCCGGTGTGTCCGCAGACCCATTTAAATCCTGAGAGGAGTTTGTAAACCACGCTCTGATCAACCCAAGGGCAAGTTTCCATAGCGGGAACGGTGCTGTTTTCCACGTCAGAATGATCAACATATACGGACTCGAATATACTTGCTAAGCACTCAGCTTTATCCTGATCCGAAACAGCTAGTCCACCTTCTCGTTTTAGAAGAGTAGACACCTCTACTTTCCTTTGCAGTCTCTGCTTAATGTGCTTGAATATACCGTACTTATTTCCACTTTCGATTATTTTTCTTTCGACAAGAGAGTTGTACTTATGCAGTTTGTTGTCAAATTTCATTAAAGCTAACTTGTAGGCCTGCCAATCTGCGAAAGAATTAGAGAAAGAAGCTTTTTTGAACAAACTTAGCTTTTTGTCAAAAACAGAGTGCAAAAATTGTGTAATGTGCTTTTTAGACCTTCACATTGGAGAGAGGTACAAACAACGAAATGCAATGTTGTAAAATAAACACGAACATTTCATACATGTCGTTTACTGTTGTGAAGCAGCTAAAAGATCCGTGCCAGTCGATATCATTAAGATATTCACTAATTGCATTATAATCTGCTTGTTTGAAGTCTCTTCAAAAAAATGTGGATCGACTAACCCACATTCAACTACTGTTCACGTGGAACCCTTCTCCACTTCAGTCTTCAAGGATTGAACTTAAATATTTGCTATTCCCACCGAGATCTGCACTGACGGAAGCTCCAGCTGGGCCTACGCCCAAAGCCTTCGACGCAACCGCCACGACCCTCCTACCCGTTGCGGTCAGGCGCTAGACAACGCACAAGCCAGCAACGGTTGGGTATAGGTCTCTCGCTCAAGCGCCATCCATTTTCAGGGCTAGTTGATTCGGCAGGTGAGTTGTTACACACTCCTTAGCGGGTACCGACTTCCATGGCCACCGTCCTGCTGTCTATATCAACCAACGCCTTTTATGGGGTCTCATGAGCGAAAAGTTAGACACCTTATCCCAACGTTTGGTTCATCCCACAGCGCCAGTTCTGCTTCCAAAAATGGCCCATTTGGAGCTCGCGTTCGTGTCAACAGTTCAATGAAGAAATCGAGACAACATACCCATTGAAAGTTTGAGAATAGGTGGAGATCGTATCGACCCCAAGTCCTCTAATCATTCGCTTTACCGGATATAACCGCTATGAACTCCAGCTATCCTGGGGAAACTTCGGAGGGAACCAGCTACTGGATGGTTCGATTAGTCTTTCGCCCCTATACCCAAGTCTATCGATCGATTTGCACGTCAGAACCGATACGGACTTCCACCAGAGTTTCCTCTGACTTCGTCCTGCTCAGGCATAGTTCACCATCTTTCGGGTCGCAACCTGTACGCTCTACCGCTGCCCATCTGCAAGCAGATAAGACAGGGCGCCGCTTCGTAAACGAAACGGATCCCATGACAGTCGGTTAACCGACCTTTACTTTCATTACGCCTTGGGGTTTTCAACCCTTTGACTCGCGTACAAGTTACACTCCTCGGTCCGTGTTTCAAGACGGGTCGGAGAGGTGGTCGACTTTCACGCAGACACCCTACAATGAAGTAGGGCAAAAACGCTAGCCACGACAAACCAATCCGCCAGCAAGACACCACCGCCGAAACGGTGGGCAACGCTAAACGGTTCGGAACGCACGGCCAGCGCTGTCAGCGCAGCCATAGGCAACATACATCTCCCGCAGTCACAATTAAGCGACATTAGTAGACTTAGTTACCCGGCTACGTCAACTCTCTCCGGTTCCACTCCAGCGATTTCACGTTCTCTTGAACTCTCTCTTCAAAGTTCTTTGCAACTTTCCTTCACAGTACTTGTTTGCTATCGAATTCGCGTCTATATTTAGCCTTAGATGAAATTTATCACCCACTTTAGGCTGCACTTTCAAGCAACCCGACTCCAAGGTATGATCGTACAGCTTGCTCCACTGCCCGCACAGGTCTCGCACCCTCTCAGGAATGTGGCCCCTATCAAAGGGACTTTGGACATGCAGCACAAACTGAAAACCACACCTATACGCTACATTTCTTAACGGTGTAACACCGAAAGATTCAGCGCCGGGCTTCTCCCCGTTCACTCGCCGTTACTAAGGGAATCCTTGTTAGTTTCTTTTCCTCCGCTAAATGATATGCTTAAGTTCGGCGGGTAGTCACGCCTGAGCTCAGGTTGCAATGCAAATGATACCAGAACGCATGTACTGTGTCGTAGTGCCGTATCGGCCCCGTTTCATCGATCCTCAATATAATCTCACCGAGTACTAGACGAAACGGTAACACAACACACATACACAATGTGTTCACATCATTCAGGAGTGACGACGACGACGTCGACTATGTTGCTCTGTACGATTCTTCACTAATAACATACGTCTCACTAGGTTCATTCCGTTGAGGAAGAAATCAATTACCGCATGGTCGCTTGACCCGAGAGGGGGATTAACCGTGACATGCGTGACTAACGATTTATCATTGGAAAATAATAAATCCAGAGTATGCTTTCCTCTAGTTTTCGACCTCACTAACTGCGAAAAGCCATGGTTTATCATGGTGTCAAACAAGGTTTTTGCTATCCCAACATAAGGAAGTCCTGTGTTACTCCAACTCATTTCAGGAAAATTATAGTCTCCCATGAGTAAGCTTGCATAATTGCAAGCAAACAAGTCGCCGAGACACTTAATCATCTTCTCACAGTCTGTAACCTTGCAGTTGGAGATTTTGTAACAAAGTACAATTCTACATTTAATTTGTCCCATAATTGCATCCACTACAATAACCTCATAACCTCCACTTACTGATTCCGCGTAGACAAGAGTAGGGAAAAACGTACGCTTGATCATTAACACCACTCCTCCACCTTTCCTCCTTTCCTGGTCACATCTAAAAATTTCTTAGCTATCGGATACATCATTCAGCAAGGAAGCCGCACCTATTTGAGATTTGAGCCAAGTTTCCGACAAAGTTACGATGCTATAGTCGAATTGAACAAGATGAAACCTCAATGCTTCAATGTTTTTACATAAAGAACGTATATTCGTAGAAAGGCATCTGACCCATTTGACCTGGCTCCGAGGAGTCAGTTGCTGTTTCTCGACTCCGAACAAGTATTGGCTTCACTGGACATGAGGCGATCACTGGAGGATGGACACACAGAGGTAGTAGATGGCGCAACATTCTCGCACGTTACATTAGAATCTAGAACAGAAGCGGATTTAGCTTTAGCCTTTCTAAGAGCATTAAGACGTTCCCTCTCCAGTCTCGAGAGCGAGCAGCGAATGTAAATTCCCGAAGCTGGAAAGGTTTTCAGCCTTGGTGCTCTTTTCAACAACTCCCTCTGGAAGAAAGAGTTTGGCAACACAACCTTTAGAATGACTTGTCCTACTATATATAAAGGAGTTAGCGGTTGTAGGTCCGTCCGTCTGCTCATCCGTCTGGCCTTTCCTAGAAGTCGAGTAACAGGCGTCCGTGTTCAGATGAGGTGCCACTCACGCCGTTCCGAGACCGTAAGAAGTGTCACCGATGTCGCGCAAAGGGCGTCCGAGTTCAAAAGACATGCTAGCGACGTCGTGCAACAAGCGCTCGGATACGGAAGGCATGTCAGCGATGTCGCGCATTGGGTGTTTGGGTTCAGAAGAGGTGTGAACGATGTCGCGTAATGGCTGTCTGGGGTCAGAAGACATGTCACCGATGTCACGCAAGGGGTGTCTGGGCTCAGAAGAGGTACTACGGATTTCATGCAAGGGGTGTCTCGCTTTGGAAAACGTGTCATCGAGGTCATGCAAGTGGTGTCTGGGTTCAGAAGAGGAGCCACCTATGCGCAAGGGTGTCCGGATTTCAAACACGTGCAATGGGAGACCACTAAAGAGGAGACCAGTAAGCGGGGATCCAGTGAAGGGTGGGAGGACCAGCGAAGGGGGATGGGGGTACCAGTAAGAGTAGAACCTTTAATGGGAGCCAGTGAAGGGGGACCAATAAAGAATACCGCCAAGATGAGGGATGGGGAGAGTAGTAAGGGGGGAGCGAACGGGAACCAGTGAAGTGGGAAAGTTTTGTGAAGGGAAACCGGTAAAGGGGGAACCATTAAAGGAGGACCAGTGAAGGGGGACCAGTGAAAGTAGGACCAGTAATGGCGGCCAGTGAAGGGGAGGGGACCAGTAAAAGGGATCAGTGAAGGTGAGACAGTAATGGGTAGCTGTGAAGGGAGTGGGGGCAGTAAAGGAGGGACTATCAATGGGGAGCAGTGAAGGGGACCAATAAGGGGTACCATTAGGTGAGGGGAGGCAGTAAGAGGGGGCAAAAAAAGGGGGACAGTGAATGGGAACCGGTGAAGTGGGGGAGTCCTGTGAAGGAGGGGGGGGGACCGGTAAAGAGAGAACCAGTAAAGTGGACAGTAATAGAAAGGGGATCAGTGGAAGGAACCTGTAAGGGCGGACCAGTACTTTTCTCACTATCGTCTAACGTGTATGTGACAGGAGCGTCGTACAACGTCGTCTAGATCAAGAAGATGTGCCACAGATCAAACATTGCGAAGCATGCGTTGGATCCTCAGATGACCTTTGAAAGGCAGCGAGCGTGTGCGTGTACATGCCTCTCACTCCCCCTACTGACAGATGCTCACTACATTTTTCTTCCTGTCTCTGGCTGCACATGGGTTAAGGGGTATTGTGTATTGACGGGGTGGGGGTAGGGAGAATGACTTTGGGAATCGGGGGATTATTATTGCAGTCAGATATTTAGCGATATAGAGCTCCTACAAGATTATCGCAATCTGTTCCTCACCACGTTGAGAATGTGTACTTCCGAATGAAACTCGGCATAAGTGCAGTAGAGGATGGATAAGCTTCATAGGAGAGTTTTCAAGATTGTGCCCTACTGTACCGCTTTTCTCTAGAACCAGTTTTTCAATGTAGTAAAAAGGGTAGTAAAAAAGCCTAGACAGGGTGTTCTATTCCCAGGGTTTGGGGGTAAAGCCCCTATCCAGACGTTTGGCGGCGCCGCTGAACGTCTGGTAATGTATAAAGGAGTAAGCGCGTGTGTGTGCGTACGTGTGTGTATGTATGTGTGTGTGCGTGTGTGCGTGTGTGTATGCATGGTACTAGTTAAAAGTTCCGACTCCACCGACACGACTTCGGTAGAAAAATTTTTTTCGCTAAAACTTCGTCTAGGGGGGTTATTTGGGGTGCTGATCACGAATATGGCATCCGTTTTTGAAAAAAATCACAATTCCGCACACCCTTGGACATGTTCATTAGCTGGCCGACGTAAGTATAGGGCGCGCATTCAAGTTGTCTCCACTTTCACCTGTATCACCTGTCGTCCCGTTGATCATCGACTTGCTCGGGCGGGCGCCAGCAGCGTCTCCATTCGTCCCTGTCGCGTGACAGAGTGCTCCAATGGATCCTCCATGCTCGAGGGACACGAAGAGCGTCATAACAGTCGTTCAGGGCTTTCACGAAGAAGTTTACTAGTACTAGATTACTTTCTTAGGCTTTCCCATTCTATAAATCGTGACGGGCACACATTCGATTGACAAAAGTCAAAAATCTTTTTGACACATTCGAGATCAAATGATATTCTATTAATAGCACTTGAGTCACGAGATTCTGAAACTCCTGCAATAACAACAGATCTCACTCTTCTTTTTCTTCACAATAATTTTCATCACGAAAAGAGGCAGAAAAAAGGTTTGACTGGACTAGTTTGCCTACTTTTAGCTAGTGCTTCCTTAAGTGTCTGTACTTCTCTGGCGAGGCGGCATTTCTCCTCAGTTTCACACCTTAGCTTGGCTTCCAACTCATGGTTCCATGCCATGAGTTCATCAGTCCTATGAGCTTTGTCAAACAGGTGTCCCAGGACCGTTTTCAGGTCCTGGGACACCTGTTGGACAAAGCCGGGACTTAGGCGTCGTTGACGAGTAGATTGATCGCGTCAGCCAGCGAGTCGTTGCCCACTGGAGAAGACTGACAAAACCTTTTGACTGGCCCTGAAGCGTTCTAGACAAGAGAGGAGTGTTCTTACTAGCCATTTCACAGTACGAATCTTATTCGCCGTGTAGGGTGGCAAGTACGATATGTAACTTGTATTTCCCTGCCACGAGGAAACTCGCGATCTGTCGATTCCAATCAGACGAAGGCGTCCTCATCCAGGTCGAAGCAGCGTAGTAGCACTGTCATAGCCAGGCGGTAATCCAAGCAGCGGAAAGTAGTCCAGTGCACGTATAAAGTCACGGAATAATGAAGGTAAAATCGTCGAATTAGAAAATCGCAATAAGAGGTCGACGATACAGAAAATCGGCGCCGGGGATAGGAGAGGAGCCACACGCGGCGCGAGCACACGCGACAATGCTGCAGGAATTCAGAAGAGTGCGTGGCGCTATCTACCACTAATTCGCCATAAAATTCTTGTTCTCCTCCGCTTTCATATGAGCTCTTAACTTCTTCTGTACCTTTACTGGCAGCAAAGTTATTGACCTTTCAAACATTGTTTAATTTTTTTGGACTCCATGTATAAAGAGCAACGTTACGAAGATCTGGTTTGGTCATTTCCAAACAGTCTGCAGCATTAGGGTTTTAGGGAATTTTATTTCCCTTATTACATCGAAAATAGCTCCAGATAAGCTGCGTTTTTTGTTATGTATCAACAAAAAATTGGGCTTTTGTAAAGCTGCATCACAGCTCTAGACACTGTTCGGTCCAAGATGAAAAATATTTAATTTAAAAAAAAATTTGAGCATAACCTCACCTGATCGAAGGAAGTTCGCTTAGAAATGGGTCTATTTTGGAACATTTATAAATCGTTTATCGAAAGAAATCGTTAACAATTACATCGCTTAGGAAAGACTTGATTTCTTGGGTGTGAAAAGTGAAAAGTTAGAGTGCTAAATGAAGGATGTGCTGTTGTGGGCTCCAGTTTCAGTTCCAGTGATAGCTTTAGGATCCATTTTCAGCTTCAGTAGTTACATCTCTCAAATAAAAAATGTGTCGCGTCGTCTCCTCTGCGTAGAAGAAGCGGTGCTCAGTGTGTTGCCATGCCTAAAAATCTTAATTTAATTGAATTATTTGCGTCAAAACTTTATTAATTGAACAATAATAATAAATTTATTATTTACAGACCTCTGCTTACAGTACTCCGAAATAATGATATCTCCGAGGATTTTGTCTTAGGAACCAAATCGAAGTACGACCTCTCCCCCCAACTTGAACCAAAGTACGACCCCCCTGCGATTCTCGCGCCTCACGCTTGAGCCTGTCCCGCGATGTCCAGGGCTGGAACGAATATGGGGTCCCTCAAGGAACATGGAGAACTTCCGCCACGGTTTATGTCGGACTGTCGTCGTGTCGTCGAGGCTCTCACAGGTGTTGTCAAACGTTTTGGCTTTGCGTCAGCGACAATTCGCCGCGCCCGCATTGGAGGCCGCAGGCAGCTGCTTCTCAGCGGCAAAGCATCCTCGGAGAGCCTAGCAGCAGTGGCAGAGCGGAACTTGCATCGCTTAGTGGGCTTTTTCAAATTTGTGCTCGTGTTGAAATCATTTGTTTCAGAGTCAAAACATCGCGTGATTTACCATCCACTGCGAGGCGATAGAGAGGAGCGTGAGTTTCTTGTAATAAACTGCTGTGTAACAACTGAGGAACTGTAAAGGGCATACAGATGACGCAGTTTACTGATCGTCAGCTTCAGCTTCCTTTGCGTTTAGATGTTGGATACTCGAAGAGCGGAACGGACAGTCTGGAGGAGAAAAGGAAATGTAGATTCGTTTTCCTTCAGTCGCACTAGTACAGATTTGAAGATGAGTTTGCCTGTCTGTGAGAGTGGTGCAAATAAGACCTTTGATTTAGCAACCCAGATATGAGGTACTTAACAGGTTCACAACCAAATAAACGCCGTAAGAGTGCGCTTCTATATAATCTCCGACACCTCATAGGAGCACACCGGCGGGGTTTAAAGTTCGAATCCGCGTACTGCTGAAGCTTGCACATATTAGTTTGTTGTTATTATGCCTTCTCATGGTCGCAGGAGTTGATTTTAGGCCACCAATGAAAGCAATTCAAAGCCGACTATTTGCGCCTTCATATATGCTAGTTTTTCAACAATGCCTATCTGCACCATATCATTTCTCTGGAAATAAAAAGCCCTGTCTTGCTCTTTCCTTTTAGTCAACAGCTATGGTAAAAATGTACGAAACAAGGAAAACACCAACGTTTGACACACCAATAGCATCTTACAAAAGCCAGTGAGGAACAATCTTCTCATATATGGCGTCCGGGAGGAGTCCTTCTATGGCATCCACAACCGCCATCTCTCTTCTTCTCGGGAAGTGAAATCCAATGTGAAGGTGGAAAGTAATCGACCGACAACCTGTTCAGGTGAGAACATTTTTAGCACACTTAAGCACCGATATGGCCGGTGTTCATAGTATTCAACCATAAGGTACGCGTATTTCTGTGCATTTGCGGTATTATTTGTAATATGGTATGATATGGCGGTGGTGCAGATAGGCACTGTTGAAAAACTAGCACATATGAAGGCGCAAATAGTCAGCCCTCATTTCTTTTAGGCATTGATGGTCTAACAAGGGAACTGTCTGAACGGTACGCCGGAACGGCAAGAACGAGTACTATAGGGAGAATCTCCGTCCTGCAAATAGTAACAAAACATGTTTTGTTTTTGCCGAATCCTTGAGGCAAACGAGTACGAGGGTGTAATGGTTAGGGGCTCGCAGAGCGAGC
The DNA here is from genome assembly GCA_947359475.1 of Heligmosomoides polygyrus bakeri. Lineage (NCBI taxonomy): Eukaryota > Metazoa > Nematoda > Chromadorea > Rhabditida > Heligmosomidae > Heligmosomoides > Heligmosomoides polygyrus. The sequence continues at coordinate 63,157,077 of OX375869.1, forward strand.
TCTTCACAGCAGCGCCAGATCCCAGTGTCGTGGACTGGGTGGCGCAGGGGTAGAGGGCACGCCTCATGCTCGTGAGGGCTATGGTTCGGTTCCCGTGCTACGTCGCGTCTTTGCACTTTTACCATAGTATCGGATTTCCATAGAGATTTATATATCTCAACTTGTTTTTGGAGTTTGCTACGGTAAGATGTTTTTGCTACTTATTATTTGTCGACATCTCGAAATTCACCAGCAGTGCCCGAAATATGCCAAATTCGATTACATATGATTACATATGAAATATTTATGGAATAACTTCAGCACCAATGATACACAGGCACAAAGTGCATAAAACAGTAAGACCGATCACAATATGGGCAAGTATGAAGGCCACAGTTTCTTCATATCCTGACTCATCACATGGGCCAAGGTCTTCCGGGAATGCCATTCCACTAGGGTTTTCGAAGCAACCAGGATGTGTCGTCAAATAGCCAACTTTTCCACTTCATCGATTTCCAGCTGTCGCACTTCGAAATCCTGTAGTATACTTGCTATCCTTTCCGCCAGCTTCATTTCGTCTCTCGAAGGGACAGCATCCAGTGGAGATCCGGACTTCAGTGTCAATAGGTGAATGACCACTCGAGGGTTAGCAGACATTGTAGAGTCAGCGTTGGCGGCAGCAACTTGTTATAACCACGCGACTCTGTAAGCATAACAGAGGCGAGAATATTGATCGAGGTGGTAGGTCAAGGTGAAGATCATGTGGTCCCCTCCTACACTGTGAGTACACTGGTGGCACTCACCTCATCGACACTAATAAATTGCATTTGAAGCATTTTTCTGACATTCTGCCGCTGTTTCATGTTGTTCCTGTGTCAAAATTTCTTACATTAACAATGAGAGCAATTTATTGCACTAAAAGTTTCATACAAAATCGCATTTGGCATATCTCGGACATTGCTGGTGAATTACGAGATGTCGACAAATAATAAGTATTAAAAATATCTTACCGTAGCAAACTCCAAAAACAAGTTCAGATATGGAAATCTCTATGGAAATCCGATACTAGGGTAAAAGTGCAAAAACGCGATGTAGCATGGGAACGGAACTCTAGACCTCACGGACACGAGGTGTGCCCTCTACCACTGCGCCACCCAGTCCACGACACCGGGATCTTACGCTGCCGTGAAGAGCTCTCTGTGGACCCTTAACCATTACACCCTCGTACTCGTTTGCCTCAAGGATTCGGCAAAAACAAAACATGTTCTGTTACTATTTGGAGGACGGGGATTCTCCCCATGGTACTCATTCTTGCCGTTCTGGCGTACCGTTCAGATAGTTCCCTTGTAAGCATAGGGGTATCGATTCCCGCCAAAGCACTCATCCATTTCGGACTGCGTAGATGTCATGATAAGGCAATCATCTATATATCTACGGTACATTAATGGCAAGCGTGTCAGCGCTTGTTCCTCTATTCTGCTAATGAAGCATATAGCAAGTACTGGCGCTAAACGTTGTACCATGGCTAGTCCCCAAATTCGAGCTAGGTAAGGTCCTGACCAAATTAAGATGTTGCAGCAGAGGCATTCCTTGATGAGAATCAAGATCTGCACTTTGCTAAGCCCAAACGTGTTATTACTATTGCCCTGCCTTTCAAGCATTTCGGATAAAGCTGGAAAGGCCTGGTCGTTTTGGACATTTGTGTAAAGTGAGGTGACATCAAAAGATTCTATCACACAATTTTCTTCTGCTGTAGAAGATCAAAGACGTTCAAGGAACTTCGTTGTGTTGTTCAGTTGGGGCGGTACCATGGATAACAGCTGACGAATGCTTACTAATGACTTTGATATCGAGTGCAAGATTTTCGCGTTCGAGGCTGAGATTCGTTCGCGCAAAGCGCTCGAAGCGCTTTGGACTTCTGCCAGAAATCCTAGCATGGACATCAGAAATGAAAGTCTGCATATCACCAACGATCTGCTCCTGATTTGCACCGGTCTCCGAGCTCAACGGCCAGGAGTGAGATGGGGTCCTAGTGAGTCACATTCGCTACTTGTCTGCTAACAACGAGTTGTAGCGACTGCTATACCCAGTGGTGAAAGGTCGTGTGAGTTCATCCTTCAGCATTTCTTGAGTTTCGCGCTGTTCTTGACATGAGCTCAAAAATGGCAGCGGGGGATCTTTGATGGGTAGTTTACAAATTAAAAACTTCGAGCCATCTTTGGGGCTCTGAAGACGACGAAACGGTCGAAAAATCAGGACCAGAATAAACTCTTCCACCTACCAACCTCGCTGGCGCAGAAGTAGTAACATCACTATTGTTTTAGTTATAGTTCCTGTTGAGCGCATAGGGCGACGCATTCTTTCCATCGCTGTCTGTCTTGGGCCATTTCTTCGCACTCCTGTCTAGAAGTATTCATAACTTTCAAGTCATTCATGAACGTGCGAACCACATGTTTCTTGGGCGGGCTCTGGTTTCGTTTTCGTGGCGGAATCCATTGCATACTGAGGCGATGGACCGGCATACGCAGGATGTTTCCGGTCAGAAGAAGTCGACGTTGTGTAACGGTTTCGTAAAGGCAGCATGAGTGATAGCGCCGCAATACTTCTTCGCTCCTCGCTGTAAGGCCGGAAACAGAGTTTGGAGGCATCGCAACTTGAGCATTCACCTCTACGACAGTGGTGGGACCAACCCTCCTCTGTGGTGGGAGCTGCGCCGCGGACGAGTTGTCTCGGTGCCGCATACCGCGACGTCCCGAGAGAGCGTGCGGAATAAAATACTGGGTTGTACATAGGTTGGCAACCATAACTCATTGTTTAGGCTAAGTACGCAATCATGTTGCCTATATGACTCCACGAAGAAGTAGAATAAGTGGCGTACCCTGCAAAGCGAAGGATCAACGCCGACTTTTATCCTTTTATTCTTTATTTTATTTCGCTTGCTTTGGAAGTGGGACGGGAGTAACCTAGAGAGCGTGTCCTCCGGCAACAGTTAGCAAAACCTGCATGGGTCATCATTAGACAATCAGTTGAAGGCAGAAAATTGATATCTATAACAAAATAAAACTCAAAACTAAAAACATTTCTGTTCCCAATGCTGTGAACGTCGAATGCTTGGCGCGTCCTAAACTGGGACTGATCACCGTTAACCTTGATTTTTATCCTTACTTACAAGAAGAAACAGCTACCGCTATCGAAAACCACATTAAAAGCTGATGCAATTAAAATCGTGCAGTTTCGTATCTTCCGGTAAAAGAACACGGCATTGCGTACAGTAATCCCCTTGCGTCACCTCAGGCCGCCAGGTTCACCGCGGCATGGCGGCATGCAGCAAACTCTGATTCCGGCCCAAAGTATCCTCATAATTTGCCGTGGACGTTTGCAATGGAACGCGTTGACCCGTCTGATGATGTCGGTTGACATCTGCCAAGTTGTACTAGCGTGCATTGCAGTTAGGACAACTACTGACGAATACAAACACAGTTTTACGTTATTTGAAATGGAGGACTGGTTTGAGCGCTCGGAATACTGTTGTCGCCTTCGCGATCCTACAACAAACGTCATTCTCAGTATCTCCATCATTGGTGATCGTACTTCCCAAGTAGTTGAAGCTGGTTACTGCTTCCTCGCGATCCGATCCTATGCATATGCCGTTCTTTTACTTCCTATGTGCATGACATTTGACTTTTAGGGACTAATTCGGAGTCCAATGTTTCCTACTTCTAAGCAAAGGCCTTCTGTACTTTTTTGGAAGGTATAGTTGTTCTCCGCGAATACGGCAATGTTGTCAGCAAAGTCAAGGTTCATATGGCGTCCGCTAAGCATAGGAATGCCTTTGTACTCCGGCTGTCATTCTTCTCATTACCAATTCGAGTGCGATGTTGAATAGCAACGGTGAGAGAACACATCTCTGCCTGACTACTGTGGTTACCTCGAAGTACCTTGTATTTCAAATAGTTGTCTCCACGCAACACATTGGTTTTGATATAGACTTCTAAACACCTCGACGACGGTCGCAGGGATTCCATAGAGACTGCGTGTTTTCCACAGTGATTCACAGTAGACACCATCAAAAGCTTCTTTAAAATCAATAAGTTCTGTGTAGGGCGGGTAGCGGGATTCCATGCAATGCTTGCTTATGTTGCGTAGCGTGGAAAGCTGATCGCAACACGATCTTCTGTTCCTGAATTCAGCTTGCTCCTCCCGCAGTCGATCATTAATTGCATTTCACAGCCTTCTTAACAATACGGTGCAGAATACCTTGTCTGATACAAAGGTGATGCCTCCTGTTTCCGCAATCCGGTGAGCCTTTTTTCGGCAGTTTGACTACTAGGCCATTTTTCCAATGTTTCCCGCTTCTTGGATAAGGCGTTCTGTACTTCTTTGGAGGGAAGCATTGTAGTCCGCGAATACGGCAATGTCGCACGTTCTGGCACGTTGTGTTGCTGCCAGCAGTGCGTCGTCAATTGTTCTGCTACCGGCATGCCTCCAGCTTTTAACATGTCCGCTGCAATTTCGTCGAGACCAGGGGCTTTCCTGTTTTGAGACATCGTATTGCAGCCTTTGTCTTTGTGCGTTATGTAGTCAATGTTGACGTCCAGCTCTCCTGAAGGCCACCGCACACCTTTGCGGCAACACGGCAGCCCTATCTATATCCACCAGTGTCCATAGGTATAGGGAAGAGACGCAGAGCTAGTAGCTGATGTGCCTCCAACGCGGCTGTGGCAACAATTATTCAAGGCATTGTTGCGGCTGCAGCCACTTTGCCATAGAAACCGATAATGGAGTAACGATGATAATGACAATGGAACAGCATTGGCGATGGAGTAGGGTGGCAAAGCTGAGTATGAGTGCCTCCTACGCGGCAGTTTTGTTGCACACAAGGCAGTTTGGCTGCCTGCCGTGTGCCGTGCTGAGGCAAAAGTGTCGGAGGCCTTAGGCCTATGTCATACCACCGCTCACCCCGAGCGAAGCCTAACGACAAGCTCCCATATCGATCGCGCGAAGCGATGAGTCGATATGGGAGCCTATCATTAGTCTTCGCTCGGGGTGAGCGATGGTATGACATAAGCGTTAAGACGTATTCGTTATCGAACGTGGGTGTTGTAGATGGCTGAGGCTGGTTGTACATTTCATGGATGCGTTCGACTCATCTTTCGTTTTGTTCAGTTTGACTAACAATTAGTCAGCCATTTTTGTTCTTTATAGGGACACACACGCTGAGTCTTGTTCCTGTCAGCTCCGTTACAATTCGATACAGTGTTCTTGAATAATCCGTAATTCTACGCGGAAGTTTTTCACGGTTGTATGGTTCTTGAACTTCCCGACGGTCGCAAGACAGCCGGCCTTTTTTGTAGCATCAGCTTGAGCTTTAATGTAGCCTTGAAGAGATAGTGGTCTGCACCTGCATCAGCACCTCTGTATATACGTTCATCGTTAACTGAAGTTTTCCATTTGTGGCTGATGCTGCAAGTGTGGTCAATTTCATTCGCCGCTGCGGCATTTGGCGATGTTCAAGTCTTCTTGTGGATGCTTCGGTGAAGGAATTGACGAAGTTGATTGCGGATGGTGATGAAGAAGGTTGGCCTTTGAGAAGCTTAGCGTCGTGACGTTGAAGGATCTCAGAGTTCAGTTCCTTCAAGGTGGTCTTTGGGTTGTCTTCCATCTTGCGGCCTGAGCTCGGATGTCGGCATCTTCTGCCGCGACAAGGCCACATCCATACGAGGCACTTCATCTGTTCCGGCGTGATGTCGTTGAACTCTGCTATTTCGTGCCGCGAGTTTACGGTTCCGGTGTAGTCGAGCAAGCTCTCGCCGTTTCGCTGCGTTCTCAGGTACGAATATCGACACGCGAACGGACGCGCTATGTCCGAATAAGCGAGATTGACGACGTCTTCTGTGGGCGAATGTAGTTCGTGAAGCGCGCATATGCTGCAGCGTCCAGCTTTGAGACGATCAATCTGGCAATGGCGGAGTCGTCCAATGTCGATCCGTCTTGAGAGATAAGGTCCTCGTATCTGTTGCACCAGACATCGAAGGTGCAGCAATTGTCTAAATCATATCAGAATACAGGGAGACGATTAGATAGCGAATTCGTGATGAACTCTGTCGTTATGACAGTTGCGACAGTTGGGCTTGGAGCAACGCAACAGCAGCGAACATACACTCCATTCGGTCCATGACGGCGTTGAAGGCTTTCTGCTGTTGAAGGACTTGGGTGTGATGGAACGTAGAAGGTCTGCATCTATGGTTGCAACACAATATTGAGTTCTTCAGGGTCCAGATCACCAGAATTTTGTCGTGCACGGTCGCATAATTACAGGTTGTTAGAACAGCAACAGTAGAATGTAGCAGTCGTGAATACGAAGCCAAACGAAGAGGCTAGTTATGCCACACTCCATTGAAATAGTCGGGTTTATATAAGTCTCATAGCTTCCCTATGGCAATAGATCGCGGCAAATTAGATCAAGCGCCTTGCCTTGGCAAGATCACCCATGATCTAAGAGAATGATTAGATCGCTATATTAGCCCTACTACACCACTCTTCGTTCGCAGTGAATTGTTTATGTGACATTGCATTATGTTACCCTGCGTTGGTTGAACCTTAGCTTTGACCTATTGAATATGGAGCATAAGACGTTTTCTCTGACTTTTTTCATTTTAATAGTATTTCGCTGCTAGTCGTATTTTTTTAAAACAAAATCCAACGATATACCAGAAATTTAACGAAAATGTTCCGTTAAAAATCGTTAAAAGAACGTGCCTTAGAAGTTTATCGTTTTCAATTATTCGCATGTTCTTTATTTTTCATACTTGCTCCTGCCTCCACTAGCTTCTCTTATTGGTCTGATTGTTCTGTTGCAGGTAGTTCTATGCATTAAATTAATTATTCAATTAACGCCCATAACTTTGTGTGGAACCCTGATGCTGACATCCAGGGGCCGGATTCATCAACGACTTACGTAACTGTAACGGAGAACGTAAGAGAAAAGCTCAGATAAAGCGGCTTATCCCTCACCATATTGCTTGATAAGCCGCGTTATCTGAGCTTTTGCCTTAAAGTTCTCCGCTACAGTTACGTAAGTCGTTGATGAATCCGGCCCCAGCAGTAACTTGAGATCCTATCATACGTTTCAGCCTGGTAAATCTTATCATAGTTTGCAATCTTATCACTGAGCCCTACGCTGTCGACGGTTGGAGAGTCCATTGCTCCGAACAAAGTTTTATCTGCTTCTTCGTTCAGCTTCACTCTCCGACGAGTACAAGTTCCGCCACAGAGAAGCAGAGAGGCAACGCGAAAAGCTCACACTGACAGCACCTGGCTATTCGATAGAGTGGGTATCTCAGAGCGACGAGCAGTAGTGGTCGTCGAAAAAGGTGTCGAGTACTGTGTTCTAGGTATTACCTGCTTTCACTGCTGATCACCTCTGGTCTCATCGTCGCGATTGTGTTCGGCATCTTGGCGATGGACACTGTTCAAAAAGAGGAGGTTCGTCTTGACTTTTGTCCATTGATGACAGTGCCCTTTTCACCCACATTGAATTCTTCGAATAATCGGGAGATAACAGCTATCGCGTATAACGTGTGCCAGTATTGAGCCGATGGCTCTTAATTTTCACAAATATAACTCTCTTTGTGTTTCCTTTTCTACCTTCTTCTTTTCCTACTTCTTTTCATAGCCAATTTAATTTGTTTCTCTTACGAGTTTCCTTCCTTCTTACAGAATGTGGTTTGAACTGGCATTAATTAAATAATTAACCTATTAGGTCGCTACAGCTAGCTTACAAATCAATTTCAGTAAAAGGCAGCTAATTTGGAAGCTTGCGATTGCATATGGATAAATATAAGCCATTTTACGTTAAATTGGACGGTGGCGATGTCCGTTCCTCCACGTGGTGTCACTGGAAACTGCTTGCTTCTGCGAGCCGAGCCAAACACGGAAATTCGAATGCAGATGACTGGCCTTACTGACAGGCCGGCCTACGAACACTTTGTCACATCATATGGTTGCTGACGTTTAAGAGCTTTCGCGGGAGCCGACGCGCACTCGCAAAGCCCGGCGAGTGTGAGAAGTATGCGAGGGTCCCTGATGCGAGGACGGCATCGGGGGCAACTGAGCTAGTCCGAAAATCCCGTAACGTAGGCAAGACCCGCGTAGCAACGTTGAATGTGGCGTTAAATGGCCGCTTGTGCGAGTTGGTTGAAGCACTGGAACGAAGAAGAGTTGATTTCTGTGCGGTGCAGGAGACGAGGTGGTCCTGCTGTAAATCAAGGGACATTGGCCGTGGCTTCAAGGCCGTTTTGTGCGGCAGTCCCAGGACCACCAATGGTGTCGGTATGATCGTCTCCGAACGTTTCCGTGACGCGATTGCAGGCGTAGAACGTTTCGATGACCGCATTATGAAGATTGTTGCTGCAGTAGAACAGCGACGATGTCATTTCTTTTCTGCGTGTGCTCCGCAGACAGGATGTTCCGAGCAAACCAAGGCGAGTTCTTGTCCCTGCTTGATGAGAAGACAGCAGAAGTGCCATCAAAAGATATGATTGTTGTAGCAGGTGACCTTAATGGTCACGTCGGAGCAACGAAAGACGGCTACAGCTACAGCTGTCATGGTGGTTCTGGATATGGGTCGCGCAACGCCGATGGTGAGCGTATACTCGAGTATGCAGATTCACATGACCTCACCATCTTGAATACCAAATTTCGAAAGCGTGACTCCCATCTCATCTCGTTTTATAGCGGGAACGCTAAAACGCAAATTGACTATGTCCTTGTTAGGCGTCGCGACCAAAGCCTTGTAACAGATGCGAAGACCGTGCCATACAAGACGGTTGCCACGCAACACCGTCTACTGATCTGCTCGCTGAAGATCACACCTTCGAGGTGTAAACATGCCGAGCGATGCGGGTCGGCTAGAATCAAATGGTGGCAGCTGAAAAAGAAGGAAGCGGCAGTTATTTCTCGCATTCGGTTGCCGACAGTGACAACTGTCGACGAAATCTGGAAGGATGCTACCGATGCGATAACCCAAGCTACACGCCTCGCACTCGGCACAACGAAGCCTGGACGACGCTGGGTCGACAAGCAGGCATGGCTGTGGACTAATGATGTCAGAAAGAAAGTCCGAGAAAAGAAACGGCTCTATCACATATTCATCGGTGATAAAACAGTCCATGATTGGCGAAATTATCGAGAATCGAGAAAGCGGCAAAGAAGGCAGTGGCCGTTGCTAAGGCTCCATATTACGCTGAAGTCAGCAAAAAATTGGAAATGCGCGATGGTGAGGTTATCTTTACTGACTTGCGAAAGCTCGCTGTCGCCAAGCAGAAGACATCGAGATGTTCTTTGGCATTAACGACGACAACGGACGTCTTCTGATGGATCGTAAAAGGGCCGTGAAGCGATGGCACGACTACTTCGAGAAAATCTCGAATGTTGAATTTGACCATCCTGTATTCCTTTTCTATCTCCTGTATACGGTCTCGTTCAGAAGATCACAGTGAGCGAGACCGAAGCAGCTCTAAAGAAGATGAAGTCAGGCAAAGCCTTTGGTCCCGATGATCTACCAGCCGACATGTGGAAGTCGAAGGGCTGGTGCCCCACCGACTGGCTGGCACGGAAGAAATGTTGGACAAAGCACTTCTAACCTCCTTCAGGGCAGGCCCTTAGTGGCTAGCATCTGAGTGTTGCTTTTTACGAACTGCTCCCACTGTCCAACAGTCATGCAGCCGTATGAAGGCCGAAGTGTGCACCTACGCAGCCATGGTTTGTTCCCGCTTTACATAGGCCTTAGACGCAACCGTGGACTTAAACAATAGCAGAAGTAATTAGTTGCTACATTTAATGAAGTGGTAGTCAGTAAATAAGAGTTCGGCATCTATTAAAACTGTACACCTTTCAGCTCCACATTTCCAAGGTCCACGCTTATGATTTGAAGTACAAGATGATGGTGGCAATGACGGAACTTTTTGATTGTTCTATCTTTATGAAGTACGTGCAAGATTTGCTTTTTCGCCTACCATGCAAAATAACCATTCTAAACAGCTGTGAACGTAGGAGTCTTGCAGAATATCCGCGAAAAATCCCAAGTAGTAGGATCAAGCTGATGAGCTGCGTCCTCTTGTCAAGAAATCACTGTCCTGATAAGAAAACTCAATGTGTGCCCAGTTGGCTCGGATTAGTCACACAAACTCCAGCATCTCCTCCGTTCATTTCGTTCAATACCAATGTCTAGCTGTCCGTTGTCGACCATTTGAACAGCCGAATCCACGTAGTAGGATCGGGTGAGCTCTAAAGGAAGGACAATCCGCATGTCCAAAAATCACCCGAGCGGATCCAGACCATGGCGAGGATTAGGACGACTTGTACTGAAAATTGCCTATCAGCAATCGCGTCATTTACCATCGTGCAGACGCTGTGCTCACAACGTTATACCTGAATCCTACAAAGACGATGTTTGGATATAAGTTCCTGATGCCCTGTTCGCGCATAGCGGAAAGCACGTCTCCGAACGATTCAGCCGAGCAGCGAGGCCAAGACCTTCACCTGCCCTCTCCTCCTTCCTTGCTGTGGCAACGTACCCACACCCTGTCCATGGGGACTACCTGACCAGCAGGTCTGAGCGGCAGAATGGGTGTACGTGCATAGAGACGCCTCCGTCTCTGAAAAAACAAAGTGTAGATATGTTGACACGAGTCCTGCACCGCTCGAATAAAGCTGCTAGGCTGCAGGCTTCGAGCATTGCCTAATTTGCCTCGCGCTTGAATCGGTGACCGTTTGGCCAAGCCGTCAGACCTGAGGTCGACGGTTTGGCCGAGGAACACGTTCGCTGTGACCCTGTTCGTCATGCGTAAATGCTACAGCTGAGGGTTGTGAAACGTTGTATTCTATTCCATCCGCTGGAATAGCATTAAGTGCGTTTTTTCTGTCCTTCCCTCCAGTCTTCATGCGATGCTCAAATACAGCCAGCAACACATTTTCGGCGTAAATCAGCGTCATATCGGTAAATAAATAACGCAGCCTACATACCTCCAGACACTTGAATTCGGCCGCTCACCAGGAGACTATCTCAACGGTAGATCGGAATGGTCCAAGTGTTGTATATGGGCAGAATCGCCTCTCTCTGGGAAACAACAGAATTTACATATCTCGACCCCAATACAACTCTGCGCAGATTTCGGGACGACGTAAGTTGGGCCGTTGGCGGCGTTAGCCTTCTGCCTGCACGCGGAGGGTGGGCTCAAGTTGGTTGGAAGCAGCGATCACGGGGATTACGCCGCCCCTCTACTCACTGCGCCACATCCGCTCGCTCTTCGTCGCTGTTTTCAGTCAACTTGAGCCCGCCATTCGCGTGCAGGCAAAGGGTTGACGTCGCCAACGGCCCAACTTCCGTCGTCCCGAACTCTGCGCAGAGTTGTATTGGGGTCGAGATATTTGCATTCTCTTGTTTCCCAGAGAGAAGCGATTCTGCCCATATACAACACTTGGACCGTTCCGACCTACCGTTGAGGTAGTCTCCTAATCAGACTTGCCTGATTTCAAGAGAACATCTCGACTCCAAGCATCATGACAGCTCGACTTCCTCGTGCGCGCAGTGAACGGAATATTTGGGCACCCTGAAAAGGGAGGTCAGTGAACTCGGTCCAGAGATGCTGAACGAGAGCCAGAGTGGATAACGAGGCGGACTTGTGGAAGTGGTCGAGGGTGCAATTCCAGGAGTGGGGTTTCTGCGTGGCTAGGCGGACTGTCGGCGTTTTTGCAAATGAAAAGTACATTTTGGTTTTGGTATAGTACCTTCTTGGCTTCCTAACCCCGCTTTCAACCTGTTGTCAGGTGTGGGAGAAGCTGGTTTTGTTGTGTGGAGTGATGTAGCGCGTCCATCAAACAACGCTTGTCTGCTGAGGAAGCTCTCGCTAGATGCTGCAACTATATTACATCTGGAATGTTCTCAGTTACCTTTGGAAGTGATTCTCGCTGTCAACTCATTTGCGAACACGATCGACAAGTATTGATCCGACCCGTCATCAAGCATGCTCATCGTGCCTCGGTTTTCTATACAAACTGCTTTTTATGCTTTTCGAAACTTTTTGTTATCAAGTACGGCACTCATGGTATTTATCTAGCTGTGCAATTTTTCCTGACCACTCTCCCATACAGTTACAGGAGACTGGTCGGGGATTGCAGATAGGAACACTTGTACTCACTCCCTCAACTCTGGAGGTCAAAAATGATTTTTCATACAAAATTCATCTCTAGCGCTATTTGGAGTGCAGATCAAAAATCTGGCAACCACTTTAGGTGAAACGATGGATGACAGAAGGTTACAGTGAGTATGTGTAAGTAAGGGGGTGTACGCCAAATAATCGGCACTGCTGCCTTTCACGGCTCCAAAGGTCGAGGGAGAGGTCGAAAGAAAAGTTTTTGCTCAAACATCGCCCAAGGGGGTTATTTGGGGTGCTGATCGCGAATATGATACTTTTTAAAATTTCGGTCGATTACGGCAGGTTACGGTAGATATGGGTGAGTACAGCTGTCTACCTTAGTAGGATCTTCTTCTCCAATGTGGTCCGACTTATTTTCCAATCTTCCACTCCAACCTTCGATGGAAATAGTACAAGCAGAGTGATAATTTAGAAAAGAGTGGCAGATTTGTGGTCAGCTGCTGAAATAATTCCCATAAGCGAAGTGTCGGCGAAATCAGTAATCACGACTTTGTTAGCTTTACTCTCCACTACCCGATAATACGGTACCCTACCGAAGCCAAAATGTAATCTTCAATTGCAAAAGTGGTAAAAGTCCACCTCGTCATGCAGAAACCCCATCCCCAGAATCGAACCCTCGACTCCTCCACCAAGTCCGCCTCGCTATCCACTCGACCACCCAATCACTGTTGTCACTATTACAAATGAATCACTTGAATGTACACTGCAGCTTAGCCTAGGAAACGTCATAAATTATTATATTTCTGTAATCTAACTACAATTTGAGCTCCAGTTCTTTTGTAGGTTAAGTTCTGAGCACGACAGGGCCACCTCAGGTGTCACTTTTGCCATATCAGCCAGCACAGAAGTGATATGAATTTTTGCCATTTTTAGACTACCCAAGGGCATTTAGCAAGAACGAAAGTTCTGTGATCCTCGTCCGATGCCCTACAAGATCATATAGGTCTCATTCAGAATCTCCGGACCTAGTTCGCTGACCTACCTTGTGAGAGCGACCTACTCTGGCAAGCGGCAGAAATGAATGAGTACGTTGCTTGCGTACAGCAAATCGGTGCAGGTGACGGCAAGTGATACAGTGGAAACGAGTGAGATGTGGTGGCATTTTCTATCCTAAGGCCTTTGTCATACCATCGCTCACCCGAGCGACGCCTAAATGGAATCGATATGGGTGCATATCATTGGGCGTCGCTCGGGGTGAGCGATGGTATGACAAAGGCCTAAAGGTGGGGAGGGGGATGGGCTCCAGGACGTAACTCTAAGGCCCCTGTTATACTCCCGCGGGAGCTTCCGCGGACGGTCGTCGTCGTCCCGGGGTGGCTAGTGTCGCATCGGAGCGCGTTTCCCGCGCCGAACTCCGCGGGACGACGGGAGGCGGCAGCGATACTCATTTTGGCGCGTGCGGTCGCGCGCGCGTGCGTCGCTACGGGCGGAGCCCTCGCTGCTTCTCTGGCGGAGGGGATGAGTTTTACGCGAACGTGCCGAAACTGGGTGAGCTGGAGCGCGAGTGCGTGGGGGCGGTCAGGATGCACTGATGGGCACAAGGGTGGGTGGGAAAAGGTAGAATGTGCAAGCTTTGTCTCGTAAGGTGGAGTAGTGTAGGACAGTTAGTGCTAATCAATCGAGTGATATTAGGATGGGACGAATGAGTGAGGGAGAGGTACGTAACTGGTGAAACACAAATGATGAAGAGAGTTCAAAATCAAAAACTAGCGATAACTAATGGATCCATGATTAGGGGTTTTAGAGGGAGAAACCTTTATTTTTAAGTCCAGAATTGCATGTGGGAGAATGTTCAATTATTATTAAATAGAATATTCATTTGAGGAGTAGATCCAGTATGTTTCGAGCGTCGCCTACAGCGGTTACGCATTTAAAAAAAGATACTGTTTGTTTGGAGGCCTAATGCACAAAAAATTAGCGACCTATAAAATTTGGACTTGCTGATATTTTCTGCGAAAGTTTCGAGGTTTTTTGTGAATTGAGGGATTTTGTAACTTCACCAAAAGAATAAGAAAATTTCTTCGTATAATATGAAAGCAAAATGAACCTTATCTTCTACTGTTATCAGGTTCATTTTGTTTTCATATTATACCTACTAGCGAGCATCACGTGCTCGCTTTGAAACGAGACTCCACGACACTTCTCTTTTTCTCTTTTCTCTTTCTAACTCAGTTAAAAAACCCTTTTCTTCTCTTACGCAAGCCAAAGCGGTTCGGCCAATAGGTTGAGACGTGCATTCGCGCTCTAACACGTTGGGCGCATCGGGCAACTCCTACTTGTAGCTGCAGTGGCTAGGGAAGACCCCGCCTGCAGCGCCGCGCCGCGACCGCACGCATGGCCGCAAGTGAGTATCGTTGCTCGCAGCCGCGGGACGACAGCCTTCGGCATGAGTTATATTCCCGCGGGAGCATCCGCGGAAGGGCGGGAATCGCGCCGAGACTCCTCACCTGGCCAATCGCCGCGCCTCGCCACGCCCGCCTCCGCCGTGCACCATTGGTCCGCGGACGTTCCGCGGATGCTCCAGCGGGAGGATAACAGAGGCCTTCTCCGCGGTGCAGTGCGCCGCGGACGGCTCCCCTCCCGCGGGCGGGAAGTATAACACCCCTCTCGTCGTCTGTCGGCGGCGATCCGCGGAGGACGGGCGTGGCGGGCCGCGACGAGTGGCCCGGCGCGGGGTCCCAACGCGATTTTTATTTTATTTATTTTATTTATTTTAAGGCATAGAACATAGTCTAGCGTAAGCGAACATAGCAATACAAAGAGAACAAACGAGCAAACTCCTGTCTAAAAATAGGAATAGTAATAACAATTACGCAACGTCAACAGAGAAATCACTATATCATAATCTTGGAGTTCAACTGGCAATAGGACGTTTACAGGCTTGCACAGACAGCTCCTCCAGGTCGGCATACTTCCCAATCAACAAATTGAATTCCTTAAGAATCCTGTAGATCAGAAAGTCAGATCTTATTCGTGATTTAGCAATCGGAACTCGGAGCTTAAGCTTTCCTCTAACGGTCCTCGTCAGCACATCTCTAAAAAAGATAACTGGGTTGATGGACACCTTAAAAGAAAGTATTTTGTACATCATGACCAGATCTGAGATTTTCCTCCTATTTTCCAGTGGAGGAAGACGAAAACGAACAGAACGTTCTTGACCACGCGGTATCAGACTATAATCCACCGAGAAACACCTCATCATAAGCTTTCTAGTAAAATTGTTTTGTACGCTCTCTAAAAGGTCGATGTCCCTCTTTTTCGTCGGATTGAGCACGGCTATTCCAGATTCCACAACTGGACGAACGTAGGTTTTGTAAGCTCTTAAGTAAACCTCTGGTAGGTTTGATTTCAAAACTTTGAAAAGATTGTAAATGGGACAGTTAGCTTTATTCACCAAGAGCCTGCAATGACTGGAGAAGGACAGGTTACTCGTGATAAGGAAGCCTAAATCACGAGGTTCTTGGACTTCCTTTAAAGCTTTGCCATTGATCCTGTATGACGGCACCGTAGTATGGCCTCTAGACCCGATCGTCAGAAAGTGAGTCTTCTCAGAGGCGATTGGTAGTTCCCATTTTACTGCCCAACAACTGATGAAATCAATTGCTGACTGAAGGCAGTTTGAATCTCCGGCGTGCTCAATTTTCTTGTAAATTTTGACATCATCGGCGTACATTTTGCACGTAACCCCTAAATTATTAACGTAGCTTGGGAGTTCATAGGTGTACAGCAGGAATAAGATCGGAGACAACATACCTCCTTGAGGTACACCGCTGAATGCAGCAAAGACCTCAGAGTATTGACCCCTAACCTTTACCTGATAGGTTCTTCCTGATAAAAACTGTCGAAGCCAATCAATGATCAAGGGATGAATTCCCACTGCATTCATTTTGGTAATTAATTTCTTTATCGCTACCTTATCAAAAGCCTTTGAGAAGTCAGACATCAGACGTGTCTCATCCAACTACTTTCCCTCTTCTACGCGCGAAAAACGCAGTCAACGGTCACCGGCACGCACTTTCGCGCTCTAGCCGAGTGACAAGCCGTCCCTGTCAGGAGCAGTCGAACAACTCGTCCCATTCTACCATGCGCGACGCCAGGGGAGTTCGCCCAGCGTTGGAGTTATGTCTGCCCCGGGGGGGGGGGGGGGGTTGGGGAGAGCACTTCATTCAGTCTCTTTGACGACGAGGGTAAAGTTGAAAGTGCGCCGCTTTACTCTACAACCTGCGCGCCTACGAAAAGACCTTTCTATGCACTCTGCGTGCATTTGGTTCGTTTTATGTGTTCTGGGAGCTTCGTTGTTCCCTAGAAATGTGAAATTTCAGACATCTGAGTTATATAACAAACACCAAGCATGCGGTGATGCGACAGGCTCTCATATGCATGGCGGTTGGTAGGAACATGAGCAGTTCCTTTGGCTTCCGGTCCACCTTCAGTATGATGGTCTATCGCCGGCTCACACCGAGAGGAAGGGTTGGTCACGTTGCATTCCTCCAGTAGTCTTGGTAAACTTAAGACCTCGGCACATTTTTGCTGCAAAACGGCAAGAAACGGGCGACCAAATTTGGGGCAATTCGGAACTCTTTTGCGTCGCCGGTTCTTCACACTCCATCCTCGAGGGCGGCAAGCGCCAAGGCAAACGAGCCGCACACTTTTAACATTCCGAACCTTCTGTGGGTTAAAGTTTTGGTGGCTGAAACTATACACCGCACAAGGCACAAATGAGCTGCCTAACAACGTAAAACTAAGACTAAAATTCAAGGAGCAGAACTCATCATGAAATGATGACAAAAGCCTATATGTACACACGCTTTCCGTTCCACCATTCGTGCTGTGTTCTGGCTGGAGTGGAGGCAGAACCTTTCTGGCGGAAAAGTAGCGCCTGTGGCAATAATGCCACGACCATTATTGCAGCGGCGGCATTTGGGGTGCTGCCGTTGTCGCTTTGCCGTCGATTCGTGGATAAAAGCGTGATGGCATAGACTTGCCGCCTCGCCGCAAGTGTGTAGAGGCCTTCAATGTTGTTTTGTCTGCACTCTAGGAAGTGGTAGGAAATGGTGGATTTGGGAGCGCGATTCTCGTCGGGTGATTTTTTGGAGCAGCTGACGGCGGCAGGTACCAAGTGGTAGGTGTTCGGTTCGTCGCTCTGCCGGCTGCCGCCCTTAACAATGGAGTGCAAGGCCACGTTTATTCTTCGACACCGAGCGGTGCGATGCCAAGCACAGTCTCCAAATCGGTGGACCTGTCGCTCTAGTGTGCTGCTGCGCCTGCCCACTGTCTATATAACAAAAGCACAGGTGTTGCTTTTTAAGCTCCTTCCAGGCGTACTGACCGAGTGAGTGCCAATGAGTGACCACCGGTGCGGTTATGTGTATGTTACCAGGGAAGGGTCTCAGGGGTGTGTCTTACCGGGGGAAATGGATAGCACTGCGAGGGTCTCCACCCTTCATGTAGTAGAAAACATCGTTTTCGCCGAGTCCTTGAACCCAAAGAGCTACGGCTCCTCGAAGGTGGGGTACCGTCAGCGCATGCCCTCGTGCATACGTGCGCACGCGCGTACGAGTCGGATTCTTGATCAGCGCTCCAAACAACCCTCCTGGGCGAGGTTTTGGCGAATTTTTTTGGACTTCGCCACCTCTGAAGTCGTGAAAGTACAATAGTGAATTACTATTTACTATTAATTGGAATTAATGGGAGTTTAAATCAGCTTACTTCCTACACAATTCCGACACATCTATTTCACTCTAAATTGTCAAATAAGGGTTCGCTGCGAGCTTGCTTCACCCACTTTTCTCACTTTCTGCATTGTATAACGTTTTGTGTTTTTCAGCGAATGTTAAACAGTGACTTTTCAGCAGGTACAAGTGACTAGGGTTGTCTAGGTCATAATCACCGACTTCGCCTAAATTTCTCCCAGGAGGGGGAAGGTTATTAGGGGTGTTGATCACGAATCTGACCCTTATTTGACAAGCTAGAGTGAAATAGATTTGTGGGAGATGTGTAGGAAGCAAATTAGTGACGGAGGCAGCGGTCATGAAGAAAAAAAAACAGTGCGTAGCACGGGAGTCAAACATCTGGTCTAGGACCTGTGAAGCAGCGTCGCCCCATCCTGAGCTACTGACTCGCATACCGCGAAGCCTTTCGCCACGACCCATACGTCAGCGCTCACGCACGTATGCACGTGGGCACGCTCTGGCGGTGCGATACTGCACCCCACCTTCGAGGAGCCGTAGCTCTTTTGGTTCAAAGACTCAGCAAAACGAAACATGTTTTTTCTGCTATATGAAGGGTGAAGACTCGCAGTGTTATCCATTTTCCCGTTCAGACCTCCCTTGAGACCCTTATCTGGTTAGTTTCCTTCCTTACCCGGTTCCGTTCTCTCACCACAGGAGACAGTGGGCTGTACACCCGGAAAGTGCTTTTTTTTACAAAACTACTACTACTATACTCTAAACTCTAGGAATATTTAGGTGAGCATGTCTACATCGCAGCTGTTACGCGACGGGAGCTTTTTGGGAACAACTAAAGAAGCACAGTTTGAGAAAAGCGGAATTTATCCGTTTGAGTGAGTCGTTAAAAGAGACTAAATCTCGATAATTTTTGTTAAGTACACGTTAAACCGCAGCGCATCCTTCCACACTGTGAGCTTTGAATTCGTTTGCTGATTGATATTCTTTGTTTCGAAAAATTATTCTTTCTTTCAGACCTTCTATGTTTGTTTCATGGGCGCCCGAAATACTGGCTACGACAGTCCCACATGAGGCAATACAGTACCCTCCGGCACGCATTTTCTGTACCAGCCACCTAGGTCTGTTGAGCGACAGAAAATGTACCGCTCTAAAGTGCATGTGAGCTATCAATTGGGAGAATTCTCTCTGGATATTTAAGATCGTGAACATGTGGTATTAGCTCTTTCGGAAATATTATAATCAAGTGCTCCGGCGCGCCTCATGGCGTGTCTCGCACTTGCGCACCTCCCGCGAGTTTGCAGCATCTATGGAATGCAGTTTTTGTAAATATAAAATCCGCTAACATCTAGGACCTGGTGCGTACTTTATCGGCATCATGTCGCTCACCACTTGGGTACTTTCATCATAGACATTCTCTCCAGACCGGCCAGTAACGTCATTGGTTTGTGCTGCGCAGTACTTCTGTCCCTCAGGTTGCTCCTCCACAACCGTTTTCATGCTCATCAGCTAGCGTTTCCAGATATCATTCACATGTCTTCCGAAGCCAGGTTCCCCCTCACTCGTTTCTTCTTACTGAATCTACGTGCTGGTCCGCCTTTACTGGTCTTCCCTCCCCCTCTTTAGTCCCATCCCCCTTCCTGGCTCCAGCTCCTGGCGCACTTCTTTGTATCCACTACTGACCCCCTTCTGGTCTCTCCTTGCTGGTTTCCCGTCCTGAGCCCTCCTCCAGGTTGTTTCTTTCCTTCCTGATCGCTCTCCTGGTCCACCCTAGAGGTCCCCCTTACTGCCCTTCTCCACCAGCCTTCCTTGCTGTGGTCCTTCCTTGCTCACTGCCGACATCGGTGACACTAATCATGACGCTTGTTGCGCGACACAGGGGCCCGTGTTCTGGATCCAGAAGCTCAGAAGACCCATCTTCCGAATCCAGATGCTCAGTCGCCGCTGTGTCGAGCCTGAAGAGGCTATGGTAGATTCCTTGTTCCCCGTATGAATTCCCTTACAGTTCCTTCTTGTTGGTTCCCCGTCCTGCTCCCGCCTCCAGGTCCCTCTTCCAGGTAGATCCCTCCCTCCCCCTCCGGGTCCTCCTCACTACTCTACCCCAATTAAGTAGCTCTCCCACGCTCACGACGTGACGACGGCGGGCGAACGCCCATTGCGCGACATCGGTGTCACATCTTCTAAAACCGGTCTTCCTTACTGGTAATGGATCCTCTTGCTGATCCTCCTTACTGCCCCCCCCCTTATTGGTAACTCCTTTCTGGTCTCTTCTTATTGCCTAAACCCTTCTCGGTGCCACCTCCTGGCCACTGTCGGCCGCGCTCGAAGTCCCCCCCCCCCTCTACCCTTACTTCTTCAGTAGTCTTCCCATACTAAGAAGTCGGCGGCACTGCTTCTGAATCTGGACGCTCAGAATATCGACCGCACCAACGGCTTCTTGACGGCTTCGCCGTAGCAATTACTTCTCATCAATTGTAGCTGCCACCTATGTAATGGTTTTCTCAGGAAGGACATCCTAACAACGTCGATTAGGGCATGTTAGAAAAAAAGCGACAAAACGGACCACATCCACAAAAACGCTTATTTGTCCAATATCGATTGATGGCGATTGACAGTTCAAAAACGAACAGATTCGTGTTCAGCGACCTTGATTACCCACAATCTGAAGTTTAGTGCCGCTTGAACGCCATCCTCAAAAAAATCGATAATATCGCTCGATATCGATTGGTCGCTTCCGTTCAGCGATCTCGATTACCCCCAGGGCTAAAGTTTCGTGCCGCTTAAATGATATCCACAAAAATCGACAATATCGATCGGCAATCGATATTGGACAAAGTTGGATCAATTATGAAGTTGGATCAATCGATATCGATCATTTCAGATTCGTGTTCAGCGACCTCGATTACCCCCAGGGCTAAAGTTTCATGCCGCCCGAACGACGTCCACAAAAATCGATAATATCGATCGATATCGATTCATCCGACTTCAGATTCGTGTTCAGCGATCTCGATTACCCCAGGGCTGAAGTTTCGTGCCGCTTGAAAGTCATCCTCAAGAAATCAATAATGACGATCGATATCGATAGGCCGGCTCCAGTTTCGTGTTCAGCGATCTCGATTACCCCCAGGGCTAAAGTTTCGTGCCGCCCAAACGACGTCCACAAAAAATCGATGTTATCGATCGATATCGATTGGTCGACTTCAGATTCGTGTTCAGCGATCTCGATTACCCCCAGGGCTAAAGTTTCGTGCCGCTTAAATGATATCCACAAAAATCGACAATATCGATCGGCAATCGATATTGGACAAAGTTGGATCAATTATGAAGTTGGATCAATCGATATCGATCATTTCAGATTCGTGTTCAGCGACCTCGATTACCCCCAGGGCTAAAGTTTCATGCCGCCCGAACGACGTCCACAAAAATCGATAATATCGATCGATATCGATTCATCCGACTTCAGATTCGTGTTCAGCGATCTCGATTACCCCCAGGGCTAAAGTTTCGTGCCGCTTAAATGATATCCACAAAAATCGACAATATCGATCGGCAATCGATATTGGACAAAGTTGGATCAATTATGAAGTTGGATCAATCGATATCGATCATTTCAGATTCGTGTTCAGCGACCTCGATTACCCCCAGGGCTAAAGTTTCATGCCGCCCGAACGACGTCCACAAAAATCGATAATATCGATCGATATCGATTCATCCGACTTCAGATTCGTGTTCAGCGATCTCGATTACCCCAGGGCTGAAGTTTGCCCATGCATGGTTGCCGATGTGTTCGGCACGTCTACGGCTCGCCATGCGCGGTCGCCGACGTGTGCGGCACGTCTACGGCTCGCCATGCGCGGTCGCCGACGTGTTCGGCACGTCTACTGCTCGCCATGCATAGTTGCCGATGTGTTCGGCATGTCTACGGCTAGCCATGCACGGTAGCCGACGTGTTCGGCACGTCTACGACTCGCCATGCACGGTTGCCGACGTGTGCGGCACGTCTACGGCTCGCCATGCGCGGTCGCCGACGTGTTCGGCACGTCTACTGCTCGCCATGCTTATTTGCCGATGTGTTCGGCATGTCTACGGCTAGCCATGCACGGTAGCCGACGTGTTCGACACGTCTACGACTCGCCATGCACGGTTGCCGACGTGTGCGGCACGTCTACGGCTCGCCATGCGCGGTCGCCGACGTGTTCGGCACGTCTACTGCTCGCCATGCTTATTTGCCGATGTGTTCGGCATGTCTACGGCTAGCCATGCACGGTAGCCGACGTGTTCGACACGTCTACGACTCGCCATGCACGGTTGCCGACGTGTGCGGCACGTCTACGACTCGCCATGCACGGTTGCCGACGTGTGCGGCATGTCTACGGCTAGCCATGCACGGTAGCCGACGTGTTCGGCACGTCTAGGGGTCGCCATGCATGATTGCCGACGTGTGCGGCATGTCTACGGCTCGCCATGCGCGGTCGCCGACGTGTTCGGCACGTCTACTGCTCGCCATGCTTATTTGCCGATGTGTTCGGCATGTCTACGGCTAGCCATGCACGGTAGCCGACGTGTTCGACACGTCTACGACTCGCCATGCACGGTTGCCGACGTGTGCGGCACGTCTACGGCTCGCCATGCGCGGTCGCCGACGTGTTCGGCACGTCTACTGCTCGCCATGCTTATTTGCCGATGTGTTCGGCATGTCTACGGCTAGCCATGCACGGTAGCCGACGTGTTCGACACGTCTACGACTCGCCATGCACGGTTGCCGACGTGTGCGGCATGTCTACGGCTAGCCATGCACGGTAGCCGACGTGTTCGGCACGTCTAGGGGTCGCCATGCATGATTGCCGACGTGTTCGGCACGTCTGCGGCTCGCCATGCACGGTTGCGGACGTGTACTGCCAGCAATACTGACGCCTGGAACTGCCATGGCGTGGTTAGAATGTAGCCTGCAAAAGGTTTGGAGCCGTAACAGTAGCGTAATTACAGCGACTTCACAATTTGCTTGTTAGCCGTACAGTGACCGAAGTGGAACGTTGAGGTGCGTAGCTCACCACCAACGGTGCAACCACCAATGGCCGAGTGGCTCTGAGTGGCTATGGGGGCGGGCTTGCAGGAAAAGTGTCGAGGGTTCGGATTCGGAGGAGCTGCTCCTGCATTGCTGGTCTTGCTCCACCCATTTTTGTCGATATAAAGTGTATCTTGACCACGGTAGTGTACCATACTGACATTATAACTTTATTTTAACTTGGATGATACGATATAAACACAAAAATAAACACCTAAGCAACAGCGTTCATAGTACAGTAAAGTAATTCGATTGGCCATTGAGGAGGAGAAGGCGACTTTTCTTTGCCTACAAAATAGATAACTTCAGAACTCCAGAGATCGAGGAAAAAATTATTATTTTATTTATTATTTTTATTTTTATTTTTATCAATTAATTGACTATATTTAAATATAATCAATTAATTGATATATTTCCAATATATTTAAATAAATGTATTTAATCACGTCGATGAGGACGTCGTTGTAGAATGGTGAGATCTTGATCGTGAATCCATTGTACAGCTCTCGAAGGACTCTGATGTACTGCCCCCTGAGTGAGCAGGCGTTGATGACCGCTTCAGTTTCGACGGAGTCGAATGCCTTCAGGTCGATGAACGTAAGGCACAGAGGCAGCTTGTACTCTCGCGACACTTCGATGAGCTTCGTAATGGTGTGTATGTGGTCGATCGTGCTGAATCCTCTCCGAAATCCTGCTTGCTCGCATGGCTGTCCTTCGTCCAGCGTTCTGCTAATCCTATTCAGGATCACTCGAGTGAACAGCTTGTAGACCACGGACAGCAGGCAGATCGGGCGATAGTTGCCAATGTCGTGCACGTCTCCCTTCTTGTACAGCAAGACGGTCCTGCTGGTCTTCCACTGAGATGGAACCTTACACTCCGACAGATAGCGCGTGAAGAGCCGCGCCAAGGTGTTGGTGAGCGTTGGCGGGAGATTCTTCAGGTGTTCGGGTCTAATCTTGTCGGGACCGTGTGCTGTACGTTTCTTCACCAACGGATGGCGTGTCGGATCTCGGAAGGGAGAACAGAGGGAACGACGTATCCATCCTGCGGAAGATGGCGTGGGGGCAGGTGGACGTGGCTATCGAAGAGATCGGAGTAGAAGTCGTGGATGACCTTCTCCATGGTCCTTTTGGAAGAGGTGACGGTTCCGCCAGGACGTCGGAGAGCGGTCATCTTGGTCTTGAAGTCGGCGAAGTTCCGACGGGCATTGCTGATGCTCAACCCTGCCTCTGCCGCTTCAGCCAACACTACCGCCCTTCTCTCCTTCAGATCCTCCTTTATCGCCGCTCTGCATAGCTTCACAAGCTCGGACGTCAGCTGGTAGTTGCCTGACGCTCGTGCTGCTCCACGCTGGAGTATAAGCTCGAGAGTTTCCGGAGACAGGCGTCTCTTGGTGGTCTTCAAGCTCGCGGCTCTTTTAGCACTATCGTGGTGATGGCGCACGAAGCGGTCGTATTCCTCATCGATGTTGTCCATGACGGTGTCTTCCCAAAGGACGGCAAGAAAGGTGTACATGTCCCAGTTGATGGTTGTTCTAGGACTCCTCTTCTTGAACATTGCGGCCTTCTCTCCTTGACGAGAAAAGCGGATTCTCGCGCGAAGGAGGCGGTGGTCCGATCCCATGTAGAACTTGGGGACAACGGAAAGGTCGGTCAGGCAATACTTGCGGTTGAAGGTTGATGTGGTCGATCTCGTTGTAGAACTGGCCCAGGTCCATCGTAGGGAGGGAAGCTTCTGGAACTGTGAGTTTGGATGGTCTTGGTCGACATGATAAACTCAGGAAGCCTTTCACCTTGCTCGTTCCACTCCAAACCGTGGGTTCCGATGTGAAGTTCTTCTGGCGACCTTAGCGGTTCGATCTTGGCGTTGAAGCCGCCGACGATCACCTTGTAGAAGGTGCGATCTTCCTTATAGAATTTCTCAAGCTCCACGTAGAAGGCCTCGACCTCTTCGCCGTCGTAGTCGGATGTTGTGGCATACGCGACGAACACAGTCAAAGCTGGCACGGAGCAACATCGCTTCAGTCGCAGACGTCCGATTCGGGTTGTCAGAGACTCGTACGAATCGATGTTCATGGCCAAGTGCGTATAGACGAGGACACCAATGCCGCCTACTCCCCTGTTGTCGCATGTTCCGAGGAACAGTTCTTCTCCGGAGTCGTAGGCGGCGTGCAGGGGTGGTGTCTTCTCGTCTCGGTCAGTCCGATGACGTCGTATTTGATCTTCCTGGCTTGCATCACGGAGAAGAACTGCTTCCGATGCGAGCGTGCAGGCGTTGTATGTACAGATCGTCATCCTTGTCCTTCTCAATTTATGCAGCCTGGTTAGGCCCTGAGATTTTAGCAGCCTCTCCGTACTCGTCCTTCCCATCGCTGCAGAAATGGGGGCTCTTTCGGGGTCAGGGGAATGAGGCCCTTTAGTGCTGCTGTGTTTGACTCCAGTACACACGGTAGCTAGTCAGGCTCTGTTGTACGGGCGAAGAACTCCGGGCAGCCAGCCAGACTGCCCGAAGGGACGGGGCGGCCTCGAATCGCCGTACATGTACTCACAGTCTACCGAGTGCAAACTTTTGGCCGAGCCGACACAGTTACAATCCGCACAGGCGCGAACACATCCACGCACACTGTGCATGAACATGCCGCTCCCACGCACAAGGAACGCGTCGACCCGACACAGCAGGAGCAAGGAGTCCATCCCCTGCACCCCACCTGCGTCTCTAGGCGGTACAAGGTCGCATTTGGTTCGCGTTTTCGTTCCCCTATCCACCACCCGTGGACGCGCCACGTGGCCCTGCGACAAGCGGCCCGATATCCCTCTTAGGCCTATGTTATACTTCGGCGACGAGTTGCCGACGTCGACGATGCTGTGCTGTAGGGGCTGCTACGCACTGCGTAGCAGCCCGCACATCACAGCGTCGCCGGCGACGTCGCCGAGAGCTCCCCACGGGGTGTTATACTTCCGCCGCCGACGTCGCAACAGACGGGCCGACGACGTCAGCGTCACCGACGTCGCCGACGTCATCCAAGGGTGGCAGAAAATGCACTTCGATGGAGTGTTATGATTTTGGTTGGTTCTTCGTTCCCGGACTGCCATCATCACCACCGTACTTCGAATTACGAAATCGAGAAGTGCAAAAGACGCCGTCTTGCGAACACAAAAAGTGCAATTCACTAGAACACTGAGTGTTTGGGAGGGAGTGGGACCCTAAACCTAAGCTCCCTTCACTTTGTCACTTTTCTTCCTTTTTGTGTCCTTCTCAGCCGTTCTGTTCGCATTTTCTAGGCCTATTTGCTTCCTTGAAGAGCAAGTAATACTAAATAGAACTGTGTAGAAAATAACTAGTGTTTCCTCGCTTTCTCAAATGGTAATGCAAACCTCTTTTTCGAGATAGAATTCTTACTAATTAAGAGTTAAATTTTCCTTTAACCTTCGAGAATTCCGCATAAATTTAATTTGAATACGATTTAACGAAAAAGGTCTTTGCTAAACCGAAAATGCGAGTAAAATCGGTAAATTGGTAAATCAATAGTCGTGAAATGCCCAACACTATCCCGTACTTCTATTATTATCGGAATAGACTGCGCCATGCACTCTTCTGTTATTTTGCATTTTACAATCTATTGACAGTGCTTCGCTTGAACATTTGTTATAATCTCTTTACAAAGTAACCGAATCGATTGATTTGTGCTTCTTTTAAAGTTTAAAACCTAAAAACACACTATGTCTTGTGAAAAATACAGGGCATTCTAAAAAATACAGGTACTGTTCGAATGGTTTTAACATTGCTGCTAGTAAAACCTTTGAAGACGTTTGAGACTCATATGAAAGCACAGGTAACGAGATTTATGTAACGTGTAAATAGCCCCGTCTGAAACCTTGCATTTCAGACTTGTTTGATTGTGCATGGTCTGAATGTTTACAATCTTGTTACTACTTGGCCACATTAATCTATGATGTGCTTTTCTTGATGTTTAGAACTTGACAGTGACGTGAAAAACATGTGGCATGCGAGTGATGACATTGAAAACGCGCTCCGATGCTAAAAATGCGCTCCGATGCTCTCCTGTCAACGACGTCCCCGCCACAGAATCTGTTGGCGACGTCGCCGACGTCGACCACGCGTTTGTGGCGACGTCGGCGACGTCGGTAGTGACGTCAGCGTCGGCGATGCGTCGCCGAAGTATAACATAGGCCTTAACAAGAGAGCCCGATGGCTCTCTATAGAGGGAGATCCGTGGCCCGCCACCTTAGTTGGTTTATCACTGAACAGCTTTGGAACTCTGCGCTGAAGAAGCTCCCTCAGATGCAAAGCATATTTACGTTTAGTTTAGTTCCTCCCGTGCTGTTGAGCGCATGGGGCGACGAACTGTTTCCACCGCTGCCTGTCTTGGGCTATTTCTTCGCACTCCTGTTTAGAAATATCCAATACTTCCACGTCTTTCATAAACGTGCGACGCCACGTGTTTTTTGGGCGGCCTCTGGTTGGCTTTCCTGGCGGTGTCCATTGCATGGCTGATCTTGGCAGGCGGTGCGGCGGCACTCGAAGAATGTGTCCGGCCAGCCGGAGTCGGCGTTGCGCAACGGCTTCGTATAGGTTGCTCGAGCGGCAGCATTGTAGTACTTCTTCGTTCGTCAAGCGGTCCGTATAGCTTATCCTCATCATTTTTCGTAGAATTGCAGTGGAACGCGTTAATTCGTCTGATGATGCTAGCTGACATCTTCCATGTTTCGCTAGCGTACACTGCAGTGGAAACGACTATCGAAGAATACAAACGCAGGTTGGCACTGAAATTGAAGACGACGTCCACAGTGCTTAAGCCTCCGGAACCCTGCCGTTGCCTTCGCAATCCTGCATCGAACGTCAGCTTCAGCATCTCCGTTACTGGTGATCATGCTTCCTAAGTAGGTGAAGTTCTCCACTGCTTCCAAGCGATCCGGTCCTACGTAGATGTCGTCTCCCGAGGTCGTATTTCCTGCTTGCATGACCTTTGACTTTTCGGGGCTAATTCGGAGGCCGATTTTGCTTGCTTCCTGGGTAAGGCATTCCGTGCTTCTTTGAAGAGTAGCGTTGTCCTCAGCGAATATGGCAATGTCGTCGGCAGAATCCAGGTCTAAGGCGACCGCTAGACCAAGGGATACCCCCTTGTACTTCGTCTGTCGTTCTTCTCAGTACGTAGTCGAGTGCGATGTTGAAGAGCAACGGTGAGAGAACACATCCCTGTCTGACTCCTGTGGTGACTTCGAAGAATCTTGTATTCCCGAGAATTGTCTTCATGCAGCATGAGGAGTTATGGTATAGACTTCTAAACACTTTGACGGAGGTCGCAGGAACTCCATAGGGACTGAGTATTTCCCATAGTGACTCACAGTGGACGCTGTCAAATGCTTTCTTGAAATCGACGAAGTTTATGTAGAGCGGGCAGCGATACTCCAGGAACTGCTCGATGATGTTGCGTAGCGTAAAGACCTGGTCGCAACACAATCCTCCGTTTCTGAATCCAGCTTGCTCCTCCCGCAGTCGATGATCAGTTGCATCTCGAAGCCTTCTTAACAATACGGTGCAGAATACTTTGCCTGGCACTGACAACAGAGTGATACCTCTCCAGTTTCCGCAAGCCGATAAGCTTTCTTTTTTCGGCAGTTTGACTACTAGGCCTTTTTCCAATCCTCTGGCACTTCATGCTGATGCCAGCAGCTATTGAAGAGTGGCGACAATTGTTCCGCTACCGGTGCGGCTCCAGCTTTAGCACCTCCGCTGCAATTTCGTCGAGGCCAGGGGCTTTTCCGTTTTTGAGACCTCGTATTGCTGTCTTTGTTTCCTCTACTGTTATGTAGCCGCAATTGACGTTTCGCTCCCATGGCGTTTTCATCATCGAACGCGGGCGTTGCGGATGGCTGGGGCTGGATGTACACTTCACGGAAGTGTTCAACCCATCTTTCGTTTTGTTCAGCTTCGCTGACCAGTAGTCTGCCACTTTTCTCCTTTATAGGGACACATGTGTTAAGCCTTGTTTCCGTCAGCTCCGATACAATTCGATACAGTGTTCTGGAATCACCACGACTAGCCACTGTTTGTGCCTCCGTTTCCT
Organism: Heligmosomoides polygyrus bakeri; assembly: GCA_947359475.1. NCBI lineage: Eukaryota > Metazoa > Nematoda > Chromadorea > Rhabditida > Heligmosomidae > Heligmosomoides > Heligmosomoides polygyrus. Next base: position 63,186,112 of record OX375869.1, read on the forward strand.
TCTGAGCGATCCAAGCTTTATTATCGCGGCGACATGACGCTTTTACCTGTCGGTCGAGCTCCGAATAAATTTCGCCCGCTTCCCTTGATTCGTCAGGTGTCTTGGCGCACTCTTTTCTTTGCTTGACTCGCTTCCTCTCATATATCAGGTTCCAGGTTTCTTCTCGAATCCATTGCTCCTTTCGCTTGCCTCGTCTGCGTCCGATCTTCGCTTCAGCACTTTCGCATAGCACGGTCTTGACGGCTTCCCAGTGTTCGTTAATGCTTTCGCATTTGTCAAGCATACTGAAAGGGTTTCGCAATCCAACGCGGTAGGTCCTCGTGGTTGTATGGTTTTTGAACTTTTCGACGTCATGTGGTCGTCTGACAACCGGCCTTTTTTGCAGCTTCAGCTTCATCTTCAACGTAGCCCTGACGAGATAGTGGTCTGTGCCCACATCCGCACCTCTGTACACACGTGCATCGTTCATTGACGTCCTCCATTTGCGGCTGGTGCAGATGTGGTCAATTTCGCTTGCCGTCGTGCCGTTTGGCGATCTCCAAGTTTTCTTATGGATGCCTCAGTGAAACATAACAACATCGCGATGCATAGATCATTGAGATCGCAGAATGACACGAGCCTTTTTCCGTTGTTGCTTAGGCGGTCCGACGATGCGAATGCTTCGACAGATTTTTCCATCCCTTTTCGATCGCCTCCCACCTGCGCGTTGAATTCGCCTAGAACAAGCTTGAGGTCCCGTCGTGGCATTTCGTCAATGACATCTTGTAGCCGTTCATAGAAATCGTCCTTCTCATCGTCAGTTGCGTCTTCCGTTGGAGCATACGCTTTTATTATTGCGACTCTGGTATGCCTCGTTCGAAAGCGTGCATTAATGATTCTGTCGTTTACTGGCTCCCAACTAACGAGAGAATTTGAAGCTCGTTTGCTAAGGAAGATTCCCACTCCTCCTTCATTCCTCCTTCCTGGACCAGAAAACAGGATAGTTTTGTCATCACTAATCAAGCGTCCACTTCCGGTCCATCGGACCTCACTGATTCCGCGAATGTCTAGGCCGTAAATATCGAATTACTGGAGGAGTTCGGCGAGACACTCAGTTTGGTGAAGCGTGCGCTTGTTCCAGGTACCAATACGCGTAATGTTCTTCGGAGACAAAACCGAGTCCAGTATCAGGTCTCCCGTCACAAAGCTCGGCTTCGATTTTCCCTTTTCAGCAGTATCCATATAGTCCATCGTTTCTGTAACATAATGGGTTTTTACGGGGACGGGTTGCTGGCCCGTCGCTCAACCCTCCTCCTTTTTCATCCGGGCTTGGGACCGGCAAAGGCGAAGCATATTTATTCGAGTCTTATTCATTTAAAAAAAACATTCATTAATGTTGAGCTCCTCTTATCCTTAGGTTTGGAGAGTGCGTTGGAAAGTAGTGCATCTAATGTGCAGCTCGACCCTCAAGTATTGCTCGCTTCAGTTGGTGTCCACTACCAGTTTTGTCGTGCCCTGAGTACGAATCAATCGGCCCCATATTGATTTTGATGGGTGGAGCCACGTATGGTAACTTGCCAAACGCACGGCTTCGTGGAGGGACCAAAATGGCGCAAGGTGCAGCTCGTACGCGGCCCCCTTGCGGCTGGAGGCGACTCGGACTGCTGCTCCGCGCCGCAACCGCACGCATGGCTGCAATTGAGTATCGTTGCTCGCAGCCGTGCTAGTATCATCTCGTTCCAAAGCACTTAGAACTCTAACGACACGAAGTGCTTTTGTGCTCACGCCCACCCTACTCATCATAACGTGGTACAACATTATATATAGATGGTGCTAGTATCATCTCGTTCCAAAGCACTTAGAACTCTAACCACACGAAGTGCTTTCGTACTCACGTCCACCCTACTCATAAGAACGTGGTACAACACAAGGAAGAATCGGGAGTCTGCCAATGTTCCATTCACTACTACTGCCATTCCTGCACTCACTCCTGACGTAGCTTCGACTGCAGCTACCGTCGCTTACAGTAGTGCCGGAAGCGAATCTCGTATTCGTGGTCAGTACGTTAAATAATCATCCTAAGTGTACATAGTTTAGATGAAGTCGGTCATCTTGACTTTGCCTCAATTACTCTTCACCTACATCTTTTGTAGCGTACCGTATTAAGTCGAAGCTTTAAACAACGGATGTCACATTCGTGATCAGCAACCCAAATAACCCTTTAAGCTTAGGCCGAATTCATCAACACGCAGGTATGTGGGGTATATGGATTAGAGATAAGGTAAGAGATAGAGACGCAGGCTTTAACGTGGGTATCTCTACCCCTTATACCTACGGGCTAGTCGTCGATGAATCCGGTCCCTTGAGCGAAATGTTTTCCGACCTCAGAGCTTTTCCTAGAAGCACCCAGTTCTTTTGCGAATAGCTTCTTGTCATGTTTACACGTTGTTCCATGATGAAAATTATTACGTTGACCTCGAGAGACATTGGGCGTGGAGTGAAAGTTTCATAAATCGCGGTCTTCGGTACACTGGTCATCAGTCGCGATGTGCCGCCAAGGGAGGGTGTAGTAAAAAATCATGGCACAGTAGGGAGCAAAATGCAGGCGCCACTTCCTAATGGATCCAAATGCTGGCATCGTGTTCGCGAAAGAGACATCGTGTTCCTCCTCCACCCATCCATGCTGGGCTGCCTGCGAGACGCTCGAGTCTAAGCGGCCGTCCATCACTGTTAGCCGCAGGCAGTCTGACTGTTTCCTTCTCCAGGGCACCAAGGCTCAGCAAGAACAAGACATGTCCGTCACTAGCTCCCTCCCATACTGTTGTTCACCGTTCCGGCGTACCATTGCAACAGTTGGTTAGCACTCAAAAGCAGTGGTCCCATGCGAAATAGGCTGACCCAATGCAATAGTGGCTCTTGTCACAGCTCTTCGCCACCAAGAAGTGCGTGGTGGGAGGCACACATCGTGCTACTCGAACTTTCTGTGTTTTTAGTAATTGTCTTGCATACGGCTGTTTAGTCTCCAGATTCTCCCGTCTTGGAACCTCGGTATGGCCAGAGTCAGCTGTATACAGGGGGTCTCAAAAAATGTATACACTCCGTTGGCCATCAAGAGTCCATTGCCTAAAGTAACAAGTGCAGTAATTCCTATTCACCGCGGCGGGACCCATAGAAGAGAAAAACCTACTCCGTTGGCTACCAAAAATCGATTGCCTAAATTAAGAAGCACAGTAGCTCATATTACCCACGGAGAACTCAATAGTGAAGAAGCACTTTTTTCGTTGTTTACCAAGGTAGCAGCCCGTTCTAGATCGTCTTCCACTGATGCATTGCAGGTATATTGATGATTGTTTCATTATAACTTCAACACAATCCGAAATGGATGAGTGTTTCAATCTTTTAAATCATCAGTCGCAGTACATTAAGATGACGAGGGAAACCCCAAAAACGGTTGGCTCCCATATCTGAATGTACAGGTTGAACTATCCGATGGCATGATCCGAGTGAAGTGGTACCGCAAAGAAAGCTGTAAGAACATCTTGGTCCATGCATCATCTACACATCCTAACGCAGTTAAACATACGGTTGTTAAAAACATGTTCAGAACTGCAAGGGATGCATGCACTGGTACTGAAGAACGACGAGAGTCTGTGCAACTAGCATGTCAAATAGCTGCACAGAATGGATACACGGTGCCACATCACCACAGGGGATCCAACTCTGATCAGCGAGTTACACCACGAGGAGATAAAGTACCCTTGTGTGTTCCTCTCATTTCCGACAACGTCACTTCTGCTCTTCAACGAAGCATAAGACAAGCCCAGTTGGAGAATGATGTTGTCTTAGTTAACATACCAAGCGACAACATCGGACGCCAGCTGGTTCGAAATAGGCTTTATGATAGGGAGTGCGTAACGGAAAACTGTGTTGTATGTCCTCACGGGAAAGCAGGGGATTGCGCCAAAGTTGGCATTATCTATGAGCTTGAATGCCGGACATGCAGCCAGACATACATTGGGGAAACCGGAAAGGTACTTGCCATTCGTGTTAATGAACATCTATCATCCTCTGGGCAAGCATAAAGTGGAACATGACGGAAAGGATTTTGCTGTGAAGTGCGCGATCTTGGCTATCGAGACAGAAAGTTCCTCTAGAAAAGCGCTGGAGGCGTTCTGGTTTTTTTCATGAAATCCACGATTGAATAACCGAAATGAGTGTCCTTCGGTCACCGATGACTTTCTGCCGTTTATTTCGCATTGTGAGTTATAGAGCGACCGGTGCTGACAAAGATATGGTTAAGAATGACGCTGGTATACTCAGTATACATAGTGTAGAATGAACAGCATAGTGAGTCTCAGTCATCATCTGTCGACTAACTGCGGTAGCGGCACGCTCCGCACAAGCGGTGGATCATCGGGTGAGTTTGTCGTTTATGGGTCTGGGGTTTTCTGCTATGCCACAAGACGATATCCGAAAGGCTAGAGTCGATGAGGCGTTTGGTCGGATAGATAGCAACATCCGAATCCTCAAGCCACTTTTAGGCCTCCGAATACAACGGGTCGAAACGTTAGGCCGCTCAATAAATACTGATCCACCTTACAACCTCGTTCGGCATAGAAGTAATCGTAACAATGTATACACTGTTTGAAAGGTGATAACATTGCTCACAATAAAGATACCGAAGAAGTTATGGGCTCGAATGAAAGCATAAAAAACGGAAATTCTCTGACAATGAGCGGTATAAAACGCCCCTGGTCTGAAACTTTACATTTTACACTCAATTGATTGTGTTGCGCTTGAAAACATTATATAATTTCTTCACAAAGTGGCCGTTTCGACTGCTTTGTGTTTTTTATATAAAACTTAAAAACACACTATGGCCTCCGAATAACGCACAGTATCCTAAAAATGTAGGTACTGTTTGAACGGTCCTATCGTTGCTGCTAGTGAAGCTTTTGAAGGTGTTTGAGACTAAGATGGTAGTAAATGGTAACGAGATTTCTGTGGCGCGTAAACAGTTAAGCTTGCGCCATGCCCTAGCCTGAAACCATGCATTTCGGACTCGATTGACTGTGCATGGGCTGAATGCTTGTTACAATCCTGTTATTACTTAGCTTCATGAACTGGAAGTGTACTTCTTTAAACGTTTTTCGTCACACAGTAGCTACAGTTATGTCGATTAACCTCTCCATTCAGTTAGAATGTTGCCTTCATCAGTCACAGAATTCGTCTTTGAGTACGGGGCTCCTGCTCATCTTTAAACTGTGCAATCAATAAACTCGCATGTCTCGCGTCTTTCACATGATCTTCAAGTTCTAAACACTAAAAGAAGCACAACACAGGTCAATCTAGCCAAGTAGTAGCAAGATTGTAACAAGCATTCAGCCCATGCACAGTCAACCGAGTCCGAAATGCATGGTTTCAGGCTGGGACATGGCGCAATCTCAACTGTTTACACGCCACAGAAATCTCGTTACCCTTTACTTTCGTATTAGTCTCAAACGCCTTCAAAAACTTCTCCAGTAGCAATGTTAGAACCGTTCAAATAGTACCTCCATGTTTTTAGATGCAGTGCATTTTTCGCAAACTGTAGTGTATTTTAAGTCTTAAAAGAAGCACAAATCAATCGATACGACCACTTTGCGATTATATGCGAATCGAGTGTAACATGTAAGAATTCAGACAAGCGTATGACGTAATCTATACCGCCCATGTGCCAGAAAATTTCTGTTTTCTTAGGCTTTCATATGAGCCCTTAACTTCTTCAGTATCTTTACTGTGATCAAAGTAATCACCCTCCAAACAGTGCACACATTTTTTGATACACCCTGTATGTGTATTAGTGCTAAATTAGTGCTGTGCCAAACACGAGGTCGCAGGTGGATGTTCATTTCCGCGGCTCTGGAAAAAATAGAACATAGGCCGAAATAAACATCCACCTACAACCTCGCTTTTAGCCCACTACTACTGTGTACGGTTTTGCTTAGGGTTCACTTGTTGCACAAGTAAAACAAGGAATGGTTGTTCTTTTCTGCCCATCGTCAGGCATCTTCGTCTCCGCAACACCAAAGTGCGAGGGCTTTGAATTCCATAGGTCCGCCGGCAAAGAGCTTTTCAATATCCCCCGTTTGACGGTAGCAATTCTTGACAAGTCGGTACAAATACTCTCGCCGTCGCGCGACGTAGGCTGTTGCCGGAATGCGTCGAAGTTGACAGAGGTGCTGCGCTCTGAACACGCCTCCGCGTCAACTTTGCTAGTACCTTTGGAACATCCAGCATAGTCGGTAGAATTGCAAAACTCATTATGCGACATACATCAGCTATTTAGTTTGCTATTACTTTCATGTGCTTAGATAAGCTATTTTCATCAAGCCAAGTTCACTATGCTAATGAGCGCCGCGCCTTTCGATTGATTCTGTCGCGCCTATATTCATCGTTTAACTTGGTTGGAGATTTGGGGTCTTGTATGTCAAAAGACAGAGCTCGAGCCGATAAACACAAATGTATGTTGTTTATTCCGAGACATGAAATCTAAAGGAGTTATTAGAAAAAAGGCGATTTGCAACGCAAAAAAGCACCGCTCAAGCTGTTGTGCATCTTTGTCGCACAATGATCAAAAAACGTGGTCTGTAGAGTATTGCAAGACATTGGTTTTGTGCCATACTTTACAGTCTCTTCTATAGATACAAATCTTTTTAACATATGCTCGCCAATTTTTTACGGTCATGTAAGCTAAGCAAAATCTGGCAGTTTCTTTTTGGGTCGACAAACTGGCCTACGAGTGCAGGTCCATATTTTGATACGAATGTGGTAGCTCTGAGGCGACATTATTGTAGCCCGCCTAATGATGCACGGCACATCCCAACAGATCTATTAAAGTCGACAATTATTCTTCAACCACCACTAGGATGCGTTGGGTTGTTCATTTTTAAGCTTTTGAAAACGGTCATCCTCATCGAATCAGTGCGTTGCTATTCCTGTTTCAGATTGTACCAAGATCTGCGATCGGGAATGATTCACCGCGGAGGCGGACAATTATCCGGAGATGTTGCTCGAGTCTGGCGTGAATCTATATCCAAGCATTCCAAATACACTGACGCTTGGTCAGACGAAAGGGGCAAAATGAGGGCGAGTTTTCAGAAGCGTTAATCTTAAACTAGTGAAGTCTAAATCGAAATGGAAGCACGTTGCACAGTTCGGCGATCTCAGCGCAGATTCTTCCTTTTTCTTCTTCTTCTTCTTCTTCTTCTTCTTCTTCTTCTTCTTCTTCTTCTTCAGCGTTTGTCCGGCTTAGCTGCGGGGTCCGCTTTCCTGGAATATTGACGCCACTTTTCCCGATCAAGTGCCTGATCAGGGTGCAACCTAGCCATCTTCAAGTCCTGATGCAGAGTATCAAGCCACAGCTGTTTTTGTCGCCCTTGTGGCCGCCTTTCGGGTATATCAAGGTTAAGACCACTCTTTCGAATGTGTCATCCTTTGCGCGAAGGAAGTGGCCGTATCATCGCAGACGAGCTTCGCGCATCTTCTCAAATATCGGGATGACACCGAACCTCTGCAGGCAATGACAAAGCAGTTCAACATAATAATGTATAAACGTTTAACATCAGTGCTGCACAGAAATAAAGAGCGTGAAACAGAAGCACTGGTCACAATACGGACAGGGTATAAAAGCTACAGGCTCCTCATAGATTCTAACCATACATAACCAATTACATCAGCTCCATAGACGAAACGCAATTGAAGACGTACCCTTTTCTACGATACAAAGTTTCCACCCGAAAACGTTGTCATATGTTCACTTCTTGTTATCCTTTCAACGTCTATCAGTTCACCTTGCGGATCCCAACCTTCTTCACGTTTTTCCATCACTTCCAGCTCTTCGTCTTCGTCAACTTCAAGTTGACGCGCACGTAAGTCCTGGAGCATGCTGGCCGTCCATTCGACCGGCTTCACTTCTTCACTCGAATGCTCCTTGTCTAAAGAATGGACCACACTTCAGCGTGAGCAGGTGGATGACCACTCAAGCATGGGTGACAATGTCGGTGTTCGGTTTTAGTCAACCTTCAGCCGACCTCTGATTTCCAGATGACAGACAAAGATGAGGGATAGAGTGTATCCATCTGTCTAGGTTAATTTGCTGAATTCACAGACCTCGTTTCACACTTTAACCACCTCTGACGTCACATCCTGGTCGCTTTTGAAGATCCGAGCAGAATGGTTTTACTCGAGGTCATTGGTCGATGTAGGGAATCAAACTGTGAGGAGCCTGTGGCTTTTATATGCTGCTTTTGTGACCAGTGCTGTTTCATGCACCTTGTTACCGTGTACCACTGGTGTTGAACATTTATACATCAGCATGCTGAATACCACAGCATGCAGCTAAAAAATGCGCACAAACCATCTGAAAATGGAAGTAACGTCAGAATCCCTCAAATCTCAACCAATCAGTTGCAATGCAAGAATACAGCAGCGCATGAGAATCAAACCCCTGACCGTCCTCGCATGAAGCAACCGCATTTCCACTGCGTCCCGAGCCGCCTGACGTCAGGGGCATCGCGGGCGTACAGAACCCCGAGCTCGTGAGGCGCCGATACCATGCTAGCTTTAAAGACCCCCTACTCGAGTTTAACGACTTGGCAAAAATGAATCACATTTATATACTAATTCAGGGGTGGGGATTATTCCTATATGACTCACTCTCCCCGTTTAGACATACGCATCAGACCCTTCTCTTGTGAGAGAATTCGAGCCAAACGATTGCAAAATCTTGCCGAAAACGTCAGGTTATCAACGGCGCAGAGTTCGGCAGCAGGGCGCGCTAACCTCCTATTATCCGATTTTTATCCGATTTTGTACGAATCATTGCGTTTTTCAAAAACCCGCATCTTCGGATGATTCAGATGAGGGTAATTTTGAAAACCCCGGATCTTCGGATGATTCAGATATCGCCATTTTCGACTAGGCCGGATTTGGATAATCCGAAACCGGAGAAATCCGGCCGGACATCCGAAAATGAATGATTCGGATCCCATGTCTACTAGGAAGGCGGTAGCCGTTGCAAAAGCCACTCATCACGATTAATGTCAACGGGGAGCTTGAGTCGCGCAATGGCGAGCGATTTCTTTATAGACTCGCGAAGGTCCGTCATCGCCAGAGTGAGGATGTTGAGAAGCTCCTTGGCATCAACGATAAGAACGGTGATCTACTCATGGACCGAAAGATGGTTTTGAATTGATGGCGCACGTACTTCGAGGGAGTCTCAACAGTAGAGTTTGCTCATCCGGACATTCCATCTTCTCCTGTATACGGTCCCGTTCAGAATATTACCGTAGAGGAGATAGAAGCCGCACTGAAGAAGATGAAGCCGGGCAAGGCAACGGGCACCGATGATTTGGCGGCCGACTTATGGAAGTCGAAATCCTGGTACCCAACGAAGTGACTGTCCACGTTCTTCAACCAGGTTATTGCGGAGAAGAAAGTGCCCGATATCTGGCAGAGAAGCACGACGATTCCCAATTGGAAGAAGAAGGGCAGTCCGGCAGACTGCACAAACAACCGTCCAATTCGATTGCTTTCTCATAGCATGAAGATCTTTGAGCGGAGGAACGAGGACGGTGCATTTTGCCTTCTTTGATTTGGAGAAATCCCTTGATCGCGATCCGCGTGAAGTGATACGGTATGCCTTACGAGAGCACAGAGTCCCCAAAGAGCTCATCGAGTGGATGCGAATACTGAACTCTTGTCTAAAGAGTTGAGTGCAATCTGAAGCAGGTACGTCGATGGAGTTTCCCATCTCTGTCGGAGAACATCAAGGGTCTGCGCTCTCCCCACTACTCTTAATCGTCGTTATGAATGCCATATCGCGTGATCTTCAGCAGCCTGTTGCTTGGACGTTGCTTTATTCTGATGATGTAATGCTCGCTAGCGACGACAGGGTTGAACTCCAGAGGCGGGTGCAAGCGTGGAACGAATGCTTGGGGAGATTTAGCTCAAGCTTAACGTGAAAAAGACCGAATACCTGACCAGTGACGAAAATGAGTCCCACTCCATTAACACGTTGACGAAAATGCGCAGCATTTATGCTGCGTAAGCAGGCGATAAGGCGCGTGTAGCGCAGTCGGAGGAGGCGCGACTGTCGCGTGCACCTGATACCAGGTTCCTGGTTCGGATTTCCCGCCCAGGCCAACCAAGCCTTCCATCCCTCCGGGGTCGGTGAATTGGTACCAGACTTGTCTGGGAAGGATAAAGCGCTGACTTGTTCATCGGCTGGCCACCGCAAGTCATTGTATGGCCAAATACGCATTCATGTCGCCTCCACGACATCCCGTTGAAGTAGAATGCGCTGGCGCATCCCAGAAGGGATTGAGTAACGCCGTCCTTTATCCTTTTTATCCTTTAAGCAGGCGATCGCGAGGGACAATAGGCATCATTTTCGCTGCGTAACTTTCAACTCGATTTTCCTTCAAAGCGAAGCAATTTTGTGTGCGTTTTTTTGCAGTGTGCTTATATACTGAACTTGCGAAAAGCCTCTGCAGTTGTGGGCAAAGAAATGGTTTGGTGGTACTGGTGAAATTTGGTAGTAAGGCGACGATAATGCCATACGATTATTCTTGCTGAAGGGATGTTACATATTGAACCTCACTAAAAACACTTCAAGCAAAGGAAAAAATCAACCTTAGGAATGAAAGGGCAGTTTCTCACGAGGCAAGTAAACATTGCAGTATGATGCACGTGCAGGAAGACATTACTGTTAGCTTCATCATTTTCATGCGATTTGGACTACATCTAACATATTCTTTTTATGCAATAGTATTCTATGATCTCTTAAAAAGTTTTTGCCCAAATTTCTTATGAGGTGCATTGTACTCTGGTTTAGAAAATTAGTCATGATGCATAACACTCACCATTTCTTTTTATATTCAAAGTGATGTTTACAAGGCTATGAGAATTCAATACATTTGTCCCACAACAGCACAAAGGTCAGAGATGCTTCCTTTTCTTAGGCAGGCTCCAGCAAAACTATTTTGCTAGGTATTTATTTTCGGTACTTACAGGGCTAGTGCCCAGACTGGGATTGCAAATGCTCGTAGAACACTCACATAAGCAGGGCTCCTTCTTTTGCCTAGTTTTGTACTCTCCTCCGCGTCAACATAAAAAAGGCAGAACAACAGAACGGAAGGTCTAAAAATGGCAATGAATCGGATTTCGATCATGAACCGCAAGCTCCCTATATCCCTGTTCAGGAACCTTCCAAAGCTATTGTTTGATTCACAATTCTATTGCAATATTCAGCCCATACTGTTGGCGCGGCAAAAAGGGTCCTTGTGGGTCAATACGTCGCATAAATGATGCGTACGCCTCAGCTACCCTAAAAATCGATCGTTCCACGCGCGCAACCCTGCAAAACGTGCGATGTCGTCAATGTGTTAAGGTGAACGGCATTGAACTACCACGTACTTCGGTTTTCAAGTACTTGGAATCAGCAGTCGCGTCCGATGGTAGTGCACTCGTTGGAGTGAACTCACGCATGAATGCAGCTTGGTCCAAATGGCGTTTTCTGACAGGAGTGCTCTGCGACAAGAACATACCAGAGCGCCTAAAGTCGAAGGTCTACAGAGCAGTCGACCAGTAGCTATTTAAGGAGCTGAGTGCGGCCCGTTACCAAAGAAATTGAAAGGCGCCTCAGCGTAATGGAATCGAAGGTGCTGTGATGGACGACCGGAGTTACGCAAGGTTTCAGGCGGGGACATGGCGCAATCTTGACTGCTTGTACGCTACAGTAATCTTGTTTCCCTGTACTTTCATATAAGCCTCAAAATTTTTCAAAAATTCACTAGCAAAATTAGAACCTTTCAAATAGTAGATGCATTTTTTAGGATACCCTAAATTTTCAAACGCAGTAGTGTGTTTTTAAGTTCTAAACCTTAAAAGAGGCACAAATCGATACGACCACTTTGTGAAGAAATTATAGCAAGTATTCGAGCGAAACACAATCAGTCGAGTGTAAAATGCTAAGTATCAGACGAGCGCATGGTGCATTCCATACCGCGCATAAGTCAGAAAATTTCTTAAGCTTTCGTATGAGCTTCTAACTTCTTCAGGACCTTTACTGTGAACAAAGTTATCACATTTCAAACAGTGTATACATTTTTTTAGACACTCTGTAGTACAAATGATCCTGCAAGTGAAACAAAAAGGACGAAGAAGCTTTATTATAGCGTGTGTTAACACAAAAAGTGTTTAATACATCGTATTTAATAGTTGATAGAGGAAATTTTTATGAATATTTGACAACTCAAACGAAAATAATAAATTAAGGAGAGAAATTACTCCTAAAAGATAGTTGCAAAAGGTTTTAGCTTGATGGCTTGCAAATCGAAGATTTTGCATTTATATTTAACACATTTATTTTTATTAATACATTTGAAAACACTACAAACTACTTCTTGCCTTTTATAACCATTGTTAGTTAGACCAAAGACTGTAGACACGTTTTATAAAATCCTCTAGAAAGGTGCAGGAACGTGCTATTCTTAAGAATTTCGTGTACATCGTAGCAGATTTGACGCGGTTATAAGAGAAGTAACGTGCGGAATCCTTTATGCATCGAAGCTATAGTGGCCTTTTGTGTTATAGCTTCCAAGTGCTCGATCACACCTGTCGGCGTGCCTCGCACTTGCGCGCTTCGCGCGATGTTGTAGTGCCATTAAGCTAAGGACAATCACATCCAGTTGGTTGCTGTGCTTATGCAGCTTATTATGTTCGAACCTTGCTCTACCTTCCTAAAGAACAGAGGCCAGATTCATCAACCGGTTACCGGCGTGCAACGGTATATCGATTATAGTATCTGTATCTCTGTATCTCTCTGTGTCACTTACTACACAGGCCGATATGGTGAGTTCGCTATGAGATGATACCGTCGGTATCATTGATGAATCTCGCCCCAGATGAGTAGTTTTGCGGTATGAAGCCATTCAGACCAACCACCATCACCACCGCCACCAGTACGCTTAAAATAGGCATCATCTCCATATTTCGTGCCTCACAACATCATGCAGCAAGATGCACAGCGAGTAGCTAGCAATAAGAAATCACTGCTAACGCCACTATTTTAAAAACGTCTTTTGAAGTACAAGACGCTAATAATGTGACATCGAAAAATAATTCCGTTTTAGCCGGAGGAAACTGGTGTACTGGACGAACACTTCCACGGCCAAGGTCAGTGTTGAGCAGATGTGACAAATTTGAATTAATACTGGGTTGTGTTAAAACACGACAGTGAAAGCTAAAAAAACAATAGTCTCTCCTAATACTGCCTTCGCCTTGTAATTAATTTCTAGGTCTAAAATGTCACTGGCTGTGGTGAAACTTTTTGTTCATCAGGGTTTGTCCCGCATTATGGCAGGGTCCGCTTTTCTGGTACCATGTCGCCATCTTTCCGGATCACGAGCTAGATCAGAGTGGACACCAGCTACTTTAAAGTCCTTGTGTGTATCAGCCCAGCGTTGCTTCGGGCGCCTCTAGGGCGTTTTCCGGACACTTCGAGGTTAAGACCTATCTTTCTTGCGGGCGACGGGCGACCTTTCCACGCCGAACGCGGCCGTACAGGCGCAGTCGAGCTTCTACTAACTCGCACGAACGGGCCGCTCGTACGAGTTAGTAGAAGAAATGCACCCGTCAAGGTACACACATTTAGCTTTGCTATGAGGTCCTGCGTTGTGGGACTTTCGGACTAACTCAGTTCCCCCCCCCCGATGCGAGTTGCCGTTCTCGCATCAGGGCTTCCCGCGCACTTCCCACACTCGTCGAGCTGTGCGAGTGCACGCCGGCTCCCGTGGACGCAGTCTCGAGAACTATGAACTGTCATACACCCATACGATGTGACAAGGGTTGTTCGTTGCCCAGCCTGTCACGAGAGCCTGTCGCCTGCATTCGAAGGTCCGTGTTCGGCTCAGCTCCTAAAACTCAGCAGTTTCCAGTAGCACCTCGTAAACGTTGAAAATAGTCTCAAACTAGTCACCCATTAAGCGCAAAAAAGACGGTAGCGCAACTCGATATTGTCAGATGGTAAACAAGCGTATCGTGACCAAAACTATGGCATTCCTTTTAAACTTCCTTTTAAAGCTTTCACTCTTACACCTTCGGTATGTATAAAAATGACTTTGTTGCTTACAAAATTGTTTAGCATCTTCTACTGCTGAAAGGATTCAAAACGATTAATGATAAATGTCCGAGAATTGTCAATTCTTAAGCTTAACACTCGGATAACTAAAAGTCTTCAGTGGAGAAACATGAACATCCCTATCGGAGCCCAACGAAAGGATGGAACACAATTCAACAATTCCCGCAAGGGCACAGTCAGTGACTGACTCCCTTCGACGCCTACCCTTAGCCCTCGCTCTAGAACTGCAGCTCCATTGGCTGTGACCTTCTTCTTTGATGGATGCTCCTCGTCCGATATTGCAACCGCGGAGTAGTTGAGTCTGAATTTGGTGACTGAAGACCCATGCACAGCTCTACAGCAACGCCGAGGGGGGGGGGGCAGTCGTTCGGTACACCGTGCTGCCCGCCGCCCACTTCCCGCCCTGCCCGCCCTGCCCGCCCTGCCCGCGCCGCCCTATTTGGAAAAGTTTGCTGCGCTCGAAGCCGTCGTTAATTGGCGTGACATCGTCCAAAAACCTATTAACTGATAGCGGACGATTGGATAGCGCATCTCGGGGAACTCTGAAATCATTTTCCAGTCGGTTTGTTTATGGAGGCAGTTGAGGAAAGGAGGACGTCGCTCTTCTCTCTAGATTCCTTCCATTTTCACCACAGTTCTTTAGATTTTCGCCTCAACTAGAGACTATGGGTGATTCCGGTCAGTTCTACATTGGCGGGACCTGAAGAAAGCTTTGGCGCTGCAGAAATTCTTTTGAAAACTCTTTTGCTCCAAATATGGTGAACAAGGTTCTGACTCTTGTCTCAAGAACGAAATCATTTCAGGATAGAGATGCGGGGCCAAGCTAAGTGATTAGAAATGCGATGCCTCCATGTGAAGGCAGGAACCCGGACATCTTGTCCTCGGCGCGCCCCTTGCCCCGCCCCTTTCTGAGGGCGGTGTATCCAACGATTCTCCGCCGCAACGCCGCGGCCCTATCCTTAACAATAGGGCAGGGACGCAGAACTCGAAGCCAGCGCGAGCGGCGCGGGCAGATACTGTCTGCGATCTCGCCCTTCGGTGTGCCCGCGGCCGCCGCTGAGCAGCATGACTCATCGTTCTCTCCGTCTGCCTCTCGCCGCAAAAGTGTGCGAAGGCCTTAGGCCCGTTTATACTTCGACGCCGAGCGACGCGACGGCATCTGAAGTGGCCAAATTGATCGATCGCATCGCTCAATCAATATGGAAGTATAAACGGGGGCCTAAGTAAGGCCTATGGTATACTCCCGCGGGACCGTCCGGTGGCCGCTCACTTGCTCATTCATTTTGGTTTTGTTAACAAATTAACTTTACGAGTGCGTTTTCAATGTTTTCAATTGGTAACAAGATGAAAAGTCAGGAAAGAATTCTGCCTTCTCACTGCTTGCATGCTTTATCCTAATCGAAATGGAGATTGCAGGATATCTGGGTGGCTTACATTATGTCGTGTTATGAGTAAAGTACGTGTTGGAAACGGACAAAACTCCCGTCTATGTGTGCGTATCCAGCAAAGCGATAGAGTTTTGGTCCGCTTGATCTGATCCCAACAGTACTCAAGCCGATTGGTCCCTAGGTCTGAAGCTCGGCCAGCCACATGAGTGTTGTAGTCTAGCGACATCGCTGTGCTTCTATGGTAAGTTTTACCTAGGATATGTACCGGATCTTGCCTCAAATTTCCTCAAAAAGAGTATCCTTCAGGATGAAATGTTGTTTAGGGACACGGTTTTCACAATTATTAGAAGGCTGTACAATACCTTCTACAATACCCGCCTTATCTTTCGGTCTTTGGGCGGGAAAAGCGAAAAAACCGCCTTTTCCGCCGCTTTTCTGTTCTAGAAATTTAGCCCATTGAAAATTGAAGCACATATTCGTGATCAGCACGGAGCCCTCTACCCGATGAGCCGCAAAGCGCTTAGCGAGCGCCTAAAAATAGTTCAATGATCTAATCTCTGCCTGGCGCGGCTGACCCCTTCCCTCACGGGAGATAACACAGCTCCTAAGTAGCTAATGAAGGAAGAGATTCGGTCTATTGAAACCTATTTTCTACTTTATATATATTAACACATGGTTCTCTGGATTCTCTAGCATTTCACGATCACAATGATGTACGTTTTTGAAAGATTCAATAACTTAAGTGCTATTATTTCCAGAAAATGTTTCCACTTTGGAGGACTCTAATTTCTGCATGTCAAGCTTGTGTGTGCTTATACTCGTTTGTCGTTTGCCCCGTTGAAGGCGACAGTGAAAACCAAGCTGCGAAAGTGGAATATTTAGGGTTGAAATCGCTAGTAATTATGCGCTGGCAAAGTTTCCCACATGACACTTCTTCGAAGTTAGCCGCACACCTTTCGCATGATTGAAGTGGACAGAAAATGGATTCTCTGAAGAAAGAAACATAAATATTTAGAGGCCTATGAGAACACCTTCACGAAGCAAACTCACCCCAAATGCTAACTGAGTGCCATTTTTAAATAATTTTAAAAACGGAAAAATAATCTATGAGGGCATTCCCCAGTTAATTATGACTTGAAGGGTGCTTCGGTTTAAAATTTTCGTTCGTTTGTAGTGGTTTATTACAGGTAAAATGTCCAATAGCCCTGGTCGGGACCCAGATTAGTTCCGGAGCCAGTCCATTCTCCTGCCTCTGTGACCCCTCGCACCATGTGAGGACGCCGTAAATAGCCTAACTAGAATTTCCACACTTCTGTTGCCGCAGCGTCATATTGATCTTTCCAAACGGGGGTGGAGTAGGATACGCGGTGTACAGTAAACAAGGTTTGGATAGCTGCGATCTCCCCCTCTCATTTATTTTCTATTTCATATTTGCGCTTTTACAATGGTTGGATGCGTGGCGCATCCCAGAAAGGCCACTCAGTTTCGCTCCCTTTTCATGACGCCCTCAATGACTTCGGCTCCCCAATCATTCGTTTGTTAATTTTCATAATACACCTATCATCTTCTTCATTTTTGATCCCAGAACCTCCACTTCTGTTTGTCTGTTGCCTGATTTCTTCACAACAAACATGTTTACTAGGACTGAGGTCAGGGTCCTACTCAACCAAACCACTCTGAGATGCTCCACGACGCATCTACTTGTATGGGAGTCCTGGAAGCAAATTGAAGATTTATTTGGCCTATACTATAACTTGCGTTGGCCATTTGACGTGATCGATCGTGATCGTGCTGTGAAATACTAGAGAATCCAGAGAACCATGTGTTACTATATATAAAGTAGAAAATAGGCTTCAATAGACCGAATCTCTTCCTTCATTAGCTACTTAGGAGCTGTGTGCGTAATTATCTCCCGTGAGGGAAGGGGTCAGCCGCGCCAGGCAGAGATTAGGTCATTGAACTATTTTTAGGCGCTCGCTAAGCGCTTTGCAGCTCATCGGGCAGAGGGCTCCGCGCTGATCACGAATTTGTGCTTCAATTTTCAATGCGCTAAATTTGAAGAACAGAAAAGCGGCGGAAAAGGCGGTTTTTTTCGCTTTTACCGCCCAAAGACCAAAAGATAAGGCGGGTATTGTACCAACTTCGATCTCCTATGTCACTCAAGGGTCACCCAATGTGGCTTCGACTGCCCACGAAAACATGATAGAGCTCAAGTACTGCTCAAAATATGAAGAAAATCTGATGTATACCTAGAAACGCGCGCAATGCACCCCTGTCGCCAACGCTATCGACGACAGCTTGTGGGTGAAGGGTCGCCGAAGTGTAACATAGGGTTTACGAGCGAAATGCAGATCCTGATGGAGCGGCGACTCTAACCGCAAAAAGAAAAGTGCGTGGTCGCGATTCCCCGTCCATTCGCCCAAGTTTGCGCTTGCAAACCCATTAAATTCTTCCACTGGGTTTTTGATCTCCATCTTACGATTTTAGAGAAAAGCTCCTGTTTACACATCGACGTTGAGTTCAATATCGTTTATGAGACAAATGAGGGACTAGTGGTGTTGTGATGAGGCCTGCAAAGTTATCTATACGGTCCGAACGCTATCGCTAAGCCTTATATTAAATAACACTGCTCCACTGTGATCCACAATGCCAGAATTCAAATTGTACCAAATTTGGTTCAGGCTCGCTGTTTTTATATGGCCAATTTTTTGTTGTACTAGTTATGAGCCCATTTTGTTGGAGACAGGCAGTAGAGGAATACCTTATTTATGTTGCATGAGTTTCTATAACAAGGCCGAAGAACTTGCAGCTGAAAGCCTCGCCAAGCGTCATTGAATCCGAAACTAAGTGACCGGATTGTTGTTAATGCTGTTATGGTTAGAAGATCGCTCTTTCTAGGTCCCCTTAGGCATTAGTAGGAAACGAAATTAGTATCAACTCCAGCCTCTTGATGAGCTCATGTATCACCTTTGATCCTTTAAAATCTTCTCCACAGGTACATATCTGCCACGTGCTTGATTGCACCTTCAAAGGAGAACTAAGGTGGGAGGCCACTTCTGGACAGAAATGAAAAGAGGGATCCCACCCATGGTTAGTCAAAATGAATGCACACAAGAATAGAACAAATTACCTAAAGGAAAGTCGGCGTTAGTCACTCCGCCTAGGATGTATGCTTCTTCACACTGTCCTCGAGTTGGCACACACATTACCCTTACGGGGTATGCAGGGTTAGGCTTTCGTCGGCGACGCTAGTAGAGTCAGTCCTCGCCTGCCAATCTGACAGCAGATTACTGGCCTTCAAGCAACGCATACGCAAGCGTGGTGCATGGCGCATTTCAAAAAAGATTGAATCGCGCCGAATAACCAAAAAATTATCCTCGGTGTCGCATGTACACATTCGCTTTCAGTGACGTTCCCAACCTTCCGCTCGGTTCCTATATTTGCGGATTCGAAGCGGACGAGAGATTCCTTGATATTCTACGAGAATATCTACGTAATGTTTCCTCCCCGATTAACCGATCTGGAGACGTCGTCGGCGTTGTCCGCATGGGTGATTGCGGTGGCTGTGCGTGAGTTTCCTCCGGATTAATGGCATTTGCTCTTCGAAATTCTCCTGATTCTACACGTGGTGACCCGACACGCTTCTCGCACTTGTCCTAGCCATAGGAGTTTGCGCAGCTAGCTTCTTGTCACTCCCCTTCGTAAGAAGTGTAGATTTCCCAAGACATTCTCCTTAGCATAGCAAGTGATATACGAACTTTCAGGAGCCGTTCAACTTGAATCTCAATTTTCCTCATTCTCCGACAAAGACAAGGAAGTGTTTATTATGTACGTGCTCTTGAATGCGCAGAAACTTGCTCACAAAGTAATACTTAGCTTACAGGTACTGCTACACATTTGTTAACATTAAGAGTTCCTAAGGGTTCTCACGACTGGCTAGGTTCTCCATGCGCATCTGGCATCTCCACTCGCAGCTACTGCATAGCCATCCCAGCATATCCAGTGCTTAAGTTTTGGAAGATTTTGATTTCTAAGTGAAAATTCTGAAGCACGCTCGCTATTCCACATGAGCTGCGATTCAGAAGCAACGGAAGCTTCTGCTGAGAACATTCGGTAGCACGCCAATTTGGTTCGCACTTCACGCTGTATAGCAGCTGCCTTCTACCTTAATCCCATTTATTTGTTGGTATTTGAAACCCGACGACATAACTTTTATCTTAACCGCTTCGCGCTACTACTCAGAAACTGCTTCCTGTAAGCACTAACAGTTGTTGTTCTCATTGTGTTCCTAAGCACAGCTTGAACGGAGTTGACATGGATGAGGATGTGACAGTATAGCTCGGACTTGGGTAACGACCTCCAGTGATAGCGGCCTGTGATAAGCCTCAAAGAAATGGCCGGCTAGCATACGCCGTAGTTTCCAAATAACGCCTGTTGTGAGTTATGGGGAACTCAATTACGTAGTGGTAGAGGTAGAGGTGGTGATAGATATCAGCGCCTACCATAAACCACTTCTAGGAGAAGGCGTTCTTGTCCGATGATGTCATCGATAGCGCGGCAAAAGCGATTTGGCACAAAAATGAATCGTACGAGGTTGCTCAATTTAGTGGCAAGAAGATCACGAAGGTAACATTCTGTTATTTGCCAAAGCCCCAGTTTTCTACATCAACCCCAAAAACCGCTCACACTCACTACGCCCACATAAAGTAAGCAACTCTTACTCCTAAATAGGAAAACAGCTGTTAAGAGCTCCACAAAAGAGCGGTATTGAAGTGACGCGGTGCAGTGAAGAGGACCTCG
>OX375869.1:63206660-63246092 GCA_947359475.1 Heligmosomoides polygyrus bakeri
GTTTACTATGACATACCTTGTCAAAGGCTTTCGACAAATCGAAGTAGATGATATCCACTGAGTCCCCATTGTTTATTGCAGGATTCCAATCGAAAACGCTGTCCGGGAGCTGCGCGGCTGTTGAAGCGCCAGCGGTAAATCATGCTGTTCGGAAGGAATACATCTGTTTCTGTTTAGATATGACACCAATTTTTCTCGTATAATTTTTTCCATCTGTTTATGTTTAGATATGACATCTGTTTTTTCCATGGGCGCGTGTAGCGCAGTCGGAGGAGGCGCGACTGTCGCGTGCACCCGATACCAGGTTCCTGGTTCGGATCTCCCGCCCAGGCCAACCAAGCCTTCCATCCCTCCGGGGTCGGTGAATTGGTATCAGGCTTGTCTGGGAAGGATAGAGCGCTGACTTGTTCATCGGCTGGCCACCGCAAGTCATTGTATGGCCAAATACGCATTCATGTCGCCTCCACGACATCCCGTAGAAGTAGAATGCGCTGGCGCATCCCAGAAGGGATTGATTATCGCCGTCCTTTATCCTTATCCTTAATTTTTTCCATGACCTTTATTGGGGTAGGAGTTATACTTATGGGCCGGAAGGAAGAGAGTAGTACGGATTTCGGACTCTTTGGAATTGCCGTGATAATGGACTCCTTCCAAATTTCTGGAATCTCACTATAAAACAAAGAAATGTTGAAAATCATCGATAACGGTTTATAAAGTGACTGCGCACATTTCTTAAAAACGATTTGTGGAATGCCGTCGAATGGCATTGTTGTAGAATATTTCAACTGTTTCATTACCCTTAACACGTCTCTTGGCTGATAATTATCTCATTCACACTACATAATTCCAAACTCTCAAATGCTTCTGAAGGCACTATCAAACTAATAGGATTAGTTTCTTCCGCACCTGAAGTGAAAACCGAGGCGAAATAGCCTGCGAGAGCCTCAGCCTTCTGCATGTCATCAGTATAACGAACCCCAGCATCATCTCTAAGAACGGGTAACTCCCTTCTCTCTTCATGATTTACCGCTGGCGCTTCAACAGCCGCGCAGCTCCCGGACAGCGTTTTCGATTGGAATCCTGCAATAAACAATGGGGACTCAGTGGATATCATCTACTTCGATTTGTCGAAAGCCTTTGACAAGGTATGTCATAGTAAACTTCTCGAAAAGCTTCATCAGCTAGGCATCAGAGGGTCTCTTCTAAATTGGATTCACTCTTATTTGAGTGGGAGGCGTATGCGTGTTAAGGTAGGAAATTCTTTCTCAAGCAGCTATGATTGTAAAGGTGGAGTGCCTCAGGGGGAGTATTATCCCCGATTCTGTTCCTCGCATACACTTCTGATCTTCCTGCAAGTTTAGTTACAGACTCTCATGTAAAGGTGCAAGTGTATGCTGATGATATAAAGGTGTACGGAGTCTATAATGATAGCAATAAAACTCAGGTCTGTCAAGCCTTGTCTCAGTCTGTCAATAATATGATGGAGTGGGCCAATGCTTGGCAAATTCCCGTTAATCTTTCCAAAACTTCAGTCTTTCACATTGGAAATTCGGGCAATAACGAGTACTATTAGAACGACTGCACTCTCACCTCTATATCCGAGGTTTGCGATCTTGGAGTTCATCTGGATAGTGGGTTAACCTTTGAGAATCACATTGATACCATTGTGCGGAAAGCCTTCTCCATCCTGTTTTTGATTTGTAGGAACATCAAGTGCGATGACAGCTCGGTACTAGTTAGCTTATACAAGGCATATGTCGTTCCAATACTAGAATGCTGCCCACAGGTTTGGAGTCCTTATACAAAGAATTCTCGATCTAAAATTGAAAAGGTACAGAAGACTTTTACAAAAATCCTGTTTTATAGATGTAAGCGTACTCACAGGGGTCCTCTTACTATTCCTGGTTATGAAGAAAGACTTAAGCTTTTCAACCTCAGAAGTCTCTTCTACAGGAGAATAATCAGTGATCTAGTTTTCTGTTTTAAAGTTCTAAAAAGAGAATCAAAACTGAAAGCTAGCAAATACTGGGTTTTCTTGCCAACGCTAGGTCACAGGGAACGTCTTGATCGGTGCCTTGGCTACTTGTTCACAATCATGACAGTTTCGCACGTAATCCTCAATATCCTCCGAGATTGATCCAGTAGACGTAGGAGCGGGCAAGAATCTTCATTCTAGTCGCTGCAGAATGTCCTTCGTGTAGCAGGCGTAATATGCGAGGAGCAATACGTGAATTCGGCACCATGGACGGTCTTCCATCGGCCAGGAGGAGAGTTCTGTCTTGATCGGTGCCTTGGCTACTTGTTCACAATCATGACAGTTTCGCACGTAATCCTCAATATCCTCAGAGATTGATCCAGTAGACGTAGGAGCGGGCAAGAATCTTCATTCTAGTCGCTGCAGAATGTCCTTCGTGTAGCAGGCGTAATATGCGAGGAGAGAGGTTGAGGGGGATGACGATACTTTGTCCGAAGAACAGGCAGCCGTTCTGTAATGAGAGCAAATGACGGATTGCGTAGAAGGGATTCACATTTATTGAGCGCTTGTGCGGCCACTTATCCTGGTGGACGCAATCCATAGTTTGCTTTACGGTCCCGTCTGTAGTGCTCTCATTGCTACGGCTTCCTGTGTGATTGGTAGATAGACGGTTACAGCAGGTTAGGGGCCTTGCCATGGGTCAAAGACTGGCCCCCTTATGGCAGTGGCGTTCATGTCTAAAGTAGAAGCACCGGTACTCCATCGGATGTCTACACTTTATTGTTGTTACATAGACGACTGTTTTGTCGTCTGTCCAACTCAGCATTACATGGACACTTGCTTTGAACTCGCTCGCAGCTCGCTGACCTGCAAGCCATTACCCCACGCTCACTGCAAGTAACAGCCAGGTTGGCTGCTTCAGATGCCGTTGATGGCACATGGCGTACGCCATAACTGGGGTAATGCCTTCCCCCTTTCTAGCAGCCGTGTCTCTTACCTGTGAAGCCTCGAGTGGCAGGAGCCGACACAGGGACAGCCATTATTAAATGTCGAGACACAAGTGCTACGGCGGCCGCATAGAAGGAGCAGAGGACCGGACTGACCGGTCAGGAAACCCCTCAAGGATCAAGTCGCTGTGTCAAAGAAGCATGCAAACGGAAGCCGACAGGACACCCCAGGGAAACAAATGTATAGTAGCTTCTGGCTAAGGCTGGTTATGGACGGGCTACGCATTTGCTGGCAAGTTACCCCTTTGGCAGCTCTAGCTGTTGTCGCTCTTCCGCCCGCAACTTCTCTTGATCCTTGGCCTTAGCTATTGGCACTGTGCCATAGAGCTCATGCTGTTGAACAATCTTCTGTCACGTTGCATACTCATATTTTGTAGGCCCCTACGCTCTATATTTGCCATCCATTGCCCTTCAGTCGTGCAATCTATGCCATACTGCTTATTGTATGTTGCTGTATAATCGGCTCTAGGCAAACATTTGCGTCAAGGAAGACTACTGGTAACGCGCGGCCAGAGCCTTCCTTTAAACAAGTCCACACTTAGTACATCTTGTTTTTAGACTCGGGTAAAGGCAGCACCACCTCCTGCCACTACTATTCCTAGCTATTCTTGCAAACAATGCCATCAATTACAACCTGCAAGGCCAACCTCACTAAGGCATTTACGGCTTTGGAAGTAACCAAAGGTAAAATTCCGGCAGCTCTTCTTAGAGCAATAGAACCAAGCCAGCATAACCAACCGCAGCTGCTTGATGCACGCCTTAAGGTCATTCAGTCAGCTATGGCAGACCTTCAGTCAGCCATACGCACAGTCAAGAGCGGCGCCAAATATTCCTTACTACGGTTGGGTCGTCTGCTGATCCAGAGGCAGACAACGCGGCGTACGAAACCTACATGCATGAGACACGCGTAGACGACGCGGTGGTAGAAGCAGAGTCAATCCTAATGACCTTGCAGTCAAGCCTCGATGATGTGCAAATGCTGATCGAGAGGCATCGCTTATCGCAGCCCTCCGAAGTGACGCAAGCCACTAATACCGACACAGAGGCCTCAGTATCACACGCTACCATTACGTCCTGTGTCGGCTCGTGCCACTCGAGGCTTCACAGGTAAGAGACACGGCTACCAGAAAGGAGGAAGGCATTACCCCAGTTATAGCGTACGCCATGTGCCATCAGCGGCATCTGAAGCAGCCAACCTGGCTATCACTTGCAGTGAGCGTTGGGTAATGGCATGCAGGTCAGCGAGCTGCGGTGAGGTTCGATCGCCAAGGCCCAACGTGGGTTTCCCCACGGTGAACCTCGGTCCGATGCACCATGTCGTGACGCGGGGAGCCTCCTCCGCCGACGCATCGGTGGAGGCGGACGAGGACTCCCCACGCCGCGGCTATAAGTGTACCGGATCCGCTGCTCGCCTCTTTTGCTCGCCTATGAGCCACGCGGTTCCCACCTTGAAGGATGCCCTAGCGGATCCTATGTGGCCGCAACGCTTTAAGGAACTTGGAACCATTCGCCTCATCGAGGCTGTATGCCATGCTGCAGAGCTAAGGCTGCGTTGATCGAGTTCAGACCCCGCCGGCCGGAACGTCCCCCGACCGGCCGGGTGCGGCTCCCAAACTGCGTTGGTCCACCAGACCAGATATTGATTGGGCAAGGTTTGGCTCTCGCACCTTTTCTCCCACCGACGAACACGGTGTTGATTATATTTTGAACATGTATGATTTAAGGCACAACAACACGTTGAGAACACCTACGAGTTAAGGGCAGGTCGCCCCCCCCCCCCAATCCTACCAAAGGGTGCCGAAACCAAAGCCCGAGGACCTTGGCCCGCTCTGCCTCCGTGGCGTATGCCAAGTCGGAGGCTACGGAGCGGACCAGAGGGTCCGCGTTACGTGCTTGGTCCAGGACGACAACGAAGACGGCGATGTTGACGATGATGACGAGACGAACCACGAGATGGACCGGAGGCGATGGCGACGGGCTAAGGCCAAGCCGATTGCTGACAGCGGCGACGACGGACGTGGCCGTCCCCAGGCCTGGGGACGGCAGGTGGACTCGGTCGTCCACTCGACTGCTCCTGGCCACTGCACACACGAAGACTACTTGCCGGAGGGCCGAGGCACCCGTCCTCTGCGTCCCTGGCTGGTTCCAGAACCTTCCGAGGCGCGTGGACGTGCCGGCTGGCGTGTCGATCCTGTTGGTCAAGGCGTTGACCACGGCGGCGGCATACGGTAGCGCACGACGGCAGTGGCTTGTCGTACGCAAATCACGACACCTGACAGCAGCAGAATTTTCAAAGCTGCTCCTATGAGGCCAATCCACCCTCTATCACACGTACGCGATTTACTCTGAAAAGTACCCGTTCCCTAAAAATCAAACGGTATTGGGGAGTCGAGAGTCCCGACCTGGGATGGGCGGAAGTTTTGAAAATTTTCTTAGAAAACGGAAAACAGGAAATCGCGTTTTTCAGAAAACAGATATCAGAAAACAGAAAAGCCAAAAAGCCAGAAAACAGAAAATTTCGAAGTTATCATCTCATCTATTCTACCCAAAGGGGCTTTTTCCAATAACGAATGCCTTTGTATGACTAGAAATGTTATCGTAGACAAGCAGCCTTACTTGCTAGTGTTTAAATGAGTTTCATACTACCTCCAACTACCTCTAAATCCACTAAAGTTAGTAAATTAATAATTAGGTCTTATTGCAGATTTTAGGCGATCATGATATCTGAGCTATGCAGCATCACTTACCAGCACCCTATTACAGCAGTCGTCCTGTCTGTTACATCAGCAACCACAGTACTACAGACGATCTTACCTGTCACATTCAGATTGAAATAGGTGGTTAAAGAATCATTGTAGAAGTCCACAATTTATTAACAGCCACCGGAGTTCTCCATGAAAGGCATCCATTCTTTGCGAGGACATTGGCAACATGTCATTGATAATAATGGAGATTACCTCTTTTGCTAAGGTATGGTCCATTCTTTTCTTGTAGCGAAATTTCTTTTTGAGCAAAATCGACATTTATAATCCGACAGCCTAATAAGTTTAATTACAAATAAGACGATTCTAGATTAATTGTCCCATTCAGAAAAAATGGATTTTAGAGTTACTAAATGCGAGGAGGCTCATTCGCCACTGTCCGTATGTTTTAACCCATTTCGCCCAATTTCGTCTGCCGCTTGAGAGGCACTCGCGAAATTCTTTGAGGGTTCGCTGTGAGATATAGAGTATTACTTGTTGCACCAGAGTTTGTATTCCTAATTCGCCTCATTTTTGTGTAGTCTTAGGTTGTAACGAATTAAGTGGCACTGTATCGCGCCATTTTTGGCGCGTGTTTACGCGTTTGATCAAGAACAAACCTAACGTGTGGCATATCATTTAGAAGCACAAACTTTGCTCTACCGGTGAGTACCAAATTTTCTATGTAAAAGTGGGAAAACTTTAGAGTTTTATTGACTTTTTTGCAGATGGACAAAAGGGTAATCCGAGGCATTTACTTGTATGAATTCAAGCTGGGCACTACAGCTAAGGAGGCGGACGAGAAGATCAACGTCGCATTCGGTCAAGGATGTTCCACAATTCGGACGGCGTATCGTTGGTATCAGAAGTTCCGGAATGGAGATGAGAGTTTGGAAGAACATGAAGGTCGTGGGAGGCATAGTGATGTTGATGAGGACAAGCTGAGAGATGTGGTAGAGGAGGATCCACACAAAGGTACCAGGGAGATAGCGAAGGTTCTTGGCGTCAGTCACAACACAGCTGCCCGGCATCTGAAGGAAATTGGAAAGACCTAAAAGCTGGAAAGATGGGTGCCTCACCAGCTGTCTGAGGAGCAAAGAAACCGACGATATGAGATCTCGTCCGCACTGCTTCTACGGAACGAAACGGACCCATTCCTTGATCGCATCGTAACCTGTGACGAGAAATGGATAATGTACGACAACAGGCGACGACCGGCACAGTGGGCGGACAGCGATGAGAGCCCCAAGGTTTTTGCGAAGCCGGAATTGCACCAAAAGAAAGTAATGGTGACAGTATGGTGGTGTTCGCTGGGAATTATTCACCACAGTTTCCTCCCTCCCGGTGAATCCATCACGGCAGAGAAGTACTGCATTGAAATTGAAGAAATGATGAAAAAGTTGAAGGATATCCGGCCGGCCTTGGTAAACCGAAGGCGAGTTCTCCTTCTGCACGACAATGCTCGCCCCCATGTAGTACGAATGACGTTGCAGAAATTGAATAAGCTGAGCATTGAAACTCTACCACATCCTCCGTTTTCTCCCGACCTCTCCCCAACAGACTACCATTTCTTCAAGCATCTTGGCGACTTCTTGGTAGGGAAAATATTCAAATACCAACAGGATGCCGAAAGTGCCTTCGAAGATTTCGTCAATTCGAGAAATTCTGAATTTATGCTACTGGGATAAAAAAGCTTGTGTCACGTTGGCAAAGATGTATAGAATCAGAGGGTTTTTATTTCGAAAACTTCATAAACTTGCCTACAAGCCGAGATATTAACTGTTTAAATTTACAGTGGTTCAGTGCTATTTATTTCGTCACAACCTAATAGTTTTACAAACAAGTGGCCTCGCCTAGGCTCTCAAGAGCAACAAACCAATGTTCTTTAAAAAAAACCTAGGTGCAACAGAGTTCTAAGCAAACCAAGATTGTTATATACCCGCCGCTATTGTTCATAGGTTCTGGCTGGCAAGGATCGGATCACAGATGGTGATCTCCGACCACTCCTGCGCCTGCCGCGCATATAGGACCAGCTCCTTTTGCAAAATTCTAATCCTGAAAAGAAAATATCTGTTTCTAAGAAAGCCCTGTTCGTGCGCGGACGACAACGTAAAACGACGCAGTTGCAGAGATGGACAGGAAGAAAAGAGCGGTTTTTTTTGGAGCATTCAGAAGCGCTGAAAGGTAGTGAACGTCAGGCCCTGTAACCACCTGTTTCACTTCACCAACCATTCGGCACTAATGTATGTCTCAAACACCTGGGCACTAACGAAAGCAGGATGAACTTTGGATCAGCACCGTACATCGAGGGATCGAGAGGGTGATGCTCGCAGTAACTCTGACTCACGGCTCCAAAGTTTCGACTCCACTAAGGCTTGAAAATCAGATGCACTACCGCTAGACTATGTCGAACGAGAAATATGACGCTTTTCATGTAGCTCGAACAACCAAATGAGCTGCTCTGGGACGGGGAAGGGTATTTGGAAATTGTTGGCGCCCGCTCAAAATCCAATCAGCAATCGCTCAGATGACTGGTGAAACGTGCAGTATGAAATAAGCTGAATCAACCTTTTTCTTGAAGCAACCTAATTTTAACTGGAACTCGCATAACGGCCCTACTGTACTGACGAGAAAGAATAGCTGTGGGTAGGACAATTCACTCCCTCCAGGCTTGAAAACTGAAGGCTGTGTACAGCTCAGCTTCATTGATAGCTTTGCGCGGAACGTGAACATCACAGGGAAACCTTTCCATTTCTCTCTTTTATCTCTTTTGACCAACTATATATGACCGTATATGTCGAGGGCATGGTGGTATCTCTGTTTCATGGTGGTATCTCTGTTTGGGTCCAAAGAAACTAATGTGATATGAACGTAGTGTGAGTATAAGGTTTATGTGGGTCTTAGTTGATGTACATATGATGTGCCTACCAATGTCGTATCTCTGTGGGGAATTTTTGTGAATACTCATTAATTACATATAACTCAAGCACGAGCTTTCTAAACTAAGTACAAAGTCTTGGATAACCTACTGTTAAGGAATGATCATGTTCAGGTCCGTGTAAAAGGTGTTGTACTAATGATATCCCATACCAAGCACTGATCGTCTGGTGCCCTTTGTGTGTTGTATTTCGTTGATCTTCCCGCGCTACCGTAACCCGTAGGCTATATAAGGCGAGTTCCCGGAGCCGAGTCATTCATATTTCGCCTATCTTGGCCGTGGGTGGCTGGAAATAAACTTTCCTGTAAGGCCTATGGCATACTCCCGTCTACAGCAGCGACACGCGATTGCACAGCGACGGCGATGCCTCGTGGCGCGCTGTAGAAGTAAGCGCAAAGATAGTGCACGACGGCCAACGATGGCCGTAGCTTGGGACAATGTTCCTCTTCCGCCACACGGAGGTATAAAAGCGAACGTGTTCTTCATCATCCCAGCAGGTCGACGACGTTGACTTGGGCGCGAACGCTCGCATCTCGGGCATTGCATGGCGAAGGAACAAATGGAAATTGCCTCACCTGAATTGGAGAAACCTCTGCTGGACGAGCCAACCGCGGAGGAGCAGATGTCATCGATGAGGGCGACACTAGCGAAAATGGCGAGCGTTTTGAAGGTGCTGGCGCAGTAGAACGCAGTAGAACCTTAAGTGACCACCTGGTAAACTTGTTTAAAACTAAAGAGTAACATACACTACTTAACAAAAATGAACTTTCATACCATTTTAAACAATATCAACTACACTAATATATTTACAAATGCTAACATTGCATTTAAAACACTACCGCATCACTTACATCTTTACAAAAATAAACTTACTTGAAGTTTTAAATTCAATACTAATACTTATACATTTAAAAACTATTGATACTCAAGAGGACCCAACCTCTTAATTAAAATGGGAAGAGGACCCAACCTCTTAATAAAAATGGGGACCGTTAATGATGGGGTTTATAAAAGCCAAAATAGTCAAGAGGGGTCATATTTTGGTGCCTCCATTACGGTCAAAATTACGGGTCTGACAACCCCGCGTGGCAATCCCACAGAACCCATAAGGGAGACTCCTCTTTGTACATGGAATAGACCGACCATGTACTCAGATAATGGTCTAAAGATAATGTAATAACAAATAATGGAGATAAGTATTTTACCTCTAACACATACTATAAAACTAAAGTTGGGAGCAGTCAATATACAATAAAAGATTTTGGTAATTTAAATAATGGATTGCGTTGTGGAAATAATTGTACAATTTGTAAACTTACTAATTTAGATAACAATATAATCAGTAGTACGACGAAATTCAAGATTAACACATTTAAATCAACAAATTCGTCGTGCAATTCTAAACATATAGTATATTGTATCACATGTAAAAAATGTAATGTCAATATGTAGGTATAACCATTAGAAGTTTAAAAGAAAGAATAAAAGAACACATTTACTACATGAATAATAAAAAGAAATTTAATATTTTATACACACATTTTCATGATTGTAAAACTGAATTTGAGGTTACAATTTTAGATTCTTTAGAAAACAACAAGAATAAAAATGTATTACTTAACAAAGAGCTTTTCTGGATAAAATTACTTAACACAGCTTATCCATTTGGTTTAAACGACAATATTAAAGGATACGGAAATATTTCAAACATTTTAAATCCCCTATTACATAAATCAAATCACCCTTACTTTTCGTTAAAAATTATTAAAGAAAGACATAACAGAGGGAGAAATAAAAAACATAAAGGAGAAAGCAAAAAATATGAAGAAATCCTTAACCACCTGAAACATAACGAAAACAACATTCAAATATTAGAACTTCACAGAATGTTAAAAAGTCTCACAAAAAAATCACTAAGCAAGCTTTTAGATTTGACTATTAATCCAGAATTCCTTAAAGATCTTAAAAATAAAACTAAATTGATATTATATAGTCTTTTAACACAGATTAAATATAAAAATTTTCAAAAATGCAACGTAATAAAAAAGATTATTATAACCTAGTAATACCATATGTACATAATATACTAGATAAAGTCAACTTAAATAAGATAATTAATAGCATTTATTCCTTAGAAATTTTTAATAATATGGAAATTAATACATTATTTGCTAGAATAGTTTATAAATATGATCCACCAATATCAACAACAATTTTTAACTACAATGGTTTTTTGAAGTCAATTGATAATAATAACATTTTACAAATTTTATCCAGTACTTGTATTTGTCAAAAGTATATTTACATTGAAAACAATGAATTTATTGATATTAATTGTGGTCATGTTATAACCGGTAATTTAGAAGTTATCGAAGATAAAATGTTAAAAACATTACTTAGTAAAGGTACAAAATATAAAATAACAAAACCACTAGATAGAGCTAAAATTAAAAACTTATTTATTGAAGTTATAAATAAATTTTTAAACAAAATTAAATCTAGATACAATCTAAACGAAGACAACTTGAAGGTTTAAAAAAAACATTTATTTACAAAATTTAGAAATAAAATTAAACCTCTGTTACATAATAGTGTAAAAAAATTTGAATCCATTCCATATAAAAGTATAAAACATTATCAAAAGTATTTCATATTTTGCCCTCTAGATAAGGCTGCAAATAATTATGGAATTATCTGCAAAAAATACTACTTACAAACCATTATGAAAGAAATGGAAGTAGAAATTAATAACGAAAACGTTATTATAGCAAATGAAATAACTAATAATAACAAAGTTTATAAGCCTTTATTAAATATTAACAGTTTGAACATTTTAAATAAACACAAATATTACAATATGAAAAATAAATTAAAAGTAGATAACGACTCTCAAATCCCTGCAATTTATTGTCTACCAAAACTACATAAAAACCCAATAAGTGTTAGGTTCATAACAGGAGCTTCTAAAAGTAGCATTAAAAACTTAGCGTTACAACTACAACAAATATTTACTTTCATTAAAAACCATTTCATAAACTACTGTAATATAATTACTAATCGTAATAAATCAATTAAAACATATTGGGCGATTAATAATACAAACATTGCTCATGAATTGAATAGAATACAAAACAACAATATAAAAGTATACTCAGCTGATTTTAAAGATATGTTTACCAGCTTGCAACATACAATTATTCTAAATAATACTATGGATCTAATTAAAATTTGTTTTAAAAACCCAACAATAAATACATAGCATGTATAAAAAATAAAGTGTTTTATACTGATAATGATTTGTTAAGTTTGAAATATAACGTATTCAGCAGACAAGATATTATTTACTGTGTTGAGTATTTACTTAAAAATAGTTATGTTTTGTTTAATTCAGTTATTTTTCAACAGAATAAAGGTGTTCCTCAAGGAGGTAATTTTAGTCCATTATTAGCCGACATGACTTTATCTGTACTTGAATATCATTTTGCCAAGACGTATAGAGATGATAAATCTATTTTCATACCATACAGATATATGGATGACTTACTAGTTGTACATAATCTAAATGAAGAAGTAGTTGATAATATCTTAAAACATGTCTACAAAGATACATTAGAATTGAAAAAAACACATGCCAACGAATACTATTGCAATTATTTAGATATTACTTTAAATGTAAAAAATGGAATGATAGAAACCAAATTGTACAACAAAACTGACGACCGAACTTCAAAGTCTTAAGATTTCCCCACAGTTCTTCAGCATTATCAATAAATGTGAAAAAAGCTGTTATATTAACAGAAACACTAAGAATAGCCAACACATGTTCTAAATTGGATTCTTTCATTGAAAGAATCATTGAACTTAAAAAAATATATGTACATAATGGATATACTAATGATTTTATAATAACAAACATATTTAAATGTATACATAAGAATAATTTTATTTGTTATAAATATAAATTTATCGAAAATAAAAAAGAGTTATATGCAATAATTAAACAAAATATAAACAATTAAAAACGAATGTGATAATAACATTTTATCAGACACGTACATGATATACGATAATATTCTGAAATTATATAATAACTTGTTAAGACCTTTAGTAATATAAGCTTTATATGTATTATAAATACCTATCATATGAAAAATATTATCTGATAAAGTTGATAAATAATAAATGTTCTTCATAAATCAGTCTGCAAAACAAAAATTTTATGTCACCTATTCCACTTACTTTACTACACATAAGATATCTACCACCAATTGTACTTATTTCACTTCACATAATGATACATACCACTATATACCACTGATACTGTGCACTTCAAAACACCGAATCATATGATATACTACCATAAAATAATAAGTGATATAGAAGTACTTTCATTTATAAAGATAGTTCAACGCAAAATGGTTGTGCACCGAAATTGCATGTGAGTTATTTTTATTTTTATTTTTAAATAAAAATTTATATAATAATATTAAATTAAAAATAAAAATAAATTAATCCTAGATATATGCTATATAAACTTATTTGTTTATTTAATTTTTAATAAATAAAATTAATAGATAAAATTAATAGATAAATAAAATAAAAGAACACAGATTAAACCAGTCATCAAAACATATTTATATAATACATATCTATATAAAATATGTTTATATGAGTTATAATTGAACAAATATTATTGAACAAATAAAAAATTATAATAATTTACCAAATTTAAAATTAATGACAGAATTGAACAAAGTCTTATTTAATGCTCCCCTTCTTCACTGAAGAGCCACGGGAGGAGCACTAAACAAAGGTTCGTCTGAAGGAAGTGGCGAAACGAACCTTTCTCATGTTTTTCTATAATCTTATCTATTTTCTTCTCCTCTCTCTCTCTTGTTATTTTATTTTCCTTTGTTTCCTTCATATCCTTATTTGTCTTCTATTGATAACAACTGAGGGTATATGTTACTCGAGGGAAACCCGGTAACATATATTACCTCAGCACCGAATAATCGGGTTAATACGTTTCTTGATATAACTCTTATTGAGGAAACATCCTCAGTCACCAGTGGTGAACAGTCGTGACCAGTGGTCAGCGTCAGTGACGCATTTTTACTTTTATTTTACTTACATATGTATCAACATTATTTAACAATTATACAATTGTATTAACAATTATAAAATATGTGTCCCAAGATTTAATGTCAATAATAAATTTATTTACAGTTCAAACGAAAAGCACAATCCTGTGGCGTATTGCAGTTCATCATTCTTTTCGTAAATCAGTGTATGACACAGTTAGTGCTTTTGAAAAGATTTCTTGGATAAATAACAAGCAAATATTCACTATCTCTAAGTTAATCGTCTTCATACCTTCTTGTTTGTGCGATCCTCTTGTTGATTCGCGAAAATTTCAATGTTTAATGAGCCCCATTTTAGTTTTCCTTCCTATAATAACAAATGTTAAATACTATACAAATTGTTTGAAATTTAAATTAGTTACCGTTATACTCTTTTCTTCGTAACTAGTCAATAGCTTATTTATACTTATCCCATTCCAATCAGAGTAGTCCCAACCAAGTAAAACAGATAACTCTGTGGAACGATACCTCTGTGAAAAATTCATTTATTTTGTAAAAATTTGATTTCTATAGATATATACTTACTTTTCCTGACGACAAAATATTACCTATAGTTATGTACCGATTTTTTACAGTAATTTCTGGCGTCGTAAGATTCTTGTTATTGAAATAGTTTCGAATTTCTGCGCGTAAGTATAAGCTTAAAATACAAATATCATATAATAGCTGTTTATAAAATATTCAAGTATATGACTAACCTTAAATTTTCCACATCTGATAATGTGATAGTTCGATCACGAATTACCCTAATTTGGCACTTATTTTTTCTATCGTATTCGTTCAGATGTTTTTTGCCTTCTGTGGAGAAGTATTCCCAAAAAGAAGAGCTCATTTTAGCCTGAATAGTATGTCATGGAAGCATAAAAATGACATGTCCCAAAATTTTGTATTTAAATAAGTACTAAAACACATAATTGTACTTACACGAAAGCTATATAATGACCCTTGCCTGCCTGCTGGAATAGGCCAATTTAGTGGCAAAGGATCTTTGACGTTGGAATATCTAAAATTTAAATAACTATCATATATTACCAAATTGTTATCTAATATAACAAACTAACATACTTGACCACATCAGATACGAATACAGAGACGAGATTTTTGATTGGTTCGTTACTGCTGTTTGGAAAGTTGACTACCCTAATATACTCCGACATCACTCTTCTATTCACGTGCTCTTGTAGCACGTTAACACGAGTAGATTGATCTCTATTTGCAGTATCGAAACCTGGTCTCTAAACAATTAATTATTTAAAATAAATAAATAAATAAATAAATAAATAAACCGATATTAACTTATCTAATGGTAACGTCTAAAATTCTCATAGCTTAGATAATGTTCATGTTGTTTATAATATAATTACTGTTTAATTTCTATCTTTCTGGCATGAAGAGAATACCGACTTACCGACGACATGTTGTTTGCTATGCACGTAATACAATGAAGCTATACTTGTTTTCAAATTCATGCTTTCTAACTGATATAATATGTTACCATTTATTATCTCACATCCAAATACAAGCTTTCCATTCAAAGAACATTTATTGTGTTGATCTATTATGAGCGGTTGATCATATGATTCATATTATTTTACATTTTTGTTTTCACACATATGTAATAATAATTAATCATTGAATAATTACAATATTACTAATTGTAATGTATTAATATTATGTTGTTATTAATTAAATTATAATGTGTACTATATTTATTTATAAATTTTGTTTTATTCATTGACTATTTATTTATTTATTGATTTTTTGGTCATCAACTATATTCACAAGCACGACATATTTAATTATATCCTTAGCAATCCTTATCTATAAGTGTCTGCTCCTTGTTTAGGCTAATTTTGCCATAATTTTATTAAATATCATAGTTGGCATACTACTTACCTTTTAAACGTACACACAGCACTCACTTATTCACAAAGATATTTACATACTGCTTAAAACTAAGGAGTAACATACACTACTTAACAAAAATGAAATTTCATACCATTTTAAACAATATCAACTACACTAATATATTCACAAATGTTAACATTGCATTTAAAACATTACCGCATCACTTACATCCTTACAAAAAAAACTTACTTGAAGTTTTAAATTCAATACTAATACTTATACATTTAAAAACTATTGATACTCAAGAGGACCCAACCTCTTAATTAAAATGGGAAGAGGACCCAACCTCTTAATAAAAATGGGGACCGTTAATGATGGGGTTTATAAAAGCCAAAATAGTCAAGAGGGGTCATATTTTGGTGCCTCCATTACGGTCAAAATTACGGGTCTGACAACCCCGCGTGGCAATCCCACAGAACCCATAAGGGAGACTCCTCTTTGTACATGGAATAGACCGACCATGTACTCAGATAATGGTCTAACGATAATGTAATAACAAATAATGGAGATAAGTATTTTACCTCTAACACATACTATAAAACTAAAGTTGGGAGCAGTCAATATACAATAAAAGATTTTGGTAATTTAAATAATGGATTGCATTGTGGAAATAATTGTACAATTTGTAAACTTACTAATTTAGATAACAATATAATCAGTAGTACGACGAAATTCAAGATTAACACATTTAAATCAACAAATTCGTCGTGCAATTCTAAACATATAGTATATTGTATCACATGTAAAAAATGTAATGTTCAATAAGTAGGTATAACCATTAGAAGTTTAAAAGAAAGAATAAAAGAACACATTTACTACATGAATAATAAAAAGAAATTTAATATTTTATACACACATTTTCATGATTGTAAAACTGAATTTGAGGTTACAATTTTAGATTCTTTAGAAAACAACAAGAATAAAAATGTATTACTTAACAAAGAGCTTTTCTGGATAAAATTACTCAATACAGCTTATCCATTTGGTTTAAACGACAATATTAAAGGATACGGAAATATTTCAAACATTTTCAATCCCCTATTACATAAATCAAATCACCCTTACTTTTCGTTAAAAATTATTAAAGAAAAACATAACAGAGGAAGAAATAAAAAACATAAAGGAGAAAGCAAAAAATATGAAGAAATCCTTAACCACCTGAAACATAACGAAAACAACATTCAAATATTAGAACTTCACAGAATGTTAAAAAGTCTCACAAAAAAATCACTAAGCAATCTTTTAGATTTGACTATTAATCCAGAATTCCTTAAAGATCTTAAAAATAAAACTAAATTGATATTATATAGTCTTTTAACACAGATTAAATATAAAAATTTTCAAAAATGCAACGTAATAAAAAAGATTATTATAACCTAGTAATACCATATGTACATAATATACTAGATAAAGTCAACTTAAATAAGATAATTAATAGCATTTATTCCTTAGAAATTTTTAATAATATGGAAATTAATACATTATTTGCTAGAATAGTTTATAAATATGATCCACCAATATCAACAACAATTTTTAACTACAATAGTTTTTTGAAGTCAATTGATAATAATAACATTTTACAAATTTTATCCAGTACTTGTATTTGTCAAAAGTATATTTACATTGAAAACAATGAATTTATTGATATTAATTGTGGTCATGTTATAACCGGTAATTTAGAAGTTATCGAAGATAAAATGTTAAAAACATTACTTAGTAAAGGTACAAAATATGGAATAACAAAACCACTAGATAGAGCTAAAATTAAAAACTTATTTATTGAAGTTATAAATAAATTTTTAAACAAAATTAAATCTAGATACAATCTAAACGAAGACAACTTGAAGGTTTTAAAAAAACATTTATTTACAAAATTTAGAAATAAAATTAAACCTCTGTTACATAATAGTGTAAAAAAATTTGAATCCATTCCATATAAAAGTATAAAGCATTATCAAAAGTATTTCATATTTTGCCCTCTAGATAAGGCTGCAAATAATTATGGAATTATCTGCAAAAAATACTACTTACAAACCATTATGAAAGAAATGGAAGTAGAAATTAATAACGAAAACGTTATTATAGCAAATGAAATAACTAATAATAACAAAGTTTATAAGCCTTTATTAAATATTAACAGTTGGACCATTTTGAATAAACACAAATATTACAATATAAAAAATAAATTAAAAGTAGATAACGACTCTCAAATCCCTGCAATTTATTGTCTACCAAAACTACATAAAAACCCAATAAGTTTTAGGTTCATAACAGGAGCTTCTAAAAGTAGCATCCACCTATAAGGTCAGTCGTTTTTTCATAATTATCATGTTGGATCTTGTCGCTATCTCTCCTTAAGAATAGTACTTTTTAGGATGAGGTGGTGTTTGGTAGGACAGTTTTATAAGTGGTTTTCGACATCTTCAGGCTCTGACGAAGGCGAGGTCGCCGAAACGTGAGCCGAGTTATATAAATGTGATAAGAAATTTGGCTACCCGCTCAACAAGGCAACAACATCAATCTGAAGTCAATATGCCAAGGTTTGAAAGTCGAAGCGGACATATTTACTTTATAGATTGCGATGTAATTGGCACAATTGAGACTCCAGAATTCTTTATCGGCGAGCTTTCGCTGCTTAACAGCTTCCTCAGGCCTTAAATAACATTACACGTAGTGATACCATCATCAAACTATACAATAGTAATAATGGTAAAACTAACCAAGCAGGCCTCGCTAACAAAACCTCACCACAGTGATGCTCCTTACAAATAAAGTTACTGTAAACAACGTTGCCACTGATCTTCTTAATCACTACATGATAAGCCTCAGCGCCTCGGTCTGCTCATCCCTATTGTTGATTTCGGGGTTCAGCCTCTTTATTGCAAGGGCTTCGAGCAGCTTCCTTTCTAGCGGGGTTATCAGTGAGCGGTGCAATACGTTAACTTTGATTGCAGGAGGGGCTTCATGAGTGTGGTGGAGAGTGCGGTGTCGCGAAAAGCTGTTCGTAGGGTAAGAAGCGGGGTTTCATTCTACAGTTTATAGATTGCGTTCGATGGGATGTCGACGTCAACCGATATTGCTACAACGCTGCACGACGGAATGAATGTGGACAGTGCTGAAGCTCTTGCGCAACTGGAAAGTTGGAGCACTCTCGGGGTGAGTCGTTCAATTGAGGATATAAATATTTTGCTCGTAAATATTTTGGAGAGGTTAAATGATGCTAAATGAACAAATGACAC
This sequence comes from Heligmosomoides polygyrus bakeri, assembly GCA_947359475.1. NCBI lineage: Eukaryota > Metazoa > Nematoda > Chromadorea > Rhabditida > Heligmosomidae > Heligmosomoides > Heligmosomoides polygyrus. The sequence continues at coordinate 63,225,610 of OX375869.1, forward strand.
ATGTAAGTTACCAGAAAAGGCAACACCTCTTAGATGCTGTTCGAGGTTCCGTAAAATGCACATTTGAAAAAGTAGCAAAATAGTAAGCGGCTAGAAGCAGCATTTTTGACGAAATTGAGATCTCACCAAATGAGCTGCGCTTACACGGTAATGCGCCACAACAGCAGCTTTTTGTGTGAGCTAGCTTGAAGTTTAGGTTGTGAACAAAGCCAAGTCTCAAAGTGGATAACGCTAAAAGTGACATTGTCAGAGAGTTGCCGAATAGGGTAGCAACGGCGCACTCCGAATGTGAGAAAGAGATCAATGATAAAAATAACAGAATTAGCAAAAAGAAAATCAGACAGTTGCAGGAGCAAGTGATGAGCATGGCTAGAGGACCTGGGAGAACAGTGGCCGAGTGCACCGGGAAAGCGGTTGTCACAGGTGAGGATCATGAAGGTGTTGAGTGGGGTGCGGTTCGCAGCCATTGCAGCTCTTTGGGAGGCAAAAGACGGGTTTGTTCAGCAAACGGGCGAGTCTCCTGTCATGAACGTTAGGGAGCAACTGGACCGGACGGCACCACCTCGCACATTGCCGCTTCTGTCGTTAACACCATCTACCCGAGGATCGACCCTCGGTGAGTCCATCTTTAGTGCTATTTACCTATGGTGAAGAGAATTTTTCAATTTACCACTGCTTGAGTAGACGACATGTTTACTATATTTCGGCCTTCAAGGTCCAGAGGCTGGCAGCCGTTCAAAAATATAGCGGTAAAAATTCTCTGGTAGATTTTCTGCATGCACTAGAGGTCAAGTTCTCTTCCTCGGTATGGGGTGATTCGGATAAACGAGATATCCTCATTAGCCACCTTGAAGCCACAGCAATGTTATTTTTCAAAGGGTTACCGCGAGCACTTAAGAGGGGGCATACGCTGATGTCGCTGGAGATGGCGCGCAGGAATCCCAGTGAATGTCTCAAAAATGTTAAGAAATGGGAGGGTCTGTCAGAAAGGCGAAGTGAGTCCGCACCAGAATTTTGCTATCGCATGAAAGACCTATCTAGGGAAATTCACTACAGTTTAGAGTGGGATTTCATAAGAGGCTCCAAGTAGTGCTCGTGCTTACAACGGCAATGCTCTTATTACATGTTGTCGTTCCAGATGACGACGTTTTCGATGGAGTAAAGCGGGTAGCCGCGCGCTTGGAAAAAAATGGAAATTGATGCACAGATACTAGGTTCTGGTTCTAATAGGGAGCAGCAGGGTTTCCGAAAGAAAGCATCCGATCGGGCGCGATCGAACCGATAAAGAACGGATGGCTTGCAAAAAAATGGTAACCGGGTCGGGACCCAACCAACGGTGGTGGGGTGCGGCGCCGTGCGCGATCATGCAATATGCCACGTCCATACAGAACGAGTACAATCACGAACGTGGTGGCGATGTCGGGATTATTCGAGCACCAACTAACGCAGAAAACGGGAATTCACTAATGGTACAGCTTGACGAGTGGTGCAAGGCGGTACAGCAACGTGAAAAGAACGTATCAGCGACGCGCAGTGCCGTAGACAAACCAAGTACCGTTGAGGTAGAGATTTTTGGTATAACCACAATCCCCTCATCAGGATGACAGAAACAAGACGGAATTTAGTTGTCTTGAGAGTAAAAGAATTTCCAGAGAGGTCTACGCCGACCATAGGGTACTTGTTGATCCCGGAGGAGGTGCTACAGTACATATATGTGGTGGCACTAATAGCCGAGCTTGTTTGTTTTGGTCGAGCAATCCTCGCATAGAATCCGGCATATGCCAGATCAAGAAAGGGAAATCTGAGTTATCGGTAGTTAATAGAGGCTGCGAACCTTGGATTGTAAGCGGAGACGAGAATCTAGGTAACAGGAGCTTCTGCGATGTAGGATGTTGATAAATCCGCTCACTTATTGTTATTCTGGACAAGAACCGTAAAACCGGGCCTCTTCCTGATGAAGATAGTCAAAGAATTTAGTGACGTGTTTGCTATTTCCGACACAGAGCTAACGCAAACCATTTTCGTCAGTCATGACATTGGTATTGGGACACACTCACGCATTCGGCGGAAAACAAGGCCAGTACCATATAGTATTTGGTCAGAGGTGGATCGAATGCTTCAAGAACTGAAGGAAAGGGAGGTGATTGAGGTTAGTCATTCTCCTTGGGCATCCCCATTGTACTTGTAGCGGAAGGATGGTACCACATGGCTGTGTGTACATTACAGGAAAGTCAACAATGTAATAAAGGAGGAAGTTATCCTCTACCTCCTTTGATGTTACATTGAAGAACTTAAAAGGAAAAAAATTGGTTCGCTTCTCTAGACTTGGCCTGTGGGTATTAGCTGATTTCACTAACTGAAGGGTCCGAAGAAATTAGCGCATTTATCAACGTCGATTCCAGTTTCGCGTTTTACCTCTCGAACTTATTACCGCACCGTCGAAGTTCCAGAGACTAATGGACAAAGTGCTGGGTGAGCAGTTACTACCCGAAGTGTTTGTGTACATAGAGGATGTACCAATAGCCCCAGATTTCATAGAGCGGCATGTGAACGTCTCTGAAAAGTGTTGGAAGTCTTTAAAAAAGATCGCGTTAAAATAAAGCCACAAAAGTGCCATTTACTAGAACCAAGCATTGAATTCTCGGGGTATATAGTTATGCAAATGGAGTAGTAGCTGATCCTGAGAAGGTCGCTCGAATTGGAAATTATGGCCGTCCACAAAATCTCGCTCATCTTAGAACATTCCTTGGAATGGCGAGGTACTATCGCAATTTTGTATTACGGTTTTACCAAATATCCTTCCCTTTGTGTGATCTCATAAGTCCTAAAGAGAAATTTGCCCGGAGTAGAGAGCAGGAAACTGCATTTGTGGGCCTCAAAAAGGCGTTTACACAGAGACCTGTGCTAGTGCAACCTAATATCGGTAAAGCGAGGGACGGACCTCAAATTTATGCAGACCTTTGTATTAGGTTGGAAAAAAAGTCTTTTCATTTTTTTCAAAGATTTATTACTTCACAACTACAAAGTCAAATCAACTGAGATAAACTCTATTTTGTTCCGCTACACTTCTTCAAAGACTGGGTAATTTTCCAATTCCTCTCGCTTAAAAGACTGCAGTTCTGGAGTCGAACCATTGATGAATCCAATTTTTGAGGTCTTCATCAGTTCCAAAATATTTCTCTCCAGACGTAGGCGCTGTACTAGCACAAGAAGGAGATGACGCACTGTTGCTTCAAATATTTTTCGCTTCAAAACATCTAACAGGTAGGGAGAAGAACTATCATGTGACACATTAGGAAGCGCTTGCCCTTATTTTTAGCCTAAAAAACTTCATTATTTTATTTATGGTGTTCGATTAGAAATTATTAGAACTTATCATGCTGCACTGACTCCCCTTTTTAACCGAACTAGCGTTTCACCTCCTGTTCAGCGCTATAACCTAGTGATAGAGTTTGTTAAAAGCACTGCGAACGTAGCTACAGATGCTTTTCATTGTGGACCGCCCCAAAACTCGACGGTTGTACATGGGTATGCTGACGACGAGAAAATAGTGTGTGCCATTCGATTGGCTCACCGATGTTCGCCAAGACTCAGATTTTTTCAAGTAATAAAGGAAGTTAAAGAGAACCAAAACTACGAAACTAGACTTTCGAGACGCGGAAGGGTGCTTGAGTGCTCAGGTTTATTGATCCAGGTTGGGAAATTATTTTTGAATTTTCGCTCGCAATTGTGGTGGTATGATCGCATAGAAGGCGTCTGTTCCAAGAAGCCCACCCAAGCGTACTGAACGGTCATTTGTACAGTTAAAGAAAAGATATTTTGGCTAGGAATGTACCTAGATCTAGTCCGATCTATGATGGTCATCAGTGTTTCCTGACCAACAATAGATCAGAAAATGTGCTGCCTTTACGACCTATTGAAGTGGAAAGACCACTACAAATTGTGGGAGTAGATATTCTAGAAGTGGGCTTAATGACGCGCGGAAATCGCTACAAAGTTACTATTATAAACCATTTTACCAAGTATCGAGGAGGTTACCCGGCTGCGGGAAAGGAGGCTCAAACTGCTGCTGAAGCGATCTTTGCCAAATGGATATACGGTGCTGGCAGGTGGCCTTAAATAATTCTTTCGGATTGTGGTGGCGAGTTTGACAACGACATAGTCAACGTTCTATGTAAAATAATGAGAATCGAGCAGATATTTACTAAGGGATGCTGCCCACGGGAAAACGGTTTGGCGGAACAAGTGAATGGCATCACCGTTAGAATGTAAAAAAGGTTATCCCTGCAGATTGGGATAAAGTTCTGTCAACCGTAGTGTACGCCTACAACGCATCACCACTTCGAGCTACGGGAGAGAGTTCTCACATTTTACTGTATGGTTCACATCCAAAATATCCATCAGCCGTGATACCTTCTACTCAGTTGTCACCGTACCTGGTGAGCTACGATAGCTATAAAGCAGAACTGTTATGCGGTTTAAAGCTAGCACGAGTATGCATAAATCAATATGCGAAGGAATATCGACAACGCATGAAGTCCATTTACGATGAGATGAAATCGGCTAGGAGCACTACGTTCAAGACGGGTGATCGCGTTTATATGAAGATTCCTGCGGAAAAGAAAAAGTCGCGACCCCCGAAACTATTAGTGGGGGCCAAAAGTAATGAGACACCCCATGCCGTGTCCATATATCTCGTGGCTGGAGTCTGGATTCCTACTTGTTGTATTTGTATTTTTGTATGCTACTTACTGAAGCCCATCTGAGAAGTTACCACTTCCGCCCTTTCCAGAAGCATGCGAAAAACCTCAGCCTGTCTCATGCCGAAACCCCAGTCTGACGAGTCGACCTGTGTCGCGCAAATCTCCCCCAATTCCCAACCCCGAGCAGCCTGGGCTCAATATTCACGCAGGATGAGAAGTACGTCTTCTACCTTAACCCTGCCAAGCAGCGAGTCTGGGTGATGCCTGGTGAATTGTTACCGACCTTCGTTCGGCGAGATGTTCACGGCGAGAAGCATCTTTGGAGCTTTTGGGTCTGCGCCCATGGATCGGTTTACCGGAGGCTGTTTCCCAAGAGCACCGCGATGAACTCCAATGCCATGGTGAACGAAATAGAGGAGATGGGCCGGCGACTCGCTCTTATTCATTCGCAGCGCTTCAAGAAGTTTCTCCTCTTCGACAACGCCGCACCCCATCGGGAACAAGTAAGCACGGATAAGCTTGGCCAGCTGCGCTACGTTCACATGCCTCACCCACCGTATTTGCTGGACATCTCTCCATGCAACTACCACTACTACTTGAGCCTACAGGACTTCCTAGTCGGAAGGGACACAAGAACCCAAGCAGTCCTTGACAACCATATCGAGCAGTTGATCAACACCAGGCTCAAGCAGTTCTGGAAGGATGGGATCAGGAAGTTGGCTGAGCGATGGCAGCAAGGTCCTTGCCCTTAATGGCAAATACACTCCTCAGCATCGTTGAGTTGTAATTGAGTTATAAAGAGATAAAGATTTTTTTCATTTTGTCTCATTACTTTTGCCCCCCCCCTAATAGTTATGGACTGGTCTTTTCGTGTTTTGGAATCAAGTAATAATTCTGCGTTGATTACACTGATAGGAGAGTGAAGAACCGGTCAGAATTTAGTTTGACCACCTGATAAAGGCACCATTGGAGACAGATGATACCCCAGTTACAGAAGTAACAAAGCGTGGAAAGCGATGAAAAAACGGTAGCGGCAGTAGGTTTATTCTCAAAACAATATCGTGTCTTTTTACGTGACATTTTCATTTCAGTTGCAACTTCTCGACTTTTGCGAACATTGACTGCTGCTGCCCGGGAAGCCTAGATGTCAACGGTCAAGTACTTGGATGCTCCATCAATGCGCCGCTAAGCAGTGTTCTACTTGCTGCTCCTATGACAACATTCGCTTTCCGGTCTCCTTACGATTTCTCTAAAGTGCTGTCAGTGACAACGTAGTCACGTGCCAGAACATTTTCACCTAGCCAGAATGCTCGATTGCAAATATGATATTGTTTCTCCATCTTCACTTGGCTTAGCCATTTCATACTATCGCAATCACTGTGTTCATGCTGCTCTGTCAGCGGCCGCTGACGCTGGAAAGGTATCATTTCCAATTCCGCAACGTTCCAGTGCGGATCCGTACAACCTGCCGAGAATGCATCCCGATGCTGTCAAATACATGGACTAAAATCCGTGGACGTCGAACTGATGAAGTACAGTGAAACCTCGTCGCAGCCTACTGCTACTTCCAGTCGTATTCGAGGACGTACAACAAGGCTTTGCAGCAGGTTCTATAATTGCAAAGATTGCCGCCTCCCCAGATCTGCTGAAACCAGAATAGTTCGTAGAAGAGTGGTCAGCGATTGTGATGGTTTCGTCGAACCAATATGTAGAACCACACCACTGGAGAGAGGCATGGTGCTTGGTACTTCAAGCAGTGTCGAAAGAAACAGAATTTGTGGCAGGACCAAAGGATGGCCGGAGCTGAGGAAAATCCGTAGATTTACTACGGGATTTCATCAAGAAAACCGTTATGGAGAGGTCATCCTTGAAACAACGATTCTGTTGCTTGCTGCCACTTAAATCCGGAGAGAACATGGAGGATGCACCGTTCAAAACTCTAGCGGACAAAATGAACCTGGTAACACGAGACCTCGCTTCACTCAGAGCGCGGCTAAACGCTTCTGAGGAGCACGGCCCCATGAGGGACCCCATGTAGTAGGGTTGAGGCTTTGGCCCTGCCTCGGCGTGATTTACCTGCGGTATATCGCGCCGGCAATATACGCTGCGATATATCGCGCCGATGTAGGACAGTGACTCCGGGGTATGCCTGCTGAGCTGCGGGTCATATATCGTGCAAGCAAGCCAACGTTACCTGTTGTCAGAGATCACAGGGAATTTTTCTTGTGGTCGTCTTCTAAAGCTGTCTTGGAATTATTCCCTCTAGCTTTCCTGTGTATTTTGGCTCTTAGCTTCCATGTGTTTTGTATTTAATAAATCGCTCTAAGTATTCGTAGAAAGAAACGACTAGCTTACCTCGGCAGATTGTGAGAATGGCCATCCTAAAGAACAAAGAGGTGGCAACAGAAACTATTACAACTGAGGCACAGTTGGATGTCTTGCAAAATATTGCGGCGAAACTGGTCATTCAGCGGAAGGGAGCGAAAAAGACCTTGATGCTTCACAGTAGCACCATGAAGAGCCGAACATCTCCGTGCGAAATTTCACAGTATTGCTGCAGAAGTGGACATGTGGATCAACGACCGAGGAGAATGTGGAGGACGACTTACGATTAGTGGGAAAGCCAACGATGGCAGAAGCCCAGTTATTAGGATCTTCCAGGGGCTGGATTCATCAACGAATTACGTAACTTTGACGGAGAATTGTGAGCGAAAAGCTCAGATGACGTGGCTTATCAAGCGATATGGTGAGCGATAAGCCGCGTTAACCGAGATTTCGCTTACAATTCTCCGTTAAAGTTACTTAAGTCGTTGATGAAGCCGGCCCCAGACGGACATTGCTTGACTGAGGTTCGCAAGTCAGCATTATCCCACTAGTGATGCTGAACATCGCTTACAAAGCAGACTTCGACCTGAATGCGGGTGTGGAGGAAATTCCACTGACGGAGAAAACAGAATGAACGATGCGTCAGGGCGGAAGATCACTTTTAAGGGCGAGTCAGACTGACGCTGAGGTTGGCGGTAGAGCGAAGTGTAGAGTTGCTCCATTCGTAAAGGCTGGCGGAGATGGAACGGTGCTGTTCGGTGTTAACGCGTTTCATGCTTTGGAACTTACCCTAACTTGGAAGAGCGTTTGCCCACGTAGGTCGGATAACCAGAAGGGTGGTGAGTGTATATGAGACTACCATGAGCGAAACTCTGTGGATGTCACTGAAGCAAGAACAGCAACGAACGCTATAGCTGCCAGTAGGGTACGTGTGCGTCAATAAAAGCAAAAAGTAGTGAGTAGCAGAACCAGAGAGCGAAGAAAGAGACAAGCTATGGAGCATGTTTAGCTCAATAGTAACGTAGCGGACTTGATCAGTGACAACTGCCCAAAACTGGAAGAAGTAACAGTACTTCGCAGAAGCGGAGATTCTTCGCGTGGGGAGAAGGAATTGCACTCGAAACGCGCTGCGAGTGTAAAGTAGCGAACGCTTCTACTGGAAGAGTGTCACCTTGTAGTGAGAGGGTCTTGGGAAGCGGATAGTGGATGAGCTCACAGTAAGAGGTGTAGCAACCAGCATGGACAGAGGAGCTAGGGCAGGATTGGGTGAATAGCAAGGTAATCAGCAACCTGCAAGATAAGGAACGCTTTGACCAAACACCTGTGTTCCCGTAAGGAGCGCTTGACGACACTGAAGCACATTTCACAACTGCCGTCGCGGTCCAGGATCAGCTGGGAATACCTGGTGTAAACCCTACGTCAACCAAAACGTGTTCATCGCACTGCCAAAGCCTTTCTATTGAGTCAGTGCCGAGATTGGATATCCGGACCACATCACGATATCTGTACGCCGACTGGTCCACGGAGACGTCGAAACATCTGACCATCTCGGTCACTTCGACGAAGATTATAGTATGGCCTGATCGTATCTGGAGAGCAGGCACATGTGCAAGGTACTAATTGGACTGGAGAGGTGTCTTAAATGCGGCGGCACACTGTTGTTCTTCCCAAGCCCCTGTGAGGACACGAAAGAAGTGGAGTGGCGACGCATGGGAAAGGTTTGCCAGGAGTTCGCGAAGTACGGAGTGTGGGTTCGAAGCAGTGGTTGGTGATTACTACAGTGACGTGCTCCACGCCTCACCCTACATGCACCCGACAACGGAGCCTCGATTCAAGCACTCTCCCTTTTGGCCGGCAACTTCATATCCAGAATGCCCCTCCAAATTGGGGTGAATAAATTGTTTTCCGAGTAACTTTCTGTTACCAGTGGTGTTCCTCAAGAAGGTGTCTAATCCAAAGCTGTTTTAGCTATACATACACTTCGGAGATTCCCTCATTCAATTGCTAGTAAAAAATGCAAGAAAAATATGAAATGCAATATGTATGCGGAAGAGGATTTATAGAAATATTAGGCTGTCGCAAAATGAACCTCCGTATGTATAAATAAATATGTTTTTTGCCCTAAACCATTCCGTTTTAGGGAAAACTACACATATCGTTCGGTAGGATTTTTCTGCTCTTTCAAAAAAATAACATAAGTGGATGTCACTCTAATTTTTCTAGCCGACCTTTTCCAGGGCTCCATAAATTCATAAACCGACGAGACTATCGAGTCATCATGCTTTACGAATTTAAATTGGGGCACCCTGCGGCAGAGGCATCCCTAACCTTAGCAGCGTTTTTGGGACGGACTGTCCTTGCAAATAAACGCTGAGCCCACTTCGGAAAATTCGCTTCTTGCGATTTTGATCTCGAAGAAAAAACGTGTCGCGTCATCAGGCGCCGCTTGACGACCTGATGAATTTTTGGGGATAGCTGTGGAAGCAGACTCGCAGACGAATTTTCGTAAGCAGAGGACCTTGGCGTACATAATAGCACGGTAAGACATTTGGCGAGAATAGGCAAGGTGCAGAAGATGTCGAAGTGAGTGCCTCATGAGCTGACCAATGAGCAGCGTCTGGCACGCTTCGACACTTGCTCCAACCTGCCAGTTCGCTTTAAATATGTGCCATTTGTAAGGCGTATTATCTTACTAATATAAAAGCGTTAGTCCGTCTGTCTGTGTGTGTGTCACAAACCTGTGTAAACTTGTAAAACGTGTTGAACATGTAAAGGAGACTAGCGTGCGCACGGCAAACCTGTGTGAGCCTTTAAAACGTGTTGAACCTGCAAAGGAGACGAGTGTTCAGCCATAGTTAACCTGATCACATTTCCTCGTGTTAAGCCATGAGAATGACGCGCAGGTATCAGGCGTGGGGGTAATCGAGGTCGCTGAACACGAATCTGAAGTCGACCAATCGATATCGATCGATGTTACCGATTTTTTGAGGATGGCGCTCAAGTGGCGCGAAGCTTCGGCCCCGGGGGTAATCGAGGTCGCTGAACACAAATCTGAAGTCGACCAATCGATATCGAGCGATATTATCGATTTTTTGAGGATGGCGCTCAAGTGGCGCGAAACTTCGGCCCTGGGGGTAATCGAGGTCGCTGAACACGGATCTGAAGTCGACCATTCGATATCGATCGATATTATCGATTTTTGAGGATGGCGCTCAAGTGGCGCGAAACTTCGCCCCTGGGGGTAATCGAAATCGCTAAACACGAATCTGAAGTCGGATCAATCGATCCATCTCGATTAACATAAAGGTCAGAAGGCCTAGGGAAGAATAGGAAACCCGTAGCGGCCATGGCGTCCTATTCTCGGGGTTTGGGGGCAAAGCCCCCAACCAGTCGTAGGCGGCCATTAGGCCGACGAACGACTGGTATTATATATTAGCCGTAGATGAAACATGGATCCTTTAAGATAACAGGAAGTGAGATTTGTCTGGATAGATAAGGATGCCCCTCCACATACTTTCCTAAACCCGACCTTCACCCTTAAAGTTATGCCTACTTTGTGGTGTGTTGTAAAGGTGTAATCCATTACTTCTTGTAACCTTGTCAAGCAGTCACAGCAGAGTCTTACTGCTGTGATTTAGGCGCAATGTATGAGAAGTTGCAAAAACTGTGGCCGACGGTGGTCAATAGAGGGCCGCTCCATTATTGGGGTTTGTACTCCAGCCGCTCCGCGGCTGGAGTACAAACCCCAATAATGGAGCTGTGACTACACTCAGTGTGATTCCGGATTCGGCAGAAAGCTCATCTCGAAATTCCTGTCAATACTGGGGACGCCACCAAGCATAGGATTCACTAGAATTCCTTGGTAAACCGTGTTTCTGGTTGGGGTACACCTACCTCGCGTGCGACGGCTATTTACACAATACGATATTACTCTGAGAGGCTGGCTAGCACAAGGTATACCATTAAGTGAATCGCAAAAAGCAGCACGCTTATCACTAATATGGGTTCTAGAGCAAATGGTGCAGATCTTGAAAGGAACAATGAGAAAGTAGACGTTAAATAGAGTCGACTGTAATTTCTGGCAAATTGAAACTGTAAGCAATCTTTATTTTTATTCGTGAAAAATTTCCTGTTATTAAATAAGAAAACATCTCACTCTTCAACCCTCTCGTCTCTAAAAACCAACTGGGTGGTTAAACTTGGGAAGATTTGTCATGGCGGCTAGCACGTGCTTGTAACTGTCGTGGAACATTTTCACCGCCATCACTGTTCGATCATGTAGCTCAGGGAAATTGTCCTTACTTGGGAACGGGTCGCATCTGAGGCCGTGCTTTGCATACAGCAACTGCAACATCGCCTGAAAATTTAAAAGATACCACCCATAACCGCTGCAGACAACTACGTCAGGCAGTTATTAATAGTAGGAAGAATAGGGCCCTTCGTTCGAATAGTAAATATATGGTTGTCATTGGTAGCAGCTCGCAACTATGCTACGCGCAACTACTCTGGTGTGAGCAGCACTTTCGCGTTCTTTTCGGGGTTAAACCCTACAGTAGATCGATGACTTGTCTAATGGAGCGCCAGTTATGGCCCCACTTGTCCGTTTCACGTTCGAAAGCGGCGCCGGCCTCTTCACTTCAGGAGAACAGCTACGTTGAACCGTCGTTAGATTTTCTGGAGCCGTCTCGCAAATGTGTTGGCGGGCGTCCTCGTGTGCTTTTGAATCCATTCACTTGTGCCTCTCATCCATCGGATTTCAACGACCAGCGAACGACCACCTAATCATCGACGAATTGCCCAAAATGACAGCGTATCTGATTCCGCAACGGCGACGAAGCTAGTCGTTTCACTTTGAGCATCGACCTCTCGATGCCTCGTTGTGCGTCACTGGTTATGAATTCATGTTGCCTTCGTAGGACCCGGGCTTACGAGGTGTTGCTTTAGAAGAAAGAATGAGGAGAATGTGGAGACGAATAGGAAGGCACGAAGCAGGACGTCTTCGCATTCCTAATTTCGCGACACTCTTGAAACCTCTTCGAGCCGCCTTCCACCCATTCCTACCACTAGGTCGTTGCACATACTGAGGAGGATTTGAGCTGAAGGACCAAGAGGTGCATTCCATGTGATTTTCTTTCGTCTTGTCACCCGACTACAACAGAACCATCAACGAAAGCTCTTTTTTGTTTCTATCTCCCGCAGTTTTCTTAACCTTCATCCGATCTGCGGTAAAAGAAAAGAAAATAAACACAAGAGGCGAAAATTCCTTTTACTCCAGTGCCTATTCTTATCGGGGTGTATGACATTAATGGGTTTTTAAACGTCTCAAAAAGCCCACCGAGTCGTGCTCACAGTAGAATTTCTCTTGCTCATCGACGTGGTAATACACAGCCATTGAGTCTATAGCCTGGCCTGGAGATTTGTTTTCAAGAAGCATTCGAACGACTACAGATGCTGCTGCTTCCACAGTACGGTACGAACCGGACACCGAAATGTGCGAGACGAACTGAAATAATGGCCATTGGCTTGTAACTCATCATATTAGTGGAATGCAAGGTCTCTTGCAGAGGGTTTGTTTCTCGTTTACTTATTAGCAGGTGGAGGTTATGCACGGAGATTTGGTTTCCAAATTCTGGCAGTCGAAGATTCTGTGCTGAGATTTTCATTTATTTATTCATTTCTGCATGATGCATAAGGCATACGTGATGTAGGATGCAGCACAATAAGATACAAGAACAATACGAGAACACTGAAATATGAACACTTAATCTCTAAAAATGCAAAAACTTGCTCCTCATAACCATGAACCCGAACAGCACTTAGTGCGCCGATGACCGAGGAACGCAGGAATATTCTCAACACTTCATATGCCTCACTTCTAAGCATTCAGTGAATGAGCTAGAGCACTGACTTGGGAAGGGTTTCAACCTCTCATGGGAATTTGTGAACTATCCTATTGAGAAGGGGCTACTTCTAATAGAATATTAATGCAATCCCCAATTGCATTCGTCAACCCACGCTACATCACCATCACCACAAACCCTGAATTTAATTCAAAGAGTTAGATAAGGGAGATAAGGGGGTCGGTGAGAGCGTAGCCGTAACGCGCCTCAGCCGCTGCGTGTCGTCTACATTACGTACCGCGGTGCGCCGCGGCGCGCGGAAAGTCCTGAACCTTCTAGAGACGTCGTCTGCCACCTCCAATCTTCCTTCCTTGTGTTTTGGGTTCGCTCGTCGCCGTTCGTCTCGGGCGTTACCCACGTTGTCTTTTCTCGGCCGTGTCGCCGCTCCTTGCTGTCGTCGTGGGCTGTATTCCCACGTGTTGTCCTGCCTGGCCGTGTTAGGCCGTTCCGTCCGCCGTCCCCCTGTAGCTAGCCGTCTGAGTCCATAGACGGGACTTCATAGTGGGAGGAGTTCATCTAGCCTAGGGTCGCTGCACCTGGTCTTTTGGGTACTAGACGTGTCCCGCAAAGCCGCATGGGCGCAGGCACCTTCCATACGGAACGTGCATTTCTTTTTTATTTAGGTGCTGCATGTGTCACTACTACTCTTGCCGTTAGCCGTCATGTTCCGTCTTCGCATGGTGTTCTAGTGCAGCAGCCACCCCATCGTCATTACATCGCTCGTCGCCGACGCCGTTGTGGAGCCCTTTCCCATCGTTATCGCTCGTCGACGACGCCGTGGTCCATACTTACGACTCCTTCTGTCATCTACTTTCTATGTCGCCAAGACGGAAGAACCGGCGCCCCTGTTTCCACACCATAGTCATTATCATCATCTCGTCACCCACATTTCTGCCTATTCGTTACTGTTTTGGATCTGTTGCGTGTTTCAAAATAAACTATTCGTTCATCGAGCCTCCTTTTAGTGAACACAAAGGTTTTTTGCTTTCTTTTGTCTTGGGATCATTATTAAAGATCATTATTAAAGATCATAACTAAAGCCCTGAAACAGCAGATCAAGCTCTCGTACTAATTCGAGAGAGGGAATGCAGACGCAAATCACCGCAAATCAATCATATGCACTCTCTAACAAGGGTAGATCCGAAATTTGAAATGGGGATCTGAATCCTAACTTTGAGTCAATGTTTTTCTCGCGTTTTCGGACAATTGTTCACGTGGGAGCGACCATTGTAGAGTCACACGTGGCGAAGGGAACAAACCCCACCGGTTGACGACGTGATGTGGCCTGACCGCAACACCGCGTAACAACTCGTCGGTGATTCTTTTTTACATATATCTATTAGGTAGTCAATGTTTGACAGATAACAAGGATTTCAATGTATTAAATACACGGTAGACTGTTTTGCTTATCAATCTGCTCTTTCACTGACTGAGCAAAAACAAAGGAAAAAAGTACCGCTGTCCTGCCATCGAAATTTCGGCGGTATAGCACCACATCCGCACAGGAAGTCAACGAAAGCGAATTCCCGTTGCTTTCAAGCAGCGTATAATGACTTCTGAAACTCTCATTTCACATGAGAAACTCAAGTAGTATTGTGCCCGAGAAGCTGTAGAAGCTTCCTCAATTTCTGTGGCAGGTAACCTTTGCATCCTCATTTATCGAAAGAGTAAACGAAGATTCTTGAACTGTTTCATAGAAAATCGCAGAAAACGTCAATATGGCATTTTCGTTGTGGGGCTTCGTACAACCCGTTCAAATCTAAAACACTTCGGTGTGAATTCTTCATAGTTCCTGAAGAATCACTGCACCGAAAGATTCCAGCGTTTTAGGTCAGCAGGAAAGTTTTGTACGAAGCCCGAGAAGCTGTAGAAGCTTCCTCAATTTCTGTGGCAGGTAACCTTTGCATCCTCATTTATCGAAAGAGTAAACGAAGATTCTTGAACTGTTTCATAGAAAATCGCAGAAAACGTCAATATGGCATTTTCGTTGTGGGGCTTCGTACAACCCGTTCAAATCTAAAACACTTCGGTGTGAATTCTTCATAGTTCCTGAAGAATCACTGCACCGAAAGATTCCAGCGTTTTAGGTCAGCAGGAAAGTTTTGGCCGTCGGCTGCTCCACCACGACGTGGGCTAACATTCCCATCACCACTGTGGCGTCAAGAGTTAAACGCAATGAATCTGCGAACGATGTCTCATGGAGCGCAAACCAGGCTCTACATTCGTGAAATGAGAAGAGCACAAGCTCGTAGCCATGTGGCCCGGAGGAATACGCGCTATGCGCAGAACACCACTCGCGACGACATTAAGAAGCTTTGAAGATAGCTCCGAGGAACGGTAAAGCAAAGTTGAGAAGGTATTGTTCGCAGTTATGGGCAGTGGATTTCTCAAAACCTTTGATTCCTTCGTTGTGCTTCACATAAACCGAAGCCTATTTCCCTAACTGGAGTTCTTCTAATCTTCAAAGGAACGCACTGCTGGCTCGACAGCATTGCGAGGTGACTTAGTCGGCAAAGGCATGGAGTATTCTCATTGCCCACATTGTGAATGAAGGTCCACGGAAACTTTCTTAGTCACGAAGAGGAGATGTCAGGAGGAGAGGTGAGGACTCTCTGCTTCCCATCCTATCCACACTGCCGTTTGGCGTCGCTTTCGAAGAACGAGAAGTCGCGTATACTCACGAATTTTCAGCAACAGTGATGGAAATAACATTTTCACTAAGCACATCGGCGGCAACGAGTAGTAGGCTGGTCACGCGATGAGGTTTATTCTGAAACCAACACAGTTCGCTTTGGTATCGGAATTAGCTGAACATTTTTCAAAATCAATGGTATATTTTAAAAGCGCGATGTTTGGAAGCGTTTAATCGCGGATCTAGAGAAGACCACGTGTAGACTTTAGTTTAAAAAAAGGACTGCTAGTAAGATCATGTCTGCCAAAAGGGCGGGAGTGGAGTTTTGACTAATCGGGGAAGGGTTTCTGTTGTATACCTTCCTTGTATACAATTCTGCTGGGAATCATTCCTGCGACGCGTTTGCTCCGAGAGGCACTTGACGTGAAAAGAAGAAGTAGAGAAACTTTATTAAAGGAAAAACGAGTAGGGAGAATACCAACCACCACTGGGGAGTGGTGAACCCGACTACAGCATGCCAAGGTCTCCTGCTTTTATGCAATCCACTTCCCGCCTAGCCTGCTCGCGATCTACCCAGCGGGAGACCACCTCTTGGGTGGTCATCGGCGTCCAACTTTCCGAACACGGACTTAGCCAACAGGTCAAACGTCTGTGTCGCGGCCACAGCACTTCCCCTAACAGGAAATAATTATACCGTCAAATTCCTATCCTACTACAAAACGAACTACAAACGGAAATTAGACAATTACACTCAACAACAGAAACTGCGCAGTAGGAGATCCATATCGTTGGACTGGTCTTCTGATTCTCGTTGATCGGTGCAGAGGAGGTGGCACTTGAAGAGCAGATTGGCGTAGGCGATCTGAAGCATTGGTTGCTCGCTGCTGACGAGTCGAGAAAGAGGTACACCGCGACTTTGATTGTCTTGTAGCTCGAGGACATCCAAAAGTGTCTTCAGTGCCGGTTCTTCTTTAAGAATGTCAACTACATCAAGGCGAGGGCGCATTTGGTTCGCATGCTTCCGAGTCACCTTCCCTATTACTTCAACTTCATAGTTCAGGGATCCAACACGCTCCTTCACTACGCCTTTCGTCCAGATAAAATGTGGTGCTTTGCACTGCTGTACAAATATCTTGGCACCATTTCTGAACTTTCCTTTCCAAAACAGTTCCGTGATCCCTATTGAACTGTTCTTCCATTGTCTCTCGCCTTTCTCTTGCACGAGAGTTTTCTGATTTCTCCTTCAGCGGTATCAGCAACCTTAGCCGCGTCCGAATTATCATCCTCAAGAAGACTTCTTTGCGAGTCTTCTCGTTCAATGTTGGGTTTGGCGTAGTCCTATACGCCTCTAGCACTATGTTAAGCGTTTTCTTCCGTAGGTCTCTCCTCCCTTCTAAGCTTTTGATCCCTCGTTTCAGAGTATGAACAAAGCGTTCCACCTGCCCATTCGACCGCGAATGATAAGGGGCAGTTCTAATGGGCACAACTCTTCCTTCTTCGCACATACTCTTGAACCGATCTGATATGAATTGTGTTTCATTGTCACTCACAATGATTTGCGGTAGTTCATATCGCGCAAACAGGGTCTTCAAAAACTTCGCGGTTTCTATGGCCGAAATGTTTCTCATCTCTACCATCTCTAGCCACTTACTGAGCGCATCGACTACTACCATGTAGTGAGATTCATGCATCAGTCCAGCAAAATCAACGTGTATTCGCTCCATACGCGAGTTTGTGTTGCCCAAATCTCTAAAGGCACTTTGATAGGGGACTCTGCATTCTCCTGGCCCTTTGAGCACTTTTTTACCACGGCTTCACAATCCTTGTCAACGCTTGGCCCAATACATATAGCTTCTTGACCACTTCTTCATCCTCACAATCCTAGGATGTTGTTCTTTCGCTTGTAGTTCCTGAGGGATTACAACTCCTTCTCCAGTCATAAGGCACTTCCCCACAACTGGCAGTGTTTCCCTTCGCTCGTAATATGGAACAAGCCCGGAAATTCCTTTGGATCATTTTCCTGTTCTCAAGCATGACTTGATCTTTTTGAGCACTGGATCGCTTTCCGTACAAGTATCTACGTGAACATAAGTGACAGGAAGATTCCTGATGCTATCCTTCATCAACAGACACATCGCTACAGCATCCACCACAATGTCTTCTTCTTCATAACGATGCCTTTGCATCAATCTTGTAAGCCATCTGCTTGAACGCACTTCGCCTGTTGACATTGTAATAAACCTGCCCCTCTCAGGTTTATTTACGTGTAGATCATACGGCCTCTTAGGCCCTTACATAACAGAACACGGCAGTAATATAAAGATTTTATTAAGAGTGGAGAAGCATGTGGCCAGCGATACAGGTCACGGACATGAGGCCAGGGAGGAGGGAGGAACTAGGCTCAGGAACTCCTCAGGGGCGGGGAGGCGCCGGAGCCGAAACCACACGGCCAGCGATCAGAATAGACAGCCTCCGATCAGACTAGGACGAACCCCGCAGCATTCGTAGAGGTACTTTTATATCCTTCAGCCAGTGGGACGAAACAACGGCTGTCACTGTTACAACATGCTGAAGACACTCGAGAGTTGATTCCGAATAGATGCCTACGCTCATTACATCCTACCCTATTTGGAAGTCCCTGTCCGCAGGGACTGAAAGGTGGAGAGAATTTCGTGAATTCTGCCATACAGAGCGGTGCGAGCACCATTCTTCCGATGACATGTGATGCGTGGCACCCTTCCATTGCAGTTGAGAGTGGGAAGTTGCAAAATGGATACCTGTCGTGAATGTCATTCCTCATTCGTTTGGTGAAGAGCCATTTGAATATCATCGTCGAGAATAGCAGAACAGTCGATGTAATTGAGGTGACGAAAGGATAGGTGCTGGTGATAATTAATATCTTCAGCCAGGGTGCGGGCCGAAAGGGAAGGTCTGTGGAAGAGAAAGGTTTGGGAAGAGGGCGGTGTCCTGGTTAAGAGCGTATGGTGGCGCTCTGACGTGCAATAGGAGTATTCTGGCTCCTTATGCGTACCTCTGTGAGTATGATGGCTCCACAAGAAGGTTTATTACAGGACCGTAGTGGTCAGTGGTAGAATATGTTGATGTCTACCACCAATCATACAGACATAGGCGTGGCCTCTTTCTATCAGGCGAGGTCACGCCAAACAAACATTTATGACAGAATTCTCGTCATGGAGTGTCAGATAAGCACCCATGGAGAAGAGATAAGTACCTCTGGACTAGGATGAAGAGAGGGGCCGACAGTTCTGGCGGAATGCCAGAACAGGCGGGACGACTAGCAAAAGTGTAACTTGGGGTGGTGGATGATGGGCAGAGCTATATTCAGCGTCAGAGGCCACTTGGTTGATTGATGTGAAGCTCACGGGATGGCAAAAATAGCAGAGAAAAAATGGAGAACAGGAGGGCGCGCGGCTGTGTATTCAAAAATATCTTATTGTAACACTACGAGGTTGGGAGGGGGGCATTCTATTATTGGGTGCAAAGCAGTTGGTCGGTGGATGAGATTAATTCCACGTAGGACACGATGTGGAGTTACGCAAGTATCGGGCTGTAATACATCAGGAAGGATATGTGCGGGGGCTATTCTTGGAGTAAAAACTGGGTTTATGAAAACAACTGCCGTGAAAGCGATTGCGAAAGACGCACAGGAGAAAAGATATTATTAGAACATAGACTATAGCGCTATGAGGAACTAAAAAGATGGTGCTGCATTTTCTCGTTAGTAATTAGTTTTTTAGTACGTGGCATTCCTTGAAAATCCAAACTTTTTCTGCATTAATACTTGGACAGAATTTGAACATTACAGCGCTTATTCGGACACCATCATTATTCATTGAATAATTTTATTGCACGAGGTGTGGTGCGACCTGGCCAGGATTTCACTTGTTGCTCAGAAATATGTAAGAATATATGCAATTTCTGGTTGGCCTCGTGCTAGAGGGAGCAATTCATGCGCTTCGACTTCGTATAAGACAAAGGAAAGAGAAGAGAAGATCAATTTGGCATATCAAAGACAGGAATGTCACAAATTTGAATTTCGCATGAAATATTGTGATTTTGCAGCATCACGAAACTATATAGGAGATTTTGATCTACAGAAATGGAGGGGGTACTATGAAAGAGCTCGTTCATTGAGGTTTTTACTAGAAACCCTAGCCGGGACCTTCATGTAATAAACCTGGCCCCTCAGGTTTATTCACGTGTAGATCATACGGCCTCTTAGGCCCTTACATAACAGAACACGGCAGTAATATAAAGATTTTATTAAGAGTGGAGAAGCATGTGGCCAGCGATACAGGTCACGGACATGAGGCCAGGGAGGAGGGAGGAACTAGGCTCAGGAACTCCTCAGGGGCGGGGAGGCGCCGGAGCCGAAACCACACGGCCAGCGATCAGAATAGACAGCCTCCGATCAGACTAGGACGAACCCGCAGCATTCGTAGAGGTGCTTTTATATCCTTCAGCCAGTGGGACGAAACAACGGCTGTCACTGTTACAACATGCTGAAGACACTCGAGAGTTGATTCCGAATAGATGCCTACGCTCATTACAACATACTCCATGTCAAAATCATATTCAAGCAAAGTTGTCGCCAATCGAGTAAATTCGCTGAGTAAACCGGAATTCCTTTCTTGTCATCGAAAATGGCTAACAACGGCTTATGATCTGTCAAGAGCAGAAACTACCTTCTGAACAACTACTTATGAAACTTCTTGACAGCGAACACGAGCGCTAACGCTTCCGTTTCGCTTCCTTTTTGAAACCAAGATGGCTCTCTGGCTTGGAGAACGCACACTTTTCCAGGCATACCTTTGAACCCGTAATCTGCGATTCTTTTGAACAACCCAAGCAAGTCTTCCCTGTGTTCCTGCTCTGTTCTACCACACACAAAGATATCGTTCA
>OX375869.1:63246292-63454642 GCA_947359475.1 Heligmosomoides polygyrus bakeri
ACCCTCTGATGCCTAGCTGATGAAGCTTTTCGAGAAGTTTACTATGACATACCTTGTCAAAGGCTTTCGACAAATCGAAGTAGATGATATCCACTGAGTCCCCATTGTTTATTGCAGGATTCCAATCGAAAACGCTGTCCGGGAGCTGCGCGGCTGTTGAAGCGCCAGCGGTAAATCATGAAGAGAGAAGGGAGTTACCCGTTCTTAGAGATGATGCTGGGGTTCGTTATACTGATGACATGCAGAAGGCTGAGGCTCTCGCAGGCTATTTCGCCTCGGTTTTCACTTCAGGTGCGGAAGAAACTAATCCTATTAGTTTGATAGTGCCTTCAGAAGCATTTGAGAGTTTGGAATTATGTAGTGTGAATGAGATAATTATCAGCCAAGAGACGTGTTAAGGGTAATGAAACAGTTGAAATATTCTACAACAATGCCATTCGACGGCATTCCACAAATCGTTTTTAAGAAATGTGCGCAGTCACTTTATAAACCGTTATCGATGATTTTCAACATTTCTTTGTTTTATAGTGAGATTCCAGAAATTTGGAAGGAGTCCATTATCACGGCAATTCCAAAGAGTCCGAAATCCGTACTACTCTCTTCCTTCCGGCCCATAAGTATAACTCCTACCCCAATAAAGGTCATGGAAAAAATTAAGGATAAGGATAAAGGACGGCGATAATCAATCCCTTCTGGGATGCGCCAGCGCATTCTACTTCTACGGGATGTCGTGGAGGCGACATGAATGCGTATTTGGCCATACAATGACTTGCGGTGGCCAGCCGATGAACAAGTCAGCGCTCTATCCTTCCCAGACAAGCCTGGTACCAATTCACCGACCCCGGAGGGATGGAAGGCTTGGTTGGCCTGGGCGGGAGATCCGAACCAGGAACCTGGTATCGGGTGCACGCGACAGTCGCGCCTCCTCCGACTGCGCTACACGCGCCCATGGAAAAAACAGATGTCATATCTAAACATAAACAGATGGAAAAAATTATACGAGAAAAATTGGTGTCATATCTAAACAGAAACAGATGTATTCCTTCCGAACAGCATGATTTACCGCTGGCGCTTCAACAGCCGCGCAGCTCCCGGACAGCGTTTTCGATTGGAATCCTGCAATAAACAATGGGGACTCAGTGGATATCATCTACTTCGATTTGTCGAAAGCCTTTGACAAGGTATGTCATAGTAAACTTCTCGAAAAGCTTCATCAGCTAGGCATCAGAGGGTCTCTTCTAAATTGGATTCACTCTTATTTGAGTGGGAGGCGTATGCGTGTTAAGGTAGGAAATTCTTTCTCAAGCAGCTATGATTGTAAAGGTGGAGTGCCTCAGGGGGAGTATTATCCCCGATTCTGTTCCTCGCATACACTTCTGATCTTCCTGCAAGTTTAGTTACAGACTCTCATGTAAAGGTGCAAGTGTATGCTGATGATATAAAGGTGTACGGAGTCTATAATGATAGCAATAAAACTCAGGTCTGTCAAGCCTTGTCTCAGTCTGTCAATAATATGATGGAGTGGGCCAATGCTTGGCAAATTCCCGTTAATCTTTCCAAAACTTCAGTCTTTCACATTGGAAATTCGGGCAATAACGAGTACTATTACAACGACTGCACTCTCACCTCTATATCCGAGGTTTGCGATCTTGGAGTTCATCTGGATAGTGGGTTAACCTTTGAGAATCACATTGATACCATTGTGCGGAAAGCCTTCTCCATCCTGTTTTTGATTTGTAGGAACATCAAGTGCGATGACAGCTCGGTACTAGTTAGCTTATACAAGGCATATGTCGTTCCAATACTAGAATGCTGCCCACAGGTTTGGAGTCCTTATACAAAGAATTCTCGATCTAAAATTGAAAAGGTACAGAAGACTTTTACAAAAATCCTGTTTTACAGATGTAAGCGTACTCACAGGGGTCCTCTTACTATTCCTGGTTATGAAGAAAGACTTAAGCTTTTCAACCTCAAGAGTCTCTTCTACAGGAGAATAATCAGTGATCTAGTTTTCTGTTTTAAAGTTCTAAAAAGAGAATCAAAACTGAAAGCTAGCAAATACTGGGTTTTCTTGCCAACGCTAGGTCACCGTAATCGTTATTGTTTCCACTATCCTAAATTGAAAAGGAAAAATCGCGAGAAAGTCTTCAATTCGCTTTTTTATCGCGGTGCACGCTGGTTACAAATGTTACCTCGGACCTTACTGGATGCTAAAAACGCATACGATTTTCGTAGAAAACTGATGAAAATTGATCTGCTTTCAACTTTGCATTTGGAGGATATATCTTAAAGACGCTTTGGTTTCCTTGGTTTAGCAGTTTTACATGGAAGATTGTTTTTTTGCAACATTGCTATATTCCTTTGCCTGATGTTATTCTCTGTTTTAGTCTGAACTGATGACCTTACCTGTTTGTAATTGTTCGCTGGATTCCCTAGATTTTTTATTTTTATTTGCTTACTTGGTTTGGTTTGCTTATTTTTACTGTCATTTCTAGATGCTTTCGTTCGCTTTTATCCTTATGGTTCCCCTTCTCTGCCGTCATGTGGGCACTGGTGGAGGCGGCGGACCTACTAAGATGGTATCCGGAACCGTTCTCTCTAGCGACTTGCAGTGTTGGCGGGCCACTGCTCGTTTCCGTCAAGCTGCCCACTCCCCCCCCCCCCCCTCAAACCCTTGACTGTCTGATTTTTTTGGCTCTTGGTGTTTCTTTGTTTGTTCATTGCTTTGTGTTCCTTTCTTGCCTAAAGTTTGGCCTCACCATTGATTAATGTGAAATGTTGAGTTGTTCAGGAATTCAGTTTTTTTCTTATAATCACTATGTCGTTTGCGCCGTGTCCATATTAATTTACTGTTTATTATTGCGCACAATTTAGTGCAAGTATAAATAAATATACTCCTGCTCGCATGCGACGCACTTTATGAGATACACAACACCCACAAGCATACAATCTCCCGGTTTTCCGTAGCGACAAATAGTACACAATGGCGTAGTGCACATGCAATCGAGCAACGAGCTGACCCTTTAAATTCATAGATGGTATTTCCACCACCCTAACCATTTTGTGGAGGTCGGCCTTTCTAACACATGCACCTATTGCAGAGCTTATGCCATCCGAGATGAACGGCACGCAGAATGCAATTTTCGTCTGTTCTTCCTCGGGCGTCCCTCCACCCGTAGCTCGTCGACTACGTCTGTTTTCTCGCTCCTTATAGGGATAACCGTCTTGCTGAGCTATAAGGCGAGCTTTGTTTATCGAGGAGGCTTTTTCGGCGGTGCCAGATGAAACCGTGCACGCTGTACGAAACATGTTTCGCACAATCGCCTTCTTAACACTGGAGGGATGGGCGGAGTTGTAGTGCACAACGATGTTTTTGGATGTAGGCTCACGATACCACCTAGTTTTGTAACCACCCTAGAAAAGTTGGATGTGGACGTTAAAGAATACAAGCCAGTTGTTTGTAGGCTTTTCACGCGTGAAGGAAATATGTTCCGATTGCTGGTTTAAGAGTTCAAAGCAAGTGTCCATGTAATGCTGAGTTGGACAGACGACAAAACAGTCGTCTATGTAACAACAATAAAGTGTAGACATCCGATGGAGTACCGGTGCTTCTACTTTAGACATGAACGCCACTGCCATAAGGGGACCAGTCTTTGACCCATGGCAAGGCCCCTAACCTGCTGTAACCGCCTATCTACCAATCACACTGGAAGCCGTAGCAATGAGAGCACTACAGACGGGACCGTAAAGCAAACTATGGATTGCGTCCACCAGGATAAGTGGCCGCACAAGCGTTCAATAAATGTGAATCCCTTCTACGCAATCCGTCATTTGCTCTCATTACAGAACGGCTGCCTTTTCTTCGGACAAAGTATCGTCATCCCCCTCAACCTCTCTCCTCGCATATTACGCCTGCTACACGAAGGACATTCTGCAGCGACTAGAATGAAGATTCTTGCCCGCTCCTACGTCTACTGGATCAATCTCGGAGGATATTGAGGATTACGTGCGAAACTGTCATGATTGTGAACAAGTAGCCAAGGCACCGATCAAGACAGAACTCTCCTCCTGGCCGATGGAAGACCGTCCATGGTGCCGAATTCACGTCGACTAGCGGGACCAGTCGATGGAAAGATATTTCTCGTGATTGTCGATGCCTACTCAAAATGGCCGGAAACCCTGTCTTTCACTACGAGCAAAGCTGCGATTCGAGAACTAGCCACGCTGTTCGCACAACTTGGTAACCCCGAAATGCTTGTATCGGACAACGGTAGCCAATTCGCATCGCAAGAATTTGAGTATTTCTGTAGAATAGACGGTATTGCCCATGTCCGATTGCCTCCATATCACCCGCAATCAAACGGGCAAGCCGAACGATTCGTCGACACTTTCAAGGTTACAAAAACTGTAGAATTCTCAAACGACGGCCGAAGCTCTACAGAAGTTCCACTTTGCCTAGCGTCGCACGCCATGTCCATCTTCCCCTGGTGTACGATCTCCGGCAGAAAGCTTCCTCGACGACAACTGTGCTCAACATTGTCACTGCTTTCCATCCAGTTCTGCAAGCGCACAGAAGACGCGAAATGAGCGCATGGAACTACAATTCAATCAACACAACGGTGCTCGATCGAGAGAATACAAGCCAAACGATGTCGTCTTGGTAAATGATTTCCGACCAGGACAGCGATGGACATATGGAAAAGTACTCAAGCTCCAAGGAAATGTCCTATACGACATACTCCTAGATGGGAGTGTCCACCGCCGTCACGCCAACCAGATGCGACCTCATGGAAAAGCGCCTACCAGAACAACGCTACTGGATCTGTTCGACCTACCGAGTGAGCTCCAAGGATCAACGCCGCCATCATTCAAAGTCAGTTCTCCGGAAACTGCCACGACATCGCCGACGCCGCATCACGACACTACAACGCCAACGACTCCAGAACCAGACCCAAAAACGACGCGATCCCTACCATGGCCCCACCGACAACGCCAACAGCCGAAACGCCTTCATGTGGATTCATCATTGAAATCATATTTGTAAACGTAAATAGTAGCTTGATTGTAAAATTATTTTAGATAAACGTAGGATTTGTTTCTGTTTTGTTAGTTGTACGTTTGTTTAAAAAAAAAACTACTGTTGATCTTAGGGGCTATGATCATTGACCACAAATCACGCATTGGCGAACTTAGGCGTATAAAAGGGCCGCTGTTACGATTGTAGGCATCCATTCTTCTTCGCCTATTGTTCCCGTATAAACTCTACTACTCGTACGGTTCCGGCAGCATCAACACCTTGCCTTTGCTTCGGTCTGCGAGAGAATTTTTGTTATAGGAGTTAATCAATCCCTTCGAGAGGTGCGCCACCCACTGGACGGCAGGTGGACCATACAATGACTTGCCGTGGCCAGCCGATGAACAAGTCAGCGCTTTATCCTTCGCAGACAAGTCTGGTGCCAATTCACCGACCTCGGAGGGATGGGAGGCTTGGTTGGCCTGGGCGGGAAATCTGAACCAAGGAACCTGGTATCGGGTGCACACGACAGCCGGCACCTCCTCCGACTGGCTACGCGCACAGATCAAATACATCGAATTCGAGCTCCACGACAGCCCGGCAGTCTTGAACACGTACCGCAAATGGATTGCCTGATGCCACTTTAAGTACTTGCTGAAGTTACACTTATTCCAGACGAGCGACCGTCAAGACCATCCGCCACCACTAAGCGGGCGAATGCGAGATACGTCCTTTGGGGTGTAAGAGCGCGAGTGTCATATAAGGCTACAATCCATTATCGCTTTTATTAAAAACCAGCAAACATGACAATTTTGGCAATAACCAGATACGTTCGATCACAGAGTAACAACACAGACTTTCTCGGAGAGAAGGAAGACCAAAGGAACTCTCAAACGGAGCTGCTGTACAGTTGATATGAGGGAAGCGAAGGAAAACGGTGTACCACGGGAGGCACGGACGGAACGCCAAGAGCTCGACCCCACTCGTCGTGTAAGTTCATTGGCAGTACTCCCTTACACCGATCTCTAACTAAAAAACTCACACGTTGCAGAACAACTAGAACTAACGAGCTCTTTTTACCGGACATTAGGGACAACATCACATTCGCTCAACAACAACAAGGAATGAATCACAGTCGCTGGCACAAACAATCATCATCGAGGGAAAAGGGTTAAAGCGAATTCGAGACGACGGCAGAAAGCGCAGCTATGCTCCCTTCGTCAGTTTCTAAAGCACGCGTCATGCATCGGGTCTCTTTTGGCAACACTTTGTTTGAAATGGGGGGAAAATCGTAGTCACGGGGAGGATGCTCTTGACAAGCTGAAGAGAATGCAATCATAGAACATCACTGGAAATCGGAGCAGACGAAACGCTCAAGCTGTAGTAACCCAACTTGAATGCCAAGACCAAGGAGAGGCCCGCTCGAGTCCTTCTGCGATATGCTACTCCTCCTCAACGTGGTACCGAAGCTACAGCCGAAACGCTCAGAGCACACTATGCTCGTTGGAACCAGCCGACGCACCTCAGCAGAAAGTGAAGGGCTCAGAGCACGGCCTTGAAACAATGAGCATATAGGATGCGTTCAACAATGGGCCATCTTTAGTACTCTCACACATAGGAACTAGAATGCTGGCAAATTCTTTGGGTTCCACGAGCCACAAGGAAACAGCGACCCACTTCAGCATAGAGGTGGGAAAGCGACTACTACTGGTACCCGAGCGCTAACCCGAAATTGACCATCAAGAGTACTGTTCCTGTGTTGCAGTCTAAGAAGTTGAAAAAATTAGCAGGTCAACTCAGAGAGCAAACTGAGAGCTTCGCTGTGTTCCTAGTTGGGGCGGACAACGCCAGCTGGCGTTAGAAGTCATCACTCAGGCTGAAACAGGCGCGTTTTCATATCACATCACAGACGGTTCAAAGCTGAAAAGAGCAGCGGACGCCACAACGGAAAGCGTAAGCCCTTGAAATGATGAAGTATTACGGGTCCTTGCAGATGTATCCTTCTGTTGCTCCAGACCACTCAGTAAACTCACAGTTGCTCCTAATCAAATTTCTCTGAGCGTCATGCATCTAAGCAGGATCGCAGAGGAATGTTGTGTGCCAATCGACGACGTGCCATTACTCTATGACTGTCTTTTTCTTCAAGTGAGACGACACCACGACGTACCATGAGGTGTCACGAGTTGAAGAATAACTCAGTCACTCTTCCCGAAATGATTCTAACCAAATCAAACTCTTGCCTCAATTGACCAACCTCGGAGGGTTAGGAGTTTGATTGGCTTCGAGGTGATTCAGAGCGCGCAAAGGGCCGGGCCTCTTCCGACTAGGTTACATGGAGCTGTTGGTTCTGACTAATTACTTAGAACAGTATAAGAATGTAGATGTGAAGCGTCATTGATGCAACACAAACACTGCATCGCTCTAGGTGAGCAAGTGTGTCAGTGTGAGCACAATGAAGGATGAACTTGTGGATGAACAGGCCGTGTTTAGCGCCTCCGGCAGGGGACGCCTCTCCTTCAGTCACATCGACTTTGGGTCCGAATTCCAGTCTAGCATAAGCTCTCTCGTGGTAAATGAACGGGTATCAGATTTGTATAGAAGCGAAAAGCGTGCCCCTTCTAGGCGAAGTGGGCGCATACTCATTCGAACCGCCTCTACGATACTACGAGAAAAGAAAAGGCATGGCGCAATCTCGGCATCAACAGTGGATCACCAGAGCTCGCCACAATGAAAGTCTAGTAAATGTAGATAACGGTACCCAGAAAAGCACAACAGAACTCATGAAAGCCGTACGCAACATAGAGAAGTTTGCTAAAGATCGAATGGCGGTGTAGGAACCATACATGTGAACATCTACATCAACAACTTAACCAAGACCTGCATGTGGGGAGGGGGGATCGCCTGTTTCTTACGTGAGCAGCATTCGGCACTCTAAATCCTCTGTTTCCTATTGCAACTCACATAACATAAACCCAGCCCCGGCCAGCTCTGGGAATGCAACTGATCGGAAGATGAATGGAATATACAGAACAGTCTCTCTACATCATAAACATCTTCGAGCCAGCACTCCTAGAAGATTTAGGAGAAGTCATGGAGGCTCCCGACAGCCTTAGCCGCCGCTATTCGCACGCTCACGTCTTCCGGGTCCTTGAGAAGCAGCACCAGACCTGAAACGACAACGACGGAATTGGCAGGCGCCTGACACACAGGTAGAAGCACTTACTGGAGAACACAAGGTCCTTGCTGATGATAGCCCGAAGCTGTGGGGTGAGCACTCCTAGCATATGTCCGGTTAGTAACGCTGCGTTCGCCCGAATACGCGCATTCGAGCTCTTGAAGTAGTTGCTACAGGTCAGTGCGTACTGGTTCACACGATCAGGGAATGACAACGCCTGAAGTGCGTCAGCTGGACTACACCACTGTTCACTGGAGGCCTTCTACGGTTACACCAAGAGAAAGGCGCTGGACTCACCAGCACACTAGCGAGATCTCGCTGTACAGCCGTGTAGGTGGCCGGCACCCTGCCGTCCTTCATCTCCCTCTCGACAACCGACGAGAAAGTTCCCACACCAAATAACGGGTGCACTTGATTCAGCGTTGTACTGCATGCCTGGAAAGGAGTTCTCAATTGCTGACAAAGTGAACGGCAACTCGTAAACATGAGACTGTCATGCTCCTGCCTGGGAGTAAGGATTTACAAACCTTTATTACTAGTCTATATTATATACAACAACCATCTAGCAAGAATGCAGTTAGGGAGACTGCCAACCTTCCAACCCATGTAGGGGCGTGGCTTACAGAGGCGGTCGCCACTATACCGTGACATGCCCATCCTTTCGAACTTCTCGGCCTCGACAAAAATATACAACACAATAATTTTTAAATAACAACAAAAAACAAATATTCACTCCAATGATGAATTAAAATGATGGGTCGATGGATATAGAGACGATTATGGGAGGATTCCTTTCAGTACGCACAGGGCGAAATTTCTGCATAAGCATAGGTCCAGGTCACAGGGCCTCCGGATCATGTGCCTTCGAGGCATTGCTCAATCGCTACCCGCATACTGCCATCGGCCTTGCTTGGAGCCACCGCATCTCTAGAGCCGTCGACCATCGCATCTCTGGGGCACGTTTTATCGGCGTGATCCACATTGGCGACCAGGTTTAAGTCCTTGTTCGCCATCTTTGCCATCGCATCAACTTGCTCCTGACAAGTCAAAAGTGCTTGTCGGAGTTCTCGTACCTCTTCTTCCAAGATACCAGTTCGAGCACTGGTATCTTCGCATAGCTTCTTCAAATATTGATTAGATATCGTTATGAATTTGGTTTATGTTAAATCGGTATTCTACCAATCGTTATTTTTCCGACCTTCTGGCGAAAATGTTTAAAGTTACCTCGAAATGAGTTTTTGCGGGAGTGTATTCACTGTCGTAATCATAGTCCGAATTTCCCTATGTCCTTATCAGTTCTACGGACATCGCTATATTCTGTAAATTGTCAAAAATATTTCGAAATCGTTATGACTTTACCTTTTGGTAAATGACGCGGCTTAGAACAAAACTTGCTATTTCGTTATTCATTTTCTTTTAGTAAAATCGTACGTGAATCTTACTGCAAGGTATTTTTACTGCTCAAGTAACCTCCAGCAAAGGGGTTTTCGTGATTCTGCTACAAAATCTCTTTTTGGTGACATTCGTCTACTTTACCTAACCGAATATTTTCACCTTCGTTATAATATAGGGCGTTATTTTGAAAGCAATAGATTTTTTTCCGTCACAGTGACCTCAGTTGTGCGGAAATTCATTAGAATAATCCCGATATCGACCGTTATCATGTTGGTCATCATAATTTCTCACGTAATTGTGAGAAGCGTTATTTCTTGGGATTTGAGAATCGCGTCCGTGATATCCACGTGGGCTTCGAATTCCTCCGTTATTGTAGTAACCGTTATCGTTATAGGATTGAGGACTACGTTCGTGATATGCCCTATTACTGTTCCAACGTGGTGAAAAATTTGGCGATGCACTAACAGCAGGGTATGGCGATTGATTCCACTCTTGACGCTGGTAGTTCCCTTGATTTTGGTAATTTCGATGTGGGCAGCTTTCACTAATGTGTGCGTTTTGAACGGCTTCCGCGATCGCATTTACTAGGGTGTTATCAATTATTCCTCTCTCACGCGTCACAATTTCAAGAAGATGGCTTTCGTTTTCTGCAATTTGTTGCAGATCCTTGAAGGTCTGGGACGACTGCCTTTTTTTTCATTACCGCGATTCGAAGTAAGGCCGCGCACAAATGTTTCACACATTATTTCTTCAATGGCGATGGGATTGCTTTCGGCAAAAGCGTCGGCAACTAAATCTCTCACCCGTTGACCATAAATGATCACGTTTTCATCGGGTTCCTGCTTCACGTGATAAATTTTTGCTTTCGCTATTTCGACATAGTTAGGGCTACGAAAGTCGTTTTTCAACTGGTCAACAACCTTTCTGTAATCCAGCTTAACATCGTTATCATAGTTCTCGTATTTTATTTTGGCTGCTCCGCTTAATTGCAGAGGAAGGAGCCTCGCCAGCTTCTGCTCGTCATATCCCGCTGCATTGGCTTTTTCGTTCATCTCTCTAACAAACTTTACCACTGACATGTTAGTTCCGTCATAATTCGACCAGCACTGCAATGAGGGAAGGAACAGATCCGCTATGTTAACCCGAATATCAAGAGGCCTTTCTGAAATCTGGACAAGCCCCCTGATTGATCCGTTATCATCTCTCGCCATGTTCGTAATGAGCAACCGTTCTATTAATTCCCGTGATTCGTCAATAAGTCGACTCGTTAGTTTCGCTTGATTTCTTTGCTCGCTGCGAGCAAATCGTTTCTCAGCTGGTGAGCTGTTCGGCACTAAATAAGTACCCGTTATGCTGATGAATCGCTATTAAGATGAAGAAATAGGAGGCAGGAAGAGAGCTGAAGAAGCAGTAAGCAAAGAACGCAGTTGAAACCAACCGTCCAATTGCAGTCACGAAGACGTAATGCCTCTTACCGTTGGATGACCTCAGTATGGGTTACCGCTCTCTTTTCCCTACGAGTGGGATTATCATAGCCTCGTTGACGCCGCTATTTTTAAGTGGGTACTTACGTGAGCTCTGGTCGACGCCCTCGAGTGTATGCTCAAAGCCACGTTTCGGCTCCTTTGTAATGCCGACATTACCTAGTATACGGTAGTGTAGCCAATGGGCGAAGTTCTATTAACATCGAATAAAAATGAATCTAAAAAAAATAATTTTTTTGTTCTCTTTCGGATTTTTTTTGGACGTCCTATGTACAGATTATATACAAGCTAGCGGTGGCATGAATGGCAGAGTAAAATGTAGCAAGTGAATTGACGATAAATTAAGAATTGAAGGTTAGAAACATGAGCTATAAATTAGACGTTTTAATAAGCTAATAGTGAAAGATTTGATTAAGCTATTAACGTGATAACGAAAACATGAATGCAAAGAAATCATCTAGAACGTGCGCAAAAGGGAAAATCGGAAAAGTACGAGGTTCACAAGGAGGTAGTTTGCACTCGGCAGTGACTCACGTGAAGAACGTACTTTCCGCACACTTAGTGTTTTTGAAGACGCCAGGTCGGAAAATACGATGTTCGCTTGAAATCGCTATCGCGAATAGCGAAAATCGTACTTTTCGCAATCGATAATTAGAGTTTAAAAATAAGCATAGAGTAAGCGACTCAAATTCTTTGAAAATAGTAATAGTAATTCTTTGAAAAATAGCTGTTTAGTTACATGCCCTGCCTCATTCATGCGCCACAACGAAGACAAACGAAAAAGTGGAAATGATAAAAATCATGCTCAGTACAAAAAAAAATCATGCCAGCATGCTTCGTGAGAAATGTGCAATGTGCATACGCGTGTGTATATCTCGAGATATAAATACGTTTTGATGGCCGTCAAAACGGAGTCTCCCCTACTGCTAACTTCTTTTAGAAATTTTGAGCAAAAGTCTAAAAGGATCTCCCCGCGACCTCCATGTCATGCTCCTGCCTGGGAGTAAGGATTTACAAACCTTTATTACTAGTCTATATTATATACAACAACCATCTAGCAAGAATGCAGTTAGGGAGACTGCCAACCTTCCAACCCATGTAGGGGCGTGGCTTACAGAGGCGGTCGCCACTATACCGTGACAAGACTAATTAGACCGCTTCAGATACAGCCACACACTGCTTCTATCTGCAATCATCGCCACGCATTTTAAGCAACACGAGAGGCACTTTTGCCCATCGGTGCGGAAGCCATCCAGTGGCCACTATTTTCGCGTCACTTCTATCTCAAACAACAGTTTTCAGACAAAAATCGATACTAACGATCGGCACTGATCGATTGTTGATCGACTTTGCTCAATTGTTGTGGAGCGCACTCCGCGGGCATTTGGTCACCACTTCATACAATCGATCTGAGAATCGACAAAGAAATTGGGTACGCTTCGATGGAGAGGTGAAGTAGTACATTGGCGGTTCAATTCTACCTTGATGGCAACAAAAAACCTATAAAACCAGCGGCCGGATAAGACAGGTACTGCAGGGTCAGATGAATCTCTCAAACTTTGGCCCCTAGCTGTTACTGCTAAGTTCTATGCTCTATTACTTAACGCTTACAGTGGAGAAAGCTGAGCTGCGAAGAAGTTTCTAGGCAACGCGTCGGAGCTCAGCTGGGGTCCCCTCAAAGTCTGATCCTGCTAAATAAATGAAACGCCAAGCTGGCTGGATCCAATGGAGGTTAGGCGAGGGAACAAACTTCTGTGTTACCTACCTTTCTTACGTCTTCGTTTTCATCGTTGAGGTGCAGAAGAACCGCTACAATGTTTGCGTGCAGATGCGACATGAATTCGTCGTTGTCGCCGCCAATTCGGGCAGCCAACTCTCCGAAAAGAGTGAATGATGCTGCGCGTAGAGCTGCTGACTCCTGAAACCGGATTATATCCACTGGACCTCTTCTACAGCACATACGGTTTCAAAAGGAACTCGAGGTGGAATTTTTGACCAACTGAGACAGGTTCATCTAAGCATTACAAACTACGCCTTTCACGAAATTTATAGAATTAACTCACTTTCTCAAAACAAGGCCGAATCTTCAATAGAACCTGACGAAGTATAGAATGTAACTGCGCGTCATTGGTGCGGGATACCAGCTTGTTCAGAGCAACTATGGACTCCATCGCCACCTTAAAAATCTCGTCGTCAGATCACAAAAACGCTGTGGAACTGGAGGACTAGGTCAAATCACCCACCGTATCGTTCTTATCACCCAGATCGTCGAGGCCTCCCATCGCCGCCTCGACAGCCATGCTGGCAAATCGCTCGGCTACCGAAGGCGACGCCGACTCCGACAGTTCTCCCAGACCGCGAACGCATAACTGCAAACGTGGCCTTTTATCGTTTGTCTAATCGGTAGGCCGAGAGCGTAGAGCGGAGCTCTCATTACAACTCAACAGTCTTGTTTGAAAAAAGCGTACGATAATGTCGGCTTTAGGCTGAAATAAGAAGAGCACCATTTCTTTCCAGGCAAAAGCTATTGAGCTGGCATAATAAAAATATAGATACCAATATAGATACCAAGAATAAAGGACGGCACATAAAAATATAGATACCAATATAGATACCAAGAATAAAGGACGGCACCAAACAATCAATCCGCGGCGCTGATGCGCCACGCATTATACTTGAACGAGATTCCACCGTGGAGGTAATTTGACTGCCTCTTTCGCCTGGCCTATACATGGAACCAGACTCGACTGGGGAGAATAAAACCCTGATGCAGCCTGCTATGGCTGCATCAGGGTTTTATTCTCGCCAGTCGAGTCTGGTTCCAATTAACCAAAAGGATGGAAGGCTTTGTTAGTCTAGAGAGGATCTGAATCATCAATCGATTCGCGGTGCACGCGACGCGCCACCTATGATGACTGCATCTTGCTTTCCCGTACATTGCTAATCTAAACAGGCTCGTGCGAATATAAGTACTCTGGGATGCGCAGTAGCATAGTCGGCAAAGGTGCCGACTGTCATGTACACTCTGAATCTAGGTTTCTGATGCAAGTCCCGTCCATGCCAATCAAGGAGTTCACCCTTCCTGGGTAGGTGAAATGGTACCAGACTTGTCTCAGAAGGGTAAGACACTGGATTCTCCATCGGCTGCCATTGTATAGGCCATATACGCATCCAAGCCGCCTAAACGAAATCACGTGGAAGTGAAACGCGTGACGACCCCAAACAATGAATGATTAACGCCGCCATTTATCGTCTATAACTACCCCACTGCCGGTCCCAAGCCTTGAAAAAAAGGTTGGACGACAGGCCAGCAACCCGTCTCCGTAAAACTCGTGATGCTACAAAAACGATGAACTATATGGATGGATACTGCTGAAAAGGAGAAATCGAAGCTGAGCTTTGTGATGGGAGAACTGACTTTGGACTCGATTTTCTTTCCGGAGATCGCGTGTATTGGTAGCTGGAACATAAGCACGCTACATCAAACTGGTCGCCTCACCCAACCCCTCCGGGAATTCGATAACCATGAACTGAACATTCTTGGAGTTAGCTAGGTTCGACGGACTGGAACTGGACGCATGATCAGTGAAAGCAAAAATCATGTTCTCTAGACCGGAAAGAAGACTGGAAAGGGGCATCAGAATCGTTCTTAGTAAACAAGCTTCGAGTTCTCTCGTTAGTTGGGGTATAGTGAACGACAGAATCATCACTGCGCGCCTTCCAAGAGACACACCCGAATTGCAATTATAATGCCACCAGACGTTCAGAGGCCTAGCGGCCGCCAGAAGTCTGGTTGGGCTTCGCCCCAAACCCCGACAACAAAACAACCTCAACCTTTCTCCTTTCTTCTTTAGGCCTTCTTAATTTTATTAGAGTAAAAAAATGGTTTTATTACATAGACCAGTCGTTCGTCGGCCCGGCGGCCGCCTACACTGGTTGGGGGCTTCGCCCCCAAACCTTGAGAATAGGACACCATGGCCGCTACGAGTTTCCTATTCTTCCCTAGGCCTTCTGACCTTTATGTTAATCGAGATGGATCGATTGATCCGACTTCAGATTCGTGTTCAGCGATCTCGATTACCCTCAGAGCTGAAGTTTCGTGCCGCTTAAACGACATCCTCAAAAAATCGATAATATCGATCGATCCGATTTCAGATTCGTGTTCAGCGACCTCGATTACCACCAGGGCTGAAGTTTCGGACCGCTTGAACCAAATCCACAAAAAATCGATAATATCGATCGATATCGATTGCCCCTGCTGTGAAGGCCTACCGTCGATGATCACCTAAATGCCTATGCACGGTTGCCGACGTGTTCGGCTGCCGCGCCCCAACTCAAGTGTGACGAACGGACAGTGTGACACACACACACGCACACGCTTGCTGCTTTATATATAGTAGGACAAGGCAAGTGCTCCGACACGCCTAACGGTCTCGCACTTATGCGCCTTGTGGGACTTTGCAACATCACTGACCTACGGAAGGTAGTTTTTGTAAAACTTAAAATTCGCTGACATCTAGGATCTGCTTCCGTGTGTACATCATAGACAATTTCTCCGGACCGTTCAGTAACGCCATTGGTATGCCTAACAGCTTGTGTTTCCGGATATCGTTGACACGCCTTCTGAATCTGGACGCCAGGTTCCCCTCACTCTTTCCTTCTTACTGGGTCTGATTGCTGGTCCGCCTTTACTGGTTTCCCCCTCTCCAATGTCTCCCGCGTTCCTTGTCCCAACTGGCCCGTCTTCTGGATCCAGACGCTCAGAAACTCCCGCACATGCCGCTGTGACAAGTAGGAGCAGGCTGCTCTTCCTCGGCTGCAGCAGCATCCCATGTTGAAAGGCACGCTTTGTCTGCGCACTGTTCGATGTGGCGTATCTGACGCAAGTTTCAAACCTGCGTCAGATACGCCTCATCACCTACAGCGCGGATAGCTAACTGAATATATAGTGGTAGATAGATATATAGATAGATAGATAGTAAGATGTGACATAACGGAAGACGCAACCGACGACGAGAAACATGATTTCTATAAGCGGCTACAAGCTATCATCGATAAAATGCCGAAACGAGGCCTGAAGTTTGTCTTGGGTGACTTCAATGCGCAAGTGGGAGACGATCGAAGAGGACGGAAAGAGCTGTCTGAGGACCACCTAAGCAGCAACGGATAAGGAGTGGCCTAATTTTGTGATATCAATGATCTATGTACTGCAAATCCCATCTAGTTCCACCGAAACGTCCAAAAGAAGACTTGTAGACCACCAAACGGCGTGATGGCAAATAAAATCGACCGCATTTGCATTAGCCGCAAATGGAGCACATTGCGTAATGGTGCCCCTGTGTACGGGGTGCAGAAGTAGGCACAAACTATTATCTCTTCAAGGCAACATTGAAGATCAAGCTGAAGCTGCAAAGAAGACCAGCTGCCTCACGAACATTCGAAGCCAAACAGTTCAAGAACCATAAACTGCGAGGAACTTCAGTGTAGAGCTACGAAACCGGTTCGGCATCCTTAGTGAATGCGGAAACGTTGAGAAACTCTGGGGAGCCGTTAAGACCGCGAGTTGCGAAAGTTCTGAAGCAATCGCTGGACGCAAACAGGGCAAGCGGAAGGAGCAATGGGATCGAGAAGGAATATGGAAACTGAAAACTGAGAAGGAGCGAGCTAGGCAAAGAAGAGGATGTGCTAGGACAACTGACGAGTTTAGAGAAATGGGCGGAATTTACTCATGGTCAGAGCTTGATCGACTGGCAAGGCATCATACCGCCGTGATAAGAAAGCCTGGATCGCTAGGGAGGAAGCAGAACCACAAACAGCGGCTGTTCGCGGTGACAAGAGAACACTATGTAGACTGACAGGAAGAAGATGCAACACGTGTGTTCCTACAAAAGACAAATATGGTGAGCTACTTGTCTGTGAAAATGAACAGAACGAAAGATGGATTGAACACTTCCGTGAAGTGTACGACCAGCCACAGCCATCCGCAACGCCTACATTCCATAATGAAAACGCTTTAGAAGAGCTAAGCGTCAACATTGGCGATATAACAGTCGAGGAAACAGAAACAGCAGCACGATGCTTCAAAACAGAAAAGCCCCTGAGCTCGATGAAATTTCCGCGGAGATACTAAAAGCTGGGACATGCTGGTAGCGTAAAAATAGTCATCTACAACTGCTGGAACAATAAACGTGATTCAACGTGACAGAAGGTTGAAAATGCCTTAGCAGTCAACTGACAAAAAAGGAAGTTTAAGTGCCTGGCAAAGTACTCTGTACCGTATTGTTACTAACAAGGACAGCCTTCAAACTTGTGGTGAGTTTTTGCGATGCAATTTTCACAATATGTAGTGTTCCCTGTAGGGAGTCCAAAACCATAGTTAGTTTTTTTTCGGAATGCTCTTCTGTGCTCGACAAAAGACGTGTGAGAACGTGAGCCCGAAGTTCATCACGCCCTGCTGCCACCCTATCAGATCTGGTCGTTTGGCGCAGTGGGTAGTGCTCTAAATTCACTGCTACGTGGTCGTGGGTTCGATCCCCTCTGCGCTTGTGTTTTTGCATTTTACGATTTATCCTCAGTGAGACCCTTTATCCACATTTTCAACACATCTTTGGTCAAAAACTTGGAAACAAATATCGCTTACGTTCAACGTGCTCTTTGAAAGTGGAAAGGTGGGAATTTTTGACTTCCAGGTTAAGCAAGTCAAAAATGCCAGACTATGCAACACCCCAAATAACCCCCACGCACAAAGTTTGGGCGAAATTGTAGCGTCAGACCTCAGCACCCTCACTTACTCACACCTACCCTAACCTGTCGTAAGAAACCAGAAATCCAGAAACTGATTTCAGATTCGTGATCAGCACTCCAAATAACACCCGTAGCCGAAGTATAGATAACAGTTTTTTTCGACCTCGCTAGTACACTTCATGGTCCTCTCTTGATTTCTGAACAGTCAAGCTGTTTCAAGGTGGAAAGGTGTTATAGATAACAAATTCAATTATAATGAATGGAGCTAAAAACGTATTAACCAACTGGTAAAAATAGCAAACAATGTACCAACCTTCTTCAACAAAGATGGAAGAATGCAAAAAGACATGTAAGCGAAATATAGTGCTCACAAACTGAACATCTACGCTTCTCTCCACCACCCCTTCAAATAAAGTACGTAGATATTTTACTTTTTGTGTAGCCCACCACTGTTTAACGTATTCAATTGGTTTCCACCCCGAATGGCTTCGCACCTCAATGACCGCCATTTGTTTGACAATGATGGCCGAGGTGCAAAGCCCGCTCTAGGCCCAGGCTCGAGTGAGGGTGGTGAGGTCGGAAGCACCAATTTCACCCAAACTTTGTGCTTTGTGCATGTGGTTATTTGGGGAGCTGATCACGAATATGGCATCAGTTGTTGACTTGCTTAACCTGGAAGTCAGAAATTCTCACCTTTCACTTTCAAAAAACTAGATGAACGTAAACGATATTTGTTGCCATGTTTTATTCAAAATGCATTGGAAATGGGGATAAAGGGTGTCTCTGACGATAAATCGCAAAATGCAAAAACACCAGCATAGGGGGAATCGAACCCACTATCACGTTCCTATGAAGCGAGAATACCCCCCCCCCCCTCCTGCGCCAATCGACCACATTCGGTGGGGTAGCAGCAGGACGTGATAAACTTCGCTCACATTTTCACACGATTTTTTCCGACACAGAAGAGCATTACGAAAACATTAACTACGGTTTTGAACTCCCCTCACGGAACCTTACATCCTGTAAAAAATGAAGTACAAAAGCTCACCGCAACTTTGAAGGCTCTCCTTGTAAGACTCTGAGATGCAATCGGTGAAGCAGTGCGGGACGACCAAGCTGGATTAAGAAAGGGCAGATCGTGTTGCGAACAGATTGTTACGCTACGCAACATCATCAAGCAGTGCGTGAAGTATCGCTACTTGCTCTAGATGAATCCGTCGATTTTAAGAAAGCATTTGACAGTGCCCACCCCACCGCAGGCAAGCCTACCAACATGCACAACACCAGAACGACAAACCCGACAGAGAATGAAAATGGCGAAATACGACAAAGAAAAGAAATACGACAAAGAAAAGAACGTCATCGAGAGGCCGCTGACTCTGGAAGAGCAGGTGTATATGAGGGTCCCCTCGGAGAGGAGTTCATCAACACATCCTAAAGCGGTGAATGAGTGGTGTGGGCCATCTAGGGTAATAGAAATCAGTGATAATAGTGCAATAATTACGGCTATTAGTACTAATGAGGAGCCTAGACGTGCCTAATACGACCAGTTGAGGAAGGTCCCTAGAGGATAATGAGCTAGTAAACACAACAAAGACAGAGCAAAAGGGGAAACCAAGGAAGAACAAGAGCGGTGGCGATGTCCGTTCCTCCACGTGGTGCCACTGGAAACTGTTCGCTCTGCGAGTTAAGCCGATCACGGACATTCGATTGCAGGCGACAGGCCCTTGTGACAGGCCTGCCTACGAAGACCCATGTCACATCACATGGTGTATGACTGTTCAGGTTTATCGAGATAGTGCTACGGCGTCCGCGGGAGCCGACGCGCACTCGCAAAGCCCGGCGAGTGTGAAAAGTATGCGAGGGTCCCTGATGCGAGGACGGCATCGGGGGCAACTGAGTTAGCCCGAAAGTCCCGTAACGTAAGCAGGACCCGCTGAATGTGGGATCGTTGACGGGCCGCTCGTGCGAGTTGGTTGAAGCACTGGAACGAAGAAGAGTTGATTTCTGTGCGGTGCAGGAGACGAGGTGGTCCTGCCGCAAGTCAAGGGACATAGGACGAGGCTTCAACGGCGTTCTATGCGGAAGTCCCAGGACCACCAGTGGTGTCGGAATAGTCGTCTCCGAACGATTTCGTGACTCGATTGTAAGCGTCGAGCGCTTCGACGATCGATTGATGAAGATCGTTGTCGCCGCGAAGGAGCGACTCTATCACTTCTTCTCTGCGTATGCTCCGCAGACTGGCTGCTCGGATCAAGCCAAGGAAGAGTTTTGGAGCCTGCTTGATGAGAAGACAGCAGAGGTACCGTCGAAATATTCATCATAGTCGCTGGTGACCTCAACGGGCACGTCGGCGCGATGAAAGACGGGTACGGCTGTCATGGTGGGTTCGGTTACGGGTCGCGTAACGCAGATGGTGAGCGTATCC
Organism: Heligmosomoides polygyrus bakeri; assembly: GCA_947359475.1. NCBI lineage: Eukaryota > Metazoa > Nematoda > Chromadorea > Rhabditida > Heligmosomidae > Heligmosomoides > Heligmosomoides polygyrus. The sequence continues at coordinate 63,266,533 of OX375869.1, forward strand.
TTGAATATGCGGAATCGCACAACCTCACCATAGTGAACACCGTATTTCGCAAACGCGATTCCCACCTCATCTCGTTCTATAGCGGGAACACCAGGACTCAGATAGACTTTGTCCTTGTGAAGGATCGAGACCGAAGTCTTGTCACAGACGCGAAGGTCGTGCCGTATGAGACGGTCGCCCCATAGCATCGACCGCTGATCTGTACTTTAAAGATCGCCCCTTCGAGGCTGAAGCAGGTCGAGCGATGCGGTGCACCAAGAATCAAGTGGTGGCGAATGAAAGAGAAGGAAGCAGCTGTGATTTCTCGCGTGCGGTTACCGACAATGACAACTGTCGACGAAACTTGGGAGAAGTCCACCGACGCGATTCGTCACGCTGCACGGTCGGAGCTCGGCATCACGAAGCCTGGACGACCTAAGGTCGACAAGCAGGTATGGCTGTGGATAGATGACGTGAATGCCAAAGTTCGAGAGAAGAAGACGCTCAATCACGTGTTTCTCGGCGAAAAGACAGCCGATAACTGGCGGAAGTACCAAGAAGCGAAGAAAGCTGCAAAGAAGGCCGTGGCTGTTGCAAAAGCCACTCATTATGGAGATGTCAACGAGAAGCTTGAGTCGCGCGATGGTGAGCGGTATCTGGCGACTGGGCCCGACGACGTGGCGGCTGGAAGTCAAAGTTTTGGCATTCTGCTGAGTGGTTGCGAAGTTCTTTAATCAGGTTGTAGCGGAGAAGAAAGTGTCTGAGTGTTGGCACCAAAGCACGACGATTCCGATTTGGAAGAAGAAGGGCAGTGCAGACTGCTCCAATTACCGTCCGATTCGCTTGCTTTCGCACAGCATGAAGATCTTTGAGCGAATTGTCGATGGACGAATTCGGGACATCGTCCAGCTTTCCAGCAATCAGTGCGGCTTCGTGGCTGGCTGTGGCACCATTGATGCCATACACGCCGCCCGCCTCCTGATAGAGAAGCACCGCGAGAAACAGAGGCCAGTGCATATCGCCTTTCTCGACTTGGAGAAGGCCTTTGACCGTGTACCGCGTGAGGTTATATGGTACGCCTTGCGACAACACAACGTACTTGAGGAACTTATAGAGTGGGTGCGGATGTTCTACTCTTGCCCAAAGAGTCAAGTTCAAGCTGCAACTGGAACCTCGATGGAGTTTCCCATCTCTATCGGGGTACACCAGGGGTCTGCGCTTCCCCCACTCCTCTTTGTTGTCGTCATGGATGCCATCACACGAGATCTTCAGAAACCCGTCCTTGGACGTTGCCTTATGCCGATGACGTGATGTTCGCTAGCGAAGATAAAGATGAACTCGAGCGAGAGGTGCAAGCTTGGTGTGATCGCTTGGAGCGGTTTGGACTCAAACTGAACGTGAAGAAGACCGAATATCTAACGACAGACGTTACTGAGCCCAGCTCCATCAAGGTTAGCGGCATCGAGCTTCCACGCACTGCGGTCTTTAAGTATCTGGGATCAGCAGTCGCGTCTGACGGCAGACTGATGGTCGAAGTGAATTCACGCGTGAGTGCAGCTTGGTCCAAGTGGCGCTCGTTGACTGGCGTGCTCTGCGATGGGAAGATACCAGAGCGCTTTAAGTCGAAGATCTACAGAGCAGTTAACCGGCCAGTAGCGATGTACGGCGCCGAGTGTTGGCCTGCCAGTAAGGAAGTTGAAACGCGCCTCAGCGTCATGGAGACGAAGATGCTGCGCTGGACGGCCGGAGTCACGCGCATGGACCGCTTCCGAAATGATGCTATTCGGCAGAAGTTCGGTGTCGCGCCGATAGCTGACAAGATGTGCGAAGCTCGCTTGCGATGGTACGGCCACGTTCTGCGTGGAAAGGAAGACAGCGTCCGCAAGATAGGCCTTAACTTCGAGGTAGTAGGAAAGCGGCCTAGAGGGCGCCCGAAGCAGCGCTGGTTAGATACGTTACATGCGGACTTGAAGATTACTGGTGTTTACCCTGATCTAGCGCTGGATCGGGAAAGGTGGCGTCATAACACCAGAATAGCGGACCCCGCCACGATGCGAGACAAACGCTGAAGAAGAAGAAGAAGAAGGAAGAACAAGAGCGCTAAAGTTTCTTGTTTCAAGGACTAAATTGGTCCGTTGCAGGACGACCCGCTCCACTTGTTCAACTCCTGCTCTCGCGGAATCTTCGACGAAAGGGTGCACGTAGGATTGCCTGGTCCTTGCTCGTTCGAAGAAAGCCAACTTATTCGAACTTGCACGTGTTGCTTCGATCATGCTTGAGCCGGTGTGGGGCGAACACCGGAAGGAGGCTGAGATGATGGACAAGAAGTCAACACTTCTGACGGTCGTTGGACTCAGCTGCGCCATCTCCGCACACTGACACTTCTGCCACAATCTTGCAACGGCAGTCGCGGAGAAGGAAAGCGTAAACCTGCTGCATCCACCGATTTTCAGTCACCACCCCGGATATGACATATCGGCGTACTACTTGGGCTCGGAAGGAGTAGATCAGCGAGTTCTACAACAGCAACGATAGCCATTGGACTCAATTATTGTGGCACTGCCGAAGTCATCCTCAAGAGTGACAACTGATCTGGAGCCTGAACCTACGGTTAAATTCCTCGTGTATAACCACCTGGCCGACATAGTAGATCAGCTGAACAAGATCCTGATCCGCCCTGCCATGGTGTGGTCTTGGCCTGAATGGATGCCCCAGCAGGAACACATGGGAGTATGTCTGCAGGCTATAGAGAGACACCTCCAGTGTGGAGGGACTCTGGACTGCTTCCTGGCACCAGAACACTGGGAGCAGATCCGCCTGATTTGCCTGGAAGTAGTTCAAATATTAACCGGTCCTAAGCGAGGATTCCGGACTTCTTGCTGAGAGTGTGCTGAAATTCCACTCTGCGCTGAGTTTGGGTGTGAGTCCTCGCAAAGGAAAAGATCGGCTCCACAATTGGCAAATAATGGTGTTCCTGGAGCAGCTCCGAGACGCTGCGTCGAACACCCTCCGGCTGCCGAAGTTCAGGATGAAGCGGAAGAAGCCGACGGACGGCAAGGGCAAGGACGCCTAACGACTCCACTCCACCGACGACGAAGGGCCAACAGTCAAGAAGAAGAAGCTACAGAAGCGTCCCAGCGTGATGTATCTCCAAGACCCGAAGAAGAAACGAGAGAAGCAAGCGCTGAAGATGAAGCAGAAAGTCGCGGTCCGTATAAGAGTCATCAGAAGATGAATCGCTCGAGGAGCGGCGTGTAGAGATCAGTTCATCCTCCGTTTCATCATCTCTGTTATGCATGATACTTAGTGTAATCCTGTTGACGTACTCTGACTCCTCGTGATTACTGCATGTTAGATGACTCCTAAAAATGTATCGCAGTATGGCACCTCGTACTTCCATAGGTATCTCACATGTACTCCAAGTTCCGCTTTCTGAAGTGCCAGACAAGAAGCGTTTTGCCATTTCTACCTCCTCCCAATCGCCGAGCGCAAGATCCTGTCTACTCCTCTTAGACTTGTCATCAGTTCCAATACCTTTTTATCTTTTGTGCTGTATTTTGGAATAAATCTTCCAAAACCCAATCTACAGCCTACCAACAATATAAAAGCTACAAGTTATGGTAGTTCAAAGTGAAGCATTCAAAACGCTGAGAACTTACTGGACGACCTCATAGTAAACAGTTTCATCTATTTGTGAGGTACGATCACCAGTAACGCAGATGAAAGATGAAAGGAACAAAAGCAATAATGAGAAACGACCAAGGCTAGCGTTTGTGGTGGAAGCCTAGGAGCTTCACCGGTCACCGCCAGATGGAGATTGAGGTAGGTGAATGAACTTAGGCTCCACAGACCTCCTAGGACATGACCCAGCAGGCCAAAACCAACAGAGATCGAAGAAGAAACAGACAAAGGGTGGCTGCTCTTGCATCACAGCCGCGCACTCGCCTCTGACATGATCTTGGGGTCTCGAGTTTCCGCGCGAGCACGTCGTTTACACGTGCAAGGATCTTGACAGCGGTCCAAACTAGGCTGTGGACCCTGCGCTTACCCATTCGAGTAGATCTCTTCTGCCTTCTGGGTGCTCTTTTAACATCATACATCAACATCAACATCAGAGGCCTAGCCGTTTCCCTAGTGTACTCTTCCCTGCAATGCATACATGCCGCATACATATACTTGATTTCCCCAGGCTCCGAAAAAGACGAAACCGACGAAAAGTGAGACGAATACATTTATGAAACAATCTTAGTGCGCAGCTTCATGAGATCAACATTTTAGTCAGAAAGTGCTACACCGCAAAAACTTTCACGAAGCGTAGAGAAAAGCAAATGAAATTCCGTGCTGGCAACAGTTTTGATTGGATCCCAAGATCCTTGAGCAGATGATGCAAAACAAGTTCTCATACCCTCCGTATCCGCAGGCTCTGATCAGTGAGCGAATTCTCCAGCAGCCGTACGCTGTCGATGAGCAACTTCTCGTTGAAGTCTCCATTTGAGTCTGGGGCTCTGAAACACGCGTACAGCTTGAAAGGTGGAAGGCAATAGCATTGCCTACCTCACTTATGAGCCAATAGCAACCTGCAGAGAAAACAAGAAACTCACTTCTTCACAAGCGCCGAGCACACCACCACTGCTGTCAATCGAATCGGCTCCCTCTCATGGCAGGATTTCTCCATCACACATCTCGCCAACGGATCTACCCACTCGGGTCGATGCTCGACCAACGACCGTACCAACACAGTGATCTGTAACAGTACATGTTTGCTTTTACCCTCAATCAAACAAATTACGGGCCAGACCGATGAAATGTCTTCTAAGAAATGGACTAAACTATGGCCGGTTATTTCAAATTCGACGACAGGTAAACGAAGTGAAGAAGTATGCAGTACATTAAAACGTTCAACCTTCGAAAAGGCTGGAAAAGGAGGAGATGTGTGGTAGTAAGACATAACATTTTCATGTCGAATTGAACCCTTTTCAAACCAAATTGCTCACTCTTGTAAGCTAGCCTTAAGACTTTCGAAATGAGACCGAACTCTTCCAAATCGAAGTGACCTTTGAGGAGCTAAAACTACAGACTCAATAAAATCGTTGGAATAATTGTTTGTTAAAGGAAAATTTGGTGTAACATTCTCTGAAGCTTATTAGTTTTCCTGCCCTAATAAGTGTGATAATTTTTTTGCATTTTTTGTGGAAAAAATAAATTAAAGTCTGTCTAAGCAAAGAAACTTATAGCGCATTAATACCAGATCGCGCCATGAACTGAAAAAGTTCGCCGCAATTTTTATTTGATTGATAGTGTAAATGTCACATACAGGAACCATCAAATTGAGGATATGTCTGTTCTTTGCAGTTGTTCTAGTTATATCGTTAACAGGTGTCAAACTCCATGCAAGCCGAGATTCTGCTATCAATCGAAAGTAAGTCCCGACTTCTTGGAAGTGGCCGTCTCTTCTTTGCCACTAAAAAATGGCCGCCTTCACGACCTTTAAAGCAAGCTTTTAACCATTACTTTTCTTCTAGAAAATAAAAAATTGTGCAAAATTTCGAACAATTGTTCACTCATTGAATAAAATTTCAAAAGCTTGAAAATTAAAAGAAAGCTATATTAAAAATTTCTTTGCACAATAAATTATTCTAACCTTTTTAGGGAGTCTCTCGTTTAACGTTGAAGAAGTTCATTTCAATTTGGAAGAATCCGCTTTGATTTCAGGATCTTAGTCTGGCTTAGAGAAGTGGCCCAATTCGACGTGAAATTGGTATATATATATATATATATATATATATATATATATATATATATATATATATATAACCCACTGGCGCTGATCTGCCTTGGTAGCGAAAGCTCGACAACCAAGCGTAGCGAAAAACTGTTTTTCTATCAAACTAGGGCTACTACCTGGGGCACATAATAACTAACCGCGCCCACGAACAACTCTCGATCGAGGCACTCCGTCCATCCCCTTGCTTGATTCATATCCTCGATGACAGACGTTGACTGCGTCCTAGAGTAAGGAAATTGATAATATCATACATCTAAGCGTAAAATCTTGGCAAGAATAGCGAACGAAGTGCCCACCTCGACAGTAAGGTCTTCAGCGTCGCTACAGCCATTCCAGCCGGTCTATCAGCGGAACGCCTCAACTCAGGTGTGATGATCAGAGGCTGTTTAGTTCCTGAAACTTTAAGGAATCACAGAGAATAGTGTGACCAACGGTAGATAGGGAGGAGTAACAACTCGGGATAGCATTTGCTCAAATATGGGGCATAGCCATAAGGTGGCGGCTCTGGACAGAGCGTGCTATGCACACACCGATTCACACACGCTCTGTCCAGAGCCGCCAAGCTCTCTCTTCCTCTCTTGCATTTTCAAATCTTATTAGCCCCTTGCGAAGAACCAAGTAACAGTTGGAGATAAACACGTGAGCTACTCTTTCCAACTCCTCACAGAAATCATACTTACTTTAAGAAAACCTTCCACATACGAGAAAGGGATATGCATCGAAAAAGGTTCTATCATCGCTAACATCTGCATCCTATTACGTAAAAAAACAATCCAACAGTACTATGAGTTCGGAACAATGGTGATCTAGTAAGCTGATTTAGCTAACATGCCTGAAAGAACGGCGATGAAACACAAGAGTTCCGAAGGAGCTGAGGACGGAGTTTAACGACGACGGAACTCACGCGTTCAGGTTTCACGCGAAGTTGTGAGGTGACCGTTTCTTCCAATTCTTTTACTTCATTTCAACGCAGTGCTAGGGTCCCTCAAATCCTCCCCCTGGCCCAAAGCCTAGAACAGCGTAATAAAACAGACAAGGTAAAATCAAGAATCAAGACTAAGGAAGCTACTCTAGGTATTGTTAATCGATCGATATCGAATGGGCGTCTTTAACAGAATGAACCACACGAGCACATCAAAGAGTATATGTGAGCGAAGCACCTCTCCTCCAAGCTCTACTTTAAAACATTTGCGACAATGTGCACTCATTTGAACGGACAGCGAAGAGGACGCGACGGACCGTGTCCACTCATTTGAGTGGACGGCGAAGTTTTGGGAATAACCTTCTTTATTCGTGTTTTTGTTAGATTTTACTTTTCAAATTCGCAAACCATAGTAACAAATCAATGCTGGGTTTGATTCTGATCGAATAAAATGTACTTACTGATAGTAACACCTCGAGAGGGAATACGTCCACACAAATGAGTGGAGACTCACCAAAAAAGCAGCCGGCCGTGGCGCGCATTAGGCGCGAAAGCGCTCTCCTCGTGAATATGTTAAGCATCTAACTGACCATCCTTGTTTTCTTTGACGACAACCGGGAACTGCGTGTCAGAAACGCTACACATCATGTGGAGTACAGCTGCTAGTAGGACTGGAACCCTTTCGTACAACGCCCATTCGGGTTCACCGTTCTGAAAAAAATAATGAAAACTCACTTTCTGACCGACGTGACCTTGCGCAGAACTCCCACAGCATTTTATGACACGCTTCAAATGGCTGTTTCACCTCATCAATTTCAAACACCCTCTTAATGCTCCCAGCTTCGTCTTTTTCATGGAAACGGCTCCCAGTGTCTTAAATATGTCAGAGACTAAACACGTAAAAAATACTAGGCACTGGAAACCACGCTTCGTTAGAGATATGAGTTGTGAACAAAATCATGGGCACAGACAGCTCAGTGCAACATATTTTACTCTTCAAATGCGCCAGTTAAGCATCATTGTATAGGTCGCGCAAACGGTTTATTGTGACATGGAAGGCAAAAAGTTGTGACCCACCAGTCCGATGCGCAGCTATAACCCTCCACGCAAGGTAAAAAAGATCACAGATCCTGGCATAATTTTGCTGTTATCTCGCGATGTTTACGAGCTAGTAGGCCCAGAATGCGTGTAGTATAATGATTCGTCTTAATCTAACAGAACGGCTACGAACGAACCCACCTTAATCACCTCTGCAATGGCGGCCACATACTGACACGGCTCCACATGAACAATCTTCACCGAGTTACCGCCTCCAGTGTCCATGACGTCGTACGGCTGTTCCAGAGCTCCCGTCAGCAGCTCCAGGAGATAATCTAGAGTGTTCGCGAAAAGCGAGCGCTCTCTAGCCACACATTCCCATGCGTCCTGCACTTGCCTGAACCATCCATCATTCACCAAATTCTGACGTGAAATCGCTGAAGCCTATTAATTACCACTGGCAAAACCACATAAATATTTCTAACTTTTATTTGCACTCAGTTAGGACATAACAAACCTCATTCTTTACAAATTATGGGCAAGACTTGAATACCGGGTTCAGGAAGCTGTGGAATTGCGTGAACCGAGACGACACAACGGCGTGTTAAGCACGACTCGAAAGTGTGTTTTTGTGACTTCGTGCTTTTATCATCTTAGATCATATCATCATCATCATCTTGTTAGTCCGTCGGACTTTAAAGGACTGCTCGGTAACTGATTTCTATTGCGTCTTTCCAAAAATTTACCTAGACGGACTCTGGCCGAAGACCATAGAGATCTCGCAATCAGAACCAGTTCCTGTTGGGAATTCAACACGTATAATAGCCAAGCTTACACTGTGTAAGGCAGAGGCTGTCTTAACATCACATCGCACACCACCGTCTGCTGATGAATCGAGAACGCAACCAGTGCAGCCAATAGGTCGGTGTACGTCTGCACACAGGAATGGACCTCAGGCAGTCGAGCCAACATCGTCGTCACCAGCGTATCCGCCTTAAACAGAACGACATTTGAAGACAAGTACTCAAGGCAATTGAGATTTCCAGTCCTCTCAGTTTGACCGCATCCTGCTTGTATCTGATTTCAGTAGAGTCTTGGTAACAATGCACGGAGTTCTATGCAAAGGAAGCCCAAATGTCATCGTTTCGCTGGCCAGTCGATGTGGATTTCTGAGATGCCATCGAAGCACAACCGATACGTTTTTGTTTGCACAGTGTCTTGCACTACACACTCAACTACTGCGAATCGCTGCACTGCATGAGAGAAGTCAAGGTTTCGCCTTTTCTACATGTTTGGAACGAATCCACAGACCGCACAAGCTTGTGCGACAGTGGGTATTGCGCAAGTAAAACCAATCAAGGATCCTCCTATCGGAATTGGCGCCTCCTATCGACTGCGCCATATGGTGGGTAAAAGCTTATCTGAAGACAACGACTTACCTCATGAACAAGAATGGCACCACGACAGCTCAACGCATGGGTGAGCAGTTGAGCCGCCGCTGACGATACCTACAACATCCAACATCACTCCATAGTCTCCAGTAGAAATTCAAGGCAGCCTGAACAATCATAAAGCGCGAGGCATCAGCGGTTAAGTGTGAGGGAGCCCATAACAATAGTTGGGACAGAGCAACAAGCCTGCAGGCAAGCATCAACAGAGATAGGAGGTGCAAAGGGTACAATCAAAACATCCAAAACATACTGATACCTAGCGACAACGTTCAAGGATACGGTTGCCATAGGTATCGAACTGGTTAGAGATGTGGCACACAAACTACCCCCTCAGAAGATCAGCGGGGTGGCACCAGCCTGTTTTGATTGAGATAAACGCTGAGGTCTCTGTCACTTCTCCTTCGAGGACACTGTATAGGCAGTCAGTCATGTCGACGTGTCTTGTCGATGCCAACTTAAGCTGGTAGTTTGTGTGCCACATCTCTAACCAGTTCGATACCTATGGCAACCGTATCCTTGAACGTTGTCGCTAGGTACCAGTATGTTTTGGATGTTTTGATTGTACCTTTTGCACCTCCTATCTCTGTTGATGCTGGGTGATAGTCGTTAGTCCCGACTCGGATGCGCACTGACGACGCCGACAGCGCCTGCGGAGCCAATTAGCGTCGACTCGCACCGTGCCACCCGCCGCTTCGCGACGATCTCCAAGGCAGCCCTCGCCGCCGTGCGATGGTGACCTAGCCGAGCACGGGAGCCTGCAGATCGAGCGCGAGCGCACTGAGGACGAACTTTACAGACCGACAATATTTACAATTACAGTGGATAACTTGTTTAGAGGATTTACAAAGGCAGCGTAGGGAGTCGTACTGGTGCGAGACCTACACACTTTCATATCAGAATTTCGAGCTCTATCTGATGGGCTGTACAAGAACGCTTAAAAATTCCTCTGTGGGGATATTTTGACGCAGGCATCGAGCCAAAGGCTTCACGAACAATTAGGCACGAATTTTGTATACTTTACTTCACGAACAATTAGGCACGAATTTTGTATACTTTATTATCAAAATTTTAAGCTCTATCTATTGGGCTGTACAAGAATGCTTAAAAATTCCCCTGTGGAGATATTTTGACGCAGGCCTCCGGATAAAGACTGCGCGAACAATCCATTTAGTAGAGAGCCTTCCTAGCAGAATCCTGTTCTAGTTTTTTCATAATATTTCTCAGGTTTTTCTAAGATCCTCGACATCTTTATGAACCTTTGTGATACCCAACGCGATATTTCTCGAAACTAAGACTGGATAGGTAAGAGTAAAAATTCATTTGAATTTTATCACACAACATGTCAAATTGTTCTTCCAGTGTCATGCCAGTAGAATAAAGTTGCATCCTTTATGAGAGAAAAAACTTCTGAGGAGGAGCGTCGTTATTTTAAGTATCAGTAAACATTTCGCCATCAAGTCTATGACCTGGACAAAATTTGTTTTGCATTGTTCGTGCAGTCTTTATCCGGAGGCCTGCAAAATATCTCCACGGGGGGAATTTTTAAGCATTCTCGTACAGCCAACAGATAGAGCATAAAATTTTGATAATAAAGTATACATATATACATATATAGAAAGATTACATTTTCTATATACATACATATATAGAAAGCTTTTATACATAGTCCGTGACTTCGACATAATAAAACTTAAGGCTCCGCGTGATCTACCACGTCGTTCGGTAGTGCCGGTAAACTCACATTCTTCAAATTTCGATGGGACTTCAAAGATTTCTGGCTTTTCTAAAGCACAACGGGTGACCGACTCTAGCAGGCCTCTATAGGAAAATGGTTTTACAAACAGTGCTAAGTGCTTATCAAATTTGAAGATCAGCGAAAACCGCCCAACTGTGTTGACCTCTCTTCAAAGTGATCCAGGAACGCGGTCCACTTTTTGGAGTAATATTTTTCTATTCAATGCTCGTTCAATAGCTAACAAAATTCCCGATCTTCACTGTTTCATTTCAGGTAATAATCCGTCTGTAATCTTCATTACAGAAACATGGCTCAAACCAGATGTGGGGCTTGACCCTGCTCCTTCTCCCCGTTCAAAGTATGAAATCTATCGATGTGATAGGACTGGAAATGTTGCTGGCGACGGAGTTCTAGCTATGGTTCACTCTGAAATTTCACATCACTTCGTTTCTTCTAAGAATTTTTCAGTGTACTGTGAATGCTTAACCTTTGCTTTCATACTTCACCTCTGCCAACGTATGCTACGTTAGTATACCGTAGTCCAAACTGTGATAGATTGTCGTTCCACGAGGCCCTTCTCGACATTTCAGAATTTTTGAAAGAAGTCCCAATTCTATAATCCTAGGAGATTTTAACTTTCCTACTATTAAATGGACAACTACTGAAACGACTGTCATGCTCATTGGGCGCCGTCATCCCAAAAACTGCTTCTTCCACCTAGCAGGATGCATGCTGCACATTTCGAATTCTATTCGCGACTTGGGAGTTGTGTACTCCAACCAACTAACTTTTGACGAACATATTGAAGAAAAAAACTGTCGCTGCAGCTCATGCCAAGTCCAACTGTATATTACGAGCATTTCAAACTCACAATATGGCAACATTATTCAAACTTTTTTCTACCTATGTAAGACCTATTTTGGAGTACTGTACACCTGTATGGTCCCCATTAAAGCAGAGTTATATCAATCAGATAGAAAGTGTGCAAAAAAGATTTACAAAACAAGTGTTCATTAGGAATGGTTTATTTGAAGTTTCTTACCCTGAAAAATTGGCCCGACTCTGTACTAAGTCGTTGTCACTAAGACGAATTATTTATGGTAAAAACCTTGTTTTTAGAGTTGCTAATGATCACTTGGATATTGATAAAAATGAACTCTTTACTTTTTCCTCATTCAACGGGACAAGAGGGCACAATCTTAGAATTCAACCGCAAAAACCGCACTCAAAAAAATTTCAAGAATCTTTTTCAGCTCGTGCTGTGAAAATCTGGAACGAGCTTCCTGCATCAATCCTAGACTCTTCACCAAAAACATTCAACTACAAATTAGAAAATTTTCTTAAACAAAAAGGATACTTGTGAATTTGACTACAAAACAATTTTTTGTAGGAGCGGGCAATATTTTGTTTGAATATGCAGAAACATTTCAGTGAATGAAATACTAAATCGATTTGTGAAATGAGCGCCTTCTACATCTGCAAATTTTCGAAGTGATCACTTTGGGGAAAATTCAAAAAGCCAATTTTTGCTGCAAACTTTTGTGTGAACTCTTTTTGTATCGCTTTTGGCTTAATAAATGTTCCTTGTTCCAAAGTATACAAAATTCGTGCCTAATTGTTCGTGAAGCCTTGGGCTCGAAGCCTGCGTCAAAATATCTCTACAGAAGAATTTTTAAGCGTTTTTGTACAGCCCATCAAATAGAGCTCGAAATTCTGATATGAAAGTGTGGAGGTCTCGCAGCAGTACGGCTCTTTACGCTGCCTTTGTAAACTCTCTAAATAAGTTATCTACTGTAATTGTAAATCTGGTCGATCTGTGAAGTTCGTCGTGAGTGGGGTCGCGCTCGATCTGCAGGCTCCCGTGCTCGGCTGGGTCACCATCGCACGGCGGCACGGTGCGAGTCGACGCTAATTGGCTCCATAGGCACTGTTGGCATCGTCAGTGCGCATCCGAGTTGGGACTAACGACTGCCTCCCCTTCTGGGGTACCGAGGGCTCCGGAGGAACATCAAGTGGAATCAAACAGTGTCGATTCCCACTCTTCCACCGAACGTTTTATAAAATCCCATCGCGGAAGCCTAGTCCACGACAAACTGCATCAAATAAAACCGAGCCCAATGCTAAAGACCTTACTCGATAAACAGTACAACACCACCTTTAGTGAGAATACCCGTTTGGTCGTCAGTGTATTCAGTATAACAGTGTATTCTTACAACGCTCAAGATCCATCCCATTTAGCGAGCAGAAAATAAAAGCTACCTGACTCTGCCGATCCGTCATCATCTCAAACAACACCGATAGGTATGTCTGCATCTGGCACTGCGGCAAGCGCGATTCGATTACCTTAACACCACCTTTTCAAGGGTACCAACTTCACTACGAACACCAATAGTTCAGTTCCGCACACAAGATGAGGCACATCTGCATGGATCAAAAAATTATACTTATACCCAATTTACTTCCCATAAGCCTCAAAACGACTCATGCATCCACATTTGCAATAAACGGCACTTCCTAAAGCTACACGCTCGGTAACTTCTATGCAAATAAACAACGTAGGTTTCAACGTTCTGTGTAGCTCCTCAAAGTTCCTATCAGTGTTCAATATCGCTGCTGATCGGCGAAGTGATGATGACACAAAGCTACGTACTGCTTATGCCAAGCAAGGCAAAAATAGTTGGAGTTTAAAAAAATCACCTCCGCACTAGTACCAGGTGTGAGACCTGTCGCTAGGCTACCGGTTGTACCAAGGCCTAGCGACAGGTCTGATAGATTTTTCGCCGTAATAAAGGAGAATGAATGAAATCACCTATTAGTAAGCAACTTGCACACATGATTTCCACTTCCGACGCCCAATTCTTGCTTCAAACGAGCAATATTGTTCACTCCTCTAAGCTACTCTTACTCTATACCACAGAGCATGCTTGCTCCCGCAGGCGAACTACAGCGAGTGTGAATATAATTTAGTGAAACCTACAGGTATAACAGGTGTATCACAATTTGTGAGTGACACTATAGGAAACGCGTACGGCAACACAGCTACATTGAGGACGAACTGACGAACTTCTGCCATCTTCCTGATAACCTTCTTGGCGTCGTTCGTGTCGAGTCTTCCTTCGTTACTCAAGTATAACCTCGCAAAATCTTCAATTTTGAATAAGCTAGAGTCGGTGAGCGTGCCATGACCCTAAATTATAAGAAGTTTCCAGCGAATTCGGGACAACGCTCACTGATATCTGCTCAAAGTATGCACCTTATATGCGTTGGCAAGCCGGAACGCATAGTGTATGACAACAAGCGACTGATGACGAACAAGCGCCAATGAATCCACTAGACGGGGGGTCAGCCTAGCCAGCAAAGAGGACAACGGTCCGAAGTCACTGGCGATCTGAAATCAGTCATAGGGCTACTTCGGCTTTGCACCAGCTGCGAATTTGCCGCTTACGCCGATAGTTATATCCTCTGCTCTGTCCAGATATACTCGTAGGATCTGCACAGTGGCGTCCACCGACCGGCTACGTTCGTGTTCGGCCAGTTTTCCGTAGAAAGGTAGTAGCATCTAAAATGGCAAAGTAGTGGCGGTTCTCGCATTCCATTACTCAGCAATACCAAACGGCCTGCAGACCCCAGAGCTTCCTTGCTCTCCTATTTCGGAATCAATGCAAGATACAGACATGGGCAAGAACCGCGACTTATAGAAAAGACAAAGCTGTCGGTCTCCACTTACAGTACCCACAAGATAGTACCGGAGACTAATACCGCTGACCTGATCATGTAGGTCAGAAGATCAAGCACTCGTCAACAACATGAACAAGACGGGATGACACACGGCGATAGAGGAAGAATTCACGAACCTTTAACAGCTGAGTTACAGTACCGACGGTAGGTTTCATTTCCACTATAGCTTCCAATGCGTTACCATACTGGGCCACCGTAGCGTCCATGATTGTCGCAGATTCATCATCATCGATCTAAACAGCAAAGATAGAAGATCGGACAGGAGCACATCATACATCACTGAGAAGAAAGTACACGTGCTAACTCGGGAAGAGTTTCGACCTCCCATGAACTTCAAGATGAGACCACGATCAATAGAAAGAGCTCGGCATGCTGATTAGAATATGGGTGTCAAAATTGCAAACTGAAACTCCTGAGCGAGTTATAACCTCCCGATGTTGGGTGGCCAGACCACAGGCCTACCGTGCGAAAGAGCTGGCGCGAAAGCGATGGGTCATAGGGGCTTCGTAAGGATGGACCACCAGCTGCGCGGGGTGCCGCATAGGTAGTGCTCAGGCTCGTCGCGTGTAACGTCGTTGATTCGGTGCCCATTGCTGCGAGTCGTTCTGCACATCATGAATTATCTTCGAAATGACCTTTTATTCCAAATTATGGCACATGTTTGATTAAATACCCAGGAAAACTATCATGCACGTATGTTACAATGCTTGAAGGAGAAAAACTGCTATGGTGACATTGGTGGCACCTCTAGACGTTTTTATTTCTTCGACCCGATTAAAAACGTTATGAAAACAGTCAAAAACGTTATGAAAACAAGCTGCGCATCGTTTTGCACATCATGACTTATCTTCGAAACGGCGGTTTATTCTAAATTATGGCACGTTTTTGATTAAATAGCCGGGAAACCATCATACACGTTTGCAAAAATGCATCAAGGCAAAAAACTGCTATGGTGAAATTTTTATTTATTATTTTGCACAAATAGAGTCCAAAACTTATATTGAAAACAGGAGGTGTATCTAACAGCATTAGCATTCGTGGTACAAAGCAAAAAATGTGAGCAAAGCAGACATGTTGCTCACGCACTGCATATCTTATATGTGCGGCCTCTCCACAACCAGCAACAAAACAGTCAACTGTAGCGAGATCAAACAAATATTCACCTGGAGTGGCAAACACACCTGGATGATCATCAATGTGATCTGCCTTATGTCGTGAGTATTTCAAACCTTTGAAAACCTAGGGAGACAAAACATACGGTAAATCTGCGATAGAACCTTCAGTAGGCTGTATCTCTGGATCATATTGAACTCCACGCTATTTGCCATAGCAAACGACCTGACTGTTTTCATAACGTTTTTAATCGGGTCGAAGAAATAAAAACCTCTAGAGGTGCCACCAATGTCACCATAGCAGTTTTTCTCCTTCAAGCATTGTAACATACGTGCATGATAGTTTTCCTGGGTATTTAATCAAACATGTGCCATAATTTGGAATAAAAGGTCATTTCGAAGATAATTCATGATGTGCAAAACGACTCGCAGCAATGGACACCGAACCAACACATATCACACGCGACAAGCGGGAGCACTACCTCTGCGCCACTGCCGCAGCTAGTGGCCCATCCCAAATGACTTGACGTAAAGAAGGAAGACACTCCTTTTCCAAATAGTTAATTACCACTTCGTTTTTGCGTAGTTTTTTAATGTTCTGGTGTGGCGCCATGACAGAGTGGTTTCGAGTTCAACTTAACTTTACAGAAATTTTTGGCCAGCCATATTTGGAACATGTGGCCGAGCGTTGTCGTGCAGAAAGTAACAATTCTTAGGTCATTGTCATTTCCGCTGCCTGGTCTCACTCAAATTTTGCTGTTGGACAGCATAGATGTTCGCATTCACTGTGGTGAGCTCGTGGTAGGGCATTCCTTGAAAGTTTCACCGACAGTACAGTACTACCTTTTTCTGATGGAGGTCTGACTTTGATAGCTTCGGAGGTGGTTCTCGTTGGGGGAGCCACTGGGCCTTCCGGGCATGGTTGTCGTAGAAGACCCGGACTCGTCTCCCGTGCTTACGTTCCCCAGAAAGTTCTTAATAAGAAAGAGGAGGGAACAGAGCGAACTCAGTCGCAACGACCGGTCCGAATCACGGAGATCGTGGACACTCATGTCGAGACCACTTTACTATATCCTAGTCTATCCTAGAATGTACGGCATTATGTTTTATAATAAAATGTTCTGGCCATAACCTAAGCCTGTGGCACTAAGCCAGACCGTAACAGGTTTTGCTAGATCTCGAAAATTGATTGAAAATTTTGTTGCAGGTGCTTTCCGACATCCTAATAAAAAATCTAAGACCGTTTGGTGCATCATAGGATAGAGTGCCATGCATTACCTCAGTACGCAACGTTCGTTGAACTGCATGCGCAGTTGTTGGTTCCCCGAGTTAATGAGCAGTGAAGTGATTTTAAATTTCTTTGTTCTGCTAGCAAGTTTTTACTATAGCTTCTGCAAGATACTAGTTTTACACGGGTAGGGGCTGAACTTCATGTCAAGAACATGTATCTCAAAAACTACTAAGGGGTTGGAAATGTAATGGTCATTCAAACGATAAAACTTTTTTGTTGAAACAGCATGTATAGGTTAACGTAAAGTTTTTGAATCAACGTTTTTGACTTCCTTAAGACTTTTAAAGTTTGATCTGAGAACCTCGCCCCTTCGCCAGACCAGAATGAGTAGTGAAAGTCAAAAAGGAAAGTTTGGCAAGAAAACTGTCCAGCTTGAGCTGAGAATAACACGACAAATAAACAAATATTGGATCATTTTGTGTAACATTGGTAGGAAAACCTATAAAAATTCTGTTGTATTATACTACATGTCAGGTACTCTTACGATTTACGATTTACGACGTGTTTTTCGAAGTTACTATTTACGAAACTTCGAATTTCATTAACCACACCCCTGCCTATGACTCTTTACTCTCGCGCCAACGCTTTCACACGGCCAGCCTGTGGTCAGGCCACCCAAATTCGGCAGGTCATAACTCGCTCAGGAGTTTCATTTTGCAATTTTGACTCCCATATTCGCAATCAGCATTCGGAGCTCTTTCTAATGATCGTGGTCTCATCTTGAAGTTCCGTGGGAGTTCGAAACCCTTCCCTAGTAAGTTTTTAAAACAGAAGACTTTCTGCCTTAGAGACAAACAACAATAGAAGTGGGAGGATTGTGCGACTGCGGTGCACTGAGTGGGGTTCACGCACTTCCAAGTGACTTACTGATGAGCCAACGCTTTTTAGAATAGGAAACGGAAAGAAACAAATGGCTACTTCGCATGCAACAAGAATCTAAGGTGCCGCTGGTCGCTGCTGGTCGAGCAAGTCCACGGTTAGCAAGATGACCAGTGATATAGGTAAATAAAACTTATGCTTTGATTTCTGTAGTACTACAGAAACGGACACAGCAACTAATGAGATAGTGGCTAATACGCTAAGAAGTAAAACCTGTTATCCTGCACAAGTAACTGGTTTTGCAGCAAAGCTCGAAAAGACTTCCAGAAGAAATTCTACAAGCCATATGCTATAGGGGGAACGTCAGACGTTAGAAGAATGTGAGGAAGCGGGAAGGAGTGCATTGCGTGACAGCTATTGTTGTAACAGAGAAGGTGAAAATATTAAACGAGAAGTAGAAGTGAAATTAATGCAGCGTACCTTCTTTGCACCAACACGACTACTACTTGGTGACGCCAGCGAAGATATCGACGTTGATGCATAGTCGAACAAATCATAGGCCAACTAAAACGAAAGACCACAGATGGGTGAACAAGCGAAAGCCGTTTGGTGTACAGATTCTGTCACAGCATCTCGTTTAGTGTTGCATCTAGGAAGCACCCGCTGTGACAAAGCCTCTTTCAACGAGAAGGGATGGAATAACCAAGAGAGGAAATGCACACCATAGCACCTAGCAGCTGTAGCAGCTCTTACTGAGTAGTAGCAGATTTTTACTATGCAGTAAGTTTAAAAACCTCCGTTAAGAGGTCACTAGTAGCAAGCAGAGTATACCGCATGAAACGGCGAAGTCTCACCGTTTTAAGACCACTCTTCTCGCGGCACATAGGGAGTATGTACTGCGTCAGCACGCAGCCCAGGTCCCAGATGTCATCGTCACTGAGCGTTGGCTCCAGACGACTGGAAAACAACACGTTGACTGACTGCATTTCCCAAAAAAGTAAGTTATCTGTAGGAGCCACAGCATTCTGGAAATAGTATAAGAATTGCCATTTGAAATTGAAAATTTGAAATTGCCATTTTGGATTTGAAGATACATCGAGATGCTCCTTTTCTGAGGTTTCAGCGCACGCATTTGTTCACCGAACGAAGATGGAACATAAAACTTCGCCATCGATTTCTACTACCCGCTGACAACCCTTCAACACAAAGCACTCCTCCGCGTCAGCGGATTCCTTCTTACCTAAAAAGAGACCACTGCATTCTGGAATTAAAGTATAAAGTGCGGCACTAATAAACCCCCCTCGGAATTCGCCACTCTGCCCTTGTATTGAGATGCCGTGGAGGCAAATTCGCCACTCTGCCCTTATATTGAGATGCCTGAAGCAAATCACATCATTGGCTTAAACGATGACTTGCGGTGACCGCCGACAGAGAAGCCAGTCAGTGTTTCATCGCTTCTAGACAGTTCTGGTACCAAATGAACGATCTTGGAGGAATGACCAGGCGGAAAACACAAACAAGAACCTCGACTAGGGTGCACGCGACAGCCAGCATCAGCTCCGACTGTGCTACACGCACCCCAGGAGTAGGATTTTGTAAGTCTAGTCGTTAGCTATGGAGAACTATGTAATAGAAGGGAAGATAGGAGTTGAAACAGCCACAGTCGGGCAACTTACTGCATTAGTAAGACATGCATTCAGCCCACCCACGCAGTATACCGCGAGAATTATTGAATGCATGACACATCCGCAAAGGAATTGCCGACGCCGACTTTTATTCTTACCCTTCCCCTTAGATCCCCAGCTAGTCTTAATCGTACGAGATCGACCACATCATCTTCAACCGCAAGTATAGCCTAACCGTCGTCTCTGTTGTCCCCAAGTTCAACATGGGATCGAGCCACCGCCTCCTTCGCGCAATGTTCCAATAAAGGGAGAAAAGGGCAATGGAAAAGGCCATTCACTTCGACTCCGATCTCTCCGACAGCCATCTCCACCTGCCCAATGACACTTGCCTGCGGCTTCTTCACACGCTACCTGTCGGGTGCAAGATTCCATCTCAATAGAAGTCCAGCAAGACCGTTTTTATGGACAAGAAGGGAGACGTGCACGACACTGGCAACTATCGCCCGATCTGCTTGCTGTCCGTAGTCTACAAGCTGTTCACTCGAGTGATCCTGAATAGGATTAGCAGAACGCTGGACGAAGGACAGCCATGCGAGCAAGCAGGATTTCGGAGAGTATTCAGCACGATCGACCACATACACACCATTACGAAGCTCATCGAAGTGTCGCGAGAGTACAAGCTGCCGCTGTGCCTTACGTTCATCGACCTGAAGAAGGCATTCGACTCCGTCGAAACTGAAGCGGTCATCGACGCCCTGCTCACTCAGGGTGTTCCTACTCAGTACATCAGAGTCCTTCGAGAGCTGTACAGTGGATTCACGACCAAGATCTCCCCATTCTACAACGACGTCGTCATCGACGTAAAGAGGGGGTTCGGCAGGGGAATACCATATCCCCGAAGCTCTTCAGCGCCACCCTTGAAAACGTCATACGTGAACTAGAATGGGAAGACATGGAGCGAAGGTCGACGGCCGGCAGCTGCACCATTTTCGCTTCGTTGACGACATCGTGCTCATAACACCGATCATCAGCCAGGGGTCGTATGCTATTCTCACCCGACTCGGGAACGGTACCTGGCGCGAAAAATCGATGGCGCATGATGTGCATCCCAAGGATGTGGGCGGAGACCGCCGCATACCCGTCCGGGGACGGTTGGGAAGAGAATAGCATACGGCCCCAAGCGGAGCGAATGCTGTCCGACATCGATCGATCGCTGGACTGCAGCTCTTACAAAGACGATGTTCGATGAGCTGGCCAGGAGGAAACGAGTGGTTAGGAGAGCTTTCAAGAGTGAAGAAGAAGTTGTGAATCGGGCGAAGGACGTCCGGATCCTCCACCTATTCGACTCTACTGTTCCTCCTACACTATAAAACGCCTCAGAAACCTGGGCCATGCGAAAGCAGGATGAACACGCGGTCAGTGTCGCGCAGGGAGGAAATAACAGTACGATGTTCGGAGCGACGCGGTTCACGCAGGTGAGAGGCCTTCGGAGTTCCGAGCAGCGGCGACGTTCAAAAATCAGAGACGTTGTCGCATGGGCCAAGTCGCCAAAAATTAGATGGGCCGAACAGGCTATGCGTTTCGCAGACACGCTGGATGAGAGCCGTTACCGACTGGATTCCGCGGGATGCCAAGAAAACACCTGGGTGCCCAGCAGCGCGTTGGCTGGAGTTCTACGTGAAAGCCCTGAACGAACGATATGACGCTCTTCATGTCCCTCGAGCGATGGAGATGCATTGCAGTACTCTGGCCTGAATGGAGACGCTGTTGGCGCCCTCTTGAGCAACTCTATGATCAACGGGACAACAGGTGATACAGGTGATACGTTACTCGTTAAGGTATTCCTCTTTTCCTATTCCGTTATACTCCACAGCCTTCTTTAAGCCTCCACAAACAAACAAACGAATAGAGCTCTCAGACACATGCATAATCCCCAACTTCGATGCTCCGATTAGCCACAACCTTTCTATAGATGCCTTAATTCATTTGTTCCTGCTGACGACCTTAGAAGTAATCTTCTCCTGCTTAAAAAACAAATAAACTCGAAAAGCGCTTACACTAATGCAGCCGTAGCTTTGGCAGCGAGTAGTCGCAACGAGCTGGACAGCATCTCAGGCGTCTCGCTTTGAACGTAATCCTAAAGGTTACCATTGAGCAACTTAAGAGGAATAAATTCTTCGAACTCTTGCATCACCTTGATGTATCCGATCAGCTCATTACGAGTTTCAAAGCGATAGTCTCCCGGAAGTCTTGATGGATGGACTGCAAGAGCTATTAGCCGCATAGTTTCGAGCATAGCTTCACGTACAACTGTCTCTTGCTAAAAACGAAGCGATAAAGACACACACACGGAAACGGAAAGATCCTGCCTACATTCGTAGAATGAACAGCTCACCTTGTTGTTCGCGAAGTAATGCCGCAGAAATGGGATAATGGTGTGCTGAAGTCGCTGTGTGAGCGTATCCAGTGAGCATGACTGCACAACGTACCCGTAGCTGAGCATCAGAGTGGCTCGAAGCAGCACCATCTCCGTGTCAGTGTACTGACGAATAGGCATTGCATCCTTGAACACGACCACAATGGCCCAACACAACCAAACAAAGGAGTACATCCTACCTTGATGAATCCAAAGAAGCCGGTGCTCTTCTTGGCATGCTCCCATTTGGACACGTTCTCAAGCTCGACAAGTACCAACTCAGTATGACTGGCTGCACATGCTCCCACGCCACGAGCACAGCCTTGGCGCTCAGTTGGTAGATTGTGCTGGGAAGACCTGAGGAAGCAGCTTCCAGTCGTAATTTTCAGGAACTAAGCACTCGTAAACCACATACTTGAACATCAGCAGAAGGTGATCGACAACAAACGATTTCAGGGCGATCTTCGACAGAGCCGTGCCGATACATCGAAGCAAGAAGGCCTGTGATACTTGCCTTTAACCTACAGTTAATACAGCACAGGGTCCTTCAATGCTTACCTTCTCCTCAGGATATTCCTTATACAGGTCCAGTTGTTTTCCCATCACCGCGGCTAAGCTCATTCGCCATTCTCCATCCACGACTACTGACATACACGCTGACAGCATCTCCAAACACGCTTCATGCCACCTACGACGGACATCGTCAAAAGTTTAGATTCTCAACAAAGCGATAGGGAACTTACCTTGCTACTCGACGTCCTCTGAGTTCCACTGCCGGTGAACAATCTCCCGATGGACTCGGCAGCGACGCACTGCACACTTCTTAAATAGTTACTTTGAGCGTTAAGTAGATTGAGAAACCTGCCTCATAGGCGCCAAATCTTTTGTAGAAAGCGTGAACGCACAGAATAATTGTTGATATCTTAGGTGCACACGTAAAAGTATCATGTCATATTCTATAATAACGCGCTAAGCGATGAGTCATACTACCGATCGGCGCCTCCGCGCAGAAATTAGTAATAAAATAGGGGGAGGGGAAATTCGGGTGGAAAATGGGGGGGGGGGGGAGGGGGGGGGGGGGGAGGGGAGGAATTACGGCGCAAAATAGCGAAAAATACCCAGACGTCTTCTACCTGCCTGGGAACTTCATCCCCGAGGCAATCGAGGTCGCTGAACACGAATCTGAAGTTCGTTTTTGTTGTATCGATCGCCATCAAACGGCATATTAAATTATCGATCTTTTGTGGATGTCGTTGTCGTTTCGATTGGTCCATTGGCGAGAATAGGAGAAATTACGGGGCCCGAAATAGCGGAAAATATCCAGACGTCTTCTACGTGACCGGGAATTCAGAAGATGTGCCGAAGACGGGAGGGCGGAACTTTTATTCACTTTTGGCCGCGCCTACCGCCGCGCGCGCGACGTCGCCAGCCATTCCCTGGCGGTGCGCACGAGATTTACTCACAAGAGTTCCATCAGTGGGCTTCTTGCTGCCTAGTATTGCATGAACGTGCGAACAGGAACTGGCTACTGCGAGTTTTTGCTGTTACTAACAGCAAACTAACTCACACTAACAGCTGACTGATATTGTAACTACTATTGTGATAAGATCTTTACTATTAGTAGGAAGTTAGTGATATTAGTATATCTGATAGTCTAAGAGCAATAGTAGAAACATTATTTATACGAGGTTCAGGTCAAGTTTGACACTTTTACGTCGAATCGAGAATTATTCTAAACAAGCGTGATGCTTTGAAATCAAAGTGACCGTCTTTCGGTCACACTAGAGGATCTCTAAGGAGAGCAGAATAATTGTCTGTTTAAGGAAATCTTGGTATAATTTTCTTTAAAATTTTCTTAGCTGACACGCCCGAATGAGTGTAATAATGTTCTAAGACATTTTTATATTTTGTGAAAAATAATAGGTCTAATTTCCTTTTATAGCGTAATAAGGCAGTGATCATTTAATGTATTAAAAAGGGGTCGCGCCATGCATCCGATTAGCTCGCGCATTTTTCATTTGATTGATAGTATGAGTGACGCTTACATGAAGTTTCAAGATGAAGATATGTGTGCTCGTTACAATTGTTAGCACTATTAAAAGTCCCGACTCCCTCGACACGACTTCGGTCGAATTTTTTTCTCTGAAACTTTGTCTAGAGGGGTTATTTGGGGTGTTGGTCACGAATCTTACATCCGTTTTTGAAATTGCGGCCAATTACGGTAGGTTACGGCAGCTACGGGTAACTAAGTCTGCCGAGGTCATAATCACCGATTTCGCTGAAACTTCTCCTAGGGGGGGGGGTTAATGATGATAGCGAATCTGACATCCGTTTTTCGTTTTACACTGAAGTTTGGGCGAAATCGGTGACCATTACCTTAGTCACCCGTACCTTCCGTAACCTACCGTACTCCAGCGTAAAACGAAAAACGGATGACATATTCGTAATCAGCATCCCAAATAGCCCCTAGACGAAGTTTCAGCGGAAAAAAATCGTCCGAATTCGTGACGGTGGAGTCGGGACTTTTAACTAGTGCCCAATTGTTTTTCTTGTGCATTACAGATGTGAAATTGCAGGCAAGCAAAAATTTTGCTATCAGACAACCAAATATCGCGACATCTTAAACGAGGGCTTGGGGTAATCCCTTTTTATGGAACAAAAAAGGCCGTTTTCTACTTTTTAGAACAACCTTTAAACCATTATTTTTCTCAAAAAAAAAACTAGAATTCTATAAAATTTCAAACACTGTCTTCACCTGTTAAAACTAAATATTAAAGGAATCATTCTGAAAAATTTCTTTGAACAAACATTATTCAAAACTCTTTGTAAAGTCTCCAGTTTAACGTGGAAGTGGATCGTTTTGAATTGGAAGACGTTCAACTTCTTTCTTTTTTCTTTTCAAAAGCGTTAGTCCTGTTTAGAATAGTAGTGTCCAATTTGGCGTGATAATTGTATGTACAGACTGCAACATTGTTTAACAATAAACAATCAGCAAGGCCGGGACGACGATTGGCAATTTGCCAGCCGTCGATAATCGGTGCAGGACCCACACGCACGGAGCTAGCAAGCAGTACGCGTTTTCGCCGCGTCATCGCGGGCTTGCCGCGCACGGCGCTCGAAGCGCGCTGCCGAAAGTGAGTAAAAGTTCCCGCACCCCTGAAGACATCTTCCAATGTGCGTGGGGGTAGTGGTGGACCAGTTATGGGGACCAGTACCAGTAATGTGGGGCGAGTTCGACTAAAGAGACCAATAGTGGTGAACAGTTCCGGTAAGGGAGGACCAGTAGTGGGGCAACAGTCTAGGATCCCTAGACAACCGTTAGAAAAAGGCTCATGACGGCGTCTGAGAGTTTCGACTCTCTTCTTCTTAGCGTAGCCCTCCTTCCTCCCCCCCCCCCCCCCCTTCTCACTCTTTCACTATCATAGGCTTGAGTTCGTGTCGTCAAATTGTCTAGGGTCTACTAACTTCCCACATAGTCGGCAGTAGACCTACTGATTGTTTGCGCAACACCTACTGGCTCATAGCTGACGATTCATTGATTTCACCTTATAGCGGACTAGACTCTAGTGAGATACCCTTAGGCTACATCTCAGCGTCCTTTAGTAATAGTTGAGAGGTACTAGTCTCTAGCAGTTGGACGGCAGCCTCCTACCGGCGCTGTTGTAGTTCGACCTCCTAGGTTGGCTTGGCACTTCTAGGTACTACACGTACCCTTTTCAGCCCCAGGGTTTTCTCGAGTTCGGCTAGGCAGCTTTAGCTGCATAGCCGAACTCGAGGACTGCGGGTTGCTCTCCCCTGTTAGGTGAGCATTATTCTAGAGGATTAGGTAAGTTCCCCGGTCGGGTCTGACTTTTGTCCCACGGTACGATCCTTCCTCTCCTTCTACCCTCGTCCACTTATGTGCGACTGAAGCGCGAGGAAGTCGAGAGTGGAAACCAACCGGCTGGTAAACTCCTCCCCTCCTTGTTCGGGCCGATCTTTGTTCCTAGAGTCCTAATAGTTCTCAGCTCATTACCGCTTTTCGATTGAAGTCCGTGTTCGTGTTGCAGTTTTGTGTTTGTTATATCGTTTTGTATTTGATTATTAAATCTAAAAATACAATATCCGTATGACAAACGGTTGAAGCCGTTCGATAACTATCGAAGGGTGTTAAAAGAAGCTAAAAGGGGACCTTAGGAGAACCATTCTTATTTGTCGATTGAGAATAGGTTTCCGGTAGCCATAGAAGAACCAACATGTCGGCGACACTGCGCCTGATCATGGGATATCTTCGGGGTTTCTACCTGTCCCAATGCGAACAGTCCAGGAGACCGGCTAAGCTCTCCGAGTGGAGAAGCAGGCAGGCCACAAGACGCAAATCACCTGCCTCCACTGTCTAGAAGATGAATTAATTGATTTCAACGCTTTACACAATGCCAACATCAGCTTTATCGCAAACGCAAGCATCGATGTTCTAACCGACTCGTACGCATACGCACGCTATATCGACAGTAGCGCTTACTTAGGACTCACGAAAAACCTTTCAAAAACGTACTCCATTTCTCAATTTAAGCGCCACGCATCGAAAAATTTACTTAAGTTTGACTAAATCTAGGCCTGGAGATCGATTATATGCAGTTTTTGTTATGGTAGTTTTTTACCGATGTTCGTTGTTTGTTTGTTTTTATCTAGTTCCATTCGAGCCTGCCTTTTGTGACGTAATAAACACAGGCATAAACATAAGTTTTTGAAGCAAAGTATAACTCAGCGGGTGCTTTATAATTGTTAACTAGACCAACAGCACCAGTTGTCGTCACTTGAGACAACACACAAATTTGTGGAAACACTTTCAGTGGGGAAGGTGCTTTAAACGAAAATCAGAAAATGTCGAAAAAAAGCTTTTCTATCGAAGTAATATATTGTAGCAAGGAGAGCTGAGGAGAAGGCTGGAATTGTTCTCCGTTAATGATCTGAATGAACGATAGACCGACTTTTAATTTGCTCGACTTCTTCAGATTTGCATATTTCCCCAGTGGTATCGTAGACAGTTCCAAAACACTTAAATTGATTAAGCCTTTTGTGAGCGAACTTCTGAAGCATTCACTGCTTCCGTTACATGAAACTTTTTGACGAGTGCTACGTAGTGCAAGCTAACAAGGGAACTGTCTGAACGGTACGCCGGAACGGGAAGAACGAATACTATAGGAAGAATCTCCGTCCTCTAAATAGTAACAGAAAGCGTTTTGTTTTTGCCGAATCCTTGAGACAAACGAGTAGGAGGGCGTAATGGTTAAGGGTCCGCAGTGTCGAGCTTACCACGACGGAGCCACGGACCTGAGCCGTGGCATGGATGGCGCAGTGGTAGAGGTGCTGCTTCACCGTCGTGACGTGGAGGGTTCGATTCCCATCTACGACGTGGCTTTGCACTTTCACCATAGTACCGCATTTCCAGAGAGATTCCCATATCTGTATCTTTTTTGGAGTTTGCTGATGTTTTCTCTTCTTTTTCTTCCTTATCGACGTCTTGTAATACATCAGCAATGTCTCAAATATGCAAATACGATGATATATGAAATATTTATGAAAAAAAAAACCCTTCAACACCAATTATACACATGCACAAAGTGCATAAAACAGTAGGACCAATCACAGCATGGGCAACGTATAAAGGCTACAGTCTCTTCAATCCTGACTCATCACATAGGCCTAGGTCTTACGAGAACGCCATTCCACTCCGGTTTTCGAAGCAACCAGGATGTGTGATGATGATAATGTTGATGATGACATATTTCATTTTCATTTTTCCACTTTCTTCAGTGAAATCTAAAGGAGTGGCTAGTACTTCCTCTGCTACGAGACTGGTTCATAGTTCCTGCCCAGTGGTACTTCGATGCAGCCCAAGCCTGGAATCGCGATACAACCCCATTTTCCCCGGTTGTCAACCTTTTGTAAGATGAGTTCTAGTATAGCCAAAATTTTCTCCCAAGCGGTTTGTCCTCCCAAAGACTTGCTTGTCCCTTCACTGGACAGTGAGTGGCGCCGTGACTTGGCACATTCCTCTTCTGGTTGAAACTTGTGGTCCTCTTCTTCCATTACCTCCAACTTCCCCACTTCGTCGATTTCCAGTTGTCGTAGTTCGATGTCCTGTAGGCCACTTGCTATCCTTTTCGCCAGCTTCGTCTCGTCTCTCGAAGGAACAGCATCCAGTGGGGATCCAGGCTTCAGTGACAGTAGGTGAATAACCACTCGAGGATTAGCAGACATTGTAGAAGTTGCGTTAGCAGCAGCTTATTATGTCCGCGCGACTTCGTAAGTATAATAGAGACGACAATATAGATCGAGGTGATAGAGCAGGTTGAAGATCATGGAGTCCCATCCTACACTGTGAGTACACTGTAGAGGCACTCACCTCACCGACATTAATACATTGCATTTGAAGCAGTTTTCTAGCTTCTTGCTGCTGTTTCATGTTGTTCTCACGTCAAAATTTCTTACGTTGACCATGAGAACCATTGATTGGCGTGAAGGTTTCATACAACATCGTATTTTTCATATTTGGGTCATTACTGGTGCATCACGAGATGTCGACAAGGCATAAGAAGTGAAAAGATCAGCAAATTCCACAAAAGGTACAGGATATGGAATCTCTAATCGAAAAAAGTGCAAAAACGCGGTGCAAACGGGAAATCGAACCCTCCTCGTCACGACCATGAAGCAGCACCTCTAGCACTGCGCCATCCAAGCCACGGCTCAGGTCCCTTGCGCCGCCGTGGTAAGCTCGATGGTAAGCCCCTTAACCATTACACCCTCCTACTCGTTTATCTGAAAGATTCGGCAAAAACAAAACACTTGCTGTTACTATTTGGAGGACAGAGATTCATCCTATAGTATTCGTTCTTCCCGTTCCGGTGTACCGTTTAGGCAGTTCCCTTGTAAGTTGTAACAATTGGCGCTTCAGTTTCCTCGAGCAGGAGCTGATATTTTTGAAGATTAAATAGTTTAATACAATCTGGAAACTTTGGCCTGAAGCTTGCGAATGCTCTTTGGAAAAAGTGACTTAACTGATTCTCTTAACCACTTTCTCTGCATTTGAGATGAGGAGACATCGAAAACTTCATTTAACTTATTGCCCAATGTAGCCTGGACGCGTGCAGCGCAGTCGGAAGAGGTGCCGACTGCCGCGTGCACCCGATACCTTGTTCCTGGTCCGGATTTCTCTCCAACCAAGCCCTATAGTCTTGGCCAAATACCATACAAGTTGTCTCCACGACATCCCGTAGAAGTAGAATGAATGGCGCAAGCCAAAGGGATTGAGTAACGCCGCCATTTATCCTTTATCCTTACCCAGGTCGCATTGATTCCTTCAAATCATTTCCACTAGCCTTCTTGACGGATCGTTGTTTTTATTTATTTATTTATTTATATGTGTATGATAACATGCGACAAAAGGAACGCTATTACAACAACACATTGGCACTAAACAGACAACACATTGGTAATTAACAAGAAAAATGCAAGGAACGGAGCCGGCTCTTTGAGTAGAAAAAAGAGGCATGAACACAACTTCTAGCCGTCGGATAATGAATTTTAGCTCTACAACCCCTTGTGGTAGAATTGTTGACTGTGTAAAGCTCAGTAAGTGGAAGTGCAACTTTTCCAGTCATCATCTTGAAAATCGTAATTAGATCGCTTCGCTTCCTACGATTAGCAAGCGATTCCTGCTTGAATATTATATTACGATCAGGCGCTGATGGAATGGAGTAGTCATAGCCATTTAAGTGTAACCATAGCTTTCTAGTGTAGCTATTAGGTTGTAACGAATTAAATGGCACTGTATCGCGGCATTTTTTGGCGCGTCTTTACGCGTTTGATCAAGAACAAACCGTAACATGTGGCACATCATTTAGAAGCACAAACTTTGCTCTACCGGTGAGTACCAAATTTTCTATGTAAAAGTGGGAAAACTTTAGAGTTTTATTGACTTTTTTGCAGATGGACAAAAGGGTAATCCGAGGCATTTACTTGTATGAATTCAAGCTGGGTACTACAGCTAAGGAGGCGGACGAGAAGATCAACGCCGCATTCGGTCAAGGATGTTCCACAATTCGGACGGCGTATCGTTGGTATCAGAAGTTCCGGAATGGAGATGAGAGCTTGGAAGAACATGAAGGTCGTGGGAGGCATAGTGATGTGGTAGAGGAAGCTGAGAGATGTGGTAGAGGAGGATCCACACAAAGGTACCAGGGAGATAGCGAAGGTTCTTGGTGTCAGTCAGAACACAGCTGCCCGGCTCTGAAGGAAATTGGAAAGACCAAAAAGCTGGAAAGATGGGTGCCTCACAAGCTGTCTGAGGAGCAAAGAAACCGACGATATGAGATCTCGTCCGCACTGCTTCTACGGAACGAAACGGACCCATTCCTTGATCGCATCGTAACCTGTGACGAGAAATGGATAATGTACGACAACAGGCGACGATCGGCACAGTGGGTGGACAGCGATGAGAGCCCCAAGGTTTTTGCGAAGCCGGAATTGCACCAAAAGAAAGCAATGGTGACAGTATGGTGGTGTTCGCTGGGAATTATTCACCACAGCTTCCTCCCTCCCGGTGAATCCATCACGGCAGAGAAGTACTGCATTGAAATTGAAGAAATGATGAAAAAGTTGAAGGATATCCGGCCGGCCTTGGTAAACCGAAGGCGAGTTCTCCTTCTGCACGACAATGCTCGCCCCCATGTAGCACGAATGACGTTGGAGAAATTGAATGAGCTGAGCATTGAAACTCTACCACATCCTCCGTTTTCTCCCGACCTCTCCCCAACAGACTACCATTTCTTCAAGCATCTTGGCGACTTCTTGGTAGGGAAAATATTCAAATACCAACAGGATGCCGAAAGTGCCTTCGAAGATTTCGTCAATTCCAGAACTTCTGATTTTTATGCTACTGGGATAAAAAAGCTTGTGTCACGTTGGCAAAGATGTGTAGAATCAGAAGATTTTTATTTCGATTAATAAACTTGCCTACAAGCCGAGATATTAACTGTTTAAATTTACAGTGGTTCAGTGCCATTTATTTCGTTACAACCTAATATTTTGGACGGATTCAAGCCTTTGTATGCGTTTTGACACTCTTTTGGATGTCTCTGCAACCGCTACCGTATATCGGTGTCCCACCGAATGAAACATTCCCTTTAGGAAATATATGATTCATCTCTCGAGGGAAGGGATCCCATTTACCTTTCCCATACCTTGCACTGGATATATATATATATATATATATATATATATATATATCCCCACATATATATATAGGGATATGCAAAAATTTAACTTTATACAGGCCCGAATCCCAGGTCCTTCGCTCACGCATCGAAAGCACTTGCCTTACAGCACCGATTGGTATACCTGCTACTATAGTAGTAGCTATAATAATGAAGAAAAAGATCTAATAGGCCTGACAAACGATGCAAAAGACAAACCATCCATGAGGGACTCCATGCGATCTGACCACTTCTCCAAGACGTCCGTAATCGACGGATGAAACCAGGACCCAAGCACGCGCATCAGCCCATAACTTTCCCTACAAAATGCTGTACTCTACCAATGCATAAGGATGCATATCAACGAGGATATATCCACTCACCTCGCTCTTCTCGCTAAAAGTCCATTAAGAGGAGCATTGCAGAGACACACGAAAAGTCGCGCCAGGACAGCGTAATTGCCCGCTACTCGTGCTAAAAACGGGCGACTCTGGCTATGTAGTTGCTTAGAATAGAAACCTTCAAGAGTGCGTTAGGCTGATGTTGATCGAGAAACGTCTGGAGAGGTGAGATGTAACACGAACCGTTGTCGAAGCCAGTCTCGAAATCCATTGTCCTTCCCTTCTCCAACTCTCTCGTGACCAATGCACGTAGACACTTGCAGATGTCGCCAACTACGGGGAAGTACCGTTCCGTACATATGAACTCGAACAGATAAGGCCAGAGTAGCTAAAAAAAATCTGACATGGGGTGAACAGTGACTCGCAAGCAGCGCGCACTAAACTACCTTATTAGCACAGACACATGTGCTAGCAATCGTGTTCAGCGCTTGGCCACACTGCGTACGCAGCTGATTCGATCCTGCCACGTCCACTTCGACACGGCGAGCCTGTTGAAAGGAGAATAAGCCGTGCGAAGAAGCTTTGGAACACAAATCGCCGGTACCTGCGCATCCTGCTCAGGTGGAGGCACAAGATTCCGCACAAGGAACGCCGTCACATGTTCTCCGCCCTCAGCGTCCACGTAAGCATGGTCAGACAGAGCGACACACAATTGGACGATGGCTCGTTTGACCTAAACTTGTTAACCCTGGCCAAGGTGAAGAATAAGAACTCTTACTCATCTGAAGATAGGAAGGGCGAACAACTGCGCCAATCGATTCCTTTCAACACAAGGACGACAACGCGGTTTCTGGAGCGCTGCGTGCGACAACCATTTTCAAGTCGGCTGGCGCGTGCGCATAATTTGCGCTGCGTATTGTCCCAGAAGCACGTAGTAGCGCAGGCGGAGGAGCCCGCTGCACCTAATTACAGGTCCCTGGTTCGGATTTCCCGCCCAGGCCAACCAAGCCTTCCATCGCTCCGGGGTAGGTGAATTGGTACCAGACGTGTCTGGGGAGGTTAAAGCGCTGACTTGTTCATCGGCTGGCCACCGCAAGTCATTGTGTGGCCAAATACGCATTCATGTTGCCTCCATGACATCCCGTAGAAGCAGAATGTGCAGCGCATCCTAAAAGGGATTAATTAACGCCGTCCTTTATGGTTTAATCCTTCCATTTCGACACAGTAGCTTTTTCGCCAACAGTGAGGGCGCTAGATTTTGCTGCAAAACCATAACAGCTGACAATAGCTTTGAGAGGCTCTTGGTGAAGAGTGTTCGGAATCTGTATTTTCGACATTAGAATTCCTGTTCATGACCAAGTTTAGTCCTTTCACTCCGTGCTTGGTGTCCCGACATTTTGGACTGGAATGTAGAGAAACAGGAAAGACAAGTGAATCAAAACAGGCAGCTTTTTGCTACCGAAAATTCGTCTCATGAATTCAAAAAACAAGACGGAACAATATAGCTCACAAAATACCTATCAAAATAGTTTTTACTGCAATTTGCTTTTTTCTTTCTTTTTCTTCAAAAGGGAAGCGTCTCTGTCTTTCACGATGTTTTGGGAACAACACCGAAAAATGCATTAGATCTCATAGCCTTGTAAGCAGACTTCGAAATGAGAAGAAATGCTGCACCCTGCACCAAACTATCTACACCAAGTCTAACTTGCTCGTTGAAAGTACAATGTGACTTAAAGGTGGCAAGAACTGTTTAAGCGATCATAAAATTCACGCTCCACTAGCTAGATATAAAGAACATGTTAGATACATTTTTTTTCGTTTTTTTTCGCACGAAAGTGAGCGTTCAGTGACGTCTCCGCGAACATAAACACACCATACTGGGACGCTCAGTTGATCTATGAAAAACGTTATTTTTATTCCTAAAATTACTTCGCCAAATATGTCTCTTATGACGTGTGTTTGGTTCTCTTCGATATGTAATATTCATAAGATATCATTTGTAGAAGCAAAATAATTTCCTCTCATTACATAACCTTAAAAAGGAGTGTAATGGTAAGATGATAAATTCCCGTTCCATCAAGATTTTCAAGCACCACCAAGGCATTCACACAACGTTTGTAACTCCTTATAGTTACATTGATCAACCGCACAGCAAAAATCAGCATAGATCTGACTTTGAAGGAAGCTCGAGTTGAAAATTAGGCAGCAAAAATGAGGCGTATTGTCACACACGGCCGCTTGCTCACGCAACAAGAATGCTGAGTACTGTGGACAATGTGTTAAACAACATCACATACTATATATCCCGACTCCTCACCCTTATCGACGCATTGTTGTCAGCTGCCAACAGCTTTCTCAGCCCCATCATCAGCAGCGAGCGTTTGTCCTCCATGTGCTGCCCTTAACAGAAACAGAGATATTTGGATAACCAAAAGTAGGAAAGAGTAGAATAGAAACGCACCTGCAGAATTAAGCAGATGCCGCAAAACGTTGATTGCGCCCAACTTTTGCATATCAACAACGCTTTGGATCTTGTGCAATAGGTAGTATACAATCTTGTCCGCAAAGCGTGTCGCTGAAAGCTCCTCTATAAGATTGCTTCCAGTCGATTAGTAGGAGTCGTTATTGCTAACTTTCGAAAGACCAGGGAATGCCCTTCCACGAACTTTGAGGTGACCACACACATCCTTGACAAGATCGAGAGAAACAGTTTGAAACGCTAATCCGGAAATTGCTAAATGATCTGATGAGCCAGCTCTGATCGGTCAAAGATCACCATGTCAACAGCTGGGCGGAAGCATTGGAACACCGTGCGCACAGTGCTTTGGGGAGCAAGAATGGGATTATAGATGTAGTGGTAACGTGCTTGTCTTACGGGAATGAGATCAAGGTTCGATTCTCGCCTTCGCCCATATTTTGTATACTGTGATATATCGTTGATGAGACCCTCAATTCTCATTTTCAACACATTTTTAGAGATACGCTAGGTAACAACTGTAAATATTTACATTTGTTGAGCTATATGAGGATGGAAAAGTAACAAATTTTCAGTTCAACATAAATTAAGTTAAAACCAAAGATTCGTGATCAGCACCCCAAATAATCCCCATTATAACGTCTGGAAGAAACTGGTTCCCCGGTCTCACCACGCGCATTGAGCGGGTTTCACATCTCGGCTAACATTACCGATAAGTGCTAACCATTCAAGGTGTAAACCACTTGAACATATTACGCGATAAACATGCTACACAACAAGTAAAACACAGTAATCATTATGTTCGTTTCTCTTTTTTGTTTGTTTTTACACAGTTGGGAAGGAGAGAATGTAAGTGTGCGCAGGACGTTGTCGACATCTATGATGCCTTCTTCTTCCCACTCCATCATGTGGTTCCTCTTTTCATTCCTTTACGGTAGGCTGCCCCCGACAAAAGTCAATCCACCATTTCAACCGACTGAATACGAATCGTAAGGCCAACAAAAGGGAGAGTCGATGCCATAGCCACAAATGAGTGAATAACCGCGCAGGTGGTTGCCGAAGAGGAGTACTAGTTATCCGCAGATAAAAGTAAACGTAGGTGAATGAGCTTAGCGCCAGATCACGCGAGGTAAATACTTATGTAAGTCTGGTCACTATGTCAAAACCCACACAGTTCGGCGAAGGGTGGTAGTTCTTGGGTTGCCACTCAACATTCCTCTTGCAAGCTAACGCGTAGGCTCCTAAACGCGATGCAAGCGGAAACAGGAAGTACGTAAAAACCAAAAGCTACCATAGAATTCGGATGGGAGATCTGTCACTAAAACGACGGTAAACAGCAACGCCACGATGTATAGAACCCTTAGGGGAAAGCAGTAAGCTAGCTTCGCACAAAAAAAGGATTAAAAGGGGTTAAAAAGATAAGTGAACGCACCAGCAACATGGAAACATCTGAACGCTTCACTGTGATTCTTTATTGCCATCGGATTAAGCGTCACCGATGAGTCATCCGGATCGAGGCAAGCATTCGGAAACAAGGCATTCAGCACATCCTCTACGTAAGGTTCTAGAGGACACGCTTCGTTAGCACACGTTGCCTCAAGGAATCTACAAACACCCTGAAAGACGCACGGGAACGGATACGGAAAACCACAGCAATCGACGCCTCTCGTCTCACTACTGATAGCCCACCTTTGTTATCGTGTGCTGCTCCGTGTAGGCCTTCTTATACAATCCAATTATTGTATTCACAAGCTTCTTGAGGTCTTCGACAACTTTTTCGGGCTTGATCATTAGGCAGAGTTCGCCGACACATTCACCAGCTTCGGCACGCGTCTGTAGACAATTTCAATACCGAACTTCCTTCCCCTCATCTTCCTTCCGATGAAGTTGGGCAACATGAAAAATATGAACCTTCGCATCCTTGCTATACATCCACTGAAATACCACTTCATAAATGGCTTCCGCTTGATCGGTGTACGTGGAGCGACTCAGTATCACAGCGTGGGCATCGCGGTCATGCTCACGCCTGGGAGAGCCATTCGCCACTGAAACAGCTTCATGATCAACGATAGTCAACGGAACTATTGTGGAGGTGCCACCAGATAACCTAAGGCGGTAGCTACTTCGGAATCGTCCTTACGATCGCCTCTGTGTCACCCCTGGTTGCGCCGTCTGCCCACATGGCAGGGAATGGGACCTTGCCGTATTATGTGTGGTATAGCTCATAACAGGCCCGAGTTGTGTCGAGAAATATATCAGCAAGTCGGCGCGACCCCTATATGTTAGGGTCAAGGAACATCTTAACGGCAAGGCCAAGTTCAGGACGTCCACTGCAATGGGTCACCATAGAGCCCACGGGCATACGGGGAGGGAGGCAGTCGTTAGTCCCGACTCGGATGCACACTGACGATGCTGACAGTGTCTGCGGAGCCAATTAGCGTCGACTCGCACCGTGACACCCGCCGCCTCCAAGGCAGCCCGCGGAGGCGATCATGGCCTAGCCGATCACGGGGGCCTGCAAGTCGACCGTGACCTGACTGAGGGCGAGACTTCACAGATCGATTGGATCAGTTTACAATTACAGTGGATAACTTATTTGGAGGGTTTACAAAATTCGAGCTCTATCTGATGGGCTGTGCAAGAATGCTTAAAAATTGTCCTGAAGAAATATTTTGAAGCAGGTTTCAAGCTAAATGCTTCAAGAACAATCAGATATAATTTTTGTATAACTTGTTATCAAAACTGTAAGCTCTATCTAGTGGACTGTACAAGAATGCTAAAAATTTCCTAGTAGAGATATTTTGAAGCTGGCTTCAAGCTAAATGCTTCAAGAACAATCAGGTACAAATTTTGTATAATTTATTATCAAAATTTTAAGCTCTATTTGATGGGCTGTACAAGAATGCTTAAAAATTTCGCTGTAGAGATATTTTGACGAAGGCCACCAGATCAAAACTGCACGAACAATCCATTTAGTAGAGACCTTTCTAGAAGAGTCCTGTTCTAGTCTTCTTCTATAATATTTCTCAGTTTTTCATAGATCCTTGACATCCTTATGGATCTTTGTAATACACAGCACGATATTTCTCGAGACTAAGATTGAATAGGTAAAAATTCACAGTAATTGAATTATATGCGACAATATATCAAATTGTTCTCCAAGTGACATGCTTTGACATTTTGTACCAAAACTTTTTCATTCCTCTGGCAGTCACTAGTCTTCTATGTAAGGTCCAACAAACCTGTAGAAGGCATTCATTTCGAACTACACAATTTACCATAAATGGCATACCTCGATATTTCTCTATCTATAAGATATCAGCGTCACGTCTTCTAAGGCGTTTAATTTCAGTAGGTTTCTGAAACCAGATAAATAAAACAGCATCTTTCCTGAATGATGAAAAATGTCTGCGGAGGAGCACCGTTAGCTTAAGCATAAGCAAGCATTTCGCCTCCGAGTCTATGTCCTGCAGAAGGTTTATCAATGTGGCAAATGCAAAGTGGCCACATCCAAGAAGCCTTTTCAGAGTACTGTAATACAATAGAATACAATATTTATTGAGCCAAAAGTATTACAAAATCTGCTTATCACAAAAGAACAGCAAAAAATGGCTCTCAAAAGACCAGCAAAAGTGGATGAAAATTATTGTTTCAAAGGTGATGCGAAAACAGTTGATCACAAAACAAATGCAAGGAAAGGTTGCTTTTTTAGAGATCTGCGAAAAATGGTTTCTTCGAAGAATTGCGTGATGCGAAAAGTGCTTTTATTCAAGCAGTGTTCATTCAGCGGTTTTTTTTGTTCACAGTACAATATTTATTGAGCCAAAAGTATTGCAAAATCTGCTTATCACAAAAGAGTACAGCAAAAATTGGTTCTCAAAAGACCAGCAAAAGTGGAGGAAAATTATTGTTTCAAAAGTGAAGCGAAAACAGTTGATTACAAAAAACTGCAAGGAAAGGAGCTTTTTTAGAGGTCTTCGAAAAATGGTTTCTTCGATGAATTGCGTGATGCGAAAATTGCCTGAAATAATAGTGTAGTTTTTTGGTGAGCCAAAAGATGTTAGAATCAAAAAACATCCCTTTGTTTTAAATAGCCTTCAAGTTGTCGACTGAAGCTAGCAGGAGATGGCGACATAAGTAAGGACGCTGGGAGCTGGTTCCACGTACCTATCACTCGGCACCAAAAGGACTCTGCATGAAGTTGCGTTCTGGCTCTACCAGGAAGTAGTCGAAAATGTTTTGTGAATCTTTTTTGAACGTCTCCAATTTTGCTAATGCACTGAACTCGAGCCCGAACTCATTCCTGAACACATACTAAACCACGGATCTCCCTCGATAGAGAGCCTTCGGGCTCTCTTGTTAAGAGGGATCTCGGGCCGCTTGTCGCAGGGCCACGTGGCGCGTCCCCGGGTGGTGGATAGGGGAATTAAACGCGAACCAAATGCGACCGTGTACTGCCCAGAGACGCAGGTGGGATGCAGGTGATGGACTCCTTGCTCCTGCTGTGTCTGGTCGACGCGTTCCTTGCGCGTGGGAGCGGCATGTTCATGCACAGTGTGCGTGGATGTGTCCGTGACTGTGCGGACTGTAACTGTGTCGGCCCGGCCAAAAGCTTAAAACATAAGTGTTACCTGTGTTTTTCAATTGTAAAATTTAGTTGCTAGTACAAGTTAAAACACTTTAAAAAAATAAAAAAATATTTCGTCCAATACAATACTAGCAACTAAATTAATTAGTTACCTTCTTCACTGATGAGCCTCGGGGTAATTAATTATAAACATGTTTTGTATGAAGGTAGAGGCGAAACAAAACATGTTTTAGTTGTTGTTAGCTGTCGTTGTTTTAGATGTTATTGTCATTTAAATAAGATTGTTGTGTCGTTGTATTTTATGTTGTTGAAGAGCTATATAAAAAAGACAATTTTAATTTCAATAAAGGATAACATAATAAATATTTAAATAATTTTATACATAGATCTACAACTATTTCCATTGCACTCGGTAGACTGGGAGTACATGGGGAGACTTAAGGCGATTCGAGGCCGCCTTAAGTCTCGCCCCGTCCCTTCGGGCAGTCTGGCTGGCTGTCCGGAGTTCTTCGCCCGCAAGACAGAGCCCGACTAGCTGCCCGTGTGTACTCCAGTCAAAAATAGCAGCACTAAAGGGCCTCATTCCCTGACCCCGAAAGAGCCCCCATTTCTGCAGCGATGGGAAGGACGAGTACGGAGAGGTTGCTAAAATCTCAGGGCCTAACCAGGCTGCGCAAATTGAGACGGACTAGGATGACGATCTGTACTTACAAAGCCCGCACGCTCGCACCGGAAGCATCCGTTGAGGACCTGATGATGCAAGCCAGGAAGATCAAGTACGACGTCATCGGACTGACCGACACGAGAAGACACCACCCCCTACACGCCGCCTACGACTCCGGAGAAGAACTGTTCCTCGGAACATGCGGCAGCAAGGGAGTAGGCGGCGTTGGAGTCCTCGTCAACACGCACTTGGCCATGAACATCGACTCGTACGAGTCTCTGACAAGCCGAATCGGACGTCTGCGACTGAAGCGATGTGGCAACGTGCCAGCTTTGACTGTGTTCGCCGCGTATGCCCCAACATCCGACTACGACGACGAAGAGGTCGAAGCCTTCTACGTGGAGCTGGATAAGTTCCATAAGGAAGATCACACCTTCTACAAGGTGATCGTCGGCGACTTCAACGCCAAGATCGGACCGCGAAAGTCGCCGGAAGAACTTCACATCGGAACCCACGGTTTGGAGTGGAACGAGCAAGGTGAAAGGCTGTCTGAGTTTATCATGTCGACCAAGACCATCCATGGAAACTCGCAGTTCCAGAAGCCTCCCTCCCTACGATGGACCTGGGAATCCCCCGGTGGCCAGTTCCACAACGAGATCGACCACATCATCTTCAACCGCAAGTATTGCCTGACCAACGTTTCCGTTGTCCCCAAGTTCTACACGGGATCGGACCACCGCCTCATTCGCGCGAGGTTCCGCTTTTCGCGTCAAGGAGAGAAGGCCGTGAAGTTCAAGAAGAGGAGCCCCAGAACGACCACCAACTGGGACCTTTACACCTCTCTTGTCGGCCTTTGGGAAGATACCGTTATGGACAACATCGACGAGGAATACGACCGCTTCGTGCACCATCTCCGCGATAGTGCTAAGGGAGCCGAGAGCTTGAAGACGACCAAGAGACGCCTGTCTCCGGAAAATCTCGAGCTGATACGCCAGCGTGGAGCAGCATGAGCGTCTGGCAACTTCCAACTGACGTCTGAGCTTGCGAAGCTATGCAGAGCTGCGATAAAGGAGGATCTTAAGGAGAGAAGGGCGGAAGTGTTGGCTGAAGCTGCAGAGGCAGGGCTGAGCATCCGCAATGCCCGCCGGAACTTCGCCAACTTCAAGACCAAGATGACCGCTCTCCGTCGCCCTGACGGAACCGTCACCTCTTCCAGAAGGACCATGGAGAAGGTCATCCACGACTTCTACTCCGATCTCTTCGATAGCCACGTCCACCTGCCCCCACGCCATCTTCCGCAGGATGGATACGTCGTTCCCTCTGTTCTCCCTTCCGAGATCCGACACGCCATCCGTTGGTGAAGAAACGTACAGCACACGGTCCCGACAAGATTAGACCCGAACACCTGAAGAATCTCCCGCCAACGCTCACCAACACCTTGGCGCGGCTCTTCACGCGCTATCTGTCGGAGTGTAAGGTTCCATCTCAGTGGAAGACCAGCAGGACCGTCTTGCTGTACAAGAAGGGAGACGTGCACGACATTGGCAACTATCGCCCGATCTGCCTGCTGTCCGTAGTCTACAAGCTGTTCGCTCGAGTGATCCTGAATAGGATTAGCAGAACGATGGACGAAGGACAGCCATGCGAGCAAGCAGGATTTCGGAGAGTATTCTGCACGATCGACCACATACACACCATTACGAAGCTCATCGAAGTGTCGCGAGAGTACAAGCTGCCGCTGTGCCTTACGTTCATCGACCTGAAGAAGGCATTCGACTCCGTCGAAACTGAAGCGGTCATCGACGCCCTGCTCACTCAGGGTGTTCCTACTCAGTACATCAGAGTCCTTCGAGAGCTGTACACTGGATTCACGACCAAGATCTCCCCATTCTACAACGACGTCGTCATCGACGTAAAGAGGGGGTTCGGCAGGGGAATACCATATCCCCGAAGCTCTTCAGCGCCACCCTCGAAAATGTCATGCGCGAACTAGAATGGGAAGACATGGGAGTGAAGATCGACGGCCGGCAACTGCACCATCTTCGCTTCGCTGACGACATCGTGCTCATAACACCGAGCATCAGCCAGGCGGAGCGAATGCTGGCCGACTTCGATCGTGTATGTGGGAACGTTGGACTGCAGCTGAATCTTACGAAGACGATGTTCATGAGCAACGGACAAGTTTCTGATGCCCCATTCTCGCTCAACGGAACGAACATCTCCGAATGCTTCAGCTATGTGTATCTGGGTCACGAAGTCAATATGGCCAACGACCTAGCGCCAGAGCTGAGCAGGAGGAAACGAGCGGCTTGGGGAGCTTTCAAGAGCGTCGAAGAAGTCGCGAAGAAGACGAAGAACGTCCGACTCCGTGCCCACCTATTCGACTCCACTGTTCTTCTTGCCCTAACATACGCCT
The DNA here is from genome assembly GCA_947359475.1 of Heligmosomoides polygyrus bakeri. Taxonomy (NCBI): domain Eukaryota; kingdom Metazoa; phylum Nematoda; class Chromadorea; order Rhabditida; family Heligmosomidae; genus Heligmosomoides; species Heligmosomoides polygyrus. The sequence goes on from OX375869.1 coordinate 63,308,165, forward strand.
CAGAGACCTGGGCTATACAAAAGCAGGATGAACACGCGATCAGCGTCGCGCAGCGTGGAATCGAGAGGATGATGCTCGGAGTGACACGACTGACGCAAGTGAGAGAAGGCCTCCGGAGTTCCGAGCTTCGCCGACGTTCGAAGATCAGAGACGCTGTCACGTGGGCCAAGTTGTCGAAAATTAGGTGGGCCGGCCATATAATGCGCTTCGAAGACACCCGCTGGACGAGAGCCGTCACCGATTGGATTCCGCGGGATGTCAAGAGAACACCAGGACGCCCACCAACGCGTTGGTCGGACTTCTTCGTGAAAGCCCTGAACGACCGATATGACGCTCTTCGTGTCCCTCGAGCGAGGAGGATCCATTGGACCACTCTTGCACGCGACAGGGACGAATGGAGACGCTGCTGGCGCCCGCTCGAGCAAGTCGATGATCAACGGGACGACAGGTGATACAGGTGAGGTGATACTGAACTCGAGAAGGAGACCACAGCGGCGTACAATACTCCAGGATTGGCCTTACATAAGTCACGAAGAGTTTAAAAAGTGTTTCCTTATCTCGTGTTTTAAAAGCACGCAGGATAAGTTTGACTTTGCATATGCTACCGACAATGGTAATGCTGTAATGGTTTATTGTTATTCAGTATAATCCCATTTGGCACGTCAGCTTCTGCCTTACCTATGAAATGCTTCAGCAAGAATAGTCGTTCGAGTTCGAGTTCATAGTCTGTCTCTGCCTCCTTAATGTATGGAGCCCTTCGTCAAAATATCTCTACAGGGGAATTTTAAGCATTCTTGTACAGTCCACCAGATAGAGCCTAAAATTTTGATAAAAGTTATACAAAACCAGTCGGTTTTACTATATAGAGTACAGCCGTCAGAGCGGCCCGTGAGCCTCTCAAAGGCTCAAAAGCTTCGCCATAGTAATAACTTCTCATCATCAATTTTAGCTGCAACCAATGTCATGGTTTCCGCAGGAGGAACACTTAACTGTGTCGATTTCGGCAAGTTAGAAAGAAACAGAAAAAATGAACATCCATGTATAATTTGATCAATATCGATTGATGGTGATCGATACCTCAAAAACAAACTTCAGATTCGTGTTCAGCGACCTCGATTACCCCAGGGCTAAAGTTTCGTGCCGCTTGAACGACATCCCCAGGAAATCGGTAACATCGATCGATATCGATTGGTCGACTTCAGATTGATTACCCCCAGGGCTGAAGTTTTCGTGCCGCTTGAACGACATTCGCAAAAAATCGATAATATCGATCGATATCCTCTTCTGCTGTGAACGCCTCCCGGTGATGATCATCTAAATGCCTAGGCATGGCTCTCGACGTGTTCGGCACATCTACGGGTCGCAATGTACGGTTGCCGACGTGTTCGGCACGTGTACGGCTCGCCATGCACGGCTGCCGACGTGTTCGGCACGTCTACAGCTCACCATGCACGGTTGCCGACGTCTTCTGAATCCCTACGCACATCGGACGACGTCTTCAGCACGTCTTCTGAATCCCTACGCTCCGCACTTGGTCCCCATTCATATTTTGACACGACGCCCGCTGAATACATCGTGAACTTGGGTGATCCGCCGTCAAGTTATAAGTTCGTCAGCAATCGCCCATGGTTAAGCTGAAATAAAACCCGGCTGACATACGCCGCAATGTCGTAGGCATCTCTTGGCTTCAGTCCCCCTCCCCGTGACGGACACGTGACATTAGCCGATTATAGGTAAGATTCGTACCTGATTGTTCTTGAAGTCTTCAGCTTAAAGCCTGAACGAAAAAATGCCTCTACAGGGAATTTTTAAGCATTCTTGTACAGTCCACCAGATAGAGCTTAAAATTTTGATAGCAAGTTATACAAAAATTGTACTGATTCTTAAAGCATTTGGCTTGAAACCTGCTTCAAATATCGCTACAGGAGAATTTTTAAGCATTCTTGCACAGCCAATCAGAAGAGCTTGAAATGCTGATACGAAAGTAGGTAGGATTCGCACCAGTACGACTCCCTACCTGCCTTTGTAAACCCTCTAAATAAGTTATCCACTGCAATTGTAAATCTGATCAAATCGATCTGTAAAGTCTCGTCTTCAGTCGGATCGCGGTCGACCTGCAGGCTCCCGTGCTCGGCTAGGCCGTGATCGCCTCCGCGGCGAGGGCTCCCTTGAGAGCGGCGGGTGTCACGGTGCGAGTCGACGCTAATTGGCTCCGCAGGCAGCGTCGGTATCGTCAGTGCGCTGTGGCTAACGACTATCACCCATACGGGGAGGACTCTAAGGTCAGGGTCAAGCTGTTGGCAATCGAAGCCCAAACTGCCGCCCGCAAAACCCTGGAGGCGTTTTGGATTCATGCCAAAGACTCCAAGCTAAACCAGAAAGAAGAGTGCCTCTATATAACACCGGAGCTAAAGCCCTACATCAGGTTGGCATTCTGATTGGGGTGCCTGTGTCTAGACAACGGCCCTGCTACCAACCGATTGGCCCGTCTGCCTTCCTGTAAGATGAGGCTCTCAATCTCTCTATTGACTACGTGATCGTAAGGTGGTCTTGAGTTTCTAAGGTTAAGGCGACGTCTGACGCGGTAGCCACATTTTAATTTATCATTCCTTTTAGGCTCTGAAGAAGGCGATACCGCCGAAACGTTAGCCAATAAAGATCTGTTTCGCCTCGTGTGGAGCTCAGTCAAAACAACGCAACAAGACAGGAACATAGTTAAGGGTTTTACTCCACCTTCGACGTCGTTTTCCTCGGCTTCTTTCGGACGCTCGGTCTCGCATTCACGTATACACTCACAGAACGAGCAAATGGCTCGCGTCCAAGCCGACCTTGAAAAATATTATACTGAAGAGGGCCTCCCACTGCCAAAATCGAACATGAACTGCTACATCGAGTAAGTTACCTAAGATGATCGTTGCGCACATGGCTTAGCAGCGGCACAGTTCTAGAGAGAATGTCAGTTAGGAAGGGAACAAGGCCGAGAGCTGAAATGAAGGAGTTGTAGTCGTTACGTTACTGTAACAACTGTGTAGTATTACTCGTTCTTTATGTTCCCCTCACTGCGTGACAAGGCTGCGTGACAACCGGAAATTTCGATTATAACCGCAATATATCGATATTGAGGGCCTTCACGCAGCCACGCCTCACTGCGAGCAAGAGTTTGAAGTAATATTTGAAAGCAAGCGAAAACACTAAAAATACCATACATCTCCAAAAGCTCAAGCAGATCACTGATTTACGATTTAAAAAAAAAAAAACATACGATTATGTTCCGCCACCGTAGCCATAGTTAGTACAATGTATCGATGAGGACTTGTGGTTAAACCAGGAGGAAACTTCTGCAGTACCGCATCCATCACATGCGACACAAATCGGCGACTTTTCGCCAGTGTTACCAGCACAGACTTCGCTGACTCGGCCCAGTCTGCGTCGGCCTCCTAGACAATGAAGGTTTGGATCTTGGTGGTGAGCAACAGAGGTAGCTGTTAGAGGGCCCTTGTTACTTTTGCTGTAAAATCAAGAGGCAGCGCATTCATTTGGACGGTCTGCGTGCTACGTCGCAGCGTCATTGAAGCATAAATTAGGACTAATAAGACAGAGAAATACTGGTCGTGCTAAAAGAAATAGCCGCTCCAGCCATTCTAAAGTTGTCAAAAGTCCCTGGAGCAGACGGAAAAACTCTAGCTCTAGCATGACTCGAACTTCCGACCCCTCTCTCACACCTGTCCAACACGGATAGACTTTTGAAAACAATGAACGCTTAAACCACTCGAGCTCATCGGAATAGACAGGAGGATCTTCTTTTTCACGAAAGTCGGTTACGCATCCCTTTGCAAAACAGGACGAAAGCCTCTGAAAACTGATCGCCGGCTCACCTTGGTCGTCATGGTCATCTCTTGGGTGGCAAGATTGATGATGAGAAGAACCAGCTGCTCATCGAGCTCATTCACAATCTTTGTGTCCGACACCACACTGTCGATAGCGTTCAACACGAAGGCCTTACATGGTGGCGATAACTAAACGAAGCACTGCAAATGCTACAGTCTAGACAGACAAATTCGCGTTCCAACCAGCTAACCTTAGCATTTTGAAGCAAATACTGGTGACAAGCTGTGAGTAGAGTATTCGGTTGGTGAGCGCCTATCGACTTCAACGAGTCAAACACCTGAAACTACTTAATTAGGGCTCGTGAAAACAGATAAACTTCTACATTTCAGCTGAATGCTTTTGATACCTCTAAGAAGTTGTCAAAACTATGCAATCCTTCAGTTATTTCACACCAGCGTCGGTCGCCGGCTCCGCCGGCAACCAACGCTGGGCAAGGAATAAACCCTAGCGTCGAGCTCGTTGAAGCGTGCACGTACTCCAGAGTGATTCTTAACTTGGTACCACTCACATCCCAGTACAGCACTCAGAAGAATGTCCTCTTCGTCAAGCGTTGGGTTCACAGCCTATTGCAGCTCATCAAGCCTAATGAAATGTCGGACATTTCTGTCCAGTCGCCGTGCTTTAAGCCACGAGGTGTGGTGAATTCCAGAAATGGTGGCTTACGACAACAATGCTATCCTCTTCTGTACATAGCATAGTATGGAAACTGGTCAAACTACTGCTGAAAATTGACGACCCTGCGGCAATACTTGGTTAAAAACGTAGCCGTTCCGAGCGCAGGTCCCAGCAACTTTCTTCGTTAGCCTGCCTTGGCCCACCGCTGAAAATTGGAGGACCTGGGCAGGTAGAAAAAGCGTAGTAACCCGAGTAAATACGTCCACACCATTGGCCACTGATTTTGAGGGAGCGCACGGGAAGAATTATATACGAGAGCCTGGCGTAGTTACGAACCGAGGGGTGGGACGGGAACTTGATTTCCGCTGTTGACGAACCACTACAGGCAGTGACTCGTGCCTTCCTCCTTTATATATGGTGCGATTTTCTGTCTCTGATTTTCCTACCTCCAGTGCGTCAGAGAGAAATTCAGTATCGTGTTCAAAAGATCGATAATATTGATCGATACTGACTGTCTGATCAAAACTCCCAATCAGCTGTGGGGCGCATCCGTCGGCCAACACAGTCAGGCAACTCCCGCATGGATCTCTATCTGTATTCATAATCAGTTGCGTATGCTCCGGCCATAAAGTTGCTCTTGTTCTGATCTTAATATTTGACACAGCTCAATCTTCCAATAATTGTCTCCGCTCCGTCTCACAACAGTATTATGAATTGTTGTCATAGTCATATAGAAGTACTAAAAATAATTTCGTGAATAATGCATAGTTTCATTAAATATTGATTCACTTGCACGCTGCTACGTTCTGCTATCGGGGTAATAAGCATCCAATTCAATTGGTACGACAGAACTTTTCACGTCGAATTGGACAATCCTCCAAGACGTTGCGACCTTTATTCGATTGATTGCAGAAGTTGAACAACAAATACAACAGTGAGGAACGCGCATATCCCCACTTTGGTGATTCATGTAAGTGCGATAAATAGAAAGCGTGAGTGGGCGGGAGAAGCTGATGGATGCGCTCAACCCAACGAACTTCGAATGGGAGAATCTTACTTACAGTCCACAGCTAAGAAGCAACCATACAGTGCAATAAAAGGTGAGATCGCGCCATGTACTCCAAAAGTTAGCCGCAACTTTTATTTGGTTGGTAGTGTAAATGCCACTTACATGAAACACCAAAGTGGGGATATGTGTGTTCCTCACTGTTGTCTTTGTTGTTCAACCTCTGCAATCAATCGAATAAAAATGGCAACATATTGGAAGAGTGCCTAAGCAATAAATAGGAGGCCTGGGTGGGCGGGAGAAACAGATGCATGCGCTCAACTCAACGAACTTCGAGTGGGAGAATCTTACTTACAGCTCACGGCTAAGAAGCAAACATACAGCGCAATAAAAGACGAGATCGCGTCGTGCACTCCAAAAGTTCACCGCAGATTTTATTCGATTAACAGCTTCTATTCGATTGAGAGTGTAAATGCCACTTTCATGATCACCAAACTGGGGATCCAAGCGATAAGTACGAAGCATGAGTGGGCGGGAGAAACGGATGCATGCGCTCAACACAACGAACTTAGGATAGAATAGGAAAATCCCGAACACAGCAGAGGTAGGAAGGAATGAGCTGTGACCTCGGCACACAGGCGGCAGAGCCGTACTCCGCAGCAACACAACTGCAGCAGCACCGCAGGATATTGCAGGTCCACTAATTGAACGGTAGCGAGGACAGGAGCCTTCAACGGGGCCAGTCTGAAGCAGCAGCCACCGAACACGTGCGCGGACAGAGCCGCGGCGCCGGCTATTTCGCAACGCATCACGTGTCCTCCTCGGTAGCGGCGATTGCTCACCTCCCGGCGCTCCCCTTCGGAGAGAAAAGTCGTGCCTCAAACTTGGGTGATTAAACCATCGAGCCCGCGAAGTTTACGAAGTTCCGAAGAATTACGAACAGACAAAAACCCTCCTCTATTATATATGGTGGGATTGTAGAGAACTATTCACTGGAATTTAACCGTTCTGATAGCCCCAGACTCCTACCTCCAAACCTTCCCTGAACAAAATTCCGGTTCAACTCCCTTATGCAATAAAACAATAGCCAACCACCTCTGATTGCGCGGTAGCAGCAATATGTGATCAAGCTGCTCATATAGGCCCATACACACTTCTGCGACAGCGCGGCACCGCCATGATGAAGGATAGGGCCGCGACGGGCGCGGCGTGACACAGCGACACGTGCCGCAGAGGGGGGCATGCACACTTTTGCGGCTATCGCAGGCGATGTCGCGCTGAGTGCCGCAGGCTGGAATGGTTCAACTCATTCCTGGCGGCGCGACATGTACTGGGACGTCGGCCCCGTTGCCTATAACGATGCTCTAACACGACCGCGCCGCGACCGCCGGATTTCGCGGAAGTGGCAGTCGCCCCTCTTGCCGCGCCGCGGTGTCGCAGAAGTGTGCATGGGCTTTATGCGGACCTCATCTAACACAGCTAGCTAACATACTTCAAGGTAATCAACATGCCCCTTTATCGGCTCTCATCCGCAAATAATGCAAAGTAATAATGGGACTTGAAGACACTGTGGGTAATCAAGAGAGAATAGCATCCAGTGATTAGTACAACAGGAAAAAGGGTTGTGGGCAGCCTCAGCTCGACGAACGGAACACACAGGCCGAAATGGTGTGCTTTCGAGGACAACAAAAAAAGTTCAGCAAACAGATATTTCTTCAAATCTGCTCCACTGAAGCGCGAGTTTAAAATACAAGTTGTTCCTTTCCTTCCTGGTCGCTCTATTGGTCCACCCTAGACATTCCCTTTACTGCCCTTCTCCACCACCTCCTTAGGGGTCCTTCCATGCTCACGGCAGACGTCGGTGACACGTACTCAGAATCAGGACGCTTGTTGAGCGACGTGGGGGCCCGTCTTCTGGATTCAGAAGCTCCAAAGACCCGTCCTCCAAATCCTGATGCTCGGAAGCGTTCGCAGTCGCCGCTGTGTCGAGCATGAAGAGGCTATGCATATGGCAGATTCCTTGTTCTCCGTATGAATTCCCTTACGGGTCCCCTCTTGTTGGTTCCCCGTCCTGGTCCCGCCTCCAGGTCCCTTCTTCAAGGTATATTCCTCCTCCCCCTCGGGATCCTCCCTACTACTCTACCCCAATTAAGTAGCCCTCCCACGCTCACGACACGACAACGGCGAGCGAACGCCCATTGCGCGACATCGGCGTCACATCTTCTAAATCCGGTCTCACTTAATGATAATGGATCCCCTTGCTGATCCTCCTTACTGCTCTCCTCCCCCTTATTGGTAACTCCCTACTGGTCCCTCCTTACTGCCTAAACCCTTCTTGGTGCCACCTCCTGGCCTGCTTCGTTGGTCCCCCTATCGACCTTCCCTCCATCCCAATGCCTCCTCCAGGTCGCTTCCTCCTGATCGCTGTCGGTTCTCAACCCTTGAAGTCCCCTTCTACTCTTACCCCTTTAGTGGTCTTCTCATGCTAATGGCACGAAGTCGGCTTCTGAATCTGGACACTCAGAAACGCCCGAGCCGAGGTGCTGTTGTGTTAAGCAGTAAAGGGCTGCGCTTCCCCTGCTGCAACAACATCCCATCTTCAATAGCAAATCTTGCCCGCCGTGTAGATGATGCGGCGTATCTCATTTAGGTGAGATCACTCAAACGTCATCGACCGCTAACTGAATTATATAGTGGTAGATAGATAGATCGCTCGTTGTAGGACGATGTCTCCTCTTCTGACTTCCGACGCTTATTACGTGATGTAGGGGACCCGGCTTCTGGATCCAGGCGCTCAAAAAACGCGCGCAGACGCCGTTGTGTCAAGCAGGAGGAGGCTGCGCTTCCTCCGCTGCAGCAGCATCTCATGCTCAATTCTGAATGCGATCCCTCGTAGTAGGACGACGGTGTCTCCTCTTCTGTCTCCAGAAGGTTGTGGTGCGATGAAGGGAACCCGTCTTCTGGATTCAGGCACTCAGAAACGCGCTCAGATGCCGTTGTGTCAAGCAGGAGGAGGCTGCGCTTCCTCTGCTGCAACAACATCCCATGTTGAACGGCAAACGTTGTCCGCGCGAGGTACGCAGAGGCGTCGCAAGAGGTTCAATGAGATTGCGGGGTTCCGTGAGGCGTATCTCAGGCAGGCTTCTAACCTGCGTGAGATACGCCTCATGCCTCATCATCTACAGGGCAGGCAGCTAACTCAATTATATAGTGGTAGATGATCGTGTTTGCACGGTACGGTAGCGACGGTTTTAAGGAGAATTTCATGCACAGTTTAATCACCCAAGTTTGAGGTACCTTAGTGTTGCTGAAGTGCTCGTCCGCCGGCAGTTGATTCATTTCTGACTTTCACTGCTCGCTACTCATTTCTGCGGACTGTGGTATTCTGTTAGGCCTGAGTTATACTCCCGCGGGAGCATCCGCGGAAGGGCGAGAATCGCGCCGAGACTCCTCACCTGGCCAATCGCCGCGCCTCGCCACGCCCGCCTCCGCCGTGCACCATTGGTCCGCGGACGTTCCGCGGATGCTCCCGCGGGAGTATAACAGAGGCCTTACGGACTGTTCGCCTTCTTTGACAGTTCGACTGCTGCTTCTGTGTTTGCCTGGTGTGTGCAACCTTGTGGCAATGTTGCAATCTATTTCGGTTCAGTTCTTGCCACTTTGAAAGGTCACTTACTACTTCGGCGGCACCTGCCACGCTTTACTTATTTTTGGTATGGATGCGTCCTTGGACAAAGACGTGCGACAACTCCTGAAGGCTAAGTCCATACCGACTTGTATCAAAAGCGTCATTGAAGAGCTGGTTTCGCAGATGTCTCGATTATACCGTGACAATATAAATCTTCGATCTGAACTGGATTCACTTAAGACTTCTGCTACTCAGGTAGAAGGTCCTGACCAACTTGTCTCGAACATTGATCATAGTGATGTCACTTCCTCGCTAACGGTGGCCGCATCTCCAACTCATGTTCCAGTTGGCAAATCGATAGTGTCATATCATGAAATTAGAGAGAAGGCATTCTATAGTCATTGGTAATATTCTGGAATTGGGAATTAGCGACAAATAACTTGAGAGAGAGGTTGAACTATGATTGCCATAGTGTATGCATATGTAATGTGCTAGAAATCCTAGGAGTCGAATGTAACCCTCTTACCGTTTACAGGCTAGGTAGGCCTCTCAGAGGGAAAAACAGACTGATTAAAGTTGTACCACCGTCAGCGGTGCTCCAGAGAACGGCGGTAAAGAGGGTTCCAGGCCCCGTCACTTCGTCAATGGTAGGGTCTTCCTACGGGAATCTCTGCCACCTGAGGTGTTCGGAGGGATGGGGCATGAGGTTCTACTGGCGGCAGTAATAGTGGGGTGGTGAGTCCTAGTGACGCCCGCCACAGGCCACGGCTGCTGCCATGGATCCCTGGCTAGTCCTCCTGGCTTTCCACGTCTACGGTGATGCTGCTGAGGCCATTTCCTTCATCAAGCGCCTGTGTGCTAACGTCAGATCTGTATCAGGGAACACATCAGCACTATATCAGCTTAGTTCTAGGTAAACGTTTTGATATCTATGCATTCACAGAGACCTGAATAAAGTCTTCCATCACCTTTTCCTTACTTTTTGGTAATGATATGTCTGAGTCCAAAATAATTAGGTGTGACCGTGCTGCTAAAACCGGAGGAGGGTTGCATTTGTATGCAATCGTTGCCTTAGAGCATCCGCTGTGCTGTCGAAGTCAGTTAAAAATGGGTTTGATTTATTGTGTCTTAGTGAAAGCTGGGGTTTACGTCTGGTTTTGGCCTATCGGGCACCTTACTGCGATTTGAACTTGACTGATCGTTTGTCTAGTATTATTAGTGATCTAATATCCAATGAACTGGAATCGGTTGTTGTGATTTCAACATGTCTGACTTCTATTGTACCGCTGATGGGGCCGCTGAACGGGTGGGGCCTTAAGTTCCTTGGGGTTACAAAACCTTGTTAACTCACACGGCCTTTTCTCCCTCGTTCGGGACCTTACTAGAGGCGATCCCATTCTTGATCTTGTAATTGCCAGTAGGGCTGAGTTGGTAAATGGTCTACGCGTAGAACCTCCCATTGGATCCAGTGATCCAGTGTTTCGCAGATTGTACTTACATGCTATGATGCAATTCTCATTCTTCTGTAGTTAGATTGATTGATTTATTGGAAAGTCAACACGATGTCAATGGGAAATATGAGCTGTTCCTCATGGTGCTGCAGAAAGCTATCGATATTTTTGTTCCCCTTAACAGAGTTTCGTCGGAGAGGTATGCCCACCTACTAGCTTATCTGTACAATATGATAAGCCATCGTGAATGCTTATTCCGCAGAGCTAAGCGAACGGCTAGTTGGGAAACTTTTGACAACTATAACGCCGAATTTGACAAGGAACTCCGAAAGTTTAACAACTACTTAATAGCTAAAGCTGCTGAGTCTGGTAGCTCTCGTAAGTTTTATAGGAACTTGAACTGTAGATTCAAGAGCAGAATAGGCGTCGGTTGTTTTAGGGTAGAGAATATGCATGCTATTACTGATCACGCTAAGGCTGAATTATTGGCTAAACAGTTCGCCAAGGTCTTTTTAAAAGATGATGGCATCCTGCTAGTGGAATCTCACTATGAACATGCTATGAACATGTGATGGAAAGCTTTCCATGGTTTGACGGGGCAATATTTTTGCATCTTCTAAAAGGTTGGCCACCCTCCTCTTCAGTCACTCCTGATGAGGTTCCTTTTAGCTTTATTCAGCAGATTGCTGATGTCATTTGTGTTCCTTTGGTTTATATTTTCAATCAGTTTCTTATGCATTCTCTGGTCCCAGCCCGTTGGAAGCACTCTTAGGACACTCCAGTTTTTAAAAAAGGTGATCCTTCTAAACCGGAAAACTGTAGACCAATTAGTATCATCTCTAACTTTTGTAGGCTTTTTGAGAAGGTTCTTAAGGAACACATACTGGAGTTTGCTTGCAAGCATGGGATTTTACCTCCCGGACAGCATGAATTTATGAAAGGTCGGTCAGTTGAAACAAACCTTCTAGAATGTATCAATGACTGGGGTGAGGCTTTATAGAAGAATTTGAGTTGTAATGTCATCTATTTCGATTTCGCTAAGGAGTTTGATCGAGAATCACACAGGAAACTATTGTCTAAACTGTCTATGCTTAACTTTCACCCCATTATAGTGACGTAGATTGGAGAGTTTTTAAGCAATAGAACGTTCCAAGTGCGTTTGGGACAGTCGCTCTCTGGGGTTAAAGCCGTCTCCAGTGGCGTGCCTCAAGGAGGTGTCTTATCACCAATCTTATTCAATCTTTACACTGATAATTTGCCTACAATCATAGAACCCACTGGGATCTAGGTCAATATTAACGACACATCAAGTTGTATAAGATAATTGTAGATTCCAGGATGTTGGAAGGCTTCAGGGGCTGAACTCATCAACGACTAACCCGCGGGTATAGGAGGTAGATACCCACGATGAGACCTGCGTCTCTGACTCTTGCCTTATCTCTATCTGACTCTTATCTCTACCCCTTATACCCCGCATACCCACGGGTTTAATTGTTCATGAATCCGGCCCCAGGAGGCGGTGGATCTGCTGGTCCAGTGGAGTAAGAGGTGGCAATTTCCGCTACCTACGAGTAAAACTGTCTACATGTCGCTTCACCAGGACCGTTCTTCTGTCTCTCGCGAGTATCATATTGACAATTTTCCTATCGAAGCGGTGGGTAGCGTCAAAGACCTTGGTTTCCACTATGACGCTAAACTGGATTTCTCTGAGCACGTGTCCAATTGTTGCAGGCGCGCCCAGCATAGAACCTATCAGATTTTCAAAGGTTTGACACCAGGAATAAGGCTGTTTTGATAAGGACTTATAAGTCATATGTGCGTCCGTTAGTGAAGTACACCACCACGGTTTTTCCACCAGTAGGGAAAACCTGATTGATGCACTGGAAAAGGTACAGAATAACGTTACTCGTAAGGTGCTTATCGTAAGGGGGCTTTTCGCACCAAGGTACCTAAAGCCTCGATAAAGAATAAATACCTAGGTCTCCATTCCCTGGCATCTCATAGAAAAATCTTTGATATTTGCATGCTCTATAAGTTACTCCACCAACCGCGTTATAGGGAATCCAAGTTCTTTACAATGCGAGCTTTTCACAATAAAGGAGAGCATGAAAAGATTCTCCTCTCCCGCCCTAGGAGCAGGTTTAAGGTAGGCCTCTTCCCTCACAGGGCAACAAGCGCTTATCTTAGGGTGACGAAATTCATGCAATTCTCCTTTTTTCTGGAGCGGCTTAAGCGGTCGGTTCAAAAATCGTTGCTGAGTTATGAGGTTTAGGACTGAGATGTCCTTTTTATTTCTTTGACTCTGGGTTTCTCTTTAAGTGAGCTGTGCTATTTTTGATTGCAGATCTTGCATCATCTCATTTGATTTTTTGCTATGTTTTTATGGTTTTTCACTGAGTATGTTTTTGATGTTGCGCTTCGGTTATAACTGTTCTATTGGTGTGCCTGTGTATCTAGCGGCTGCGCATATCGCGTTCGTATTGAATAGATAAGTAAATAAAGAAGTTCATGTAGCTTTATCGCACCAGTAGAAAGAGTAACTGCACAGGGCAACAAAGAGAGATGACGATGCTGAGTAATTCTTATTCAAAGGCTGCGCATTCTATTCTATATATTCAAATTAAATAAATTAAAATTTATATATTCAAATTACATGGGTGGGATGATATGGAGGAGAAGTCTGGATTTCTACCTATGCCGCTATTTGAAGACGACGAGACGGTCGAAACGTCATGCCAATAAGCACCCATCCACCTAACAAACTTTTCGCTTAGAAGAGCGTGAAAATGTGTCTCAATTATTCGTACACCAGGACATCCTTTGCGCGGCATTCGTGACACGTCTTCCGAAGCCAGACGCCTGTTGAACGACGTCAGCGACACCTTTTCTGAACTCGGACGCTCGCCTTCACGACATCGGTGACACATGTTCGGGACTCGGTCGCCCTTTGCGTGGCATCGGCGACACGTCTTCTGACCCCTCTCAACACGACGTAGGTGACACCTCGCCTGAACTCGGATGGCCACTACTTGACGTTTACGAAAGGCCAGATGGACAAATGGATGGACAGACAGATGGAAGGACAGACACAACCGCTTACTCCTTTATATATAGTAGGACAAGTTTCGAACCTGATGTCGACTAAACCTGGAACCGGAAGTGCCGGCTGCCGCGTGCACCGATTCCGGGTTATTAGTTCGGATTCCCCATCCAGATCATCCAAGCCCGCCATCACTCCGGAGTAAGTGAAATGGTACCAGACCTCTCTGGGAAGAACATAACACCGAGTTGTTCATAGGCTGGCCATCGCAACTCATTGCGCATACCAAATACTCATCTAAGTCGCCTCTACGACATCACGCAGAAGCTTAGTATGTGACGCATCCCAAGAGGGATTAATGAAAGCCGCCCTATATCTTAATTCTATTCTATTATTGTTAGTGTCCCACATTATTGTTTCTTGCTTTGCCCATGACAGGACATGCTCCTCTATCTATTTAAGCAATTCGGAGTGGTGAACGCTGAGAAATGAAACCCTTCTTTTCAGCCATGAGTTCCGATGAGTTTAACAGCTTTTAGAAGAACGGTTCCCGATAATCACTATGATTGCGGAAGCGGTTCAAATCAGTTGCACTCTCCATTGTTAGCAACGCAAAGAACGAGGGACTAGATGAAAGCACGTGAGATGCGTATAAAGATTCCGAATTTAGAGTAATGCAATCAATGACTCGTATGACCGAAGGTTATTATAAACTTTTTCTATAAAAATTAGGAAGCGAATGGCCTCATAGGTCCATGGGAAATGAGCAAAAAAATACTTGCAGTTTTCCTCAAGATCTCTACTTGAAACGAGTTGGAACTGTAAAAGCACAGTGTGCGTAAGATGCGCTTCAGTTAACTAATTCAAAAATCTTCGTTTCTCTTCGATCGTGGCAACGTCTCCAGCTTGCGGTGGAGCAGCGATAATAACTACGAAAGATTATTGTCGTGGCTTCTACCATCCACAGTCGAACGAAATAAATATTATTCTTAAAAATGATCACTTGCAACAAGGGATCAAAGGGAGTATAGGCTCAGAAGATGCTAAATTTATTTATTTTTGGCAAATATAAACAAAATTCGGTACACGTCGCAAAGGCGCACAGCATTATCGACGCCAGGTAGTCAGCGTACAGAAGGTGCACATCCTCTCTAGATGAGACACCCATTCCAAGCGACCTGACTGACTGCGCGTTGCCACCTCCCAATGCCGTGTGTCTTCGCGACGTATAACCAAAATGTACACGTAAGTAGTGTCTAAACAATAAGTCGCGATGTATTAACAATCCTTCTTTTTTAGTCCCTTTTTTGCTAATTTGTTTGAAAATTTTGAAGAAAAAACTACTCAATACACAATCTGAAGGGTATTGCCGCCCGTATTATTCAAAATTTCTTGAGTTTCACAGGACTTCTTTGCCCACGAACATAAAAGCTTTTCATGCTCACGATCCACAAATGAACTGCCAAAAATCTGCATAAGATCTCCAGGAAAGTCGATCTGCTATGTTACACAGCAAAAATTGTCCTGCGGGAACACCTGCTAGCATAAGAGAACAGAATCAAACACAACAAGAAGCGCTGTCCAAATCGTATTTGAAAGAACTAGTAAACCACACTCACCTCATTCTTCACCTGGTCACAGCCAGAATACGATGATGAACAGTCCAACAGTGAGACAATTAGATCTAGAAAGGGGAATTCGGAGGGAGAATCAGAAGCGCTCTCATGCCCGCTGTCCATGGCAAAAGGAGATAGCTATGGACGCAGGTTTTAAAGGCATTCGCACGATTTCATCACATGTATCTGCATCCAAAGCGCCATCAAAAGCACTTCGAAATCTATGCGGCGATATCGATCGTATGCAGTGAGCGCTACATCAGCTCAAACCGTTACACTGCAGACAATCCGGCAGAAAACGTGCCAGGCCAGAAGGAAGCGAAACCAAGCAGCTCACCTCCAAGGCTCTGCACCTGAGCAACCATTCTCCAAATCCGTTTTCGGACAGTTTAGCGCCAGATGAAACAACACATTCACATTGAAGGCTAGATCAATAGCTAGAGAATGAAGCTAGCATTGAAGACGTTCTCCGAAAGTTCAGGCGAGATCATACGAAAAATAGAAGCCGGCGAGGACGAACAAATCCAATGCATAGCAGAGGACACGATAAGGAGGTAGTTCAAGTCGCACACTGATAACGGAAAGCAGTTGATATGAGCCTGCACTCTTGGACCAACACAAACTTACTCGCTGCGTACAGCAGAGACAGATGAGGGCAATGTTTAATGGAAAAAGAAGGAGAACGTTGCTCAGACACTTTGGCATGTTTGACTCATGCTGCACTTCGGAACGTCACACGTTTTATTACTAAAACTATTTACTTGCGTGGAATAAACTCAATCCAGCTTGACCATTGAAAAGCTTTGCAGGACAAAAACATATTTAAACTTCCCAATTTACCCGACTCGAATGGAAGACAGCATATATGGTTTGGAAAAAAGTCGAACTTTCTTCGACACACTTTACTTGGCTTCTTGCCACTGAGCAGCTACCATTTATCACCATTAAAACACTCACCGATCCATATTCTACGTTCGCATTGATCAGTGCATAAGCACGAGTACATGGATCAGTGTATATTCGTTCTATAAGCGCCCTACCTACATTAAGCCTCAATTAATAAAAGCCCGAAAAACAGGCTGACATTACAGCACTTAGGGAGGGGGTCCTGGGAGCATGTCGAAGAGCGCATGCATAGTGCGTGGCTACATGCGGCGAATATTAATGCGCTCTTATCTCCACTTGAAGATCGTACATCCACTTTTTTTGCCAATACATTTCGCAAGTGAAGGAGCTCCCGGATGTAGGCAATTAACAGGTGTAGGCAATCAACGGATGCGTTAGTCGGTCCACGGCTGCGGGACATTATGTACGAATGGTCGCCGCGGAGGCGGCGACTCGCGCGGCGAGCGCGGCAGAAAACGTCGCAATTGGGTGACTTCAGCGGCCAGTGGTATCTAGACCTGCATCAAAACTTGTACATCAAGTGTTAGAAAGTGTATACAAACTCAGTTTCACTGCGACAGTGTGTTATAATTTCATCTTTTCCTGAAGAAGCAGCATATAAAATTGAGCATTAAAACGTTGCTTAGTTTTATAACTCGAACTCAATTTCTGAACCAGAGCATGTTTTCCCCCAGCTCCTGCAACAGCAGAAAGGGATATCAACAACTCAAACCTAGCGTCTGCAGCAATTCATGAGGCACAGCTCCCACGACCGCAGCGGAGCTCATCGCGCACGCGACAGTCGTCGTCGCGGGCGCGGCGATCATTCGTACATAAAGACCGCCCCTCGTCGGTCCACAGCCCGCAGGCCCTTCCCCTGCCCAAGGCTGTGCTGCCGTACAGTAATACTGTTGCTTGTCTGCTTTCTTTAGCAACAGCATGCCTCGTTTCCCCTTTTCAGAGCTACAAAGGTTTTTTCTAGCCTGACCCCCAAGTACCCATAACGCCAATAAGCCTTCTGCAATGCCAAAAACAACCGTGTTGTTTCCATGTATGCGAAGACGATGTGGAGGACGGCCACGTCCAGAACTTTTATGGATTCTAGGAGACGTTCCCTCGTATCGTACAGGGGGAATGCCAGATGTTAATGGGAAACAAAGAGTCCCAATGATAGCATTTTAGAGTAGAATGAGCGGCTCAACTTACGCGCAATGATCAATTGTAGAACCATGACAAATTCCTCGCTAGTGCACAAGTCTGTGGAAACTACTACGGTGTCCAGGTCTCCAAATTAAGATATTTTCAGAGCTAGTAATTTCACTGAGGAACTCAACCCCTGCCCCAGCCGTTCAGGCCAACAGAGCCGACGGAGGACCAACTGAGCAATAGAGCAACTGAAGGAAACTGCTGAAAAGACTCATGAGGCAGACATGAAACACTCGCGTCTAAATTGCCACAGGTAGCGACGAGTTCTCGAGGGCGGGGTTGGACGAGTTCTCGCACCGTGTGCAGGCGGTCTTCACGAGACCCAGCTGCTCTAATCAATCGCCAAGAACCTAGCGGACTCCTGCCAACCCTCATTTCGCTGTTGGGTACCAGGGGTGCACATTTTACGGTTACCGATTCAAAGAATTTAACGAATTAACGGCATTTTTCGGTAAAATCTGCCTTAACAACTTAACGGAAATTTTTAGAAATTTAAAGGAATTTTTAACGGACGTTTTTCTTAGTAAATTTATCACTTTTGCCCTTAGTCTTCACTAATATTGCAGACCTCATTCTCCCGATCAGGAGTGTTCCTGAAAAACTATCGAAATCAGCAAGAATATTTTGATTTTTTAAAACTAATAAATAAATTTTAAAAAATTAATATATATCTGTATGTGTGTATGTATGTGTACATGTGTGTACATTTATAAGTCACCTTAAGTTTATAGTTAGTAACAATATGTTAACGGTTCTATAATGTAGTACAATTGTATTAAAACATAAGTATTACCTGTGTTTTTCAATTGTAAAATTTAGTTGCTAGTACTAGTTAAAACACTTTAAAAAATAAAAAAAATAGTAAAAAAATATTTGCCTAATACAATACTAGCAACTAAATTAATTAGTTACCTTCTTCACTGATGAGCCTCGGGGTAACTAATTACAAACATGTTTTGTATGAAGGTAGAGGCGAAACAAAACATGTTTTAGTTGTTGTTAGCTGTCGTTGTTTTAGATGTTATTGTCCTTTAAATAAGATTGTTGTGTCGATGTATTTTATGTTGTTGAAGAGCTATTTTAAAAAATACAATTTTACTTTCAATAAAGGATAACATAATAAATATTTAAATAATTTTATACATAAATCTACAACTATTTCTATTGACGTTTTCATGCTAATTTCATATCTTCTATGACGCATTTGAATTTTCGGAAATAATGCATTTTGGAGCTAGAAAGGTTCTTCGCTGAGCCGCCAAGCACTCCAACGAATCCACAAAGGTACTGGTCTGACCCCCATGTAAGATGTGCCTATCCCTACTTGGCGCTGCTTATCACAAAATATTTTTGCTTGCCACCTGAAAAACTCGAGAAGAGAATGTTTTCAGACGGAGGACGTATTCTAAATGATTTGTCAAAAACGATAATAAAAGAAAATTTTGCAAAACTACTACTCCTAAACGTTAGCACGTCGACGACCGTGTCACACCCTTTCGGCCATCTGGGACCGTGTGACACGATGTCGCGTCACAATCCCAACGTTGCAAAAAATCGATTGACCCCACGCATCAGGCACGTAAAAATCGTGGGTTCGTCAACGTATTAACATTGCACTGGTAGGCTTTTAATTGTATTTTTATTAATTTTTCCTGTTCCAGTGGGCTGATGCCAGCATCGAATTCTACATGCTCGTAGAACAGTCAAACAAAAAGGATTCACCCTGAACTAGGAAAGTGAGGAAACTACGTGGCCTGCTTAGGTCTACGTTATACTTCGCCGACAACAGCGTCGCCGATGTATAGCAGTGGCCTTAATCTAACTTACATTTTAAATGCTTTGCCGGTGCGATGCAGGCGCCAGAATACTAAGTACCGTTCTCTTGATTGATAATTCCATACCTGTTCTCCTTCCACACCCTAAAGATGATTTGTTAGTGACAGCCAGTTTATCTTGCTGTCCACACTTTGTTGATAGTGAACTGTTCGTTTTTCATTGTAGTGTTACACTCCAATCCATGAACTTTAGTTGTTGACCTGTTGAAATTGGAACATATAACGCTAACCTTGATTCTTTCCATTTTAAGTATTAGCTTGCAGCCATTTGTATTTTTAACGAAATTTAACGATGTACCGGAAATTTAACGAAAAAAATCGTTAAAAAAATTTAACGCACAGAACTTCGTGTGCACCCCTGGTGGATACTGTTTGATGTCACCTGCGCACAACTCTTACGGACGGGCTTTTACACTCAGCAGGAATCTATGCAAGTTGCGTTGAAGGACACGAGTGCTAGGAAGCTAGGAATAGGCGGTAACTACAATACGAGCATGGGTGTGCAAAAATAGAAAACCGCCACCTCCCTAAAGACACCGTCAAGATGGCCGCAAGTTCCACTCTTCAAATGTCTGAACCGTTGAAATGGGCATGAGCTTCTCTTTTCGCTTCAACTGGAGAAGTATCTATGGATCACATAGTATGTTATTATGTTGCTTTGAGGAACTGTCTGTCATGCACCTGTCCAGATTGCTTCATTGATGGTGGAAATCCCTTTTAACCGAAGTTCTGTTGTAGATGTTGAACGATTTTCTTAGTCTGCTATGACAAACAATGGCGCTATGGTAGTAAGGGGAAGGAACCCCAAAGTGTGACTCGACTGAAACACTCGTGTTAAAATCGCCTACATCCTGGAGTTCCCACCCTCGAAAACAAATAAAACGCGGATCTGCAATCAAAACGAGGATGAGACTGCATCTACGTTCGCTGTATCGCTCGCCTCCACGCCACCGCATGCTATGGTGACCCCCCTAACTACCATAGCGCCCGAACTATTTTTAAAGCAGAAATCTTGATTGCCTAAGGCCCCATCTTCTTCGACCAAGTCCAGCGCGTGCCCAGGCCAAAGCGAGCCATTTACCTCTGCGGAGGCGCTGAAGCAGCAGTTGCCTCGTATGGAAAGGAGGGGATTGTTCACGCGTTTCTCAATGGATGGGACGGGGTCGGGTGGAGGCTATGGACCAAACTCATTCCAGATGCCTCCATCATACCATGCAAGGCGCAGAAGAGTACAAAGCGCATCCCGAAGAAAACGAGGAACGCTCGCCTTTGGAGGTTTCCTAAAGTTCGGAGCAGTTTGGGGATCTTCTGATCGGGGCGCGCGATTCTCATCGGGGCGCGTTATTGTCTGATGAAGCTAATACTGCCCGTCTGGTCACAAAATGCGCTTGAAACTGGAGTTATGCAGTAAGAGTGAAGGAGTAGAAAAAAATTGTTACGTGAAGAGGACTAATGGCTGTGGTAAGTCCAGCACAGCCGATTCAGTAACCTAGGAGGACCCACAAATTACAGTTTTTCGTTGTCGCTGTGCTTTTTATCTCCTTTACAGTCACCTGGCAAGTGCTATTTAGAACAGGAAATATATAGTTGAAATGCGTGGCGAGTTTCGTGGCGTTAAAGAACGATTGTATTAGATACATTTATTGGGTGTTATTATTGTACATTACACATATAGTAAGCTTTGGAGTGCCTATTATTGTAGCTGGTTCTGGTGAACACATTGGAATAAGACTTGGTAGAAGGTACAAAGTGTAGAGTTTGAAGTGCACCGAGGGATCACAATGGAAGTACAATGTTTTAAACAGGCCTGTTATTTATAGTAAACTTTGAAACTCCTCATAGTATATCTCTCACGAGACTATGATGACAACATAGGAAGGAAACTTGGGAGAAGGTAGAAAGTATAGGATTTGAAGTACACAGAGAGATCATTATGGGAGAGTTTAAATGGAGCATTCACCGTATCCGTTCAAACTGGAATTAAATTGATCAGGCAAGTCAACGGCTGCATAGTTTTCCAATAAAATTTGACATCTATGCATGGTAGCAATATATAGATGTATATAGATGGTGACACAGATGCAGGGTACATGCATGAAACATGAACCTAATGATCATGTTTCGCAAAGCGTCAGAATAGCACTTACCAGGTGACTGTAAAGGAGATAAAAATAGGAATCCTCTCGCCTTTGCTGCGCTGATTCCTTCCCAAATGCCTCGGTTGTCGGATCATACGCGTACTAAGGCGTCACAAGATGATATACTAACTCTGAACGTAACATCGCTAGGGTCGAATGGATTATACATGCAAGGCATGAGAAGATTAGATGTTCTGAATCTAATAACAACATATACGCCATAGTACGTCCGTGAGCGTCGGCGGAAAGCTGAGAAAGCTGTAGTGTCGACGGGCATGTCAGTTGAGATGCTGCCGGCCCTGTGGAGGTACGAGCTGACCGTATCCTGAAGGTAGAACTAAATTCCCCGAGGGGCTGGCCAGTAAAGAATGCGGTCACCCTAGTATGCCAATGAGGACGGTTTCGTGGAGCATCCAATTGTCCCAAAGGACTTATCGGCGGAAAGCTGAGAAGGCTGTCGTGCCGACGGCCATGTCAGTCGAGATGCTACCGGCACCGTGGAGAAGTGGAGGTACGAGTTGACGGCATCCTGAAGGTAGAACTAAATTCCCCAAGGGGAAGGCCAGTTGGGCTCCCTAGTATGACAATGGTGAAGGTTGCGTGGAGCATCCAAATGTCTCGGACGACTTACAACGACCAGCCAACATGATTTTCCCACTGGCGATCCCAGTTCTTAATGCGTGGGTAGCTGCCCTAATAACTCAGGCAGCCAATCTCCATTGGCTTGCCTACGTTGCGCGAACTGAATAGAAATGACTGTGGCAGCAGAGGGCTTCTGGCTTTACAGAATTGCTGCCATTATAAGATCTGGGTCAGGCCTAATTTAGTCGCCACGCTAGACCCTACTGCAGCCTGATCGGTCTTGGACCTAGCGATCAGAATCCACCATACGCTCTCACCTTCATAAGAAAAGTGTTGGAAGTGGAGCATGCAAAGCTCACTGTTCCTCAACGGACCCCGGAAAGCGATGAGGACCATGGTAGCTCCTACGGCGGCTTGGTCCGAGCTTTCGTGGAGGATTGTTTTAACTATTATATCTATGTAGGCCTGGAAGCCTTGGGATGGTGTTTAGCACGTGGGCGGACTTATTGCTGTTCTAAGCAGCGCCTTCAGAACGTGGGACATCTGCATCCTATGAAGGCAGCGGACCGAAGAAATGTGTGAGGGCGCTGATGTGGATTAGATGAGCCACAGAAACGTTCTTCAATTCAGGGAGGCCTAATATGGGACCCGAAACTTGGAAATAAAATCCAAGAACTGGGTCTTGCTCGCTGGTAGATCTTGAGCGTCCCTGGCGCTACAGCGAGATCGATACAAGCCTCGATAATGGTGGCTACTTGCTGAAGACCCACTGCTGACGCCATGTGACCCGTGTCAACGGCTCCTGTATGGCGGTTGCCGCGGATCACATCTGTAAATGGATTTTTCTTCTTCTTCAGCCTTTTCCAACTCAAATGGGAGGGCGGGTGGGGTCGCTAGACGAGAAAAAGCCGGAATGGGTTTAGCCGGGGCCCTCCCTCTTTCGTCAGCGCTGGCGCTTGCTGACCTCAGCAAACGCGAGGCGCTGCCTCGTGACTCTGCCGGGGCCGGTACCGTATCGCTGGTACCGGCGCCTGCATTCGGGGCCGAATGCATCGACCGCTGTCGATGAGACATGTAGAAATTCAAATCATCATATCGGTTTATGAGCTCCACTGCGGAAGCAACACCCTAAAGGCCGCCACAGACTTCTGCGGCGCCGCTCGGCGGCGCCGCTGCCCTATGCTTAACCATAGGGCAGAGACGCAGAGCTCGACTCCAGCGGCGCCGCCAGCGGCGCCACCCAGCGGCACCGGCGGCGTCGCTGGCGGAAATGACTTGAATCATTCCACCCGGCGGCGCCGCTCCAGCATCTGTCTGTCTGCGCTCTGCGCTCTGCCCTTTCGCGGCGGGATCCAGAGCGGAGACGGTCGATGCGGGCGCGCGATCGTCATCGGGGTGCGTTATTGTTAAGCACCAGTCGGTCCCCACTAGAAACAGTACAGTACCTCGCCGTCTCCGCTCCCACTGATGATGAGTCAAGCCGCTGAGCGGCGCCGCCGAGCGGCGCCGCAGAAGTCTGTGGGGGCCTTAAAGGGGTCTATACTACAGTAATCACATTGGCGTTAGAGCACTGTAAGGGCCTCTACAGAGTATCGCGGCAGCACCCCGAGAACTCGTCCATATCGCTACCGCCGCAGCGGGACCCACGCTGCCACTGTGGTGGGAGCCGCGGCGCGGACGAGTTGTCGCGGAGCCGCCGCACGCAATGGTCCCCGAGGGCTGCCGCAGTTCACGGCGACTCTCACCCGCAGCGCCAGGAGCTGCGGGTGAGACCCGCCAGAGGGCGTGACAGAAGGGTGTCCATTATGGTTCATCTATTCTAAACATTTTTTAAACGAATCTACATGCTAGGGATAAAGTGGGTTGGTGCATAATCCCTGTCCATAAAGAAGCTTGACAACCAACAATATAATCACCGGTAGTGTCGACAAATGGAGGCGTATGGAGTCCTGCACTCAAAACACAACGCAAAAAAAAACTTTGGCACGATATTAAGTAACCTTAATTGCACTGAAAATCTCCGTGGCCTTCCAGTCACAAGTTAGTCGTCTGAGGTTTAAAGAAAACCCTTGCACAGAAATGCAACAACAAGGCAGACCGTTCTTTTCAGTATGAGCTATAACTTCATCGGGCAGACTTCTCAACAAGGCATCGGAGGGAATGCTGTCATCACAAGGGCTACCACATTATCTTCGAGCTGCTTGTCAAGCGAGGAAGTTTTAGCGAGGGTAGATCGACAAAAGTGAGAGCAAGCGCAAAATGGCACAGAACTGTTGAGTTATAAGAGGTGTTCTATTAGATTTCGGGGCTTAGATTCAAGATCTCCTAACTTAACTTAGAAAACGCTTCTTCACAAAAGAAAAAGCGTTTTGCTTACGACATCTTTCACATTCTCAGAGGTCGCAACTGCCGGCAAAAGTACGCAGTATTGCGTACAGTAACCCTCGCAGAGCCGCACCACCCGCCGTTGTCATGGCGGGTCCGCGGCACCCGCAAGACTCTGCTGCCGGCTTAAGAGCTGATGTACTGCCCTATGTTCTTCTTTTTTCAAGCAAGGTGCAATTGAACAGCTAATGGATATGCATGGGAAGGGCCAGCCTATTCTCTATAGCTGTGGCCGGGTAAGCCATTGGATTGGAATAGGTATTCCAATGATATCCGTTCAAATTTGAATTCAAGTAAACAGAAAATCGTGTTTTTGGGATGAATTCGGATTCAAAAATTTAAAAATCGCACTCTTCGAGTATTCTCGAATTCATAGCATTAACAGTCTCCAATATTCTATACTTGCCAGCAACCCACCATTATCCTACTATTCAATCAGGGCCGTTTAGATGTTACACTTCTTTTTTTGGAACTAAAGCAATACAACAGCCTATTGTCAATGATGATCAGCCTTGTCTTACACTGCGCCTTATATCAAACATGGATATTTTGTAGGAGTCCAAGAATTGTAAGTGCTAACCGTAGGACGCATCCGTTAGCGAAGCTTTCGAGGCGAATTCAACTTCACGTGCTACTTCTCTATTTGACAGCTGCGACTAGTCTCAACCTTCGATCTCCACCTTTGTACTATTAAACCAGGCTTGACGTCTCGTTTTTTATAAACATACACCCTTGGGACCTCTCAAGGTCATGCGCGCCTCATGCTCCAGAGTTTCCAGTTAGGGACTGCGTAGCACCCGCTCAACACTGTCGCGGACGTCGCCGAAGTATAACATAGGCCCTACGGACGATGACGCCTCTGCCTCTGCCTAGCCGTTCACTGGAGATCATAATGGCCAGGAGATGGCGGCGCGATCACACTTCATTCATGCGGTTGTGGAACAGACTACCATCTCTCTTGGAAGTTGAGAGGTTGCTTTGGTGGTACTTTTCACCGTTACCGTCCGGTAAGCGGCTGATGTACATATATTGCCCCTGGTGTAATTGGCGGCCGTCGATCTTCACTACTATCTCCCCATCCTAGATCGCGCATGACGTTTTCCAGGCTGGCGCTGAGAAGTTTCGGGGATTACGGTATTCCCTTGCCAGACCACTCTCTTAACGTTGACGACGAGGTTGTTGTAGAACGGTAAGATTCTGATTGTGAATCCACTGCACAGCTCTCGATATACTCCGATGTACTGAGTATGAACGCCCTGCGTGATCAAGGTTTTGATGACCGTTTCAGCTTCGACAGAATTGAATGCGTTCTTCAGATCGATCGACGTGAGGGCAGCTTGTACTCTCGCGATACTTCAATAAGCTTCGTAATGGTGTAGATAGCCATTGGACCTAGCTAGGCGCTGAGTGGCAAAGTGCCAGCGCCTGCTCATGTCATCCGAGCCGTTGTCATTGGGGCACTTTTTCGTTGCCCAGTGGTGTCGGCAGCTGGGTTCTGCGCTCGAAGAGCGCAGAACAAGGCTAGGGAAGGGACTCTAGGGTGCGTGCGATCTAAGCTGCTCGTGTGGAGACTGCTTTCGTCGCCTGGTGGAAGTCGGCAGCTAGTTCTGCAGAACAAGGACTCCAAGGCTCCAAAAATTTCGCACCGAAGGAGAACCGAACCCCGGCCTCCCTCGCATGCAGCACACCACTACCCATCACCCCACGATCCGCTCGCCGTGAGTGTCAACGAGGGCATATAAGACGTCGATCGAACGCCCACGTCAGGGCCGACACGATCCGCGACGGAACGGCAGCAGCCACACGCTACAGTATCACGGGTTGATGAGCAAATTTGCAAATCAACCCCACGACTCAATGGAGTGCATCAGCAGAATTTAGTTAGGTCTAAGTAAGACTAATGGTGTGCATGTCGTCGGTCGTGCTGAATCCTCTCCGAAATCCTGATTGTTTGTATGGCTGTCCTCTGTCCAGCGTTCTGCTAATCCTATTCAGGAGGACTGGGGTGAACAGCTTGTAGACTTCGGACAGCAGGCAGATCGCGCTATAGTTGCTAATGTCGCGCAGGTCTCCAGCAAGACGATCCTGCTAGTTTTCCACTGAGATGGAACCTTGTACTCCCACAGGTAGCGTGTGAAGAGCCACGTCAGGGTATTGATGAGCGCTGGTGGGAGGTTCTTCAGGCGTTCGGGTTTGATCCTGTCGGGATCGGATGCTGGACGTTTCTTTACCGTCGAGATCTCGGAGGGGAGAGCAGAGAGGACGACGCATCCATCCTGCAGAAGATGGCATGGGGGCATGTGTACGTGGCTGTAGAAGAGATCGGTGTAGAAGTCGTGGATGACCATCTCCACTGTCATTTTGGAAGAGGTGACGGTTCGTCACTAAAGCGATCATATTGGTCTTGAAGTTGGTGAAGTCCGGCGGGCATTGCGGATGCTCAAACCTGCCTCTGCAGCTAGCCAACACTTGCGCTCTTCTCTCCTTAAGATCCTCCAGTATTGTCTGCATGGATTCGCAAGTTTGGACGTCAGCTGATAGTTGCTGATGTGTACTCCACGTTGGCGTATCAGCTCGAGATTTTCTGGAGACACACTTCTCTTGGTGGTCTACAAGTCCTTGGTTCCCTTAGCGCTGTGCGGCGGAGGTGGTCACGAAGCGATCGTATTCTTCGTCGATGTTGTCCATGACGGTATCTTCCCAAAGGCTGGCAAGAGAGGTTTAAAGGTCCCAGAACGTGGTCGTTCTGGAACTCTCCTTCTAGAACATTGCGGCCTTCTCTCCTTGACGCGAAAAGCGGGGCCTCGTGAAAAAGGCGATGCTCCGATCCCATGTAGAACTTGGGGACAGCGGAGAAGTCGGTCAGGCAATACTTGCAGTTGAAGATAATGAGGTCGATCTCCTTGTAGAACTGGCTACAGGGGATTCCCAGTTCCTTCGTAGGGCGGGATGCTTCTGGAACCGCAAGTCTTCGTGGATTGTTTTGCTCGAAATTATGAATTTTGACAGTCTTTCACCTTGCTCGTTCCGGTCTAAACCGAGTGTCCCGATCTTTCCACTGAAATCGCCGACGGTCACCTTGTAGAAGGTGTGGTATTCCCTATAGAACTTCCAGGTCCACCTAGAGGATGTCTACATGTTCATCGTCGTAGTCGGATGGTGGGGAATGCACGACGAGGGCAGAGTCTCGTACGAGCCAAAGTTCATGGCCAAGCGCCTGTTGATGTGGACATCAACACCGCTTACTCTTCCGACGAACAGTTCTTTTCCGGAGTCGTATGCTTCCTACCCATTGCTGCAGAAATGGGGACTCTTTTGAAGTCAGGGAAATGAGTCCTTTAGGGTTACTGTGCTTGACTGAAATACAACTCAGGTAGTTAGTCAGGTTCTGGCGTACGGGCGAAAGGCTTCGGTAGCCAGAGTGCCCGGAGGGAAGGGGCGAAACAGTTCATGCCGCATCTATTCGCCTTTCGATGTATTCGCAGTCTACCAGTGCAAGCTTTCGGCTGGCCAGGCTTAGGTGCAAGATACGATCTGCGAAGATACGAATACACCCATGCACTCTATGCATGAACCCGCCACACCCGCACAGAAGGTATGCGCCAGTCCGAAACAGCAGATGCAAGGAGTTCATCATATACCCCCATCGGCGTCTCTGGGCGGAACACAGTCGATATCGGGATCCCTCTGACAAGAACTCCGAAGATTCTCTAAAGAGGGTGGCAAATCACCAATCACCGTAAGACAATTCGAATGAGAATCTGCGCCGAAACAGGTGATGATATTTGGCGTGATAGCATGATAGAAGGACTCGGAGCAGGGATGTGCGGAATTCCGGTTTCCGGTCACTTTGAGCTCTTCCGTTCCGCGTCCCGCCAGTTTTTGGACAGGAATGCGGAACGAAAAGGGACACTGTTCAACACTAGTTTTCTATTGAACACAGTCAGCTAATAATTCAAAACAGTTCTCCTTCATATAATTGTCAGAGAAATACAGTCTCACAACCCTATTAGGTTGTCCGGAAAGTTCTCAGCGTTTTGTGTGACTATTTTTCATTCGTCTATTATCAAGTAATTAGTGTTACTTTCTATGCAGAATTTTTTGCTCTTTCTGACTAAATAATTCATGTTTCAACGTCGTTTTATATTTCTGTTCTTGAGGGGTATATCGAAGTACGCCGAAGGAGCAGTTCTGAACGATATTTTATTTCAACTTTAAGTTGGGACGATCCGCAAACGAGGCAGCTCGACAAATCAATTAGGTGTGGGGCCTGATAGTGTTGGGGAAAGCACTGCGTCAGTGGTTCAATAAATTTTGGACCGGAGATTTCAACCTCGAGTGTGACCCCGTAGCGGCCAACCTGGAGCTATTCTGGACGACGAGATGAGAGAATTGGTGGAAGCTGAACCATCCCAAACCGCTCGCGGTATCGCGGAAGAGCTAGACGTCAGCAAAACTGCTGCTGCGAATGCTTCGAAACGCCTTGGAAAGGTGAAAAAGCTCGAAAAGTGGGTGCACCACGAGTTGAGTGAGCGGCGAAAATTGTCACGTTTCGAGATTTGTTCTTCTCTACTTTTACGCAACAAACCTGACCCGATTTTGGATCGAGTCACCAACTGTAATGAAAACTGGACTTTGTATGATAACAAGAAAGTTCCGACAGTGGTTGGACGCCGACGAACCCCCTAGGCATTTTTCGCAGGCGAATCTCCACCAAAAAATGGTCACTCCAATCTCCAATGGTCACTGTGTGGTGGATGGCGGCTGGTGTGATCCATTGCAACTTTTTGGCACCAGGCCAAACATCACAGCAGAGTCCTACTGTAAGGAAATCGACGAACTGCACCGAAAATTGAGTCAACTTCAGCCAGCATTAGTCATCAGAGAGGTCCGATTGTTTTGCACGATAACGCCCTCCCACACGTCTCAAAAATCACTATTCGAAATCCCCTTATCACGGGTGGGTGCTGACAGACCTGTCGAAAATTGAACGAATTAAAGGCTGAAGTTCTGCCTCACACGCCATATTCTCCAGACTTCCCACCAACCGACTACTACCTTTTCAAACACTTTCAGAACTTTCTCACTGGTAAAACCTTCACCAATCAGGACCAAGCCAAAACAGCTTTCGTGGATTTGGTCAAATCTTCCACAAAATTTCTTGTCGGATGGAGTAAGTCGACTGGGGGCCCGTTGGCAAAAGTGTGCTGATTCGACGGTGCTTATTTCGACTAAATCCGAAAAGGTTTGAGAAAGTTATGACAGTTCAAAACGCTGATATTGGCTACGTTACAAAAAAACTACTCAAAAATGGTAACGGCTGAGCTCAAGGCAAAATTAATGTGGCAGGAAAGGGTATGCATGCTTTGTTTTCTATGAAAATGCACCCAACATTTGAATGATCATGAAATTATTTTTTTTCACTAGTTACGAATAGCTACAAAAACTTTAAAGCGCAATACCACGAAGCAAAGGGTTTAATAAAGGTTATGCTACGCGCTCATCTGCTCCAAGAACTCATCGGTGTCTCTGGTCGAAACTGTAAATTTCATCCACACGGAGCTATGCAATTGATCTTTTAATGAGAGATGACGGATATCTACCTTGTTATTTTCATTGACTAGAATGAATTATTGAATTCTGGAACAAAACTGTTACTTCGGGAAACATCTAGGAACTGTTCAGCTATGTCCATTCATATTAGGGAGTTTCTAGGCTGTTACGGACTGAATATTCCTGCGGAAGTGTAGACCCACCATGACTAATCAGCCATCTAATTACCATGTTAGGTTCCAGAATGAAATCTGAGTTCTAGTTTCGGTGATTGTAATGTGGCTGCTAATGTTGAGTATGCGGATATCTGTGCAGTACCTCACCGTCCATGATGCCACAGGTTTGTAAAGATGTTGAGAGCCTTCAAGCCAGGGAATCTTTTTCCTGGTCGAAAAATGATCTAGGTGGCTGCTCCAATTCAGCCTCTATTGTTAACAGTTGTTTTTAAATATGGCTTTGCAAATAATCTCAAGTGGTTGTCTATGTAATGTTCAAGTAAATTGCAGCAACAAAAAACTCAGCGAAAAACCTGATTAAGAACTAAATATGAAAACACTGGAGAGACTTCATGCTGGAAAAGTGAGAAATAGTGAGATAAGGCCCTGAATGTTTTTGTTTATTGCTCTAGCTATAAATAGAAGGATGACACAACGATATTAAGGATTCATGATACGTTATTATGAGGATATATATCAATCTGTGGAAGATTCCGCTGATCGGAAAGCTACGCGCAGGAAAAAGTGCAATAAAAGCGGATTCTGACGCCGATTCAGATGTGCTTCTGAAGAAATGGCGAATATGTGTCATTTCTGTTTCCGTGTTTCGCATTCCGGTTTCCGGCCATATTTGAGCGCTTCCGTTCTGTCCTCTGTCTTCCGCTTTTTTTTTGTTGCATTGCGCAATCTAAGCGAGTTCGCCATCACCCTGTACTTGGCCGCCTTCGGGCCATATTGAAGCTGAAGGAGCGGGCCACTACTAAAAAAAGAACGGGCGGGCGTGCGAAAATCAAAGCTCACCAAAACCGCTGTAGCAGACACTGTGATGGGCTGTTTTTGCCTCCACTGCTCCTTGAGCCTGAGCATTGTATAAATTCATCCCTGGGCAAATGTCTTATAACAACGGTGGAACTTGTAAAGCAATCCTGAGGAGCTTGATTAAAGACAAGCGTCACACCTGAACCTCCTACAACAGTGGTTGCTTCCATCAACATAGAAAATAAGTAGGTTTTTAAAGCACGAATTCCTGTTGCCATTGAAGGGCTAGCAATTTTAGTTTATATGTTGGGCTGAGTTATATTGTGCTACGTCGTAAAAAAACACTCGACCAGTGTTGGTTTTAATTTAATTTCTAGTCGAATTGCACGAATATGTTGGAAAAGTGTTGAAGAATAAGACCTTGACAAATTGCTGAGGAATCAGGCATGTGGGAGCTTCCGCCAAGAATAAGTCGTTGCACGTGAGAATCTCGTCATCGACTGTGCAAACAATCAGGCCGGAAATCATGCAGCGCCTTCCACAAACGCAAACACACACGCGGGGCGGTTGGTCCCCAAGAGATACCAGTTCTTCATTGTCCACCAGTGCAATATGTAAGTGGTAATGCTAACAGAAAGAAAGCCAATGTAAAAACTCACTTTAACAGTTGTGTTTATTAATCAATCGTATGCAATTATTATGGCTTACGATACGCTGGACGGAAAGTTTCCGTTTTTGTTGTCTGTTTCACGAGCAGCAGCGAGCAAGTATGCAATAGCAGTAGCGAGTAGTAGCACAGCGCGTTTGTTTTTTCAACCATTACTCTACTGAATTTTTGACTATGATGGAAAACGTTCTTGATCCTGTGAGTGGACGAATTCGACACCTGAGGGCGTATTCATACTCCGCGACGGAAGCGACCGGAGCGACAGGGCGAAGCATGCGTATCGTTTTTTTTCCAGACGATAGCTCGGCACCATGGGTGTCCGTAGATGAAATGCGAAACTGCGTAAATCGTAAATCGCGATTACGAAAAAACCGACGTAAATCGTTATTCGTAAACCGTAAATCGTAGTAGTCACCTGACAAGTAGTGCAGTACAACTGAATTTTTATTATTCCAGCGTGCTTCTCTGAGCTGTTCACCAAGATTGTTAAACAGGCCTTACTTCGGCTGACGTTTCGGCGTCTTCGCCTTCTTCGGAGCCTGGAAAAGTCGAGAATATTAGTGAAACTATTCCCCCAAACGCCATTTCATCCTACAGAATAGTGCTCTCAAGACAGCTAGAGTAAAGGACCGATGTACGAGATACAGCGTATCAACTAACCTTCCAGGTGAGTGCCGATGAGCACCACCAGTCACCCGTGGATGGAGATAGACGTGGGTGAGTGAGTTTAGCCCCGGATACCACCCGATTTAAATACCCTGCAGGTCATATCAGATTGATCAAAACCCACAGAGCTCGATAAAGGGTGCCAGTTCCTGGGTTATCGCTATGCACTCGTCTTCGCGGTTGACCTGTGGATTTCTGGCCGCTATCCAAAGCGCCTCAAGTGTCCTGCGTGCTGAGATGTCGCTTTCTCTCGCTAAGATGGAGACGGACACTTGGAACATGGCGCCATAGTGGCATCGGACCCTGTGCTCTCCCCAAGGAGTTGACACATTGGGTTTCTTGAGGCCATCTAGATGCTCCCTGACTCTAATACACAACGGTCTACCCGTTTCCCCTATGTACTCCTGCCCGCACGTTCTACATGACATGAGGTATACCACCCCAGATGTCATGCAGTCTCCCTCGTTACCGCTAGGGCAAGCTACGCAGGATGGAGTGGAACACATCTGATCGTAGATTCGGTTCCGGACTAACTGCCCTTTCAAGTTCGCGGGAGGCACCTCGACCACCCTCACCACTTCTTGGAGATCCGCTTGGTCTTACTTAGATCTAACCAGATTCTCCTGATATCGCGTCATATCGACGTGGCCATTTTCGATATCCACCGACACCATGGTCAGTCGATATGGAGGAGGCTCTGATCGCGGCTCTTCCACCGCCGCTACAGGAGAGCACTGGGAGACGGGAGCAGTTCCTGCACGAGCACCTTGGACGCACTACACCCTGGAGTCCCTTCCCTAGCCGAGTTGTGCGCTCGAAGAGCGCACAATCCATCTCTGATGTCCCCCTCAGCGACGAAAGCATTCTTGGCACGAGCCGCCTGGATGGCCCACACCCCGGAGTCCCTTCCCTAGCCGAGTTGTGCGCTCGAAGAGCCACAACCCATCTCCGATGTCCCCCTCAGCGACGAAAGCATTCTTGGCACGAGCCGCCTGGATGGCCCACGCCCCGGAGTCCCTTCCCTAGCCGAGTTGTGCGCTCGAAGAGCGCACAACCCATCTCCGATGTCCCCCTCAGCGACGAAAGCATTCTTGGCACGAGCCGCCTGGATGGCCCACACCCCGGAGTCCCTTCCCTAGCCGAGTTGTGCGCTCGAAGAGCGCACAACCCATCTCCGATGTCCCCCTCAGCGACGAAAGCATCCTTGGCACGAGCCGCCTGGATGGCCCACACCCCGGAGTCCCTTCCCTAGCCGAGTTGTGCGCTCGAAGAGCGCACAACCCATCTCCGATGTCCCCCTCAGCGACGAAGGAGTCTCGGCACGGATTGATGTGCAAGTTTGCGTGGTACTCCACCAGGAGCTGGCATATTGCCAGCGGAGCAAGTGGTTAGTTCTAATGGCTATCGATCCGCTTTGCGAACGCACGCGCGGATCTCTGCGTTCACTTCGTCTGAGATAAAAGGCACGCAGAAATGTATTTTTCCCCGCTCTTCCTCACGGCGAACCATGACGCTGGGTCGTGGTCTCCCTCTTCTAGGAGTACTATTAGCTGGGTAACCGTTGACTTCTGCAATTTTTTGTGCCATTTTTAAAGATAGCAGCTTTTGCTCGTTATCCGACGAAGTGGCAATGGCTGTCCGGAACATATTTTTAATAATGCCTTTTTTAGTGTTAGAGGGATGAGCAGAGCAACAATGAACAAGGATGTTCTTGCTGCTGGGTTTCCGATACCATCTAGTCTTCATTTCTCCGTGAGAGAAATACACCTGTACATTGAGGAAGGCTAACCAATTTTCTGTAGGCGTTTCGCGTGTAAGCTTTATATGCTCGGTCTGTTGGTTCAACAGTTCGAAGCATGTGTCCATCTAAGCCTGAGCAGAACACATCACGAAGCAGTCGTCAACATACCTACAGTAAATAATTGGCATACGTTCAAGCACAGGTTTCTCCACTTTTGACATGAAGACTACCGCAAGGACAGGAGCCAGCCTCTGTCCCATAGCAAGCCCTCGAATTTGACTATAATAGTAACCTGACCAATACAAATGATTTCCTCCAGAAACTTCGCGAAAGCAGGATGGAGGATGGACATGTTATGGAGTCTTTTGACGTTAGCTCGTTGTACACCAACGTCTCCAGAGAGGATGCCTTACAAGCCGTGTCTGAAATTCTTTCAGAACACCATGCAAGCGTTTAATCTTTACGGCCTGAGTATAGCTCAGGTAATGACGTTGGTAAACGAGTGCTTATCATGTAACATATTCAGGTGGTGAATTTTTATTGGTTTTCTGTTAATTTTAATACAATGTGGTCCAGGATTTATTCATCGTGTTATTTCCAGCCCAAGTTAAGGTGGCGATGTCCGTTCCTCCACGTGGTGCCACTGGAAACTGCCCGCTCTGCGAGCTAAGCCAAACACGGACATTCGATTGCAGGCGACAGGCCCTCGTGACAGGCCGGCCTACGAACACCCATGTCACATCACATGGTGCATGCCAGTTCACGTATATCGAGATCGTGCTACGGCGTCCGCGGAAGCCGACGCGCACTCGCAAAGCCCGGCTAGTGTGGAAAGTATGCGAGGGTCCCTGATGCGAGGACGGCATCGGGGGGGGGGGCAACTGAGCTAGTCCGAAGGTCCCGTAACGTAAGCAGGACCCGCGTGGCAACGCTGAATGTGGGTACGTTGACGGGCCGCTCGTGCGAGTTGGTTGAAGCACTGGAGCGTAGAAGAGTTGATCTCTATGCGGTGCAGGAAACGAGGAAGTCAAGGGACATAGGACGCGGCTTCAAGGCCGTTCTATGTGGAAGTCCCAGGACCACCAGTGGAGTTGGAGTCATCGTCTCCGAACGATTTCGTGACTCGATTGTAAGCGTCGAGCGCTTTGACGATCGATTGATGAAGATCGTTGTCGCCGCGAAGGAGCGACTCTATCACTTCTTCTCTGCGTATGCTCCGCAGACTGGCTACTTCGATCAAGCCAAGGATGAGTTTTGGAACCTGCTCGATGAGAAGACAGCAGAGGTGCCGTCGAAAGATGTCATCATAGTCGCTGGTGACCTCAATGGGCACGTCGGCGCGACAAAAAACGGGTACAGGTGTCATGGTGGTTTCGGATACGGAACACGAAACGCCGATGGTAAGCGTATTCTTGATTATGCGGAATCGCATAACCTCACTATAGTGAACAACTACGGTGGGAGCTCCAAGTGTCAGATAGACTTTGTCCTTGTGAGAGATCGCGACCGGAGTCTTGTCACAGACGCGAAGATCGTGCCGTATGAGACAGTCGCCCCACAGCACCGACCGCTGATCTGCACTTTGAAGATCGCCCCTTCGAGGCTGAAGCAGGTCGAGCGGTGCAGTGCAACAAGAATCAAGTGGTGGCGAAGAGAGAGAAGGAAGCAGCTGTGATTTCTCGCGTGCAGTTACCGACAGTCACGACTGTTGACGAAACTTGGAAGAAGGCGACCGACGCGATTCGTCAAGCTGCACAGTCGGAACTCGGCTTACGAAGCCTGGACGACGGAAGGTCGACAAGCAGGCCTGGCTGTGGACAGATCACGTGAAAGCAAAAGTGCGAGAGAAGAAGTCGCTTTATCACGTGTTTCTCGGTGAAAAGACAGCCGATAACTGGCGGAAGTACCAAGAAGCGAAGAAAGCTACAAAGAAGGCCGTTGCAAAAGCCACTCATTATGGAGATGTCAACGAGAACCTCGAGTCACGCGATGGTGAGCGGTATCTGTACCGACTTGCAAAGTTTCGCCAATGGCAGACTGAGGATATTGAGAAGTTCTTTGGCATCAATGATGAGAACGGCCATCTTCTTACGGACCGCAAGAAGGCACTGAAGCGATGGCGCGACTACTTTGAGGAAATCTCTGCGGTGGAATTTCCTCATCCAGCCATCCTTTCAACGGCTCCTACCCACGGCCCCGTTCAGAAGACCACCGTGGAGGAGATTGAAGCGGCTTTGAAGAAGATGAGGCCAGGCAAAGCGACTGGGCCCGACGACGTGGCAGCAGAACTGTGGAAGTCGAAGTTTTGGTACCCTGCTGAGTGGTTGGCGAAGTTCTTTAATCAGGTTGTGGCGGAGAAAAAAGTGCCTGAGAGTTGGCGCCAAAGTACGACGATTCCGATTTGGAAGAAGAAGGGCAGTCCTGAGGACTGCTCCAATTACCGTCCGATTCGCTTGCTTTCGCACAGCATGAAGATCTTTGAGCGAATTGTCGATGGACGAATTCGGGACATCGTCCAGCTTTCCAGCAATCAGTGCGGCTTCGTGGCTGGCTGTGGCACCATTGATGCCATCCACGCCGCCCGCCTCCTGATAGAGAAGCACCGCGAGAAACAGAGGCCAGTGCATATCGCCTTTCTCGACTTGGAGAAGGCCTTTGACCGTGTACCGCGTGAGGTTATATGGTTCGCCTTGCGACAACACAACGTACCTGAGGAACTTATAGAGTGGGTGCGGATGTTCTACTCTTGCCCAAAAAGTCGAGTTCAAGCTGCAGCTGGAACCTCGATGGAGTTTCCCATCTCTATCGGGGTACACCAGGGGTCTGCGCTTTCCCCACTCCTCTTTGTTGTCGTCATGGATGCCATCACACGAGATCTTCAGAAGCCCGTCCCCTGGGGCTGCTTTATGCCGATGACATGATGCTCGCTAGCGAAGACAAAGGTGAACTCGAGCGAGAGGTGCAAGCTTGGTGTGATCGCTTGGAGCGGTTTGGACTCAAACTGAACGTGAAGAAGACCGAATATCTAACGACAGACGTTACTGAGCCCAGCTCCATCAAGGTTAGGGGCATCGAGCTTCCACGCACTGCGGTCTTTAAGTATCTGGGATCAGCAGTCGCGTCTGACGGCAAACTGATGGTCGAAGTGAATTCACGCGTGAGTGCAGCTTGGTCCAAGTGGCGCTCGTTGACTGGCGTGCTCTGCGACAAGAAGATACCAAAGTGCTTTAAGTCGAAGATCTACAGAGCAGTCATCCGGCCAGTAGCGATGTACGGCGCTGAGTGTTGGCCTGCCACTAAGGAAGTTGAAACGCGCCTCAGCGTCATGGAGACAAAGATGCTGCGCTGGACGGCCGGAGTCACGCGCATGGACCGCATCCGAAATGATGCTATTCGGCAGAAGTTCGTTGTCGCGCCGATAGCTGACAAGATGCGCGAAGCTCGCTTGCAATGGTACGGCCACGTTCTGCGTGGAAAGGAAGACAGCGTCCGCAAGATAGGCCTTAACTTCGAGGTAATAGGAAAGCGGCCTAGAGGGCGCCCGAAGCAGCGGTGGGCTGATACGTTACATATGGACTTGAAAGTAGCTGGTGTCCACCCTGACCTAGCGCTGGATCGGGAAAGGTGGCGTCATGACACCAGGATTGCGGACCCCGCCACGGAGCGGGACAAACGCTGAAGAAGAAGAAGAAGAAGAAGAAGAAGAAGAAGAAGAAGAAGAAGAAGAAGAAGATTTCCAGCCCAAGTTAAGCAGCTTTATGGCCAACTTTTCCTCTTTTTTACTTCTACCTTTCTTTCTGGTCATGCATTTTGTAAATCAAACTTTACACGTTTTGAGAAAGTCGAAAAAGTTATCGATTTTAAAACTTTACCGCGTAACCTATGAACCATGGTGTTTCAAGAAAAAACTTTGATTGTTTGAATGACCATTTAATTTCTAACCCGTTAGCAGTTCTTGCGTATAAATGTAGAACTGCGTATAAATGTAGAACTTAAGCAATAGTAAAAAGTTACTATTAGATACGAAAAAAATGTAAAAAATCGCAATTGTTAAGCTTAGGGGTACGGTATTACGGTATTCCGTTGGCTTCATGAAACACCTGGACGTGTTTCGCTGCCTGCAAATAGGCTGATCCCTTCCTATTCTCTCCATGGGCAGCGCTCCCACTGTATGGACTTTCGTCCTTGGCAGTGATGGTCACCGATCGTTGCGCCTTTACCATTTCACGCCGTTAGTATTCTATAGAAACTCCTATGGAAGCGAGCGCACATATTTGCATGCGAGACCCCACAAGATGGACTGACATCTTGCTCCCGCATCTCATCACTTCTTCTGCAGCTGAGCGCTCTGAAGTGGAAGATCATTATTGCACATACCTCGGCCTTTGAGGAACTCTGCGTTAACTTAAATCCACATCAACTCTTCATGCTAGGAGGACGCAGTAAGATAGGACATAATAAGGATAAAGGATAAAGGACGGCGTTACTCAATCCCTTTTGGGATGCGCCAGCGCATTCTACTTCTACGGGATGTCGTGGAGGCGACATGAATGCGTATTTGGCCATACAGTGACTTGCGGTGGCCAGCCGATGAACAAGTCAGCGTTTTATCCCTCCCAGACAAGTCTGGTACCAATTCACCGACCCCGGAGGGATGGAAGGCTTGGTTGGCCTGGGCGGGAAATCCGAACCAGGGACCTAGTATCGGGTGCACGCGACAGTCGCGCCTCCTCCGACTGCGCTACACGCGCCCTAGGACATAATACCTTACGAGAATTCCTCCGCCGCGAAAAACGGCTGAAACTCTGAATTTTGAACTAATCTGTGTGCGTTTGAATGTGCTGGTTTTTCTGGAGTTAAGGCACACTCAATACGCTTCGGATAATCGTTCCTGATCTTTAGGAGGGTAGACAAAAGTGCTCAGAAAACAGAGAATAACCCCGCATGCAAAATTTGACCATAGAAGTCCATCCAAACGATGGACATGAGGAAATTTAAATGGAGAGACAAGATCACAAACCACGTCTTCACGACTAGATCCTAGAGTATTTCTGACGCCTCGGTGTTTCCATCATTCGACATTGGTTTGCACCACCGCCTTGTGCGTGCGAAAATCTTTCTGTTTGGCTTTCGTCTAAAGGCCCGTGCGAAACGAGAACCAAACTACTTCTTTGTTTTCCATACTTTCAATTATATGGCTTTACTCAGTTATCATATTCAATCATGGCCCTCACATACTGCCACCCGTTCGGACCCTCTATGAGCTAGTAGCGTCACATTCTGCGATAGAGACCCACCAATTGCATTTTCTTTCTTCTCTTCACCCTTCTTCCTTGACTGCAGACAGTTTGCTAGAGGCCTGACTAGATGCGCAGAAATCTATGTAAGCGCTTGTTCATACTCCGCGGCGGGAGCGACACGGCAAAGCATACGTAGCGGTTAGTACCGAGGAGGGGTGTGTGTAATCACGATTTACGATTTAGGCGATTTTTTGCTTTTTTCACGATTTACGATTTGCAACATTTTAGGTCGTAATTTTAGGTCCACATGACGTGATGCAGCCCGGGTAGAAAGATGTGCCTACTCTTCTTCAACTAATGGCTCATTCCCACTTCGATTTGGCGTAGTGTTTTCGACTTCAATTAACTTTTCTGAAACTTTGGCGAGACATCTTTGCAACATGGCCGAGAATTGTCGTGAAGAAAGTGAACATTATTCCATCCTGAGCGTTTCCGCTGCGGGCCTCACTCAACTTTTGCAGTCGGACAGCGCAAATGTTCGCAGTCACTGTGGTGCCGGCTTCAAGGATCTCGTGGTAAAGCATTCCCTGGGATCTCACCAACTGCACAGCATTATCTTCTTCTGGTGGACGTCGGACTTCGATTGCTTCGGAGGTCATTTCTCGGGGGCCTTCAGGCTAAACTGATGTAGACCCTCGAGTAATCTTCCGTCACTACGTTTCCCAGCATGTTCTTAACAGGAAAGTGAGAATGAGAGACTAAGCGATGCCTACCAGTACCAGTCACGGAGATCATTGGTCAAGTCGAGACTATCTTTATACCATGGAATACTCTAGAATGTACGGTATTGTATTCTAGAATGTTCGAGCTATGAGCTGTGGCATTAGGCCAGACCGTAACAGGTTTGTTAAATCTTGAAAAATTATTGAAAATATTGTTACAACAATACCGACAACCTAGTGGAAATTCTAAGACACAAGTGCTCCGACACGCCTAACGGCGTGTCTCGCACTTGCGCGCTTCGCGCGACTTTGCACCATCACTGACCTAAAGAAAGTAGCTTTTGTCAAACTTAAAATTCGCTAACATCTAGGATCTGCTGCGTACTTCATCGGCATCGAGCCGTTCACCACTTCGCTACCTTTCATCATAGACATTTTCTCCACACCGTCCAGTAACATCATTGGTTTGTGCTGCGCAGTACTTCGGCCCCCCCATTGTTGACACGTCTTCCGAATCCGGGCGCCAGCTTCCCCCTCACTCGCCTTTACTGGTCTTCCCCCCCCCCCCCCCACCTTCCTGATCCCAACCCCTGGCCAACTTCCTTGTTTTCACTATTGACCCCTGCTGGTCTCTTCTTGCTGGCTTCCCCGCCCTGGTCCCTCCTTCAGGTTGTTCCTTTCCTTCCTGGACGCTCACCTATCCACTCTACATAAAGGCCCCTTACTTCCCTTCTCCACCACCCCTTAGTGGTCCTCCCATGCTCAAGGCAGACGTCAGTGACACGTATTCAGAATCAAACGCTCAGAAACACGCGCAGGCGCCGCTGAGTCAAGCAGGAGAGGGCTGCGCTTCCTCTGCTGCAACATCCCATGTTAAACGCCAAACGTTGCCCGTGAGAGGTAGGCAAAGGCGTACCTCGCGCGGGTAAAATTTTCCGTTCAACGTGGGATAATGCTGAATTCTGAATGCGGCCACTCGTCACACGACGTCGGTGAACCGCTTCTCGCTCTAGACGATTGTTGCGCGACGTATGGAACCCGTATTCTGAATCCATATACTCAGAAACGCGCGCAGACGCCGTTGTGTCAAGCAGGAGGAGGCTGCGCTTCCTCTGCTGCAGCAGCATCTCATGCTCAATTCTGAATGCGATCCCTCGTCGTTGGACGACGGTGTCTCCTCTTCTGACTCCAGAAGGTTGTGGTGCGATGAAGGGAACCCGTCTTCTGGATTCAGGAAATCAGAAACGCGCTCAGATGCTGTTTTGTCAAGCAGAAGGAGGCTACGCGTCCAATGCTGTAACAAC
Source organism: Heligmosomoides polygyrus bakeri (assembly GCA_947359475.1). NCBI lineage: Eukaryota > Metazoa > Nematoda > Chromadorea > Rhabditida > Heligmosomidae > Heligmosomoides > Heligmosomoides polygyrus. Next base: position 63,349,307 of record OX375869.1, read on the forward strand.
ATCCCATGTTAACTGCAAATATTGCCTGGCGCGGGTAAAGTTTTCCGTTCAACATGGGATAATGCTGAGTTCTGCATGCGGCCGGTCGTCGTACGACGACAATGAGACTCCTGCTTCCTTTCTTTTCGATGTTCTGAATCCAGACGGTTGTGGTGCGACGAAGGGAACCCGCCTTCTGGATTCAGGGACTCAGAAACGCGCGCAGACGCCGTTGTGTCAAGCAGGAGGAGGCTGCGCTTCCTCTGCTGCAGCAGCATCTCATGCTCAATTCTGAATGCGATCCCTCGTCGTAGGACGACGGTGTCTCCTCTTCTGACTCCAGAAGGTTCTGGTGCGATGAAGGGAACCCGTCTTCTGGATTCAGGCACTCAGAAACGCGCGCAGACGCCGTTTTGTCAAGCAGGAGAGAGCTACGCGTTCTCTGCTGCAACAACATCCCATGTTGAACGGCAAACATTGACCGCGCGAGGTACGCGGAGGCGTCGCAAGGGGTTCCATGAGATTGCGCGTGGCTCCACGAGGCGTATCCCAGCCAGGTTTCCAACCTGAGTGAGATACGCCTCACCATCTACAGGGCAGGGAGCTAACTCAATTATATAGTGGTAGAAGATAGATTGTGGTCCGTCATAGGATAGAGCTGTGCCATTGATTGGTTCAGCACGCGGCGTTTGTTGAAGTGCACAAAGTTGCCATTTGAGACACCCTATCATACTCTATAATAACGGGCTAAGCGATTAGCCATGGAGCACGTCAAAAAATAGGGGCGGAAACATCAGGGCGCGAAAATAGCAGAAAACACCCAGATGCCTTCTACGTGCATGGCGATGCCGTAGATGCACCGAACACGTCGCCGAGCATGCCTGACGATGCCGTAGACGTGCCGAACACGTCGGCGACCGTGCCTGGGCATTTAGATGATCATCGACGGGAAGCGTTCACAGAAGGGGAGGCAATCGATATCGATCGATATTATCGATTTTTCTGTGGATGTCGTGCAAGCGCCCTGAAACATCAGCCCTGGGGGTGATCGAGGTCGCTGAACACGAATCTGAAGTCGACCAATCGATATCGATCGATATTATCGCTTTTTCTGCGGATGTCGTGCAAGGGTTCTGAAACTTCGGCCCTGGGGGTAATCGAGGTCGCTGACCACGAATCTGAAGTCGACCAATCGACATCGATCGATATTATCGATTTTCTGTGGGTGTCGTGCAAGCGCCCTGAAACATCAGTCATGGGGGTAATCGAGGTCGCTGAACACGAATCTGAAGTCGACCAATCGATATCGATTGAAATTATCGATTTTCTGTGGATGTTGTGCAAGCGTCCTGAAACATCAGGCCTGGGGCAATCGAGGTCGCTGACCACGAATCTGAAGTCGACCAATCGACATCGATCGATATTATCGATTTTCTGTGGGTGTCGTGCAAGCGCCCTGAAACATCAGTCATGGGGGTAATCGAGGTCGCTGAACACGAATCTGAAGTCGACCAATCGATATCGATTGAAATTATCGATTTTCTGTGGATGTTGTGCAAGCGTCCTGAAACATCAGGCCTGGGGCAATCGAGGTCGCTGAGCACGAATCTGAAGTCGACCAATCGATATCGATCGATATTATCGATTTTTGTGGATGTCGTTTTGGCGATCGGAAATTTCAGTCCTAGGGGTATCGTGGTTGGTGAACGCGACTCTGAATCCCGTTATTGAAGTGTCGATCGTCATCAATCCATTTGGGTCATTATCGATTTTTTGTGGATATCTTTCTTTCGGCCCGAAACATCCCTCCCGATGTAGTCGAGGTCGCTGCACGCGAGGCCGAAGTCCCTTTTTGAAGTGTCGATCGCCATCAATTCAGTTTGAGCCGTTTTATCAATTTGTTTGTGGATATCTTTCTTGCGGTCTGAACTCCCGCCCCTGGGCTAATCGACGCCTCTAAACTCGAATCTGAAGTTCATTTTTGAAGTATCGGTCGCTATCAATCGATATCGACCGGTATTACCGTTTTTGTGTAGTAAAGGCGCTGTTACCCTACCAAAATCAAGGTTTGAATAACGCGCCATGTGCGGTTACACTCTTTAACGTGCAGTGTGCCTTGGTGCGCAAAGTTTCAAAAATGACTGAATATCGATTTTTCTGTGGATATCTTTTCTTGCGGTCCGGTGCTTCCGTCCTGGGGTAGTCGATGTCGCTGAAGGCGAGCGTGAAGTCCACATATGAGGTGTCCATCGCCATCAATCCATTTGGGCCATATAGTCGATTTTTGTGTGGATTTAGTCATAAAATAGTGGGCGGGGGGAAATGGGGGGGGGGGGGTGAATTACGGCACGAAAACACGAAAATAGCGAAAAATACCCAGACGTCTTCTCCCTGCCCTGCCTGGGAACTTCTGCCCTGGAGGTGGTCGAAGTCTCTAAACACAAATCTGAAACTCGCTTTTGAAGTATCGATCGCCATCAATGGATATTGATCAAGCTATAGATTTTTTGTGGATGTCGTCTAGGCGGTTTAAAACTTTAGCCCGGGAAGCAGTCGAGGCAGTCGAAAAACGAATCTGAAATTCGTTTTTTGAAGTATTGATTACCATCAATCGATACTGATCAAGTTACCGAGCGCGAAAATAGCGGAAAATACCGGACGTCTTCTACGTGGCAGGGATTTAGAAGACGTGCGGAATACGTCGCGTGACGTGACTGGGACTCGAAGGACGTGCCAAAGGCTTCGCTCAGCGTGTTTGGGGATTCAGATAGACGTGCCGAAAACGTCGTCCGCTGAAGGTGGATCAGTGAGGGGACCAGTAGCAGTAATGGGGACCGTTTCAATAGGGGAAGACCGGTAGTGAGGAACCAATAGATCGCCCTATCACACCATACACTATACGTACTGCGAGCCTTTTGTACTCCTAGGTGGGGAAGAAAGCTGTACAAGTAGAGCAGCTAACTTGATGTGATTCTACTTAGCTTAGTGATACTGCAACACCGCGCGAAGCGCGCAAGTGCGAGGAACGCCGATAGGCGTGACGGAACACTTATATATATATATATATATATATATATATATATATATATATATATATATATATATATATATATATATATATATATATATATATATATATATATATATATATATATATATATATATATATATAATGCTCTTACATGCCTGACGGCGTGCCTCGCTCTTGCGCGATTTGCGCGAGTTTGCAAAATCACTGACCTACGGAAAGTAGTTTTTGTAAAACTTAAAATTCGCTAACATCTAGGACCTGGTGCGTACTTTATTGCCTTCAAGCCGTCCATCATATCGGTACCTTCATCATAAACATTCTCTCCGGACCTGCCATTAACGTCATTGGTTTGCGCTGCGCAGTACTTCTGTCCCTCAGGTTCCTCCTCAATCGTTCTCATGCCGAACAGCTTGTGTTTCCGGATATCGTTGACACGCCTTCCGAATCCGGACGCCAGGTTCTCCCTCATTCGTTTCTTCTTGCTGGATCTAATTGCTAGTCCGCCTTTACAGGTCTTCCCTCCCCTCTTTAGTTCACCCACCTTCCTGGCCCCAACTCCTGACCCACTTCCTTGTTTCCACTATTGACCCTCTACTGGTTTTCCCCCTTCTGATCCCTCTTCCAGGTTGTTCCTTTCCTTCCTGGTAGCTCTACTGGTCCATCCTAGAGGCCGCACTCACTTTCCTTCTCCGCTACCTGCTTAGTGGTCCTCCCACGCTCACGGCGGACGTCGGTGAAACGTATCCGGAATCAGGATGCTCAGAAACGCGCGCAGTTGCCGCTGTGTCAAGCAGGAGGAGGAGGCTGCGCTTCCTCGGCTGCAGCAGCATCCCTTGTTGAATTCTGAGTGCGGCCGCTTGTCGTCCGACGACGGTGTCACCTCTTCTGACTCCAGACGCCTGTTGCACGCGACGTAGGGGATCCTCTTCTGGATCCAGACTCTCAGAAACGCGCGCAATAGCCGCTGTGTGAAGCAGGAGGAGCCTGCGCGGTTCTTCGGCTGCAGCACCATCACGTAACTCATGCAGCTTTCTAAACTGCGTCAGATAGTTCAGGCCTCATCATCTATAGTGCCGGCAGCTAACTCAATTATATAGTGGTATATATATATATATATATATATACCATTTTCAGGTCGAATTGGACACTTTTCACGTCAAATTGGACACTCTTCTAAGCTCGCCTAAGACTTTTCAAATCAAAGAGAACTCTTCCGAATTGCCACATCCTTTATACAGGTTGAACTACAGACTCAATAAAATGGTTAGTAAAAATTTTTGTTCAAGGAAAATTTGGAAAACCTTTTTTTTTTAATGTTTTACTTTAGCTGCCCTAATGAGTGTAATAATTTTATAAAATTTTTACTTTTGGGGAAAAAATAACAATTTGTATTTTGTTTTAAAGCACAGCGTAGCAGCAACCATAAAGTGCACTAAAAGACCGTATTGCGCCATGCACTCAAAAATCTCGTCGCGATTTTTATTTGCTTGGGAGTGTAAATGCTGTTTACATGGAACTACGGGGTATGCGCCTTCTCAGCAATTGTACTTGTTGCATTCTCTACAAGTGTGTATAAATCAACTATAATTATAAATATAATCAGCATACACATAACATAAATCTATGCAAGCAGGACTAGATACTGAAAATTTCCTCTAACAAAAAAAAACTGTAGACAATGCAACAAGTACAATTGTTAAGAACGCGTATACGTCGTAATTCCATGTAAACAGCATTTACATTATCAAGCAATTAAAAATCGCGACAAGTTTTTCGAGTGCATGGCGCAATCCGGTCTTTTAGTGCACTTTATGGTTGCTGCTACGCTGGTGGCGATGTCCGTTCCTCCACGTGGTGCCACTGGAAACTGTTCGCTCTGGGAGCTAAGCCGATCACGGACATTCGATTGCGGCCCTTGTGACAGGCCGGCCTACGAAGACCCATGTCACATCACATGGTGTATGACTGTTCAGGTTTATCGAGATAGTGCTACGGCGTCCGCGGGAGCCGACGCGCACTCGCAAAGCCCGGCGAGTGTGAAAAGTATGCGAGGGTCCCTGATGCGAGGACGGCATAGGGGGGCAACTGAGCTAGTCCGAAAGTCCCGTAACGTAAGCAGGACCCGCGTGGCAACGCTGAATGTGGGTACGTTGACGGGCCGCTCGTGCGAGTTTGTTGAAGCACTGGAGCGAAGAAGAGTTGATTTCTGTGCGGTGCAGGAGACGAGGTGGTCCTGTCACAAGTCAAGGGACATAGGACGAGGCTTCAAGGCCGTTTTATGTGGAAGTCCCAGGACCACCAGTGGTGTCGGAATAATCGTCTTCGAACGATTTCGTGACTCGATTGTAAGCGTCGAGCGCTTTGACGATCGATTGATAAAGATCGTTGTCGCCGCGAAGGAGCGACTCTATCACTTCTTCTCTGCGTATGCTCCGCAGACTGGCTGCTCGGATCAAGCCAAAGAAGAGTTTTGGAGCCTGCTTGATGAGAAGACAGCAGAGGTACCGTCGAAAGATGTCATCATAGTCGCTGGTGACCTCAACGGGCACGTCGGCGCGACGAAAGACGGGTACGGCTGTCATGGTGGGTTCGGTTACGGGTCGCGTAACGCAGATGGTGAGCGTATCCTTGAATATGCGGAATCGCACAACCTCACCATAGTGAACACCGTATTTCGCAAACGCGATTCCCACCTCATCTCGTTCTGTAGCGGGAACACCAGGACTCAGATAGACTTTGTCCTTGTGAAGGATCGAGACCGAAGTCTTGTCACAGACGCGAAGGTCGTGCCGTATGAGACGGTCGCCCCACAGCATCGACCGCTGATCTGTACTTTCAAGATCGCCCCTCCGAGGGTGAAGCAGGTCGAGCGATGCGGTGCACCAAGAATCAAGTGGTGGCGAATGAAAGGGAAGGAAGCAGCTGTGATTTCTCGCGTGCGGTTACCGACAGTGACAACGTCGACGAAACTTGGGAGAAGGCCACCGACGCGATTCGTCACGCTGTCATGGTCTGAGCTCGGCATCACGAAGCCTGGACGACGGAAGGTCGACAAGCAGGCATGGCTGTGGATAGATGACGTGAAAACCAGAGTTCGAGAGAAGAAGACGCTATATCACGTGTTTCTCGGCGAAAAGGCAGCCGATAACTGGCGGAAGTACCAAGAAGCGAAGAAAGCTGCAAAGAAGGCCGTTGCAAAAGCCACTCATTATGGAGATGTCAACGAGAACCTCGAGTCACGCGATGGTGAGCGGTATCTGTACCGACTTGCAAAATTTCGCCAACGGCAGACTCAGGATGTTGAGAAGTTCTTTGGCATCAATGATGAGAACGGCCATCTTCTTACGGACCGCAAGAAGGCACTGAAGCGATGGCGCGATTACTTTGAGGAAATCTCTACGTGGAATTTCCTCATCCAGCCATCCTTTCAACGGCTCCAACCCACGGCCCCGTTCAGAAGATCACCGTGGAGGAGATTGAAGCGGCTTTGAAGAAGATGAGGCCAGGCAAAGCGACTGGGCCCGACGACGTGGCAGCAGAACTGTGGAAGTCGAAGTTTTGGTACCCTGCTGAGTGGTTGGCGAAGTTCTTTAATCAGGTTGTGGCGGAGAAAAAAGTGCCTGAGAGTTGGCGCCAAAGTACGACGATTCCGATTTGGAAGAAGAAGGGCAGTCCTGCAGACTGCTCCAATTACCGTCCGATTCGCTTGCTTTCGCACAGCATGAAGATCTTTGAGCGAATTGTCGATGGACGAATTCGGGACATCGTCCAGCTTTCCAGCAATCAGTGCGGCTTCGTGGCTGGCTGTGGCACCATTGATGCCATACACGCCGCTCGCCTCCTGATAGAGAAGCATCGCGAGAGACAGAAGTCGGTGCATATCGCCTTCCTCGACTTAGAGAAGGCCTTTGACCGCGTACCGCGTGAAGTGATATGGTACGCCCTGCGACATCATGGAGTTCCTGAAGAGCTCATAAAGTGGGTGCGAATTCTCTACTCTTGTCCAAAGAGTCGAGTTCAAGCTGCAGCTGGAACCTCGATGGAGTTTCCCATCTCTGTCGGGGTACATCAGGGTTCTGCGCTCTCCCCACTCCTCTTTGTTGTCGTCATGGATGCCATCACACGAGATCTTCAGAACCCCGTCCCTTGGACGTTGCTTTATGTTGATGACGTAATGCTCGCTAGCGAAGATAAAGATGAACTCGAGCGAGAGGTGCAAGCTTGGTGTGATCGCTTGGAGCGGTTTGGACTCAAATTGAACGTGAAGAAGACCGAATATCTAACGACGGACGTTACTGAGTCCAGCTCCATCAAGGTTAACGGCATCGAGCTCCCACGCACTTCGGTCTTTAAATACCTGGGATCAGCAGTCACGTCTGACGGCAAACTGATGACTGAAGTGAATTCACGCGTGAGTGCAGCTTGGTCCAAGTGGCGCTCGTTGACTGGGGTGCTCTGCGATAGGAAGATACCGGAGCGCTTGAAGTCGAAGATATACAGAGCAGTCGTCCGGCCAGTAGCGATGTACGGCGCTGAGTGTTGGCCTGCGACCAGGGAAGTTGAAACGCGCCTCAGCGTCATGGAGACGAAGATGCTGCGCTGGACGGCTGGAGTCACGCGCATGGACCGCATTCCTAACGATGCTATTCGGCAGAAGTTCGGTTTCGCGCCGATAGCTGACAAGATGTGCGAAGCTCGCTTGCGATGGTACGGCCACGTTCTGCGTGGAAAGGAAGACTGCGTCCGCAAGATAAGCCTTAACTTCGAGGTAATAGGAAAGCGGCCTAGAGGGCGCCCGAAGCAGCGCTGGTTAGATACGTTACATGCGGACTTGAAGATTACTGGTGTTTACCCTGATCTAGCGCTGGATCGGGAAAGGTGGCGTCATAAGACCAGAATAGCGGACCCCGCTACGATGCGGGACAAACGCTGAAGAAGAAGAAGAAGAAGAAGAAGAAGAAGATGGTTGCTGCTACGCTGCGCTTTAAAACAAAATACAAATTGTTATTTTTTCCCCAAAAGTAAAAATTTTATAAAATTATTACACTCATTAGGGCAACTAAAGTAAAAAAATTTGAAAACGTTATTCTAAATTTTCCTTGAACAAAAATTTTTCTAACCATTTTATTGAGTCTGTGGTTCAACCTGTATAAAGGTTGTTGCAATTCGGAAAGTTCTCTTTGATTTAAAAAGTCTTAAGCGAGCTTAGAAGAGTGTCCAATTTGATTTGAAAAGTGCCCAATTTGATTTGAAAAGGGTCCAATTCGACCTGAAAATGGTATATATCATACTCTATAATAACGGGTTAAGCGATTAGCGATGGAGCACGTCAAAAAATAGGGGCGGAAACGTCAGGGGCGCGAAAATAGCAGAAAATACCCAGACGCCTTCTACGTGCCTGGCGATGCCGCAGACGTGCCGCACACGTCGGCAACCCTGCATGGCGAGCCGTAGACGTGTCAAACACGGTAGCAACCCTGCATGGCGAGCCGTAGACGTGCCGAACACGGTGGCAACCCTGCATGGCGATGCCGTAGACGTGCCGAACACGTCGGCAACCCTGCATGGCGAGCCGTAGACGTGCTGAACACGGTGGCAACCCTGCATGGCGATGCCGTAGACGTGCCGAACATGTCGGCAACCCTGCATGGCGAGCCGTAGACGTGCTGAACACGGTGGCAACCCCGCCTGGCGATGCCGCAGACGTGCCGAACACGGTAGCAACCCTGCATGGCGAGCCATACACGTGCCGAACACGGTGGCAACCCTGCATGGCGATGCCGCAGACGTGCCGAACACGTCGGCAACCCTGCATGGCGATGCCGTAGACGTGCCGAACACGTCGGCAACCGTGCCTGGGCAGATAGATGATCATCGACGGGAGGCGTTCACACCAGGGGAGGCACTCGATATCGATCGATATTATCGATTTTTCATGGACGTAGTTCGAGGGGTCCGAAACTTCAGCATTGGGGTAATCGAGGTCGCTGCACACTAATCTGAAGTCGTTCAATCGATATCGATCGATATTATTTTTTGTGGATGTCGTTCTTGCGGTCCGAGACTTCAGTTCTGGGGGTGATCGTGGTCGCTGAACACGAGTCTGAAGTCCGTTTTTAAAGTGTCGAGCGCCATCAATCCATTTCGACCGGTATTACCGATTTTTTGTGGATGTCGCTCTGGCGGACCGAAACTTCAGTCTGGGGTTATCGAGGTCGCTAAAGACGACTCTAAATTCCGTGTTTGAAGTGTCGATCGGCATCAGTCGATATCGAGCGGTGCTTTTCTCCCAGATTTAATCGATCGGGGGAGGAAAGACCCGCGGGTGCTATTGCCGAAGCAGTGCTCCACATCAGGTGGAAAGCTTCAATCGGGATTCCAGTATCGATAGATGTTATAGATCTTCTGACCGGTGATCTCCGTTTTCTCCCAGACTGAAAATCAACGTGAAGGTGGAGGAAGGCGGAGGGTGGAGACGCGTGGGTATTACTGCCGAAGAAGTGCTCCACATCAGGTGGAAAGTTTCAGTGGGGAGGCCAGAATCGATCTGTATTGCCGACCGCCTAAGCGGTACTTTATCCCACATTTAAACGATCGAGGGGATGGGAGAGACGAGGGTATTATTGCCGACGAAGAGCTTCATATCAGGAGGAAAGCATCAAAGGGGAGGCCTGTATCGATAGATGTTATCGATCTCCTGACCGGTGATCTCGGTTTTCTCTCAGATTGAGCATCGGCGTGAGAGTGGGGGGGGGGCGGTCTGATGACCGAAGGAGCGCTCCACATCAGATGGAAAATTTCAATGAGGAAGCCAGTATCGATCGCCAGACCGTTGATGTCAGTTTTCTCCAGGTTTTAGCTGATCAAGGGTGGGAGATACGCGGGTATTATTGCCGAATGAGTGCTCCACATCAGGTGGAAAGTTTCAGTGGGGAGGCCAGAATCGATCTATATTGTCTACCGCCTGAGCGGTACTTTTTCTCCCACGTTTAACCGATCGAGGGGATAGGAGACACGAGAGTATTATTGCCGACGAAGAGCTTCACATCAGGAGGAAAGCTTCAAAGGGGAGGCCTGTATCGATAGATGTTATCGATCTCCTGACCGGTCATCTCGGTTTTCTCCCAGATTGAACATCGGCGTGAGGGTGGGGGGAGGTCTGATGGCCGAACGAGTGCTCCACATCAAACGGAAAGTTTCAATGGGGAGGCCAGTATCGATCGATATTATCGATCGCCTGGCCGGTGATTTCGGTTCGGTTTTCTCCAGGTTTAACCAATCTGGGGGTGGGGTGGGGTGTGGGAGACACCCCACCCCACCCCCAGATATAATGGATTGCCTGACCGGTCGTTCGGTTTTTTCTCAGACTTTCCACCTCATGTGGAGCACTCCTTCGGACGTAGTACCCGTAGTCTCAGATTTAATCGATCTGGGGGGGGGGGGGGGTGGGAGACACGCGGGTACTACGTCCGAAGGAGTGCTCCACATGAGGTGGAAAGTTTCAAATGGGAAGCCAGAATCGATCGATATTATGGTACTACGTCCGAAGGAGTGCTCCACATGAGGTGGAAAGTTTCAAATGGGAAGCCAGAATCGATCGATATTATGGTACTACGTCCGAAGGAGTGCTCCACATGAGGTGGAAAGTTTTAATGGGAGATCCAGTATCGATCGATTTTATCGACCTCCTGACCGGTGGTTTCGGGTTTCAGTACAGCAGCGGCTTGAAGTGAGTGATCTTTGCGTAGTGGCTGTCTAAGGTCGCGCGAAGCGCGCAAGTGCTCCGACACGCCTATCGGTGTGTCTCGCACTTGCGCGCTTCGCGCGGTGTTGCAGTATCACTAAGCTAAGACAATCACCAAGCTAGCTGTTCTACTTGTACAGCTTTCCTCCCTACCTAGGAGTACAAAAGGCTTGCAGTACGTACAGTGTATAGTATGATAAGGCGATCTATTGGTTCCTCACTACTGATCCTCCCCTAGTGAGACGTCCCCCATTACTGGTACTGGTCCCCCTCAATGATCCCCCTTAGCGGACAACGTCTCCCGGCACGCCTTCTGAGTCCACAGGCACTTACGATCGCATCTGAGCAGGATCTTCGGTCACTGCTTTACAGAAGCCGCTACATCAAATACGACGCTATCGCCCTGCAGGAAGCGAAAGGCAGAAAAATAAGAAGGACCGACCACAACGGGCTTCTCATTATCGGAGCAAAGGTGGACAAAAGGAATATTGGCGGAGTTGGATTTCTTGTCAACTCGATAGTGCACCACCTAATAGACTCTTACAAGATCATCGAGTAACTGTACTGCGAATGACCATGACGAATGGAGGCTAGGACCATATAGAACTTCCTCAAGGAACGAAAACGGAGAGCGACGGCTCGACTTCCTACCCGCATGCAGTCTCTTCCATGGGAATTCTATGTTCAAGAAGCCTTCAAACTGGCGATGGACCTGGGAAAGACCAAATGGAGAATTACGTTCGGAGATTGACCATGTTCTTACAAACAGACGCTGGAGTCTGTTCGTCGTCTCAGTGCTGCCTTCATTTGACACCGGCTCGGATCACCGTCTTGTTCGTGCGAAGCTGACTTTCAAAAAGAGGATGTTCAAATGTGACGCGCATAAATCGGCACCGGTGAGGATCCCCACATTCAAGTCTGAGGAGTTGGAATGTGCAATAAAGTCGTATGATTGGAATCTTCTTGAAGATCCATCGGAAGACTACGACCTTCTCTCCAAAGGACTGTTGAAATGTGCTAGCAGCACTTGCGGAGCCACATCACCGTCTGCTTCAAGACTCAACGCACATGCGATTAAGCTCTTGGAGCAAAGAAGAGCTGTTAAACTGGATCCTAACGCTTCCCATTTGGAAAAAGTCACCATCTCGAAGGCCTGTCGAATTGCAGTGAAGGAGTCCATTCAAGCCTACAGAAGATTGAAGCTGTTAGAAGCCGCTGGGAAAGGTTCAAGCATAAAGCGCTGCAAACGAGATCTCTGCTATCAGAAGGCAATAATGTCAGCCCTTGTGGATAAGGATGGAACAATGCAAACGTCTCGAAGAGCGATGGAGGCCATCGTTCAAGAATTCTACACAGATCTGTTCCGTTCTTCCATCACTGTCCCGAAATGCTTGATGCCACCAGCTGAGGAAGTACCTCCCATTCTGGTATCAGAAGTTGTTCATGCCATCAGAAGGATGAAGCCGGGCAATGCTCCCGGACCGGACTGCATTTCTGCTGATCTCCTTCGTGCGGGTGGCAGTGCCCTCTGCTCACTTCTTGCCAAGCACTTCAACCACTACCTTCGACTTGGTAGGATTCCGGATTCATGGAAGGAGTCGAAAACAGTTTTAATCTTCAAAAAAGGTCAGCAGGAAGATATCGACAACTATCGACCCATCAGTCTTCTCTCGGTTGCGTACAAGATCTTCACCAAGATACTGCTTAACCGTATGGAGCGTTGCTTGGATGAATATCAGCCAGTGGAGCAAGCAGGGTTTCGCAAGGATTTCTCCTCATGGACCATATTCAGACTGTCTCACAACTCATCGAGAGGAGCCGCGAATACCACCTCCCACTTGTCCTTCGTTTCGTCTTCGTGGATTACCGGAAAGCGTTCGACTCTGTGGAAATCAACGCCGTTTTGAACGCACTTGTGCACGCTGGTATACCATCGTCCTACATCCGACTTCTCGACGAATGCTTCTTGAACACATCGACCACCATCCAGTTGTTCGATCGAAAGCTTAAAATTCCTATCGGGAAAGGAGTACAGCAGGGAGACACGAGTCCTCCTCAGCTATTCCCAGCGGCACTCCAGGATGCCATGAAAGACTTGAAAGGGACGATAAAGGCTACCTTGTCGACGGTAAACGGATCAGCAACCTTCGCTTCGCCGACGATATTGTTCTCATCTCTACCAGCACGGCAGAAGTCGAGGAGATGCTGAACGAGCTCAATGTGGCAGGTATGAAGATTGGATTGGACATGAATATGTCCAAAACGTAATTTATGGTCAACCAGTGGTGTGACACGGGACTCGTAAGGTTAAATGGAGTCGCTCTACATCAGGTCGACTCCTACGTCTTCCATCACAGATCATGGGATCTGAGCCGTGCCGTGGCGCAGACCTCGCTATGTTGACCCAGCCAGACGTTTGTAGGCTACTTTGGTTATAGAGCTTCTTTTTTCTGTGAGAAATAACACGGCTAGTAGATTTTCTGGTTCATCTCGATGTACCCGTTCTAAATTCCTGTCTAAAACTTCCACACTCTCTCACTAAACCTAACTGTCACTAAAAAGATTAAATTGTAAACACTTATAGCATACATATTTCTGGGAGTCGCACCCTGTATAAGAGTGATCTTCAGAGGTATTTTAGCACAGAGTGTACCTTCATCCTAATAAGCTATGAGGGAACTTTTCACCAGGGTACGAGAACCCCATTCGATCCTGTTCGGAGTAGCCCAGTCACTATTCATCAGAGGTCTGCTTTTTCAATCCTACCAACCAGAACTAGAACTTAACAGTTACACTGAACAAAAATGGATTGACTGAACACCTCGCAAAGACTCGTGACAAAACTTGTGGGTCATCCAAGCGGTATTGTAGGATTTATTAGAGGACTGGAAAATGAGGTTCGATTAGAAGGTGATAGATCAAAGCTGAAATCGCAACATTATTAGAGCGGTTTGTTGTAGTCATAGAGACGAAATTAAACAGAACTCCAGAACCACTGCTACTCGAATGCGAGAGATGGAGAACATCATACATAGTACGCGCGCATCGCAACGCAATAATACTCTTTAAGAACAATCTTGCACATACAATGCTGCTTAAACGTAGACAATCGAACTAAATCACTTATATCACACATTATTTTGGAAAGAAGTTCATCACGTTGGGCAATGAGTGCGGCGTGAAAACGCGTACCGTGCCCAGGATTGTTGAAATCGCATCCGAACCCATCCGCAGCTGCTGCGTCTATTAATTTTGTATCAAAAAGGTACTTCTCGTCAGTGGTTCGAACCATAACCGCACCACTAATGCTCGCCTGAGCAGTGTCTAGTAACGTCTGTAATGTAGGAGAAATCCACTTATATCCTAATAAACTACCTTGAACCCGCTTATATTCTGAAAGGAGAAGAAAGTTTGAAAACACTACACTAAACCATTTAATGTCAACCCCGCACCGCTTTGCACCAGCTGTGGAGTGGTCGTCATGCGATTCAGCTATACATTACATTCATAGTATGCCATTTAAATTCACATATACATATAGAGTATACGGCGCAGAAGTTAAAGACTCCTATCTAAAACAATGAATTTCATCAGGTCCTAAAAATAGAATTTGTGAAGGGTAAATTACAATTCGACCGCTTAGACGAGTAAGTTCACGATTTCTGTGTACTACAACGCGACATACACGAGTATAGAACTAAACGCGTATCCTTTCACGAAACCATAGCGTCATACCCAAACTAACGGTGGGAGAACAAATGTGATAAAAATCAATAGCTATAAGCTTAGACGAGGAAAGAACATGATCTGACAATAAATTAAAATGCGATCCAAAACAGAAAAAATAGCTAGAAAATATACTCTTCATCTGATGACATAGTCATGTCAATAGCCCAGCGGAATTTCTCTCGCAAGGTCTTGTTGAACACCTGTAAAGAATCCATTCAGACCTCTACAGCGCCATCTATTTACTATCACTCTAGTCTTTATAGATCTCTATAAAGCCATTTATTTGTTAACGAAGATGTGATAATTGCGCTACGGTACTGTTACCAATACACTAGCAAATAAAATCTGAGAAGCGACCCACCTTCTCAAGCGGAACACCAAACTTTTTACACCAAGCAACCGAAATCCGAGGGTCCAGATAGTTGAGCTTCGATGTTCCCAAAGCAACCTGCTTATTCTCATCCTGAAATTATATTTTTTCCAACTGATGCCAATATCCTAGCTTACTATCTATTGAGTGTGTTGACCCCGATGCGGCTTAGTGCCTTCTTGGTCTCAACAAAAGTGGACTAGGTTCTCATATTGTCTACCAGTGCCAGACAAGCGTGTCATTGCACAGGACAAATAAGAGCTCATTCACGTTGTTTCCACCAAACAAACCAAACAGAAGTAGAAGGCAGAAGTGCCGCATCCGTAGAGGGCCAGCGACGCTTAACCTTTATATCAAGTAGAGTTGCTATGAGAACTTATTTGGCTCTCAAGTGACTTGCAAATGCTTTCTTCTTCCCACCTTCTTCAAACACCATTCAGTAATCTAAAAAAGGAATACTTAGATTGATCCAAGCGTGATCCGAACCTAAAATATTTATTTTTTATTTATTACTGCACCTGAAGTGCGCCTGTTAATAACAGAAGCAATAAACATTGTCAGTCAACACAATCCAGACTAAACTTCGAAACAATTAAACCTGAACAAAATAGAGGTTAGGAGTTTGGGTAGCACTATGAGCTGCAACTAGATAAGAGAGCTTTCTTAGGCAGCTGTTCAACAGATCCCACGTAGACGACTGGACAAAAATAGCGTACTCAAAAAACACAAAAGAGTGATATATGTAGTATAATACTTCTCTACCAGCCGCTGCAGGCTTAAGCAAATGTGTTAAAGCATTGTTACTATAATACTTCTAATTGTCTTAAAATTGGTCAAACTTATCTGAATAAATAAAATTTGATATAGTTATAATGTTACGAACGTGCGTCATAATTCAGTATGGCTATGGTGTGATTCCAAGTGGGCGTGGCAATCACTTTCTAGAGGAGAGCACCTAGGGGTCCGGGCATATAACCGGTCATACCCAGGCGAGCATTAGCTTCATTACACTTCCTCTCGATGATGCTTCCATAGAACTGAATTATGCAAACCTCACCTGTATACCGGATGTAACAAAATAAATAAATAGAACTGAATTACAAATATACGTTGTATGCACGAGAGCGATGCTTCTTAACAAGAGCTTTTCGTGAAAGCCCTGAACGAACGTTATGACGTTCTTCGTGTCCCCCGAGCAAGGATCCACTGGAGCACTTTTGCAAGCGACAGGGACAAATGGAGACGCTGCTGGTGCCCGCTTGAGCATGATCAACGAAATGATAAGTGATAGGGGTGGTGCACCTGCACCAATTATCATCCCATTCAAAGCCAATATATGCGTATCTAGAATCCAAAGAAGACAGTTGTCTCCAAATAGAGCAACACTAACTTATCTCTTTCGTATGTCGTCGAAAAATATACGGATGGTTTACGACCTGTACGCGGCTTCGTGAAATCAGAATTGTGTTCAGAACAGATTTTCCTTAAAATCATCATTCGAAGCACGTCTTAGTTGCTCATTTCACTGACTGACATCCGCGACTGAAAGCAGCCAATACTGCCTTTCACTCGAAAGTTTTAAATATATATTTTTTATCAACTGACACAGCACTCAATATTAAGGCTTGAGTCGGTCGCTGGGATCGTCACTACACCACTGACATTGCATTGCATGGCACACATCACTTCTACACACACTGTCAGCCTCAACGTCTGTTGGATGGGGATAATTCTTTTACCAATACATTAAGACGCAAACAAAAAGCAAGAAATTCGCACCTACTCTCTAGAATTCGACATATTTTCTTTTTTTTTTGCAGGTCTACCCTGTGATGTAACAATGTCTTGTATAGCTTCAGTCGATCTAAAGTAGTTACGTCTTAGGACCTATACCATCTTTTACAACAGCTTCGCAGGACCATTTTCTACTTTTCCAATATTCAGTCTTCGATAGTATACACACGTATGGCAAGTTCTTTTCCTTAATTGAGAAGTTGGCAAGAAAAATTGGAGAGCAACCACCACTCACTCTGTCAGTTCTGCTGATTTTCAGTTTCTTCAGCTGTTCTTTTATTCGGTCCACTTTCTTCTGAGCCTTCTCCTTCGCAGCTCCTCTGGCCTTTTCCAACTCAGCTTTAGCCTCTTTCAGTTCACGTTTCTTATCCTTGATCTAAAGCATCTGGCATTACTCTCAGAAACGCAACCGTCACCACAGTGATGAACGCCGCGGTACTACCTTCTGTTCCAGATTCTCCATAGCTTTGTCGTGGCCTTTGGGAACTGCGCGTTGATGATTACATAGAATGGCAACCATTCGGTTTGCGCGATTATACGACAGCATCTTTTGCTGAACAGTGTCGTCGGCTGGAAAGACAATTATCTTCACAGAATCCCATTTTGGGGGAATCGAAGATTATTTTGACGTTGACTATTAGCCTAACCGACTTCTGAACGATTCGTCTTTTCGAACACTTGCTTCGCGAAATTGCTAAGTGGGAAGCCAAGCACTCTACTTCTACTTCATATCTTACAGTGTGTCATGTGCGCACTTGACTAGTAGGTCTGAGCTTCGTTCGTGCTAAGCCAAACTGTAACCAACTCTAAAGGGTGGTATGTTGCTCTGCGCTGAATCAGAAGCTAAGGCGTCTCGAAGCGGCTGCTTCCAGCATTGCTCGATGTTCACGCTACCTTCGTAATTAACAACCTGAAACGCTCAGCTCTTACGTCTTGTTAATTTGGCCAGCTGCTCTTGCAGGGTGACTGAGGCGTTGTAGGTACGGAACACCTTCACAGTTAGACCGTCCATAAGGGAGCGCAAGTGCTCGTTCAACGAAGCTGTCTGTAATAGTGATGTTTAACCACGTATGCTCCCTAATAATAGGAAATACTCTGAGTTATTTGAGGCAACGACAGCAGTCTTCTAAAGCACTCACATCAAGTCTGTCGAAAAGATCGTCTCCTGGATCCTTGTTATCCATGAAGAGCTGCAGATTCTTGAAAACCCGTTTTTCCACCGGTACCTGATTGAAGTAACGGATGGAGTCCTTACCGAGGAAGTCAAACTCGACAACGTATCTAAAGTTTTGGACCTTTAATCGTGTAAAACATATGGATAACCAAACAGAGCAAGAGCAGTGATGATAAAGAATGTTTCTGAACATACTCCTTATCGTCGAGCTTCTCGTAGAGCTTTATATGTTCACATCTAAGAGAGCAGCAACCAACGGTATCAGCCGCCTCATCCACATCTTTCTCGTTACCAGCCCGAAGAGCTAGCTGAAATTGCAGTAAAATACTACTGAAGGGGTCTTCTGAAACACACATACATATGGACGTCTCGAACCCACCTTGTCAATAAAGTAAAGCGCAACAGCTCGCTGACGCACGCGCATTTCCTTCGACTTCCAATCAGCGGTGTAGACGGCTCTAATGTCGTCGATTCGGGTCTTCAGACGACGTGCCGTCTCATACTTTTCGTAGTCTTTTTCGCCCTGAGAACCGATCTCGATGAATGGAATGAACACCCCTGCTTGTTTCCTCATCGAGAGGGCGACCTACCTTAATCTTACTGCTAGGATTCAACATGATGTATTTGTTTTGTCCAAGTACGTTCTCCGTCCAAGACACGAGCCACGTGACAGTATTATCGTGCCGAACTTCCTTCCACTTGTGACCAGGTGGAGGCTGGGGTATCTCGCTATCCCTGAAATGAGTCGACTCTGAGTGGCAATTAAGAAATGCAAAGCAAATGTCCTTAGATCTGTGATCGAGACACCATTGGAAAACAACACTAACTTGGAACAGTTAATGATCACATCCTCAGGTCGCACACGTCTCTTCAACATACCCATCTTCGGGTGACCGCCTCGTCCACGAAATAAGCCTATGAAATATGTGCGATTACACACGCACAAATAGGAAAGTCAGGAATGACGGTAGAAAACTCACCGGGTGGTTCTATTCTGAAGTTTCCAACCTTCTGTCTATGACCATCAATTATGGCTACACCGTATATCTTAGCTTCAGCCTCTTTAGCTTCCTAAAACAAACAAATTTGCTGTATTTAATAGCTAGCGGCTGCTAGTAATTTCAAGAAGTTCCACCTTGATCTTATTCTTCTCCTCTTTGCTCATAGCCTTTCGAAGCTCCGTCTGCTCTTTAAAGTAAACAGCCATCTGGCGGAAGTCACATTTCGAAAGGTCGGTAATAAGCTCGCGTTCAGCTGGAGTCATCATCTAAAGCAAAAGATGAGCACTGCTGCTCTAATGTACTTCAGCTTCCACTGTTTGATGACAAACTGAAAAAGTTAGTGGATAGGCGTCTCGGAGAAGAAAATAGGATAAACCTTAGTCAAAGTGCTATTGCTAGTCAAAGTGCAGTGCAGTTCACTTCGACTTTATTTTGGATGGAATAAAGTACGTAATAAACATCAGCATCACGTAATGCTTTCAAATAGAGTAACGCAATCCATTCCACGACCCTCGTGTAAGATTCGCACACAAATTTGGTCTTTACAGTGATTGATTTTGGGACTTGTTCTGTACGACACATTGTGAATGAAATAGATAGAAAAGGAAGCACAGGGACTCCTATTTTGGAGAGAAGTTTGTCATCGGATCACACATTTCAAATAGAGGACTAGGATATTAGATTCAAGGTAAATAGACCAAATCAAAAAATACGAGGTCAAGTTATAGGTTTCAAGAAGCATGCTCCCGCTTCAATTGCAGCTTGTTCCATGAAATCAAACAGCTTTTCAAAGCTGCACATAGCTAGCTGGAAAGCATTTTGTGTCCCAAACGCTATAATCTATCGTTAGACTCTATGGCAGTTATCACTAGAATATAGTAATGATACTGAATAGAGATTTAAAACACGCTGCTCGCAACTTTCGTACCTTTCTCCAATCTCGAAAGAAGTTCTTGTTGAAAGCATCCTTAGTGGTGTACTCATGCTCAAGCATTTTGGCGTAGAATGTTGCCACTTCTTCAGCCTCCTCAGACAGCAACACAACCTTAATAAACAAATTTCAATGCAGCACACATACACATATATATGTATGCAACACGCAATCGGCAACGCCTTTGAAGAACATCCAAGTATTGGCCCACTGGCAAGTCACCCGTTACCAATAGTTGAAAAGTCACATCCCACCATAATTAGTGCTTTCAAGAGGACAATTCTAGAACTGAGATGCATTAAGGGATGGTGATAGCATTAGTTCTTATTGTTATTAACTAGCATTAGTTCCAAATTAAGGGAAGAAGCTGGGCAGATCTGGGCGCCAGATAAACCAAAAGTCAACTGTTAGTATACAGAGACCAGCCTTTCGCCGATTGCTGTCAATAAAGGAATACAATCATTCTTTCACGACGATTAACAACAGTGCTTTACTTCAAGTTAGTACGCAGTACTCCAATCTCACCTTTCCGTCGTACTTGAACTTCACGTTCTCGGGTAGTCGTTCATATGGTGCCGCGAAAAGAGGCCCTTTGTGATGAAGGCTGTTCCACTTCACACCAGCTGGCTTCTTCTCCTCTTTCCACCTAAAAAGGCGGTGTTAGCGCTGAAACCAATACATACGCGAAATCGCGAACGAACTTACCACTCCCACACGTCTTCTGGCTCTTCCTGCTTCTTCTTCCGTCTCTGGGTGGGTTCCTCTTTCTTCACCTCCTTTCTCGACGTTTTACTTGAAGATGAAGACCTCTTCTCCTTCGCCTCCTTCTCCTTCTTCTTCTTTTTCTAAAGGATCGACAATGTTGGTATGCATTAAACATAAAGGCTTCCAGGAGGACACCGCAGCCATCCCACGACACCCGTTAACCAGCGCAACACAGAAAGCAAATCCACACCACCTATTGTGAAATACTCCTCAAGCAAATTGTGTTCCGCTCACCTTCTTGGATTCAGCATAGTCGTCCTCACTATCACTTTCTCTTCTCTTCTTCTTCTCCTTCTTTACTTTCACTCTTCCTTCGTGATCTGATTCCGGCTCAATCTTTGGCTTCTTCTTCGCTGACGATGAGTCATTCTTCAGCCTTTCAGACCACGGCAAATCGTCCTCATCGTGGACCTAATCAAACGCATAGTAGTGTGGTGGTGAGGTACAAGGAAGCCTTCGTCTATGCGCCATTCCACATTGGACATTTCAAGTCGACGAAAACAGGACCACGTTCCAGTACAACGATAACGACGAAATGGAACGTGGCCGTAAAAGGATAGGCTCTTCAGCCATGGCGTCTCCTTCACCGGAAGTTTTTAACGCACCGTGCAACACACATCATGCAAGCCACATAGAGAAGAGACTACTCAGACACTGGATTAAATGCTCATAAGCAAAACGAATAAAGCGACGCTGGTAAGGTGATATAGGACATGATAATAGCGTACGCTGGAAGTTGATTGAATTCTTTCTTGAAAAGAAGCTTCATCTGGGTGGGTGTTTGAGAAGAAAGGCTTCCTTTAAAAAACTCTCCGAAACGAAAGAAAGCACACAAACATCTGCCTCAATCATTGCGGCCATGTCTTGAAACCTCAAGGAATCTCCCTTTACCGCCCTTAGTTCTCCCAGCATACGCTTTGCTAGGACACACATAGAGTAAGACAATTGAAGAAGACCTTACCTCAGGCTTATACTCGTCCTCGCTGTCGCTTCCACCCTTTCTTTTCTTGCTGTCCTTCTTCTTATCAGTGGGCTTCTCACCTTTATCCTTCGCCATACGCTCAGCCCATGGAATATCATCATCATCCGAGTATTCCTCCTTCACCTGAATCACCAATATTGATTCAATGCGTTAACTCGAATCCGTAACGCGTTAGCACCTTCTTTGGCGGAGGGGCATTCTCTTTCTTTCGATGAGTGGCTCCAGCAGCAGCCGCCGCCAATGCGGCTTCAAATGAGCCCAAAGCCGGCTGGAATACAGACTCAATTAACTAGTGAAAACGTTTCACGTCTAACAAGATACCGTAAACATGTCCGTTTGGATCACTTTGGAGTAGAATACAACTTAGCAATCGCTGCTCTTCAGCAGCAATGGTTTGAAATGCTTATCTTAGTTATCGCCTTCTACCTAACCAGTCCCAAACACTTGGCTCCTAAAGGCCTTCGCACACTTTCGCCGTCACGCGGCGCGGCACCACGATTGCCATAGATATCGATTTGCCTCGCGAGGCGATTCTGCGTCTCTGCCCCATGCTTAAAGATAGGGCTGCCGCGTGGCGGCGAAAATGTGCGAAGGCCTTAAGCCCTAGTTTATACTTGCACTGCTGCGCGGCGCGGCACGATGGTCGGGATAGATATCGACCGGGTGGCGCGAAAAATCGATATCTATGGCGATCGCGGTGCGGCGCAAGTATAAACTAGGGCTAAAACATTAGTACCATCGTCAGTCAAAGGGAAGATAATCACTCCTAGCATAAGGTAAGATGGCTAAGCACTGAAAGAACGTCGAATTGCAGTTAAACGTCTATACCAGCTGAGACTACAGACAGCCCTGACTTTGTGCGCCAGGCCGCTCAACAGTACACAACTGCCACTGTGCTTAAGACCAAAACTCTTTATCATCGCATGTGAAAGCCCAGAGCTCTGAACCCATTCTTCCCTTTTCATTTTCCTAACACTTTTATAAATCAGAGTTTCCTGGCAAAAACTTTTCCGAGCCTAGAGATGGTAGCAACCACAAGCCATTCAAGCAGAGAGGCCCACAGATAATACACAGAATCTTGATTTCTGCCTAAAGTTCCTAGGCGGCATTTCTTATAATTTTGTGTTGAATTTGAGCACAAGAGAAATTTTGGCACTATTGTACTTTCGGGACTTCGGAGGTCGAGGAGGTCGAAAAAAATTTCGCTCAACCTTCTCCTAGGGGGTTGTTTATGATGCTGATCATGAATCTGACATCCGTTTTTCGTTTTACGCTGGACTGCAGTAGGTTACGGTAGGTACTGGTAACTAAAGTTGTCGAGGTCATAATCACCGATTTCACCCAAACTTTGCCTAGAGGGGTTATGGGGTGCTGATCACGAATCTGACACCCATTTTTGAAATTTCGGCCGATTACGGTAGGTTAAGGTAGAACAATACTTCCGCGATGTTTGCTGCGAGTATTTCCGAAGAAATACCCCGATTCTTGGAGGGTGTGAGGTAACGGTTGATCTGGATGAAACTTCTGTGACCAAGAGGAAGCACAATAGAGGGCTCTGGGTGCGCCGGACCAGTGACTATTCGGAATATACGAACGAGGAAGTGGCAGATCGTTCTTGAGGTTGATGCGCAGGACGGACGCGAACCCCTTATTAGCTGATTAGATGCCGCCTGCTGTGCAAAGTTAAGATACTTGTTCAGATCTTAAGCGTTCCTTACTGGGCGAAATTGGGGCGAAATCGGTTGCCATATCTTAGTCACCGGTACCTACCGTAACCTGCTGTACTCCATCGTAAAACGAAAAACGGATGTCAGATGCGTGATCAGCCCTCCAAACAACCCCCTCCCTAGGCGAAGTTTGGGCGAAATCGGTGATTATGATCTCGACACCCTTAGTCACCGGTAGGCACCATAAACTACCGTAATCGGCCAAAATTTCAAAAACGGATGTCAGATTCGGGATCAGCACTCAAATAACCCCTCCCCTAGGCGAAGTTTGGGAGGAAACCTTTCTTTCGACCTCTCCTCCATCTCTGAAGTCCCGAAAATACAATAGTGCTAAAATTTCTCCCTCAGAAGTATATATGGAACTTCAGAGACCGTTATAACATCGAAGGTTGTTATAAAAAGGTAGCTATTAATCACTTCACTTCGGGATGCGCCACCCACATCCACGCAGTGATGTCGCGAATGAACACCTCGAACTGCTATTAGAGTTGAAAGAAGTCAAGAGTGCTATGGAATCGTAAAATTTCAAAATATTCTGCAAATTTCTAATTCCAGTCAAGGCGTAGGAACACGTTATTGTTAGCGTCACTTTTAATAAATATCGTATAGTACAACACAACTAATACACAATTGTGAACGGCACAACACATAACTGTTGGTTAGAAACAAAAGGCTTCGACCAGCGGAGCTAGGCCCAACTGGACGAATAACACACTCGCTGCCAATAGCCTTCACACATCTAGATAATGATTCCTAATTCAACGCAATCGTAGACGTCCCAGAAATACATCGTTCCGTTTAATTCTGTTGACAATAGCCAGGAGTACTGTAAGTATGGATAGGCAGCTGTGCGACCCCCATTATTGGCAGTTCGGACCACCAGACGCGTACTCGATAATTAGCAAGAATCTTCACCTCTTCTTTGACATGGCTAGTCTCCTCAACTTCCGTGCCACAATTTCCGTTAGAGTGGTTCTGGCCCGAGTAGTCACTGAAAGAAAGAAAAAATAGACAGTTTGTTGACGAACACCAAATCACACTACACCAACCTGTCTCCGCTACATAGCTCCGACTTGTTCTGGTTATCCGTCAGTATAGGCGCTGATGAAACCACGTCGGCCATAAGGTTTGACTAAGCAGGTTGAGCTCTAAGCACGCGCAAAGGCTAAACAGTCCCGTTGTAGGTTCAAATCCAAACCGATCCCTTACTTCAGTCACACGTACACGGTAGGGACATGGGCGCAATGTGGCTCGGGGGGGGGGTCACCCCCTACACAACGGTTTGTGCTTTTTGAAACCGGAGTTTTTTTGCAGCACTGGTGTGTTCTACCCCTACAGTGAACTGAGGTAGGCCATTTCCGATGTAATTTCACACAAACGTATCCTTTACTAAGGCGGACAACCACTGAGTAGGGGGGTGACCCCCCCCCCCCCCCCCGAGCCACATTGCGCCGGGACATGGTTATTTCGCGGCCACACTTGTTAGAATATCGTATGGCTAGCAACTATCGAGCAACCGATTGAAGAATGAAAAGAGGACACTTTAAGAAATCCTCCTTTCGTACCAAGTACATAAGCGAAGTACTAGTTTTTAGCCTAAAAAGTGTGCAATTTGGAAGGGTTTCCAACCAGCTGGTCGTCTGCTTTCGTATATGACACAGAAGGTGAATCTCCAAATCAGTAAATAGCAATTCTCAAACCAAGTCATGATCTGTCACAACGATGTTTTGTTGCGATCAAAACTTCTAGCGCCAGGCGGGACTCGAACCCGCACCTCCCTCTAACCGGGCGGGAATGCTCTACGCCATTACACCACCGGCGCCGTTTGATCGAACGCAACATCCACACCTCGTGGGACCGATCAGCACCCACCCGTATCCGGGATGAGCTGGCCGCAAGTCATGATCGTACGGCAACATCTGCAATCGACTGTCCAAAAGAAGGACATGGTGTCGTTGTCAGAGGTTTATAATTCCTTCATTTATCGCACACTATTGCGGTTTGAAATGCTGACTATTGATTTGATTATCGAACCTGTCATGGGCTCTCTGGTGCAAGTCATTGTACAAGCCAAATACGCTTTCAAATTGCCTCCACGACATCGCGTAGAAGTATAAAGCGCGGCGTACTCCATAAAGCGGTTGATTAACGCAGAACTTCATCGTTGTACTCTAAAGGTTCGCAACACATCCGCCTTAGGCTTCCAGTTAGCGTAAATGGAATGACAAGTTTCTTCTGGGTCATTCATAAACACGCAAATATAAGCTTTGCTCACAACTCTATGATCTTTCACTCGGAAAATATAATTCACCTAGGTTTAGCCAGAAGAAAGGTTTTTCCTCTCTTCTGGCTAGAAGGTAAATGGTATGAACGAAACAGTAATATGATGGTATCCCTTGGTATGAAGCCCTGGAAGTAGATTCTGTACTGAAGAAGTTCGGGGCTTAATCACTTCTCACCTATAATTTAAACACATTGTATATCGTGGTCATACAACAGCAAAACGTTCGAGACACTGCGGAGTGAAATCCAGAGAAAGGAGAGAGTCCGGATGATAATCTTACAGCGTTTGGTCGTAAATGAAGCGCCTTCTAGGTTAATTGTACACTAACAGAACGACCACTTTACGATTACATATGAATCATATGTAATCGTAAAGTGGCCGCACATATGAAAGGCTCCTACATCAAAATTATTTGCATTTAATTACGCAGCGCAAACGTGGACCCTGGCTTTCTTGCGCGTGCGCTCTTGATCCCTACTGCTAATCGCTTCGTAATTGTTCATTCTCGTGAGACAACATACTTCACTTACCAGGAAACTATCTCAACGGTAGGTCGGAACGGCCGAAGTGTTGTATATGGGCAGAAACACATCTTTGTGGGAAACAACAAAGTGCAAATATCTCGACCCCAATACAACTCTGCGCAGAGTTAGGGACGACGGAAGTTGGGCTGTTGGACGCGTTAGTCCTCTGCCTACACGCAGAGGGCGGGCTTAAGGCCGGAGGCATACTTCCATCGCCGCGATGCCATCGCGGCGCTCAGTTCATGGCCATTCCGCCGCACGCGGTCGAATAATCAAAGGGAACTTCGCCGCGGCCGCCGCAACAGTGGCGGTCGGCATGCGCGATGGCTTCTCGCGCCCATCGCGGGCATGGCATACTTTTTCGCGCCGCGCGCGGTGTTCAGCGTTGGTCCTGGACGGATCGCCGTCGCGCTCCCTTGCAGAGCGATGAGCGATGCGACGAGCGCTGAGAAATTCGAATTCCTTCGCGTCGCTCTGCAAAACTCATCGCCGCGATTCCATCGCGGCGACGGGAAGTATGCACGAGGCCTAAGCTGGCTGGAAACAGCGATGACGAGCGAGCGGTGGTGGCGGGTGGGTAGAGGGGCGGCGTATTCCCCATGATCACTGTTTCCAGCCAAATTGAGCCCACCCTCCGCGTGCAGGCAGAGGGCTAACGCCGCCGACGGCCCAACTTCTGTCGTCCCTAACTTTTCGCAGAATTGTATTGGGGTCGAGATATTTGCATTTTGTCGTTTCATACAGAGAGGCGATTCTGCTCATATGCAACATTTCGGCCGTTCCGACCTACCGTTGAGATAGTTTCTTGGTTAGTCCTGAAGGGCTTCAGTGCCGGAAAGTGAAAAAGACCATGTGAGGTTTTAAATGTCATACTCCGTTTCCCTCTACCATTGTTAAGACATCACCACTTAGTATGGTCATTGTCGCGTGGTAGCGCGGTCGAAGGAGGTGCGTCGGTCGCTAAGTTTTTATTTTGGTCCTGCCTAGGCCAATCAAACCTTTCACCTCTCCGGAGAAGGTGAATTGGTAGTTGAGTTGTCTGGGAGAGGGAAGGCAGTGACTTGCCCATCGGATGGCTGGTAATAACAAAACAAATTAAAGGCAAGATAAAATAGGGTAAGTCATTATATAAGCCAAATGCGCATCCAAACTGCCTCCGCGACATCCCGCAGAAGTAGTATGCGTGGCGCACCCCAAGAAGGGATTGATTGCGCTCTCCTTTATCCCTTTAACGTCGCCCTAGTCTCGTCCATGCTTCAACCACACACATTCTACCAGTACGGTTTTCGAAATACCTAGCAGAGAGCACTTGAAAGTTGGTGAATAGGGTAAGCTGGGGTCGGTTAATTGGCACCATACTTCGAGAAGCGCAGACCACTGTTTTCTTGATCGGTTGGCCACCTCAGGCCGTCGTATAGGCCATACACGCACTAAAGTCGCCTCCATGATATTCCGTGGAAGTAGAATGCCTAACACAACCCGCAAAGAGATTGACTAACCCCGACTTTTATTCTTCCACCTACCGCTACCCGCCGACGTCCTTATACACCCACCTAAACCTAGGGTGAAACTAATTCCCCGAAGTCCTGGCGTCACTCTTATTTCATGTTACTCATACTCTTGGAGTCAGTAAGAGCTATAGACCAAATAAGCCTCTACCTGACGAAAATCGAACTCGACCATATATGGTCGAGTTCGATTTTCGCCAGGTAGAAGCTTATTTGGTCTATAGGCATCTATTCCCATTATTAATTACCCAACGCAGACTTGCACCCAGCTACTCTAGAGAACCTGCCACGACTTCTGCTTTGAGCACAGGCGAGGTTGTAGAGGCAGGTAGCGCGCTCCACAGATGAACGCGAGATACGGCTGGCCAGACTAGAGCGACTCTCAGATCGCAGAAGTCGCACAATTAGTGGCCCGCTAAACTCGTGCAGCACTGCAGACCTCAGCGCCTGAGTGGTGCAATTTCACGTCCGATCATTCAGGGACTGAATCAATACGCAAAATTGGCGACGTCTTCGTAGGCGGTCCGCGTAGGAACGGGCTCTCAGCGCTGCGTTCGTGTATCGATTCCAAGCCGCCAGAACGTTCAGTGCGATCATTACGTTAGTACGGGCACCTTTATGGATGCCGCGAAATTCGAGACGACCTTCCTCGTCACCTGCTCATGAATACACTGTCACTGGAGAAAGGTCAAGTAGGTTCCCAGCGCTTACAGTGCTTCTGCGAGAAGCGACTCAATTTCTTGTAAGGCAGTCTCGGTTAAGGTAGCTCTCTTGTCGTCCTTCTGTTTCTTTCACTCTGCAGAAACCAGGCCATGCCGTTGTGCGGAGAGTAATCAATGTGAGGGCCTCGCTAAGGCAAGCTGAAGTCGTTCATGTTGTGAACAACAAGGCCAACAGGATATACCCGGCTCTCCTAACGCGATAGACTCAGCTGTTTTTCTTCTTTCTCTTCATATTAATTCCATGGAGATGTGTACCAAAAGTATCCAGAAGAGAGTTGGTAGCATAGGATTTGATCGGACCTAGCCGGCAAAATATCAATACTGACGGTTCAAGGTACATTCACGTCAGAGTTATCATCCGTCTCCGCGGAGGAGACAGGGCGCACCAAGCGACTCGCCTCTGACGTAGGGCCTGTGTAGGCAGGCTGGGCTGTGCAACGCTAATCGATCGAATTAAGCCGAATAAAAAGACAAGAAGGGAAGCAACACGCATATCGTGGATGGGATGGGTGATGGCCATGCTATGGAGGACTGATGGCCGAAACGGGCCCAGCGCGTCGTCGGTGATATAGTAACCGGCCGGGACTTAGCCGCGGGAGCGCATTGCGGCGGCGCAGAGTCGAAGTCCGAGCGAACACACGGACTTAGAAAAAATCGCGTCCCGAAGCACGCGCCGCGGACCTCGCGGAATGGATCCGCGTCGCGGTCGCCGCGTACGGTAGATTGTGACGCGCTGGCAGCTTGCCAAACCATGTTCAGCCGCAGCTCGAACTTCCCTTATCTTCGTGGGGCGGTCTATGCATCTACCTCTGCCCATGTAACTGACCAGGGAACTGTCTCAGGTTCGGAATAGCGAAGATGAATACCACCGCGAGAACCCCACCCGTCAAATAGGTGAGAAGTAGGTTTCATTTTTGCAGTCCTTGAACCAAGGAGTTAGGGGCCTTTAAAAGTTCAGTATTGAATTGCACTGTCAGCACGCATCTGAAAGGTTTGTGCGTACGGTACTTGGAGATAGGGGAGGTGGTGAAGTGTATAGGTGCAAGCAGCTAGATGGCTTAGTGGGGAGCGGAGGTGCGTCAAAGGCTCGTGGTCAACTGTTTGAGTCCCGTGCCTTGCCGAATTTTTGCATTTTTTAATGTTCATTCCTTGTTTGGTATCTATCACCTTCCCAACTTTTCCTATGCATGTATTCCACTGTAGGCTCGAAGTGCTTGTTCAGTAAGAGCTTTTCATCAGTTGCGTCGTCCCTATGTACGACACTTTGTACTTTCTGCAGATTTTTGATAGTGCCCTTTGCTTCATGGGGAATGAACATCCCAACTAGACATAAATAAAGCAATTACGAGAAGATATGATGGCAACAAGTCGAGGGCAGGTGTTCAGTCGATCTCATCTGGCAAGCGTCCCACATGCTCAAAGAAGAGCAGCGGATCGTTGCACAACCCCAGTTGTACCCTACTGCCTGTTGAAGGTGTACAACTAGACACGCTAATGATGACGGGCAGGTGGCTACTGCGGTCCCAACAAGTTAGTGAATATAGGTCACCATCATCTTGCGTATCGTTAGACGGCGGAACGTTGGTCTTGAAGCTTGTCTGGTGAGCCGCCCACTTGAAGCTGGTAAGTATACACAGATTTTTCCATTGAAGATAGGGGTGCAGAGATATCCTTCGAAAAGTTGATCACGATGATTCGCAGCGACATGAGGTACGCTCTGCTAGGCCGGATTCCTCAACGATTTACAGCAATTTAACGGAGAAAATACGTCCGAAATTCCTGGGGTCGGACCCATCAACGACTTTCAGCAATTTAACGGAGAAGATGCAGCGGAAATCCTTGCGCGGCTTATCAAGCGATATGGTGAAGGATTTCACCTTGATAAACCGCGCTATCAGGGATTTCGGCTGCGGTCTATGCTTTCCTCTGCTGACGTGGAGGAGCGCACAGAACTAGGCAAGGGAAGCAAGTGTGGCTGACCTAGCGTACCCGTTTCAAGAAAGCTTGCCGGTGTACAGCAAGCGCCAGCCCAGCTTAGTACCGCATCGGCTTTCTGAGTACTAACAATGGATGGAATGAAGAAAATGTCGCTGCGAAACATTTTAAAGGAATAGTTCTTACTGAATAAGCCTAGTTCCCTGATACTATGGTGTTTAACCAGCTGGAAATGCGAAGGGACCATTCTCATTCTCAAACGTTTTTTTTCTTCAGATGCGACTACACGTAGCGTGCTCCAGGACAAAAGGTTAATCTCAACAAAAAAAACCAGCTGACGCGGAACAGAGCACAAAACTAGACAAGGGAAGGAACTCCGGGATATGGCTTATCTAACTTACCCGTTTTAAGAAAGCTTGCCGGTGTACAGAGGGCACGAACCCGCTTAGTACCCAGAGCATATTGCACCGAAAATTGTACGACTGCTACAGGAGACCTACGCCAACTGCTCTAGCTTTGTGCGTGTTCTAGAAGGAACTTCAAATGGGTTTACAATACGATCTGGTGTGAGGCAAGGATGTGTATTACCACCGTTACTGTTCAATAGTGTGGTCGATGCAGTTATGCGGGAAGTGTTTAGCGGATGACAAGGAGTTCAAATTGGAAAAGATCAATTCGTTACAGACCTCATGTTCGCTCACGATAGTGCTATCTTCGCAGACAGTGATGCAAATTCTTCAAGAGATTGCCGCTATAGCTCTTTCTTACGGACTGACTATAAACGCTGAACAGACAAAAGCGCTCACAACGGACGGCTCGCCCTTCACACTCTGCCTCGAGAACTCTCAAATCGAACAAGTAGAAGAGTTCAAATACCTCGGTTCTTTAGTACAGCAGAACAAAGTCTTATGCTCCACGGAAATTCACAGCAGGGTTGGCAAGGCTGCGATGGTCTTCGGCTCACTAACATGGTGCTTATGGAGGAAACACAGCGTATCGCTGATGAGAGTGTTTCGATCCATTGTGATGTCAATATTGCTTTATGGAGCTGAAACATGGGTGCCTCTGAAAGCTGACTTGCAGAAGCTAGAAGTCTTCCAAATGAGGTGCCTCAGACGAATACTAAACGTCTTACTTCGCGATCGGATTACGGACGAAAATATACGAAAAGTCCTGCTGCAACCAGCCCACCATTGAATTCGAAATCCGGAAACGCCGACTGAGGTGGTTTGGACATGTTCACAGAATGGCAGCTCAGCGTATACCCAACAAATTATTGTGGAGGACGGACCGAGCGGGCGGAAAGTCCAGCGAGTTGCTCCGAAGAAGACGTGGATAAAGCAAGTGCAAGATGACTTGAGTAAACGAGGCTTTTGTTTAGAGTGTGCGAAAGAAGTGGTTCTGGATCGTTTGGCATGGCAGAACATTGTCCGTGATTCTCGCCACTCCATGGCACCCACAGCGACGCTGGCTTCGAGGCCGCCCTCAGACCTGACGCCCGCTAATGGGGAGTAAGTAAGTAAGTACGGATCGACTTGGTGCCATGCCGCCACTGGGAGTGTAGGTGTCGCGCACTTTTGCGAACTCAGACGGGAAGCACCGGTCAAAGAACAACCTCCTTCTGCTATGAGAAGCTACGTTTTCGTTTCTCTGTCCTGCTCCAAAATTTCGTCGCAGTTGTATATGATGGGATCCACCTATATCTCTCCTATAACAGAATAGAGTATGAATCTCGTGTAGGACGGGGAGGGGGGGGGGGCAGATGTCGGACACTGTTCTTCTCTGGGCTCTTCTCCGCGATAGACCAGCTTTACCAGTAGTCGGAGTCAACGTGAGACAGACAGACGGTTTCGTTATGATGTCATGATCAAATTTCTGTGTGGAAGCCGACGCATCTACGTGTGTGGCGTCCACATTGCGCCGATTACAGAGAAGGGTGCTCCGATGTAAATTTTGCGCTCAAATGCAAACATGGGATCAGCTGCCTCACTAGTGTACTGTAGCGTTTTTTCTTCACCGATTGACTTTAAACTCCTGGAAAATACGTGCTTTCAAGTTTTCTTCCAGCAGATTAACACAGTGAGGAAGGAATGTCAGATTATGAGACTCATGCATCACTTCAGATGACAAAATTCAGTGCACAGTTCAAGCAATACTTCAGCAAGGATGTGGACAATTCGTCCTTTATTCAAGACTTGAAGGTCTAAATTTCAGGCAGAAATCAATCTGCTCAAAGCGCCGTCATTTATAGGTAAAAAACCTTGTTACCAGCTGATCCTGTGGACTTCTTGCCCGTCTTTGTTTATCAAACTCATCTGTGGTTGCCACATACGTATCGCATGTGTAGTTCGACTGTACTTCACGATGGAAATATGTGTACGTCTCCTCCTTCAGCTTTCTGTCATTCATCCATTTCCTTCTTCTCTGCTTTTCGTTGATTTCCTTCGCGTTTATTGTACTTTCCAGTCGTTAAACCAGAAGGACTTGAAGCAGCTGGCGGAAAGACAACACGAAGGAAAAGAGAAATCCCGGAAGAAAGACGATAGCAACTGAGCACCACCGCTACTAGTTAGACTAGAATGGGGCTGTTGCGTTGTCCCACAACGACCGCTCGAGTGCTGTGGGAAAATTCATGCAATTCTTATCGGGCAACTCGTCGCTACCCTTGGCGCTGTTTAGTGCAGGTCATTTACTAGTCCTAGTATTCACTGTTGTGGTCTTCCATGCGTTGTGAATCCTACTTTTGTTGCGCTGTTGATCCATTCAGTGTTAGAAGTAACGTCTCGGTTATCTCGCGATTTTAACTATAGCAAGCGTTGTACGACTGTCGAATTTCAATCAGCAATGGCGCCACCGTCGCTGTCTGTGGAGAAGCGACTGGAAGCGAAGCGAGCCGTCAGACGAATGGCGAAGGTGGTGCGCAGTTCAATAAGGTCTTCACTTCGAAATGGTGGTGGTCAGGAACTTTGGCAGAACCTGGAGAAGTGAGGTGATCAGAGTGCTACTAATCGATATGTGCAATGCATCAAGGAACTAGAAAACGCTTGTAATCAATTGGTACTAACAAGGGAACGGTCTGAAGTGTGTGTCTAAACGAGCGAAGCGGTTCACATGGGAAGAATCTCCACGCTTCATTTACTACGGAAGTGTGTTTCGTCCTTGCCAAGCTGTTAAACTATGCGAGTAAGAGGGGGAGAGGGCTCCAAAGTTTTCTATGGAAGTGCGACGGCAGCACTTGACTGCAGGAGCTGGCAAATCAATGTGAAATCACCTGGGCACTGCTCGAACTCTTCAGTGGATAGTGGTTTTTGGTCATGAAGGGGAAGGGGGCTCGGCACTCTACAACTGCGAATTTTCCGCATTCGCACTGCTTGACTAGTACGCGAGAGTGTACGGCAGTTTCACACTTAAGCGTTTGCTATGCTGAAGCTGTTGAAATCGAGTT
This sequence comes from Heligmosomoides polygyrus bakeri, assembly GCA_947359475.1. NCBI lineage: Eukaryota > Metazoa > Nematoda > Chromadorea > Rhabditida > Heligmosomidae > Heligmosomoides > Heligmosomoides polygyrus. The sequence continues at coordinate 63,382,952 of OX375869.1, forward strand.
TCAAGGGGGTTGTTTAGTGCTGAACTCTTTTGCCTTAAAAACATTGGAAAACGTTCTACATAATAGTTAAATACGAAGCAGCAGCCCCAGCTATACACAGATACTAAGTGCATGAAAAAGTGAAACTGGTCGACGCTGTCATCACGTGGATGTTTATCAAATCACGTAAAAACAAACAGTTCCCGACAATATCCTATTATATAAAGTCAAACATAAATGGGCAAGTTCGTGATCGTCAACATTCCTCATGCAAGAAGACAGGACTTGTGGAGCCTGTAGCTTTTATTCCCTGTGCCCTTGTGAGCAATGCTGCTTCCTCATGCATTTTGTTCTTGTATATAGCTGGTGTTGTCCATTATTCTAAAAGCGCTGTCCAATACTTTGGAGGCAAAAATTGTTTAGTAATAAACAACTTGCGTAAACTTTCGTTTGCCAACTTATAGCACAACAAAGGCTTAGATGTGTAAGTGCAGACTCTCGCGTATCAGCCAAGCATTGAGCATGCAGAAGCACTACAACTGCCCGGAGCTGAGCGTTCACCGCCCCTTTTATGAGTCGAGACCACTATCCATAACGGCACCGAGCTTACAGCCGAGAGTGCCTGCTTGATTTGACACATGCTAGGGTATCCTTAGGTATCCTTAGAGCGGTTCACTGAGGAATCGGAGCTACTGGTCTTTGTTTCTCCTAAAATTTCTCGCACATTGTCGAGATTGACGTAGGGAATGAGCTAAGGTCGGTAAAGCTATTGGGCTCGGCTAGAATTATAGGCGTTCTAGCCTTTGACTAGTAAGGTGTAGTCGAGCTGTTTCAGGCAACATACTAATGACGTTTCGAAAATAGCTCTCAGGCAACTCCTTCTTATGCGATTGGAATTAAAGGCCAGATTTATTTCCGCTTTTGACGCTTTTGAAGTTATACAATTCGGAATAAGTACTGTTGTCTTTTCAAGGATATGGTCCGTAACGTACGATTAGATGACTTGCCTGTCGAGTATCTCATGGCATGCACAGGCTTAGGAAAGGAATGCGTCGAAGCGATTTTAAAGAACCATGGATTTGATCCCTCTATGAGTGGAACACCAGGTTCGTCTTCAGTCAAACTTTAGCGTTTTAAGAGTGTAGTTGAGAGTCTTACGCTCGTATCCATCGTGTCTCCTTTTTCTTACTTCTTGACCACTGACTTTAACTCTTTTTATGTACGTTGTACACAAATATTTCTTAACAGTGTCGTCAGTACGGCTACTATATCTTTTCAGTTAGTGCTTCCATAAATGATAGAGGTTCTGAACGCCCACCACCAAGAGCAAATGAAAATCATCGAAAAGCTGTGAATTTCACCTTTGATATGCCGAAGCTCGACATGAGCGGTGTGCGCAACGACAGGAATTCTCCAGAGAGGCCGGACTCGTGGGTTTCTTGATTACCTTCAGGCTATTCACCTTCTAACCTAGCGTTTTTCAGACCAAATGGTCCCTTTGATTTCCTGGAGACCCGGTGTCATTCTGAGGTGCGCAGTGCATCTCCTCAACAGGTACGTTAGTTGCAATCGAGGAGACCAAGCGTTCTTTTTTTTCTTTTTCTTTTTGAAAACATCTGCTGCCTCTACTGAAGAGGAATTTTCTCTTCCATACGGCCATGTAAGAGCAATTGTGTGGGCGGTAATTCATTAAATGCTCTTGTGTGATATGTACATTGGTTGGGGTGAAAATAATCTACCTTTGGCTCGACGACGCAAAACAGTGTGCATTCGTTTAGGCAGAAGTCTCCCTTCTGCCAAATGAGGACTTCTCCCTAAAGCTTCTGACTAGGAAAGGGCTTCGACCTCCCATGGAATTTCAAGGTGAGACCAGGATCATTAAAAAGAGCTCGGAATGCTGATTACGAATATTGGTGTTAAAATTGCAAAATGAAATTCCTGAGCGATTATGGCCTGCCGAATGCGACGGGCCTCACCTCAGGCCGGCCGTACGATGCACCTGGCGCGAGAATGGTGAGTCATCGGGGCCCCGTAAGGCCCCGTGCATACTTCCCGTCGCCGCGATTCCATCGCGGCGACGAGTTTTGCAGAGCGACGCGAAAGAATTTGAATTTCTCTGTGCTCGACGCATCGCACATCGCTCTGCAATGGGGCGCGACGGCGATCCGTCCAGGACCAAACGCTAAACACTGCGCGCGGCGCGAAAAAGTATGCCATGCCCGCGATGGGCGCGGGAAGCCATCGCGCATGCCGACCGTTACTGTTGCGGCGGCCGCGGCGAGGTTTCCTTTGACTATTCGACCGCGTGCGGCGGAATGGTCATGAACTGAGCGCCGCGATGGCATCGCGGCGATGGAAGTATGCCCCCGGCCTAAGAGGGAACCGCCAGCTGCGGCGGTGACGTAGGGGTAGTGCTCCTCCTTGTCAGGTGCGACGTCGTTGGTTCGGTCCCCATTGCTGCCGGTTTTTCTTTGCACACCATAATTTGTCTTCGAAATGTTCTTTTGTTCTGAATTATCACACGTATTTGATTAAATAGCGAGGAAAACTACCATACACGCTTGTTAAAATGCTTGAAGGCAAGAAAAAAAAAGTATGGTCGAATTTTTATTTACTATTTTGCGCAAGTAGAGTCCAAATCATATATTGAACAACTAGAGGTGTTTCTAACAACCTTGGCATTCGTGGAACAAAGCAAAAATTGTGTGAAGCAAAAAGGGAAGTGGTAATGTAGGATGAGGAAGAACAAAATGTCGATGATCTACTGCACTTTTGACTGATCGGGAGGCCCAAAATGTCGTTGATCTACTGCTTTTTCTTCACTCACTATGTCCTTTTCACCAGCAAAGGTGGTGTCCATTCTTCTTGCTGAATTTGGGGTGCCAGACGACAACGATGCACCAACTCGTGAAGAAAAGAAGATCGCTAGAAGATTCGCAGCTATTCTGCGTGACGGTGCGGCAGCTTCAGTTGATGTGGAAACGGATGAAAGTTTGGGATCAGATGTGTCTACTGATGACGAGTCCGATTGGGACCATTGTGATGACGAGGGCGAAGAAAACTCGAGTACCATCCATCAGAATGTTATTCACTTTGACAACACAGCTGTGACTGTCGATCAGGTATGCTTGTCTGTTGCATATCATTTTCAGTGTATGAGTAGGACATCTTTTCTCTCTCTTCTATATGGCTTTCTCAATGGTTTCTATATCTTTCGTGATATAGAAACCATTGAGAAAGCTGTCCCCGAAGGTGCGTACATTTACAACCATCTCTCAACACATTAATGAAATAATCTTTCTGATTTACTGTTGTGGTCATCTTTGCAGGCTGCCAAATCACTGTGCGCAATATTCCGGACGATTACATCGCTGATTCAACCTCTAGACGTTTTTTTCTTCGGTCCGATGAAAAACGTTATGAAAAGGGTCAGGTCGTTTGCTATGGCAAATAGCGTGGAGTTCAACATGACCCAGAGAGACAACCTACTGAAGGTTCTATCGCAGATTTACCGTATGTTTTGTGCCCCTAGGTTCTCAAACTTTTTAAAATACTCGTGGCATAAGGCAGGGTACATCGATGATCACCCAGGTGTGTTTGTCACTCCTGGTGAATATTTGTTTGATCTTGCTATAATTGACTGTTTTGCTGCTGGTTGTAGAGAGGCTGCATGTATAAGATGTGCAGTGTGTGAGCAACATGTATGCTTCACACATTTTTTGCTTTGTTCCACGAATGCCAAGGTTGTTAGAGACACCTCTAGTTGTTCAATATATGATTTGGACTCTACTTGCGCAAAATAGTAAATAAAAATTCGACCATACCAGTTTCTTGCCTTCAAGCATTTTTACAAGCGTCTATAGTAGTTTTCCGCGCTATTTTATCAAATACGTGTTATAATTCGGAACAAAAATCATTTCGAAGATAAATTATGGTGTGCAAAAAAGCCGGCAGCAATGGGGACCGAACCACCGACGTCGCACCTGACGAGGAGGAGCACTACCCCTACGCCACCACCGCAGCTGGCGGTGCTCTCTTACGGGGTCCCGATGACTCACCATTCTCGCGCCAGGTGCATCGCGCGGCCGGCCTGTGGTGAGGCCCGTCGCATTCGGCAGGCCATAACTCGCTCAGGAATTTCATTTTGCAATTTTAATACCCATATTCGTAATCAGCATTCCGAGCTCTTTCTAATGATCCTGGTCTCATCTTGAAGTTCCATGGGAGGTCGAAACCCTTCCCTAGTGAGCATCATTTTCGATTTTACCTATCAGCAATCATCAGTAAGCAGGATGACTTTGAAGGCATCTAGATAATTTGCTGTACAGACGTTAGGGAGATGTCGTGGTTCAAACTTGAAATGTACTTGATATAAAAGGTTTTTCTCGCGGTGAAGGAAGTTTGAGTTAAAAAGCTTGCAGATAAAAGCCGATACAGGATACCTGTTGCAGATTGCGGATGCCACCCTACTCACAGGAATGAGTCCAAGGGAGGTCACTGACAGCTCTGCCGAGATAAGCGATTTGGCTAAGAGGGTGCGTTCTATTCCTGCTATTTAAAGAGTTCTGTTACCTTTGTGCTCTTGTGTGGCATACCGTTCTCTATTCGGAGGGGTTCAGCTCTAACGCTGCCATATGTTTTACCTAGCCCTGATTGGGTCGCGCCTTAGTCTTCACTGTGGGCTTAACTTCAGTGAGCGATTCGAAATTGTGCCCATGTTTTGGTGGTTTCGAATCTTTTGGTATTTATTGTCCTCTACCTCCATTCTGGGCATGTGGTAGCGCAGCGGTAGGAGGCGCCGTCACATGCGTGCACCCGTTTCCAGCTTTTCGGTTCGGAGTTCGCGCTCAGGCCAACGCTGCCTTCCATCCAGTGGGTTGGTAAATTGGTACCAAAGTTTCCTAGGACGGCTGAAACACCAATTTTTCAATTTTATGTCTACCGCAAGTCATTGTATAAGGCAAATACGCATTCACTATCGCTTTTACGACATCCAGTAGAACTAAAATGTGTGGCGCGTTCCACAAAGGAATCGGTTAACCCCGTTCCTTATCCGTTTTCCTTTTAACCTCCATTCCCTTATTGAGATTAGAGGAGGGAGTCTCGGCTTCCAAAACATGCTCTCTTCCAGCTTGGAGTCAGACTTTGCCAGGATACATCTTTGATCGATCACTTCCGGAAGGTTACTCGCGAAAAGCCCTTCGTGGAACAACTACAGGAAATCGTTGCCTCATCAGCAACTCTGTCGACTGTACAGCTCAAGTTTATTCCTTCTGTCCCCATAGGTTTGCTACTTTGTATGAAGAGTGGTCCTCTTCTCAAAACCTCTTCATCTGATATAATTATGCTTGTAAAGCGAAGCCAACGCCTCCGATGACGACGTCCAAGGAGATCGACGTGCAGACGTCTATCAGTATTTCTGAACTTCCAGTTGTCGCAAAGGTGTGTGTGTGTGTGTGACGAGCGATGACCTAGCATGTCTTGCGCTGAATATAGTCTTTTCAGGTTCGAGACAATGCTACCGACCTGCCATCGCTGGACTATTTGTCGATGTCGGAGTTGGGCGGCTTGCGCCAAATTCCAGAGGCATTTACCACTCAAGACGATGTCTCTTCGTCCGCATTCAGCTCCGATCAAAGCGCTGGACAAGTGTCGAAAAATTTGGCCCAGTAATTGAGCTGACTTCCAGGTGTTTCTTGCATATTTCCGCTCTTAACTTTCCAGTAAAGGCTATGCCACCATATCATTTGCCGAGGATGGAAGCGCACAAGTCACGCCTTCAAAAACGATCAAGATTTCTGAGATAGTGGAAGATTCTGTATTCTGCAGTGTGACAGCGGCTGAATCATCGTTTCGAAAGCCTACTTCAAGTAAGATCTACCGTTCTTCCTTTCAGAAATGTTCACATATTTAGCTTAACCTTACGTTGTTGAAGGTACTCCAGCCAGAGGTATTCCGCGAACGCCAAGAGTATCAGAATCAACGTGGCGCCCCTCTTCACGACGTCTTCATTTAGAGGAGGTTGACATTTCCACAAGTCAAGAGGCAAGCAGTCTAGGTTGGTGCACTAGTGTTAAGGGAGACCAGTCATTCAGTTACCATCGAGGCTTTGTTAAGAGGATCTTTGTGTGATCTAGGTCTCATTTACTGATCTATTTCTTATTATTCTTCTTCAGTGTCCACGTTAGCATTATCCTTCGGTCTTATGTTTCTGGGAGAAATAATGTTGTAAGAATGGATTTTGAATGTGATGAAAAGATTTTGCTGAGTTGAAATGGCGCTTATTCACGACTGATCTGAACGAGATCATACATGTGTTTCTAGGCATTACCAAGTCTTTGGGCTGGAGGGAACTGAGACTCAAACGTTTCGTAAGAGAGTTCTATTGGTTTCAGTAAAAGAAAACGCACTCGAAACATTAGAAAAGCATTGTCAACTGTAGAGGTGACCCCTTCCTTGTGGAGTAGTTGCGTACTCAATCTGAGCGCGCTCCGTGTATCCGTCGCAGCATATTCGCTTCCATTAACATTGAGGCGTCTCTCGGTTTCTTAAGTCACGAGGCAGCACTTGGAATCGTGGAGAGCTAGAGGTGGACGATTCATTTTCTTTTTTTGGATAGCTCAATTTCCGTATATCCATTTTCTTTTTTTCTCGTATTGAAAAGCATTGAAGCTTTTTGACTCTTACCTTTGTGTTGAGAAAAAAGAAATTTTAAGAAATCGTTTCCGTGGGGACTCCTGAAAAAGCTCACGAAAAGGAGCTGAGGTCAGCTGCTACTCCTGGACGTGACGGAATCACTGTTGTTGAAAAGGAAGTCGATCATGAACAGAGTACGATTGAGTAATCCCCAACCTCGCATGACTCAAATAACCTTTTAAATGTTAAGGAGATGGAGCAGAAGATGGGTTGAAGGGCAGCTTGGGGTTGAGCGACCATGACGACGAGGAGCACACCTACAACCAGGTGTCTCAGATCGCGAGCGAGTGACGCTTCGCGAGCGGTGATGGCTCATCTGTACTGGTGCAGCCCTGCAATCTACTAGGACGTTCGTTTTTGTCGCACGGAATCTTCGCAGCTGTGTCTTAACAACGGGTACAATATCGATTATTACGCCTTCCTGACCTGACCTTGACTTATCTTCGTGTAAGTTGTCGTCGCTGCGGTCTTATCACAACGATTTTGATATTTTTCTCTCTTGAACTCCTTCATTTCGTAGATCTCATTCCTTGATTTTGCTTTTATCGATGTTTTTTAAGAAATAAATGTTCACCTTGACGATCTGTTTGCATATAGAGGTATGTATTTCTTTCCCATACCGTAAACCTATCACTCCACGCAATTTGACAGCCTCAAGTTCTTTAGTTCATGGAGCTTCGCTTCTAGTGCCAGTGCCATCGGAAAATACAGAAGTACTAACTTTCTGTTTAGTGCCTGGTGTTGGGCGTTTTGCCTCGCCATTTAGGGCGAGCGCGAGGCAGAGAGATAATGAGCGGCTGTTGTGGAATAGAGAAGTAAGTGAACATTGGAGAAGTTTCGGATGATTGAATTTGCTTAGTTTTTCTCCACTTTTAGAATGTTTAGCTTCCTTACAAGGGAGACCCATTAACTTCCCTCGAAGATTCTGCCAGACCTATATAATGTTGCAGGACATGGGACGAGTAGCACCGGTGTTTTTCGTTTTTGCTACGGGCCATTGGGTGGTCCAAAAATGGCCAGAAGACGGGATCGCTTCAATGCGAGCAGAGAAGACAAAAGTGACGCATGGAATGGCCTTGTCGTGCTCAGAAATCAGCCCACAAAAGGTTTGGGGCTTCAACTATAGTTAGATCATTACAATTCCTAAGTGGCCTACACGAACCGGCAGCATACATTCTATACTTGTGTCATTCCAAAAATTTTTCGAGTAGACTGATAATCGAATATATTCGGTCTCATGAAAAACCAAATATTCAAATAATGGATATATTCGAATTTTGGACCATGGCGAATAGTCAAATAATGAATATTTTCGAATTTTGGGCCTCATCGAATATTCGCATAATAAATATTCGAATTTATTCGACAGATGTGTTTCAATTGAAAGTCAAATTGAGCCCAAGGCTATACGCCTTTTCTGATTAGGTGCAATAAACAAACATAACAACAATTTGCAGACTAGATGTAGAAGTCGTAGGGAAGCGGAATAGATAGCAATGAAGAGTGCGCCCTATGCACATAGTAGAGGATGTTCTATCTATATCAATAATTTTGGGTGGAGAAAGCATTCCGCAGCAAATGCTTTAGACCATTGCTGACGCCCTCCCTTAAAATTTTAATGACGACCAGGATTGCTCTCTTCATAACCGCTGGATAGGCAATGTCCGCCCCGCAAGAGGAAATACACAACACGACCAATAACATATGCTGCTAACTAGAACTATGAACTAGTGAAACCTGAGAGAAGAATAGGAAGCAATGTATTGTTGATGGGCCAATCAATACTTGCCGATCATTTTCGCAAATGAGGTGGCGCTAATACGGAACATTATAAAGAGGTCATATAGGAACAGCGTGAACGAGGACATCCTTTACGAGACAAGCGTGGCTTAATGGACGACATCACTCCACACGAGAAAACTTGCCTCCACATCTGATGACACGTTGGAAGCGAGGTTAGGAAGCGAATACGGTACAAAACCGAAGCTAAAATGCACTCTTACTTCGCAAAAATGGGAATAGTCCACCTAGCAACTTGCAGAAACATCACCGTAAACAGAACCCGCGACTCCTCTCCTTAAATCCCCATCGCTATCCACTCGGTCATCCAATCGCTGCGAATGAATTTCTTGAATGCACCCTGAAGCTTCATATAGGCAACTTAGGAAGTAATCAAATTGCAATGATCTAACTACAGTTGAAGCTCCAAACCTTTGTGGGGTGATTTCTGAGCACGACAAGGCCATTCCGGGCGTCACTTTTGCCTTATCTGCTCGCAGTGAAGCGATACCGTTTTTTGCCATTTTTGAACCACGCAGTGGCCCGTAACAAAAACGAAAACACTGCTCCTCGTCTCATGCCCTACAACATCATATAGGTCTCGTTGGGAGCGTGGGGGGAAGTTCATGGGCTTCATTTGTTAGGTTACGCAGAGAGATTATTAAGCTGCTATATGTGATCTACAGGACCTCTAATGCAATGAACTGAAGGCAAAGATAGGCGAGCAGTTTGTTCTGTATTCTGTACGTATGTAACGTAGCTTGCGAGACCGGCTAGCAAAGCCAGACTTATTCCTATTCCGTGCAAGCCTTTGAACCCAACTCATTTCGGCAGACCTCTTGGTTGGTTAATACGACCTATAGTTGGAGCTCTGTTGTGTTCTGCATGCAAATGTCGGTTGTTGGAGGCTGCGCTAAATGCACTGCTTAAAGAACGAGAGGAAAGGTGTTCGGATAGCGTTCACAGTGCTGGAGTGAATAATTAGGTCAATACCTAAGAAAACGTTCACAGTGCTGGAGTGAATAATTAGGTCAATACCTAAGGAAACCATCATCGAGAGACCGCAGCCATAGTAATCAGCGGTGCAAGCAGGCTAGCGAGGGGGTCATCATGTATTCAGTGGATTTTCGTCTTGGTAAGGAGGCACGCGCATGTCCAATTGTATCAGAAATGGCCTAACTCAGTTCACTGTAAGGATAGAACAGCCAGCATCTCATAAAGTTTTTGCTTTCGTGCAACACAAAACGTGTAGGGATGTCCTACATGGTGACCCCACCCCTCGCCCTCGACCCTATTTGCGCCGAATCAGCTTTAGCCATGACTGCTATTAATGGAGCCTTGTCTGGACCGGTGTGGTGACCAGGGGTGTACGTAAATGTAATTTGAAATCGCTATGTCGTAAGAACCGAAAGAACCGTCTTAAATCGTAGATCGTAAATCTTCGGTAACCTGACCTGTATTGTAGTACAACTGAATTTCCAGAGGCTTTTCCTGTTAATGTTAATCAGATGTGATTCAATATTCATTTATTCCTCGTGTTATTTTCAGATCAAGCTGAACAGTTTTCTTACCAAACCGTTTCCCATTTTCACACTTTCCTGCTAGTAGGCATTTTTCAGATCAAACTTTACACGTTTCAAGAAATTCGAAAGAGCTGTAGTTTCGAAAACCTCTTGCGTATAAATCTAGGATTTAGCAGCAACAACAGCGAAAAAGTCGCTGTCAAAACTAAAAATTAAAAAATCATTTCACTACTGACCAATGCAGGGAAAACAGCAAATGCGCATCTAGTAATCTAGCGAACACGATGAGTCATACGATTGGATTGCGCCATGCGTACTGAGTGAACGTATGGCGCAATCCCATCATGTGACGCACCGAAAAACTCCGCTTTTCTACATTTTTGAATAAAGAAAGAAATGACGGTCAAATATGTGGTAACGTAATTTTGGGACCCCCTGTACTTCCGAGAAGTTGATGCTTTCCTGTATTTACCGTTAGAGGATTACCTACTTGATAAATGCTCGATCAAAACAGGCAAACCTTGGCGGCGTTCGATGTCAGCCGATTACGGTTCAAATCGAACTGTTTTCATGTCGTTATTTGTCGTTTATTGGAAAGTCTTATTGTGATAAGTACTATGAGCTATTGTTTACTGATTTATGAGGTGATAGATCACATTTCTTTTGCTTCACCTATTTTGTGCTGTGCTGGATGCCCTAGTAAGAAGGACGAACACCTCAAACTTTTGGATACATCCCTTTCTACTTTTTAGCCACAGCAACAACCGAGGTATAACAAGTTGAATAGCTTTATATAATGGGCGTTGAATCAAGGCTTTCCTAGGAAGATCTTAGGTGTTAATGAGTACTTAAATGATGTGTTAAAAATCTGTCATTCTGCTAACGAAGTCTTAGAAAGCAGCAGCAGCTTAGTAAATTGCTAGAGAGGTTCCCTTTGGCCTCTGGTATGCAGTGGCGGTTCAGTGCTTATAGGAGAAGAGTTCGCTAATGGATCAGCCGTAGTGGTACTGTTGAGGTGTAGATTATCATTTTGAACCAGTAGGTGAAGTGCTAGAAACAAAGCTTTTCAGCCCGTCTCTTTACAAAAACAAACGCGCTGGCAAAGGCGAGGCATATGAACCGACAACGTACGAGCACTGGGCCAACACCATTTCCCACGCGGTATGAAAGACTACGAGGCTTTTCAAGAAAACTGCATCAAGTGCTGTTTTCAGATAGGAATAGTCCCATGTGTGGTAGTTTTCTGGCACATGGTTGCCATATCCCATCGCGAGTTGCAGTTCTACCTAATGATCATCTACGGTTTGTTCACAACGTTGCTGTTCTCATCGTCCACATGCTATCACGTTTGCGAGTTAAAGTTCAGGCAGAGGAGAGCGTGAGTTTCGTTACTTTCGAGGTTGTCTGAGCTGAGCATCCAGCCAATGAAATTTAGGCAGACGCAGTTACGGTACTATCTGCATATCTGCGATCGAGCCGCGATTTATCTGTTCATAGCTGCCTCGTACACACCATGGCTCACACTGCGGCATTGCGGATATCCCGGTTTGAACCTGAAGTGGATGATATGGGTGTTCGCATTGATGGGCATTTTGTATCAGTACAATTTTCACGAAAAGTAGGTATATTCCTTCCACTGCTTCTCCACGCAATGTTACAATTGTTGCTTTAGGTACAAGACCTTGGAAACTCTCCTCTATATTTTGATTGCCGGTGGACCTTCCGTGGCTATTTTCACAATGGTATTGTCTATAACGTCTTGTAGTTTTCGGTTTTTATTTTTGCCTTCTTCCGAACACTACACCTCAAAATCGTGAAAGTACTGCATAATTACGGTTCTGTTCGTATATCAAGCACGCCTTCTGCCGGATTCACCCTGCGTAGGGCTGTTGGATGGCGGGTCGATTCTATAGCGTGGGAGTGGCTGTAGTAGTCCTGTAATATAGCTCGCTGCAGAGCTTGAAACTAACAGGCAAGCTCTAGAACGTGCTTTCTTCAGAGATAAATTCCGACCTCGCAACTTTGGGGTGTGGGGGACATGCATCCTATCTCTGGTGCTTCTATTAGGGGGGGGGGGGCAAAAGTAATGAGACACCCCATGCCGTGTCCACATATCTCGTGGCTGGAGTCTGGTTTCGTGCTTATCGTATTTGTATGTTTGTATGCTACTCACTGAAGGCCACCTGAGAACTTACCACTTCCGCCCTTTCCAGAAGCATGCCAAAACCCCAGTCTGTCTCATGCCGAAACCCCGGTCTGACGAGTCGACCTGTGTCGCGCAAATCTCGTCCAATTCCCAACCCCGAGCAACCTGGGCTCAATATTCACGCAAGATGAGAAGTACGTCTTCTACCTTAACCCTGCCAAGCAGCGAATTTGGGTGAGGCCTGGTGACCTGTTACCGACCTTCGTTCGGCGAGATGTTCACGGCGAGAAGCACCTTTGGAGCTTTTGGATCTGCGCCCATGGATCGGTTTACCGGAAGCTGTTTCCCAAGAGCACTACGATGAACTCCAAGGCCATGGTGAACGAAATAGAAGAGATGGGCCGGCGACTCGCTCTTATTCATTCGCAGCGCTTCAAGAAGGTTCTCCTCTTCGACAACGCCGCACCCCATCGGGAACAAGTAACCACGGATAAGCGTGGCCAGCTGGGCTACGTTCACATGCCTCATCCACCATATTCGCCGGACATCTCTCTATGCGGCTACCACTACTTCTTGAGCCTACAGGACTTCCTGGTCGAAGGGACACAAGAACCCAAGCAGTGCTTGACAACCATATCGAGCAGTTGATCAACACCAGGCCCAAGCAGTTCTGGAAGGATGGGGTCAGGAAGTTGGCTGAGCGATGGCAGCAAGGTCACTGCCCTTAATGGCAAATAGATTCCTCAGCATCGTTGAGTTGTAAATGAGTTATAGAGAGATAAAGATTTTTTTCAATTTGTCTCATTACTTTTGCCCCCCCCCCCCCTAATATATGACACCAAGTGTTCCCGACGGGTTTAATGTTGTCCTCATTCATTTTCTTTCTGATCTCGCAGATTGGATGCGCCACAGTTTGTGAACTCAGTAGGGGTGGCAAGAATCCTTGTTACTTGCAAGAAAAATAGTGATTGAGATTCTACAGATAGAAGATAGTTTAGTGGGCTTTAGGTGATTTCCAGTATAATGACGTTTTCGGAAATTTCTGCTGGAGTAGCTCGAAAATATTGCAAGGGTTTTTTTTTCTCAGGAGCACCATCTACGCCAAGTGCGTGGGAACAACATTTTCGAGCCACTGTTGGAATGTTCACTTTCAGAACGACCGCACTGGGCTGGAGTGGATGATAGTGGGTGGAGTGGTGTACATGGTTGGCGTGGCGTTCTTCAAGATGGACGGCATTATACCGTTTGCCCACGCCATTTGGCATGTGTTTGTTCTTATAGGTGAGTCTTTCGTTCCGTGCAGATGTCTTTGTCTGCGTGTTCGATTCCATGGTTCTCGTTAAGGTGCTTCTTGTCACACATACGCCGTGTACTCTTCGCTACTTGGTCCTGATCCGAACAATCCCGTCCCGGACTTGAAGAGTGTAGAGTTGTAGAGTGGAGTCAGCCGCTGTCAACAGTACTCCCAGTTAGCTCAAAGCTTCGTTAGGCTTTTATTCTCTTTTTTATGGTAGGATAGGGTAGCAGGCTTCATACGAAAGCTCCGTCTGATTGTACAAAGTTTTTTCATAGGATCTTCCTCAGATGCCAGTATCCTAGGCCAAAGCATTTCCGAAAGCCATCATGTCTCAAGTTGCTTAGTGCCCTATGCGGTCTGTTGTCAAAGATATAACTTATTTGGGATAATCGCTACTAACAGGGAATTGTAATCATTGTGGTGCAGTGCTCAGTTATTCATTCATATTTTCGTCGCTACCAAAAGAGTGATACGCGTATAGTCGTCTTGCCGATGAATGATCTTATCTTGTTTGCACAACGATACTCGTGATCTGGTATTAATGATGCTGTGCTAGGATATCCTGCGTGATGTGTGCGTTGAATAAAAATACATATTAATTGCCATATTCTTCTTCTTCTTCAGCGTTTGTCCTGCCTCGTAGCGGGGCCCGCCATTCTGGTGTCATGACGCCACCTTTCCCGATCCAGCGCCAGATCAGGATGGACACCAGCAACCTTCAAGTCCATATGTGACGTATCAGCCCAGCGCTGCTTCGGGCGCCCTCTAGGACGCTTTCCTATTACCTCGAAGTTAAGGCCCATCTTGCGGACGCTGTTTTCTTCTCCACGCAGAACGTGGCCATACCATCGTAAACGAGCTTCGCGCATCTTGTCAGTTATCGGCGCAACAACGAACTTTTGCCGAATGACATCGTTTCGGATGCGGTCCATGCGCGTGACTCCGGCCGTCCAGCGCAGCATCTTCGTCTCCATGACGCTGAGGCGTGTTTCAACTTCCTTGATCGCAGGCCAACAGAGCCCGTACATCGCTACCGGCGGGACGACTGCTCTGTAGATCTTCGATTTCAAGCGCTCCGGTATCTTCCTATCGCAGAGCACGCCAGTCAGCGAACGCCACTTGGAGCTAGCTAGGGTGAGGGCCTGAACTTACGAATGTCATCGCTGATTGCGGCGACCTATGCCGCAACGCGGCAGGTCCTCGGCTACGTCTGGCGACTTCCTGCCTTGACCCGTCGCCAGCGCGACATCGTCCGCCGCAGCCGCGACGACATCCAGGTCTATGGCGCAGACGAGAAGTGAAAAAGAATGGGATAGGTTTCTGCAGCACATGTTACGGGCCTGCGAGTCTTTGAGATCTAAGAGTACTCTCACTAGGTCTCCATTTAGTCCTTCTGCCTTGCTTCTACCCGTTCTACCCCATTCATTTACCTTCTTCAGGATTATTTTTCAACCGTTCTTATGCTCGTTTACAGCAATTCGGCAGCATCTTAATTTGTGTCCTTAAGTTTCCCTCAATAGATTGGCTTCAATTGCCAAAAACATTTCCAAGTCCGAATCATTGATCCCTGGTATTCGTGCGATCTAGTCTTCAGCTTCCTATCCTATAATATTTCCTTGCCTATGATCCATTAGCCTGGCCGTTCCCCTTGCGACGCGAAAGGTAGCCAGTGGCCTTCTCTGACAAAAGGAGTCGTAGTTGGCCGAATAGCTGGACAAAAACTACTCAGAGCGTGCTAATGCTTCTGTGCCGAACGAGGTTGAGGTGGACCAATTTATTGAGCGGCCTCACGTTTCGACCTTTTCGTAGGCTAAAAGTGGTTCAAGACTTTATATTTGTAACTTACCCGATCAAGCGCCTCCTCCCTGTCTTTCAGACATCGTCCTAGGTACAAAACGAAAAAACCCCAACGTATGAGAACTAAACTCACCCGCTGATCCACCGTTCACGCGGAGCAACGTCGCTACCGCGGTTGTTAGTTGCCGAATGAGACATACTGTGTCACTCCGATCTGGCTATACTGAGTATACCAGAGTCATTCATAAGGACACACACCATGCATGTCACCACCGGTCGTTCTATAGTTCACAATGCGGAATGAATGGTAAGAAGTCACTAGTGGTCGAGGGACACTCATTTCGGCTGTTAAGCGTTGGATTTCTTGCAAAAATCCAGAACGCTTCCAACGCTTTTCTAGACGAGATGTCAGTCTCATACGTTAGAATCGTGCACTTCAGGTCAAAGTCCGCTCCCCTATGCCCCTCCACTCTGTGCTTGCCCAGTGGACTACTCAAAATACCGCGCCTTTTACCTGATAAGTGTACTTTCAAGCGAACAGCCAGTACCCTCCCAGTTTCCCCAATGTATATTTGGTTGCATGCCACGCATTCAAGTTGATAGACTACATCAACTTTGGCACAGTCTTCTAACTTATTGTAGGGGCATACAACACAGCTCTCTGATATGCACTCCCTATCGTAGAGCCTATTTCGGACTAGCTGCCGCTTGATGTTGTCATTCGGGATGTTGACGTGAAGTGCACGATTCTAACGAATGAGACTGACATCTCGTCTAGAAAAGCGTTGGAAGCGTTCTGGATTTTTGCAAGAATGCCAACGCTTAACAGCCGAAGCTGAGTGTCCCTCGATCACTAGTGACTTCTTACCATTCATTCCGCATTGTGAACTATAGAACGACCGGTGGTGACATGCGTGTCCTTATGAATGACTCTGGTATACTCAGTATAGCCAGATCGGAGTGACACAGTATGTCTCATTCAGCAACTAACAACCGCGGTAGCGACGTCGCTCCGCGTGAACGGTGGATCAGCGGGTGAGTTTAGTTCTCATACGTTGGGGTTTTTTCGTTTTGTACCTAGGACGACGTCTGAAAGACAGGGAGGAGGAGGCGCTTGATCGGGTAAGTTACAAATATAAAGTCTTGAACCACTTTTAGGCCTCTGAAGACGACGAAAAGGTCGAAACGTTAGGCCGCTCAATAAATTGGTCCACCTCAACCTCGTTCGGCACAGAAGCATTAGCACGTTATAAATCATGCCGAGGTTTTACGAAGAGAGAACATGGAGAATACTACTCAGAGCTTCTTGCAAGGTTCGGAAGAGTAGTTGTCGCGTTCGCGGCAGCGGCTCCCGCACACGCGACAGTAATCAGTGGCGGCTAATTACCGCGCGGCGGTGGCGGCCGCAGCCGCGATGACCATTCGTAAGTTCGATCCGCTCCCCAGCTAGCTACACTCACCCGTAAATTCACTTCAACCATCAGACCGCCGCCAGACGCGGCTGCTGATCCCAGGTACTTGAAGATTGAAGCGCACGGGAGCTCAATGCCATCAACCTTGATGGAGCTGGCCTTCGTACGTCCGTTGTTAGATATTCGGTATTCTTCTTCGTTCATTCTGACTCCAAATCGCTCCAAGCGATCACACGAAGCTTGCACCTCTCGCTCGAGTTCATTTTTATCTTCGCTAGCGAGCATCACGTCATCGGCATAAGGCAACGTCCAAGGATGGGTTTCTGAAGATCTCGTGTGATGACATCCATGGCGACAACAAAGAGGAATGGCGAAAACGCAGAACCCTGTTGTACTCCGACAGGGATGGGAAACTCCATCGAGGTTCCAGCTGCAGCTTGAACTCTACTCTTTGGAGAAGAGTAGAGAATTCGCACCCACTCTATGAGCTCTTCAGGGACTCCATGATGTCGCAGGGCGTACCATACCACCGGTACGCGGTCAAAGGCCTTCTCCAAGTTGAGGAAGGCGATATGCACTGGGTTCTGTTTCTCGCGATGCTTCTCTATCAGGAGGCGGACACATAAAGGTCGTGGTCGAATCTGCTGTGGTGAGCATCCTAGTGGACAGAGAAAGTGTGTCCTCCTTCCACACTTAGCAGAAGGCTTCCTTGCCTGCACGTCGCTTCGCCCTTATATTTGGCTCCACCACCTGAATAACCCGCCCATCTGGCAGCAAATGGTGGCAAATCGATTTCGGAAGGGTGATGGAATAAAATACCCATCGTATAGAGAAATACACATTTGAGCAGCCTGTGGAATAAGAATGCGTGACAATAAATCTGTCGTAATTCAGGAGCGGATTTGAACCCTAACAGGAGGTGACACCACACTGTGCATGGAACTGATCATCACCGTCATTATGAATGAATTGCGGTTTCTACGACTTCTTAGCAAGCCATCATATGTAGGTCTTTGGCAAGGTTAAAACGGGGAGGGGGGCGTTCGTATCGGCTGGTTGTAGGCGCCGCGGCCGGGCGCCCAGGTGGCCATACTTGCGGCGTCATTCCCCTGCTCGCCGTCTCCGCTCACGCTGTGACACCCGTCGCGCGCGCGGCGGACAGCGGCCCGACGGAGGCCGTCGTCGGCGGCTCCACGACGGTGGCCCGACGGACGAACGGAACGCGCAGGTCGACCAGATTTGCCGGGACTGCAATCAATAGGATGTTCAGAGGGTTTACAAAACCAGTGTAAAGATACATGTTGGTGTAAAACAAACATAGCTCTACATCAGAATTTCGAGCTCTATCTAATGAGCTCTACCTCAAGCTTATAAATACTACCGTTGATGAGATATTCTTGAAATTTAAAACTGAAAAATAATTCTTCGCAAACCTGCGACGAGCTGTGAAGGGTATATTTCCAGACTAAAACTTCAAACAGAATTCAACTACGTCGTCTAAATACCTTCTAGAGGAGCTCCTTTTTTGAGGAAAAAATTTTGTGTATCACACCGTTGGGGGAATGTCTCTAAGCCAACATTCTACGCAGAATTCAATTACAAATTTTATGTTCCCAAATGCAGTGTCTCAAAAATGTATACCTGTTTGAAAGGAGATAACTTTGCGCAGAGTAAAGGTACTGAAGAACTTTATGGCTCATATGAAAGCTTAAGAAAGTAGAAATTTTCTGACAAATGGGCGGTGTGGATTGCGGCATGCACTCGTCTGAAACCTTCCATTTTATACTCGATTGATTGTTTTCGCTTGAATGCCTGTTATAATTTCTCCACAAAGTGGCACTTTCGATTGATATGAGCTTCTTTAAAGGTTCGAAGGTTAAAAACACTACGGCTTGCGAAGAATGCAGGGTATCCTAAGAAATTCATATACTATTTGAGTGGTTCTAACACTTCTTCTTCTTCTTCTTCTTCAGCGTTTGTCCCGCTTCGAGGCGGGGTCCGCTATTCTGGTGTGGTGACGCCACTTTACGCGATCAAATGCTTGATCGGGGTGGATACCAGCAACCTTTAGGTCCACATGTAACGAATCAAGCCATCGCTGCTTCGGCCGCCCTTCAGGCCGTTTTCCGGGCACATCTATGTTAAGGCCAATCTTCCTAACAGTGTCACCACTAGCTCGAAGAACGTGGCCATACCACCGAAGGCGAGCTTCACCTAACTTGTCAGCAATTGGAGCGACACCAAACCTCTGGCGTATTTGATCGTTGCGAATACGGTCCAGACGCGTAACACCAGCCGTCCATCGCAGCATTTTCGTTTCCATTACGCTGAGGCGAGTCTCAACCTCCTTGGTTGCAGGCCAGCACTCAGCTCCATACATCGCTACTGGTCGGACGATGGTTCTATAGATCTTCGATTTAAGGCGATCCGGTATCTTCCTGTCGCATAAAACGCCTGTCATCGAGCGCCATTTGGACCACGCTGCGCTCACGCGGAAGTTGACCTCGAACGTCAGACTACCATCAGACGCAGTTGCAGATCCAAGGTACTTGAAGTTTGTCGTTCGTACTAGCGCAGTGCCATTGATCTCAATGGACCCGGCTTCGTTTACGTCTGTCGTCAAGTACTCAGATTTTTTGACGTTTAGCTTGAGCCCGAACATCGCCAAGCGGTCGTACCAAGCTTGCGCTTGTCGCTCGAATTCGCTCTTCTCTTCGCTTGCAATCATTACGTCATCTGCATACAGCAGCGTCCAGGGGGCAGGCTTCTGAAGGTCTCTCGAAATGGCATCCATTACGACAATGAATGGGAGCGGGGAAAGCGCAGAGCCTTGGTGAACACCAACGGAGATAGGAAACTCCGCCGATGTGCCGGCTGGCGCTCGCACACTACTCTTTGGACCAGAGTAAAGTATGCGCACCCACTCAATAAGCTCTTCGGGAACACCGTGTTGTCGTAAGGCGTACCATATAACCTCACGCGGTACACGATCAAATGCTTTCTCTAAGTCGAGAAAAGCTATGTGCAGCGGTTTCTGCTTTTCGCGATGTCTCTCTACCAGAAGACGAGCAGCATGTATGGCATCGATGGTGCCACTGCCCGCTACGAAGCCACATTGATTGGCGGAAAGTTGGACGACATCGCGAATACCTTCATCTACAATTCGCTCGAAGATTTTCATGCTGTACGAGAGCAAGCGAATTGGACGGTAATTCGTGCAGTCCGCAGGACTGCCCTTCTTCTTCCATATCGGGATCGTCGTGCTTTCCTGCCAACTACCAGGTACCTTCTTTTCCGTAACAACCTGGTTGAAAAACTTCGTTAGCCACTCAGCAGGACTCCAGCACCTCAACTTCCATAGGTCGGCCGCTATATCATCGGGGCCCGTTGCTTTGCTTGGCTTCATCTTCTTCAAAGCGGTTTCCGTCTCCTCCACAGTGATTTTCTGCACAGGACCGTGCGTAGGAGGGACGCAAGGGATGGGCGGATGGGCAAACTCTTCTGTCGAAATTCTCTCGAAGTAGTCATGCCATCGTTTCATAGCCCTCTTGCGGTTCGTCAGTAGATGGCCATTCTCATCGTTGATGCCCAAGAATTTCTCGATGTCCTCGGCCTGACGATGGCGTGCCTTGGCAAGTCGATAAAGATGTCGTTCACCATCGCGCGTCTCGAGTTTATCGCTGAGATCATCATAATGGACGGCTTTTGCAACGGCTACGGCCTTCTTTGCCGCTTTCTTCGCCTCCTGGTACATATGCCATTTGTCTGCAGTCTTGTCGCGCAGGAACGCGTGATATAATTTTTTCTTCTCTCGGACTTTTTCTCTTACGTCGTTAGTCCACAGCCACGCTAGCTTCTCGATCTTGCGGCGTCCAGGCTTAGTCATGCCTAATTCAGAGCATGCAACTTGTAAAATCGTATCGGTTGCATCTTTCCATGTTTCGTCGACGGTTGTCACCGTCGGTAATCGAATACGAGAAACAAAAGCTGCAGCGTTTTCCTTCAATGGCCACCACTTGATTCTCGGTGGACCGCATCGCTCGACATGCCTCAGCCTCGGAGGGGCGAACTTAAGAGTGCATATCAGCGGACGGTGCTGTGTGGCGACAGTCTCGTACGGCACCACCTTCGCATCTGTAACCAGCTTTCGATCGCGATGCTTCACAAGGATGAAGTCGATCTGTGTCTTGGTGCTCCCGCTATAGAACGACACCAGATGGGAGTCACGCTTTCGAAATACGGTGTTCGCGATGATGAGGTTATGCGAGTCCGCATACTTAAGGATTCGCTCACCATCAGCGTTACGTGCTCCATATCCGAAACCGCCGTGACAGCTGCGGCCATCTTTCGCAGTCCCCACATGACCGTTGAGGTCACCTGCGATAACGACAGCGTCTTCTGACGGTACCTCTGCTGTCTTTTCATCAAGCAGGGTCCAAAACTCATCCTTGGCTCTCTCAGAGCAGCCTGCCTGCGGAGCGTATGCAGAGAAGAAATGATACATACGCTGTTCAGCAGCGACTACGACCTTCATCAAGCGGTCATTAAAACGTTCCACGCTTGTAATCGCGTCTCGGAAACGTTCGGAGACGATTACACCAACTCCGCTGGTGGTCCTGGGACTGCCGCACAGAATGGCCTTGAAGCCTCGGCCTATGTCCCTCGACTTACAACAGGACCACCTCGTCTCCTGTACCGCACATAAGTCGATTCGTCTTCGCTCCAATGCTTCTGCCAACTCGCACGAGCGGCCCGTCAACGTACCCACATTCAGCGTAGCTACGCGGGTCTTGCCTACGTTACGGGACTTTCGGACTAGCTCAGTTTCCCCCCGATGCCGTCCTCGCATCAGGGACCCTCGCATACTTCTCACACTCGCCGGGCTCTGCGAGTGCGCGTCGGCTCCCGCGGACGCCGTAGCATTATCTCGATACTTACTTAACGTCATCAACCATGTGATGTGACATGGGATCTCCATAGGCCGGCCTGTCACTAGGGCCTGTCGCCTGTACTCGAATGTCCGTGATTAGCTTAGCTCGCAGAGGCGAACAGTTTCCAGTGGCACCACCTGGAGGAACGGACATCGCCACCGAGTGGTTCTAACACTGGTACTAGTGAAACTTGTGAAGATGTTTGACGACCAAATGAAAGCACAGGGTAACAAAATTTCTGTTTCATGCAAATAGTAAAGATTGCGCCGTGCACTCGACTGAAACCTTGCATTTCAAACTTGATTGATTGTGCATGGGCTGACTGCTTGTTAAAATCCTGTTACTACTTGGCCACACTAACCTGTGCTGTGCCTCTTTTAACGTTTAGAAATTGACAACTACGTGGAAGGCACGTGACGTGTGAGTTTATTGAATGTACAATTTATCGCTTTTGATATCGCTCTAATAACCCTCTCTATATATCTAAGCCCATAAGAAGAGTCAGGCCCGGCTCTAGGCTTTTCTTCGAAGAGAGGAGTTTATCCTGAAGTCCCACTGGAAGTTCGAAAACGCCGTCGAAGTCATAGGCGAGTCAGCTACTTCACTATAGTCCATTCACAGAAGTAATGAACAGCGATAAACAAGGATTGATTAATAAACATGTCCTACCCCTGGAGGTACTGCTTCCAGGACTTGGTAACAGCGAGCAAGGAGCCATTAATAATCATGACCTCATTCCCTGGAGATACTGCCTCAGGGCTCGTTATCAGCAAGCAAGGACCGATTAATAGTTAACCTCGACCCCTGTACCCACTGCCTCCAGGAG
This sequence comes from Heligmosomoides polygyrus bakeri, assembly GCA_947359475.1. Taxonomy (NCBI): domain Eukaryota; kingdom Metazoa; phylum Nematoda; class Chromadorea; order Rhabditida; family Heligmosomidae; genus Heligmosomoides; species Heligmosomoides polygyrus. Next base: position 63,405,338 of record OX375869.1, read on the forward strand.
GTCGAGCCTTATGGGTGGGCAATGAAAGACTGTATGTGTTCAGAGACCTCGATTACCCCGAAGGCTGAAGTTTCGCACCGCGTGATTGACATCCACAAAGAATAGATAATTTGATCAATATCGATTAATGGCGATCCAAACATCAAAAGCAAACTTCAGATTCGTGTTCAGCGGTCTCGACTACCCCCACGGCTGGCCATACAGATGGCGAATTTCTCTTCCTCTGGCCCGCCTAGTTTCTCGTACAGGGCATTCATTTCTGCGTTTTTTTTGCCTTCGCTACAGCTGTTTTTGCCCCCCTCTTCAGCTTCCCGTATGCTGTGAGATGCTCGGGTGCCCTGGCCTTCTGCCACAGCTTGTAAGGCTTCTTCTTCGTCTTCACCGCAACCTACACCTCTTCGTTCCAGAACAATGCCGATTTATCCCCTCTGGTCCCTCCCTTTGTTTCTCCCAGGGTTTCCTTGGCACACCTCAGAGTTGCTTGGGATACCCTCCTCCAGATCTCATTCACGGGACCAGCTGGATCTCGAAGGCCTGCTTCAAGCACTGCCCTTCGTAGCTTGTTCCGCTCTGAACTCTGCAGTCTCCAACATCGGATCCTGGGTTCGGTCCTCACTTTGGGCTTGGTGGGTAGAGATGTGCTAAGGTCGGTTACCAATGGTCTATGCTGTGATGCCACGTCTTATCCCGGAATGACCTTCACATCCCGGACTGTTTTCAGGACAGCCCTTCGAACCAGGATGTGGTCGACTTCCGTCCCTCTTTCTCCGCTAGCATAGGTCACATTCTGGCTTCCTTCTTCGCGAAGAAGGTGCTACAGACAGCCTGGTCGTGGGCAATAGCGAGATCCAGAATTCGTTCTCCATCCGAGTTTATCGGGTCGATCCCTTTACGTCTATGAACACTTTCATAGTCGCCTTCTGGTGCGGACCTTATGGCTTCCTCGAGCGTGAGGTAGAAGACGTCCTTGTCGTGCTCGGGGCATCCGGTCTGCGGAGCGTAGACAGACATTATGGTCCAGTAACCCTCCTTCGTGTCCAGCCACAGTGACATGATGAGGTCGTTTATTCTTTGGACAGCAGCTGCTGAATCCTTGAGGGACTCTGCGACAGCTATCCCTACCCCGTTCCTCTTGATGTCCTCTCCGCTGTAGTACAGCTTGACCCCTTCTCCGATCTCCCTAGCTTTTGCCCCTTTCCATCGCGTTTCCTGCAGACACAGGACTTGTATCCTTCTGCGCTTCATCAGGTCAGCCATTTCCCTAGATCTTCCGGTCAGCGTTCCCACATTCAGAGTCCCCAGTCGAACTAGCTTCTTTGGCCGATGTCGTTCTACCCTCGCTAGTCCTCGCATACTGACCACAGAACTCGGGCGGGGGCTCTGTGCGCTACTTTCGGGTGACGTCCTAGCCTTTACACTGATTATATATATATATATATATATATATATATATATATATATATAAGGTTGTGCCATAAGCCCCCGCCGTTTTTTCAACGATTCATTGCAGATTTCGCCGGCGGTCTCTTGCATAGCGCTGCACAGCTTTCGAAAGAGAATGATTTGCTCTATCAGAGCATATCTTGCATTTCTTTTCTCATCATGAATTTTGCCAATTTTAGGTTGTTGAAGTGAAAAGTGAAAAAGTAGCCATTTGCGCACTTGTTCTCTCCGCTTAAGTTTGTAATTTTTTGCGCAGTTTTTTATAGCACTGGGAAAACAATGTTCTGTACTACAAGAATATGTTGGTGTTGGTCCTATTTTCTCCCATGCCCTTTATTGATTTTTAGGCCATCAAATTGGGATCCCCTTCATGTGCCACCTCACCGCGGTGAAGGGGTGAACATCACTTTGTGATGGCTAACGGCACAAACGGTCACGCAGTACGCGACGCTTTTGTCGTGTATGGGCGGCTCTCCTGTATCCCTGGCCAGGAACATCTGAGTAACCAGACCACCGCTATGGCTCAAACAACTAAATCCGTGCCCCAGTCCTCCGCGCGCCGGAGGTGGACTTCTACGACGTCGGTTGCATCCACCTCCGGCGAGGGGCCATCTAATCTCGGAGTTAAACTATCAGGACGTCATTGGAATCGGACTACCGGAAACTCCCTCCCACCACGACACGGAAACTGCCTATTCGTCTGCACTTATAACTGTCGTTCGATCGCATCTGAGCAGGATCTTCGGACACTGCTTTACAGAAGCCGCAACATCAAATACGACGTTATCGCCCTGCAGGAAACGAAAGGCAGAACGGAAACCATAAGAAGGACCGACCACAACGAGCTTCTCATTATCGGAGCAAAGGTGGACAGAAAGAATATTGGCGGAGTTGGAGTTCTCGTCAATTCGACAGTGCACCACCTAGTAGGCTCTTGCAAGATCATCAGTCCGCGAGTAGCTGTTCTTCGTCTGCAAACCAAAGATCAAGGAACCGTCTCCATCATAAATGGATATGCTCCAACATCTGCGGCCACAGATGAAGAAAAGGAGGAATTCTACAAGCTGTTCGAAAGGACTGTCAACGACGAGAAGAGCTACTACAAAGTTGTCGTTGGTGACTTTAACGCTATCGTCGGTACGAATGTTCACGACGAATGGAGGCTAGGACCACATGGAACTTCCTCAAAGAACGAAAACGGAGAGCGCCTGATAGACTTCCTATCCGCGTGCCGTCTCTACCATGGAAATTCTATGTTTAAGAAGCCTTCAAACCGACGATGGACCTGGGAAAGCCCAAATGGAGAAACACGTTCGGAGATCGACCATGTTCTTACAAACAGACGCTGGAGTCTGTTCGTCGTCTCAGTGCTGCCTTCATTTGACACCGGCTCGGATCACCGTCTTGTTCGTGCGAAGCTGACTTTCAAAAAGAGGATGTTCAAATGTAACGCTCATATATCGGCACCGGTGAGGCTCCTAACATTCAAGTCTGAGGAGTTGGAATGTGCAATAAAGTCGTATGATTGGAATCTTCTTGAAGATCCATCGGAAGACTACGACCTTCTCTCCAAAGGACTGTTGAAATGTGCGAGCAGCTCTTGTGAAGCCACATCACCGTCTGCCTCAAGACTTTACACACATGCGATTAAACTCTTGGAGCAAAGAAGAGCTGTTAAACTGAATCCTAATGCTTCCCATCTGGAAAAAGTCACCGTCTCGAAGGTCTATCGAATTGCAGTGAAGGAGTCCATTCAAGCCTACAGAAGATTGAAGCTGTTAGAAGCCGCTGGGAAGGGTTCAAGCATAAAGCGCTGCAAACGAGATCTCTGCGACCAAAAGGCAATAATGTCAGCCCTTACGGATAAGGATGGAACAACAAACGTCTCGAAGAGCGATGGAAGTCATCGTTCAAGAATCCTACACAGATCTGCCCCGTTCTTCCATCCGAAATGCTTAATGCCACTAGCTGAGGAAGCACCTCCCATTCTGGAACCAGAAGTTGCTTATGCCATCAGAAGGATGAAGCCAGGCACTGCTCCCGGACCGGACGGCATTTCTGGTGATCTCCTTCGTGCGGGTGGCAGTGCCCTCTGCTCACTACTTGCCAAGCACTTCAACCACTACCTTCGACTTGGTAGGATTCCGGACTCATGGAAGGAGTCGAAAACAGTTTTAATCTTCAAAAAAGGTCAGCAGGAGGATATCAACAACTATCGACCCATCAGTCTTCTCTCGGTTGTGTACAAGATATTCACCAAGATACTGCTTAACCGCATGGAGCGTTGCTTGGATGAATATCAGCCAGTGGAGCAAGCAGGGTTTCGCAAGAATTTCTCCTGCATGGACCATATTCAGACTGTCTCACAGCTCATCGAGAGGAGCCGCGAATACCACCTCCCTCTTGTCCTTGTCTTCGTGGATTATCGGAAAGCGTTCGACTCTGTGGAAATCAACGCCGTTTTGAACGCACTTGTGCACGCTGGTATACCATCGCCCTACATCCGACTTCTCGACGAATGCTTCTCAAACACATCGACTACCATCCAGCTGTTCGATCGAAAGCTTAAAATTCCTATCGGGAAAGGAGTACGGCAGGGAGACACGATTTCTCCCAAGCTATTCACAGCGGCACTCCAGGATGCCATGAAAGACTTGAACTGGGACGATAAAGGCTACCTTGTCGACGGTAAACGGATCAGCAACCTTCGCTTCGCCGACGATATTGTTCTCATCTCTACCAGCACGGCAGAAGTCGAGGAAATGCTGAACGAGCTCAATGTGGTAGGTATGAAGATTGGATTGGACATGAATATGTCCAAAACGCAATTTATGGTCAACCAGTGGTGTAACACGGGACTCGTAAGGTTAAATGGAGTCGCTCTGCAACAAGTCGACTCCTACGTCTATCTGGGAAGAGAGCTGAGCATGGATAACGACCTCGCTCCTGAAATCGCCCGCAGGAGACGCGCAGCATGGGCAGCCTTCAGTTCGATTCGCGAAGTCACCGATCAGGTCAAGGATTCCGGCCTCAGGGCCTCGATATTCAATTCAACGCCTCTGTACTGCCTGCGATGTGTTACGCGACGGAAACCTGGCCCGACAACAAGACAATCGCCAGAGCGATGCAAACTACGCATCGTGCACTGGAGAGATGTCTTCTAAGGACAAGCCTTCGTCAGCAATGGCAAGAAGGCCTACGAAGCTCTGAGCTACGGGAGAAGTCGCAATTAGCAGACCCGCTGCAGTACATGAAGAAGTCCAAATATCGCTGGGCCGGACACCTGCTTCGACGAAAGGACGATAGATGGAGTCTCCGTGTCACAGAATGGCTCCCGAGAGACCATAAGAGACCACTGGGACGACCGCCAACGCGATGGGCAGACTCATTCTCAAGATCTTTCAGAGAGCGGAGTCTGCCTCACTGGATGCAAGCAGCCAGAGATCGAAAGGTCTGGAAGAGTTGTGGTCCCCGCTGAGAAGACCTCCAGCAGACAAAAGGACCATCAAAGTATCAAAGTAAGTAAGTAATTGGGATTTCCGACTTTTCCGTCCGAATTTTTACCAAAACTCCGGTTCTGTGGTTGGACTTTTTTGCTTGGTGTTATATGTCGTTTGGAAGAGGATGTCCTGCTCAGTAAGAATTTGTGTCGCGCTTATTGGCTCACGCTGATTTCTGTCGAATATCAACAACTGAAGAAGGAGAAGGAGTTGTTGGTGAAGACGATTATTCTCTTTTTGGCATTTTGTTGATATTCAATAGAAATCAATAAACGCGACACACATTCTTATAGAGCAAGACATTCTCATTCGAATGACGTACAACACCACCCAAAAAGTCCAACCACAGAGCAGGAACTGTCGGCAAAATAACCATCCTCCCTCGGACGTCCCAATTTGATGACCTAAAAATCAATAAAGGACAAATGAGCAAATAGCACTAACAAATGTTTTTGTAGTACAGAACATTGTCTTCCAAATGCTATAAAAAAGTGCGCAAAACATTACAAACCTAAGCGGAAAGAACAAGTGCGCAAATGGCTACTTTTTCACTTTTTCACTTTTCACTTCAACGACCTAAAAATTGGCAAAATTCATGATGAGAAAAGAAATGCAATACATGTTCTGATAGAGCAAATCATTCTCTTTGGAATGCTGACGAAGACTTGTCCTTAGAAGACATCTCTCCAGTGCAAGATGCGTAGTTTGCATTGCTCTGGCGATTGTCTTGTTGTCGAGCCAGGTTTCGGTCGCATATCACATCGCGGGAGGGGGACGTTCTGCCTGAAAGCGGCGCGAGCAGAGACGCACCAAATGTACCGGTGAGGTACGAGAGAGAGGGAGAGGAGGAAGGAGCGAGCAGAGACGCGGGACAGTGCCTGCGGAGACAATTAGCGTCGACTCGCGCAGTGACACCCGCCGCTTCGCACTCAGCCAGACAGTCCTCGCCGCGGTGGCGATGCTGGCTCGGCCGACCACGGGAGCCTGTAGGTCGACCAGATTTGGTGTGATTACAGTCGATAGAGGGATTGGAGGCCCAGACGGCTTGAATTGACAGTCCGAAAACTGGGATTGATCTGAACCCTACCATCTCCCAGATTAGAATTTCGAGCTCTATCGAATGAGCCAGGAAAGAATCTTGCCTCGATAACCCTTAACCGACTTTTTAGGCGTTGTTTATTTTCGTTAAGTATCGGTTTTAATTCACATATATCAGGATTAAATGCGAAGCACGTTTCCAGGCTGAAATTGCACGAGGATTCCAATTAGATAGACGAGAGATCTTCTAACAGAAGTTTAAAGCGTGAGTCTCAACATGACGTCTCTTTAGCATTTGGTAACTGATTTTTCTACCGAACTTTATAATGACCACACCATGTATATCGAAATGGATAGGTGGTTCATCAAATGTTCGCCGTGAATAAATTTCATCACACAATATCTTTTAATTCGTTGTGGCTTCTAGCAGTATTTTGACCTCGCGTCCCACAGGCAGTATACCTGCATGCATAGCCAATGTCACCTCCATCAATTAACCAGCTAGGAAACACTCATGAAATGCTTTGAAAAGACTAGAGTTCGGTGTTCTTAGGAGGTTACCGACTATGAAATCGAAGCCCTCGGGCAACTTCAGGCCGAGAACATGCTCTACGCATTGAAGGGTCATAATGCCGTTTTCAAAAAGGTCGAGCATTTGGGGTGCTCTTAGAAGGTCTCTCGTCTATCTAACTATATTTCTCGCACAATTTCAGCCTGGAAGCATGCCTCGTAATTAATTCTGATATAAATAAAAACTGATATTTAACGAAAATAAGCAACGCCTTAAAAGTCGCCTTAAGAGTTATTTAGACAGGGTAATTCCTAGCTCATTCGATAGAGATAGAAATTCTAATACAACAGATGGTAGGGTTTACATCAGTAGCCTGGAAGTGAAAGTGAAACAGCGCCTGAAAATAATTGTTTAAGGGATATTGAGGCAAGATTCTTTTCTGGCTCATTCGATAGAGCTCGAAATTCTAATCTAGGAGATGGTAGGCTTCAGATCAATCTCAGTTTTCGGACTGTCAATTCAAGCCGTCTGGGCCTCATATCCCTCTATCGATTGTAATCACACCAAATCTGGTCGACCTACAGACTCCTGTAGTTGGCTGGGTCTCAGCATCGCCTCCGCGGCGAGAGCTGTCTGCCTGATTGCGAAGCGGGGGGTGTCACTGCGCGAGTCGAAGCTAATTGGCTCCGCAGGTACTGCCCCACGTCTTTGCCCGCGCCGCTTTCAGGCAGAACGTCCCTCACCCACACATCGCAGGCAGTACGGAGGCCGATCAGGTCAAGGAGGCCGTGAGGCCGGCATCCCTGACCTGACCGGTGATTTCGCGAATCGGACTGAAGGCTGCCCATGCTGCGCGTCTCCTGCGGGCGATTTCAGGAGCGAGGTCGTTACCCATGTTCAGCTTTCTTCCCAGACAGACGTAGGAGTCGACCTGTTGCAAAGCGACTCCATTTAACCTTACGAGTCCCGTGTCACCACTGATTGACCATAAACTGCGTTCTGGACATATTCATGTCCAATCCAATCTTCATACCTGCTACATTGAGCTCGTTCAGCATCTCCTCGACTTCTGCCGTGCTGGTTCCGTTGCTGTGAAGATCGGCAGTAGAACCAACGATTTCTTCAAAATTCTCGTCTATTAGGCATTTTCTAGCTTTCCATTTCCTCCTTCCAATGGTGTGAAAACCGATGGAAACAGGAAACAGAACACCCAGAATCATCAACCGCTTACCGCCCTCTAACGGTGAAAATACCGCCAAACCTGATGCTGATGAATGTCATATCAGGGGGGTGGGGTTGGTGGTATTTTCAACGTTAGATGGTTGTAAGCGGTTGGTGAATCTGGCTCCAGAAGAGCCTGCGGCAGTTTTCAGAAAGACATTGGATTCAAGCTGTCCTTGACTCACGGCTCGAGGAACGTGTCAGCGTGTCCGAGTAATCTCCGGAGTTAGGGGTCTCAGGGCTGCTCTTTGTGACCGGTGGCTACGGGAGAGGGAAGTGTTACGCTCACTTGAGGACGCGTTGGCGAGACATTCGCGGTGCCTGCAGCACGAGCGAGTCTCGAGCTGCAGACGCAGAGCCCCAAATGCTCCGTCGGTGCCTCAGCGGCCACGAGCCGACCCCCGTAGACGTTGACGGGAAGATCCGGGTGACTCAGGCAGGCAGCCGAGACCGACGAAGTGCGAGGGTGGCTACGGCGGCCACCCACTGCGGTCAGCCACACCGTCGTCGGCCTGTTATCGATCGCGTGCTGGAGCTGCACCGCATTCAGGGCGCGGAATTCCCTTCCAGTCGGCCGAAGCACACCCGCCACCGTCTGAAGGTCCTGCACAGCGCCCGGCTCCCAGATCTCCTTCTGATCTCCCACCGATGCGATGGCGCTGCCGTTAACCGCGGCCGAGCTGCGAGGCAGCGGGATACAGTTCGCGTTCGAGGTTCGCTCTCGCTTCTCTTGGCTTCTTCCGCCCCAGTCTTAGAAATAAGCAAATGGTGTGGTTCTGAGGACCTCCTACCGTAAGGGCTTTTTCAGTGAGTATCCTTCTCTGCAAGATCCAAGACACGATTAGCCAGTGGCCAGCAGTTGGCCACATGGCTTGGGGCACCTGCTAGCTCAGACAATGTTGCCGCGGGATTTGCAGGCTTCACGATTTCGGAGTCCTTTTGGATAAATTTTTTCATTAAGCATACGTTTAAAGAATACCGAAAGAAAATTTAAGTCGAGTTTTGAAGCAAGCATTTGCAGCGGACCGCCAGGAAATCAATGCGAAAATTAGTGCTAATTTTACAGTTTCGCATTAATATTATGTTAAGCTCCTGTAGCTGTTAGACTAGAAGTACTCACTGTATCCATAATCGAGTAGTTGACCTCAGGCGACACTCAGGCCGTCATCTGTAGCCAAAGAGTATTTATTTATGCTTGGGCGTTAACGGTGTCCATTCCTTGTCGAGATCGCTTCTTCTTCCTAACCATGTCCCGACCTTCCGTATAAGGACATTATGGGTGCTGGTGTTTCCGCTGTGCATTTATCCGTTGTTAACATTGTATATCGTGACTGTGATATCTAGTGTAGATTGCTTCAACTCGCATCTGACCATGAGCGTGTGTAGTACTTGGGTTAAATGTATTCAAGAGAAATAATCTGCCACCTACGATTACCGAAATATTATTCGCGACATCACGTCTCCTTTGCCCGTGCCTCCTTCCAGGCTATTCGAATATACGCTGTTTCTGCAATTAACTTATATTTTCCCGTCTGTTGCTCCAGATACGCACTGTGGGCGACGAAGCAAACTTCAGCGCAGTGCGTAACTCGAGCTCGCGCCTACAACCGAATCAAGGTGCAGAGTTCGGTATCCGTTGACCAAACGTTTAATCCCCCGCGGGTTGGTGAATAGGTAGCAGACGACGGGCGACCACAAATTACTATAGGGCAAATACGCGTTCAAATCTTCTACGAGATGCCCCACGGTAAGAGTTTGGGACATCCCAGAAAGGGACTAATTAAGCTCTCGAGCTTTATCCTTCTTATGTCCTTTGATTGAAGATTGAAGTACCGATTGCAGTATCTCGGAAGCGTCCCTGTGATCGCAGCTCTGCACGAAATGACTGCCGACATGCGACCGTTGGTTGTCAAGTGAGTATTTTTGCATTTCTTGTGAAGGTACTAAGCAGTGTCCATGGCTACAGGGTAGTACTCCCTAAGGTGGTATTCGAAAGGTGTTTAAAGTTTGTGCAGTGCATAATTCCTTTTACCTTCGGCTATTCACATACTCATCACAGTCCCCCTAGGGGTTGTTGCAAACTGTGAGGTAATTAGCCTGAGACAATAGAGTCGATGCGTTGATAGTGGCCGGTTTTTATCTCGAGAAAAGCTGACGTTTTGAACAACGAACAAGCAGTTGTGGCCGTGTTCCACTTCAGGGTCATGCATGGGGTTCCATTTTTTTCCCGAAAATTTACGGCCCCCTTCCGGAGCATGTCTGGTACGACTCCCCCCAATTGTTTCCAACATTGATTCAGTTCTTATTTACCTCTTGTTTTTCAACTTTTTGTATGATTTCTGAATCCTTCAATAAGTTGTTCTTTCCAGGTGTAGCTTCGATATTTTAAAAATTCCTACGCCGCTTCGTTCACAGAAGGAAACCTATTATAAGTACAGAACTGAATTCTCTAAAGCTTTTAATGCTACGTGTTCTACGGTAAAAATAAAGATTTTCTGCGAGAAATCTTTAAATGAATCACGACGAGTTCAGCTTTCGGGGACTTTCGAGAATGATATGGGCATGACACATTTTACTACCTTAACGAGCAATATCTTGATCGGAAGTTGTATTCTATAAAATGTCGAGTGATAATTGTTAATGGCGACCTAAATGCTTTCGCTACAAGGATTTTTTGAAGCGCTCTTCGAATCGATGACGGAACCACAACCCCGGGGCTTGACTTTCAGAAAAATAGTTTTTTCCTTCCAGCACACGCTAGAAAATAGAACTGTACCCCATAGAGCTTCGAGCAGTGGTTATTATACGGAGACAAAAAGAAGGTCCTTAGCACCGACATTCGATACGATTAATGGATAGTACTCAACGTCATAAGGGCGAAAATAAACTCTGTTTTTACCTGAAGGGAACGAACTATATAGTATACTTGTGTCCTTCCAAAATTTTTTCGAATAAACGAATAATCGAATATATTCGGTCTCACGAAAAACAGAATATTCGAATAATGAATATATTCGAATTTTGGGCCTCATCGAATATTCGAATAATGAATATTTTCGAATTTTGGGCCTCATCGAATATTCGAATAATGAATATTTTCGAATTTTGGGCCTCATCGAATATTCGAATAATGAATATTTTCGAATTTTGGGCCTCATCGAATATTCGAATAATGAATATTTTCGAATTTTGGGCCTCATCGAATATTCGAATAATGAATATTTTCGAATTTTGGGCCTCACCGAATATTCGAATAATGAATATTCGAATATTCGAATTTATTCGAATATTCATTCGAAATTATTCGATTCGGTCTGAAGTATACGACAGAAGTATTTGAAATGAAAGTCAAATTGAGCCCTAGGCTGAATGCCTTTTCTAAATTCTTCTGTAAGATCGTGTCTTCAATTTTCAAATCCAAACTCTTCTAGTCTTAATGAATTTCGACCGTAACGCACAACTGACATAGTGCCACAAAATTTATCAATAGCGAATACTTTGGTTGAAATTGTAAACATTCTACGGCTTCTAGCCACAAAATTTATCAATAAGGAATACTTTGTTTGAAATTGTAGATATTCTACGGCTTCTGATGACCCTCGTAAAGCAAATACAGAAATAAACGTAATCTCAAACACGACATGTTATTTAAAGGCATTATGTTAATATGTATATGATGTTTTATGTTACAAACCCGGACAAGAAAAAACAACAATTGAGTGAGGAAACACCTCGCCGTTAAGCTGAGAAATAAGGTCTCCTACAAGTGAATCACAGAAAAGGACTTTGAGAAGGATGAATGATGCTGTGGCAATTTGGGGTGAGATCGCAGCCAGTCTATACCCTTCCGACTGAGAAAATGAATGTCAAATAGTCTGCCCATGCGACACTTCTCGAACGGTACGACTGGAAGATGGTCTCCCAAACACATACTACTATTAACCAGAAGATCGCTCCTTGGCACGCAGCGTGACATACTTCCGATTGGTATTGGTGGCCGGTGATTGCGGTCGAAGAAAGCCTCAACCAAAGAACCAGGATGTGTTCCTAAGCCACACCAACGGTAGACCAAACAAACCGACGATGAAGTGTTTTCGACAGAGGTCGACCTTGGCCGCATCGTTCATGTTTCTCAAGTCCATTGGTCGGCCCTCGCTTGGGTAATTAAACATGTTTCCCATTTCGAATATTTTCATGGCTCCATATGAAATATGTATAACAAACGATAGAGCTCGAGCTGCTGAGCTCAAACCTTGGTTTTTCATATACTTGACTTTAGGCGAGTTATATCCAGAATGCGCAAAAATTGACTCCCAGTAGTCTATCTCAGTATCACCTGTATCACCTGTCGTCCCGTTGATCATCGACTTGCTCGAGCGGGCGCCAGCAGCGTCTCCATTCGTCCCTGTCGCGTGCCAGAGTGGTCCAATGGATCCTCCTCGCTCGAGGGACACGAAGAGCGTCATATCGGTCGTTCAGGGCTTTCACGAAGAAGTCCGACCAACGCGTTGGTGGGCGTCCCGGTGTTCTCTTGACATCCCGCGGAATCCATTCGGTGACGGCTCTCGTCCAGCGGGTGTCTGCGAAGCGCATTACGTGGCCGGCCCACCTAATTTTCGACAACTTGGCCCACGCGACAGCGTCTCTGATCTTCGAACGTCGGCGAAGCTCGGAACTCCGGAGGCCTTCTCTCACTTGCGTGAGTCGTGTCACTCCGAGCATCGTCCTCTCGATTCCACGCTGCGCGACGCTGATCGCGTGTTCATCCTGCTTTCGTATAGCCCAGGTCTCTGAGGCGTATGTTAGGGCAGGAAGAACAGTGGAGTCGAATAGGTGGGCACGGAGTCGGACGTTCTTCGTCTTCTTCGCGACTTCTTCGACGCTCTTTGAAAGCTCCCCAAGCCGCTCGTTTCCTCCTGCTCAGCTCCGGCGCTAGGTCGTTGGCCATATTGACTTCGCGACCCAGATACACGTAGCTGGAGCATTCGGAGATGTTCGTTCCGCTGAGCGAGAATGGGGCACCAGAAACTTGTCCGTTCCTCATGAACTCGCCTTCGTAAGATTAAGCTGCAGTCCAACGTACCCACATACACGAACGAAGTCGGCCAGCATTCGCTCCGCCTGGCTTATGCTTGGTGTTATGAGCACGATGTCGTCAGCGAAACGAATATGGTGCAGCTGCTGGCCGTCGACCTTCACTCCCATGTCTTCCCATTCTAGTTCGCGCATGACGTTTTCGAGGGTGGCGCTGAAGAGCTTCGGGGATATGGTATCCCCTTGCCGAACCCCTCTCCTTACGTCGATGACGACGTCGTTGTAGGATGGAGAGATCTTGGTCGTGAATCCACTGTGCAGCTCTCGAAGGACTCTGATGTACTGAGTAGGAACGCCCTGAGTGAACAGGGCGTCGAGGACCGCTTCAGTCTCGACGGAGTCGAATGCCTTCTTCAGGTCGATGAACGTAAGGCACAGCGGCAGCTTGAACTCTCGCGACACTTCGATGAGCGTCGTAATGGTGTGTATGTGGTCGATCGTGCTGAATCCTCTCCGAAATCCTGCTTGTTCGCATGGCTGTCATTCGTCCAGCGTTCGGCCGATCCTATTCAGGATAACTCGAGTGAACAGCTTGTATACTACGGACAGCAGGCAGATCGGGCGATAGTTGCCAATGTCGTGCACGTCTCCCTTCTTGTACAGCAAGACTCCTGCTGGTCTTCCACTGAGATGGAACCTTGCACTCCGACAGGTATCGTGTGAAGAGCCGCGCCAGGGTGTTGATGAGCGCTGGCGGGAGGTTCTTCAGGTGTTCGGGTCTGATCCTGTCAGGGCCGGGTGCTGTACATTTCTTCACCGACGAGATGGCGTGTCGGATCTTGGAAGGGAGAACAGAGGGAACGACGTATCCATCCTGCGGAAGATGGCATGGGGGCAGGTGGACGTGGCTATCGAAGAGATCGGAGTAGAAGTCGTGGATGACCTTCTCCATGGTCCTTCTGGAAGAGGTGACGGTTCCGTCAGGACGTCGGAGAGCGGTCATCTTGGTCTTGAAGTTGGCGAAGTTCCGGCGGGCATTGCGGATGCTCAGCCCTGCCTCTGCTGCTTCAGCCAACACTTCCGCCCTTCTCTTCTTGAGATCTTCCTTTATCGCCGCTCTGCATTGCTTCGCAAGCTCGGACGTCAGCCGATAGTTGCCTGACTCTCGTGCTGCTCCACGCTGGCGTATAAGCTCGAGAGTTTCCGGAGACAGGCGCCTCTTAGTGGTCTTCAAGCTCTCGGCTCCCTTAGCACTATCGTGGAGATGGTGCACAAAGCGGTCGTATTCCTCATCGACGTTGTCCATGACGGCATCTTCCCAAAGGCCGGCAAGAGAGGTGTAAAGGTCCCAGTTGATGGTCGTTCTGGGATTCCTCTTCTTGAACTTCGCGGCCTTCTCTCCTTGACGCGAAAAGCGGAACCTCGCGCGAAGGAGGCGGTGGTCCGATCCCGAGTAGAACTTGGGGACAACGGAGACGTCGGTCAGGCAATACTTGCGATTGAAGATGATGTGGTCGATCTCGTTGTGGAACTGGCCACCGGGAGATTCCCAGGTCCATCGTAGGGAGGGAGGCTTCTGGAACTGCGAGTTTCCATGGATGGTCTTGGTCGACATGATAAGCTCAGACAGCCTTTCACCTTGCTCGTTCCACTCCAAACCGTGGGTTCCGATGTGAAGTTCTTCTGGCGACCTTCGCGGTCCGATCTTGGCGTTGAAGTCGCCGACGATCACCTTGTAGAAGGTGTGATCTTCCTTATAGAACTTCTCCAGCTCCACGTAGAAGGCTTCGACCTCTTCGTCGTCGCAGTCGGATGTTGGGGCATACACGACGAATACGGTCAAAGCTGGCACGGAGCACATTGCCTCAGTCGCAGACGTCCGATTCGGGTTGTCAGAGACTCGTACGAATCGATGTTCATGGCCAAGTGCGTGTTGACACCAACGCCGCCTACTCCCCTGCTGTCGCATGTTCCGAGGAACAGTTCTTCTCCGGAGTCGTAGGCGGCGTGTAGGGGGTGGTGTCTTCTCGTCTCGATGACGTCGTACTTGATCTTCTTGGCTTGCATCATCAGGTCCTCGACGGATGCTTCCGATGCAAGTGTGCGGGCGTTGTAAGTACAGATCGTCATCCTAGTCCTTCTCAATTTGCGCAGCCTGGTTAGGCCCTGAGATTTTAGCAGCCTCTCCGTACTCGTCCTTCCCATCGCTGCAGAAATGGGGGCTCTTTCGGGGTCAGGGGAATGAGGCCCTTCAGTGCTGCTGTGTTTGACTTCCATACAACACGGGTAGCTAGTCAGGCTCTGTCGTGCGGGCGAAGAACTCCGGGCAGCTAGCCAGACTGCCCGAAGGGACGGGGCGAGACTTTTGAGGCGGCCCCGAATCGCCTTACGATGTACTCCCAGTCTACCGAGTGCAAGCTTTTGGCCGGGCCGACACAGTTACAATCCGCACAGTCATGGACACATCCGCGCACACTGTGCACGAACATGCTGCTCCCACGCACAAGGAACGCATCGACCCGACACAGCAGGAGCAAGGAGTCCATCCCCTGCATCCCACCTGCGTCTCTGGGCAGTACACGGTCGCATTTGGTTCGCGTTTAATTCCCTTATCCACCACCCGGGGACGTGCCACGTGGCCCTGCGACAAGCGGCCCGAGATCCTTCTTAACAAGAGAGCCCGAAGGCTCTCTATCGAGGGAGATCCGTGGCTATCTCAGTAGCGTCGAATATATTCGAATATATTCGAATTTTGGGGCACGTCGAATAGTCGAATAACGAATATATTCGAATTTTGGACCTTGTCGAATATTCGAATAACGAATATATTCGAATTTTGGGCCTCGTCGAATATTCGAATAACGAATATATTCGAATTTTGGGCCTCGTCGAATATTCGAATAATGAATATTTTCGAATTTTGGGCCTCACCGAATATTCGAATAATGAATATTCGAATATTCATTCGAAATTATTCGATTCGGTCCGAAGTATACTATATAGGTCAACTTTTGTCGCATAAAATTTCAAGCTTTTCTCAACACGCAATGAAAGCCATAATGCTATAGCCATTTTCCGAAAAAAAAAACGTTGGAAAAATCGAACCCACCAGGCCCACATAGAAGATGCTATTTTTTGAGCAGAGAATACAAACACTATCTGAGCTTCCACTATTCAAGCGCGGACAACGGCATTCTCTGACTTTCACGGACATATGCGATGGTTTGACTAGTCAGGAAATTATTTTTCCCACCTGGCGGAGATCGCACCAATTGTCGAAAATGTGCCCTGCAAAGTTTCAATTGTTGTGCAGTGAAGAAAGCAGCGATCTCCGATATGATTAGTTGGGTGGGGGCCGATTTTTGCGACGTTTTTTTGACAAATGATACAAAATAAAGATCCTTGATCATGTAGAAAATCGCTTTAGAATAACATGATATTTTGCCGTATATTCAACATAGAGTAGAATTTTATGTTGCAGAATTTTGCCTGTGTATGTAGATAGTCTGCTTTAGGTGGAAATGAAATGGTTTTCATGAAAATCGACGATTTTAAATTCGACTCCCTAATCATGTCGAAGGTCGGTGCTGAGGAGCTTGCTTTAATCACTGTATTGTGATCACTACTCGAAGTTTTAAGAGGCACAATGCCATTTTCCAGCACTATCTCGTTCTGGTGGGAGAAATGCTTTCTCTGACAAGTCAAGCCTACGACTGCGACTACGTCATCGATTCGAGGAGCGCTTCAAAAAATTGCTCTAGGGAAAGCACTTGTCATACTCATCATTAGCAATTAAGACTCGAAATTTTGAAGAGCGCAATTTCAGATGGATATGTTGCTTCCTCCCGTAGAAAAGTGTGTCGTGTCCGTAACACAGTCGAAAAGTCACCAAAAGTCGAACTAGTCGTGATTGATTCGAATACTCCTCGCAAAACTGTTGTTTTTAACCGTCGAACAATCAGCATTGGAAACTTTAAAGAGTTCAGTTCTGAGCTTATAACATGTCTCTTTGTGCGAACGAAGCTGCGCTTGAATCTCTAAAATGTCGAAGCCACACCTGGAATCAACGACTTATTAGGGGATACAAACAACGCATAAAAGCTGAAAAAATATGAGACAATTCTATGTCAGAACAAAGAGAGAGTACATACTAGATAACCCTCCCCCCAAGAAAACAACGTCTTGGTAATACCGCTCTTTCGGTCCTCAAGCTTATACCTGTCCCAGTCCCTCCATTCGGTCAAGTAACTCGATCGTGAACGAGAAGCACCCATACCTGGCAGTCAAGGGGAGAGGGTTTCAGTTCGATCTCGAGCTGACCGAACAGTCTTGAGGCATCACCTGTTTCAGTTCGATCTCGAGCTGACTGAACAGTCTTGAGGCATCACCTAAGGAGGGCGTTGGTCTAATATAGCACTCGAGAATGAGGTCGTAAAGCTGTTTGCAAGAACGATTTTCGGTGCAAGTCGAGGTGCGAGTGGTGCAGGAGTGCGGGGACTGCGGGAACGGAGAGAGCACCGACCGTACTCGCGATTCGTACCGTAATTGCCCCAGCCAATCAACCACCGACCGAACACGCCCCTTTCTGTGGCACGGCCACGGCTAAGCCGCACAGGCAGGGCACATGAGGATCAGCGCGGAAACTCAGCTGTTAGTTTGGGAGGGGTTGAAACGCGGCACGCGAAGAAACATCGCCGCGCGGTCCATGTAAGCCACACGAGCCAAAACTTGCCCGCAACCCGAAGCTCCTTGGGACCCAGGTCGTGTCCCGAGGGCACGGCTGCGTTTATCTGGGCAGGCTAACAAACTCCTACCTTTCGGATTCATCGACAGTTCAGGTAGCGTGCACCTGAACTATCGATGATTACTACCAACCTCGCAGGCAGTGCCATACAGAGGAGTTACGTTGGATTGGTACCGTGATTAGTTGCCGCGATTACGGTAGAAGCAGCGGCGCGTTCACCGCACTCCTGCACCCCGCCGCGCTCATCTCCGCGACGCATACCCAATATTCCAGTATTTCAACAGTGAAAACGAAATGGTATCACTGTTTGGAGGGCCCCAACATAGTTGCTGACAGTACATTTCATAGAAAATGTAGAATGCAATGGGAAGCGCAGAGAAATGTTAGTCAATCTCTTTTTGGAATGTGCCATGCACTCTACATGTGCGGGATGTCGCGGAGGCAAATTCAATGCGCATTTGGCCTACACAATGGTTTACGGTGACCAGCCAATTTATAGGTCGGTGTTTTATTCTCTCAGAGGGGTCTGGTACCAAATCACCAATTCCGACCGATGGAATGCTTGGCTGGTCCAGGCATATGTCTGAACCAAGAACTCGGAATCGGATGCCTCCTCCGACTGTGCTACCACGCGCCTAGAAAGTTGTAATCTGTTGTTATTTAGTTTTAGACTTCAAGAGTAAGGTAAGATAGAGATATGGAGACAAATGTGTCGAGCATTTAGCCGTTACACAATTCGAAGAGCCAAATCTTTGAAGCTTTGAATGTATAGCGAAACCCTTGCCATTCAAATGTCACAAAATTTCAATTTTCTTCGGTTTTCATATAAGCGTTAAAGTTCTGCAACAGATTTAGCAGAGAAATGTTATGACCTTTCAAACAGGGCATTTCTTCTGCAGACGATGTGTGGTGTTTGGTTGTGTGAGACGGTCACCCTAAACTGTGCAACTAGCTCAAGAAAGCCCAATTTAGTGGAATTTCTTGGATAATACCATCTGTTAATAGGATTTACTTGTTTTACATGTGCTCTAGTTTAAAATGAATTTTCTAGTGGCACAGAGGACATATCCAAAGAATGTGAATGGGTGTTTTTAGGGAGTGCATCAACATGGTTGCCGCTGCGATTGGTCTTATCCCCGCTCCGAGGCCGAATGTGATCATGCAACCGGTATGCCTAACAATAATATTATATTATATAATGTAATTATACTATAGTACTTAACATGGTAGCACAGTCGGAGAAGGCACCGGCTGTCGCGTGTAGTCCAACTCAGTGTGCTTGGTTCGGATCCCGCCCAGGCTAACCGTGCCTCTCATCGATTCGGGGTCGGTGATTCGGTACCAGACTTGTCTGGGAAGGGTAAAATACTCATCTGTCCATTAAAGTTCCCACCGTAATTTATTGTATAGGACAAATGCGCATTTACCTACCTCCACGACATTCCGTAGAAATAGAATGCGTGGCGTATCCCAGAGAAGTGTTGATTAGTGGTGTCGTTCACCATTTATCCTTATTATTATGAGGCATGGTGCCGTCCTTTCGTAGGCCGCTGAATGTGTTGTATATAAATAAATATAAATATATAATTGTATATAAATAAATGACTACTGCATCCGTTTTCGATTAGTAAATAAACATTTCTTGTATTAGATTTATTCGAGAATCGCCGATAATATAATAATAATAATAATTATTATTATTGTTTTTAATATCGGCGATTCTCGAATAAGTGTAATACGAGAAATGTTTATTTACTAATCGAAAACGGTCGTCCATTTGCGACTGTGTTTAAGCAACAATGCATAATAATAAATAAAAATAAATAGATAATGATAATAATAAAAATAGTTAATAATAATAATAATAATAATAATAATAATAATAATAATAATAATAATAATAATGGTGTTGCTATGGTGGTTTTGTCGCTAATGCTCAATAAAGAAATGAAATGGATTTCGTCTGCAAATGGAAAGTCCAGGACTTCATAGGTAGCAATCGTTCCCTAAATCTTTGCATCGTGCAGGATCTGAACTGAGCTGCACCCAATTGATACATGCGACCATACCGATGTCGTCAAAGGAGGGGGGAGTTGGAGCCGGCTGATGCCTCGAGTTCGCTGGGATTGAGTCCACTGGTCGGAATAGTTGAGCGACTGTATAAAATAAAGAGCTTTTTCGATTTAGTTCCTTGGCGAGCCGAGGGTGACAAATCATCAAATCGAACTGAACATCTCAACGAAGGCGCTCACTATTATTCATTCCGATAAACGGGAACCCGAACGGTTTAACCGAATGATCGCTCGCCACAACATTGAACAAGTGTCTTTCGCCGCTCAAGGATCGGAGGTAAGGAGTTGAATCGGTTTCTAAATTTTTCAAGTCGAGATTATCGTATTCATTATTATTTATCCGATTTTTTCGCTTCTAAAAGGCGCGTTCGCCTACGATCGAGGGTCAGGATGATCTGTGGGCTACTTCATTAAGAACTTGTTACGTTGGCAACTCTTGTTCGTTTTTCGTTTAAATAGCAGAGTAAGCGTGAAGACTGAGATCATAACTTGTTGACTCGATGGCGCCCATAACAAGCATCACGTACATATATATGTAAATAAGATAGACCTGGGGCCGGATTCATCAACGACTTGCAGCAATTTAACAGAGAAAATTACAGACGAAATCCCCAATAGCGCGGCTTATCAAGCGATATGGTGAGCGATAAGCCGCGTTATCTGAATTTTCCGCTGTGAATTCTCTGTTAAAGTTATGTAAGTCGTTGATGCATCCGACCCCTGGAGTGTGAATAGCTTGAAGAGGTCTGCTAATCTTCGATTTGAGAACAACCGACAAGATAAAAAATCCTTGAAAGGACGGCTGGCGATTTTGTGTAAAAATCTCAAACTGTGAAATCTGGATACCGTCGAGCGCTGTGTGTGGCACGAATAGGGATTTGGTTTTTGGATGCTATTCCGCAACATGGTTCTTGGACATTTGAGGCGCAAGCCACTTATTGTGTCATGTTAAAACAGCAACAGTTGCATTAACTACTGTTAGCATTGGTTGAACTCCGTCAACTTGTTGGTAGGTTATGGGTGGCGAAACGTCCGAGTGTAAAAGGTTGGGCCTTGAGGTGCTTTTGTCGACGACTCCACGGATTGTGACGTGCAGACGATAGATACGGGGATGAATGTTGGGGAGAGAACGGTAGTCAGAGAGAGCAAGATCTGATTCGAGAATTCGCACACTGCCAGCCCATCCAGCAATCGTTGACCTTGCAATGCGTTGTCTAGCGCTGTCATCCTAGATGTACAAATTGGGCTGCTGTCCACTTACAATTTCAAGGCGGGCTTTCAAAATCTGCACTTGAGGTAGACGTCTTTGCCACCACCACGTCTTCATCTCGTAGTCAATATTGTCCCGAGCGTTCGGATAAAGGTTCAAGACCGCTTTTTAGGTCCACGTCGGGTTTCAGGACGTCTTCCGCCTCGCTTGTTTAGTCGATCCATCGGATACGACGGTGAATGTTAGAGCGGAATGCCCTCTCTTACGATTAGCACCGATGATAAGATTTGCTGGTCAGCCCTAGGTGTATAAGTATAATAAGGGAAAGTGCTAACGGGAAGAGAACGAACGTCTTCAAAAACTCTATGGCCTTGGATTGTTTGGTAAATGTGGCCAACGACGTATTGCTGGACAGAAGGCTAGGAGCGGATTGGCGTGCCCTCCGTTCGAGGTGTCTAAGGGGCTGTGAAAAAGACAGGAGTCCTTGACTGATCTGATCGACGTCAGTGTTCTTCCAGCACCAATATGTGTTCCAGAAAGCGGATCGTTCATAAGCAGAGCGAAGGCAAATAAAGAAAAGCATCTCGAGCTTCGCGGTTCGTCAGCCTTTAAGCTTTAATGACGGTTGTCGCATTGGGATGCGTGAGAGAATGGCATTCTTTTCCGTGGTACAGCTTTCCTTCGAGCGACTATGCGTTGTGCTACTTTGGCACGCATTAAGGACACCGTCACTTGTACGAGCACCAGTCTCTCGTCATCACAGCGGCCATTCTTCAAGCTGAACGATGTGTTTCATCTTCTTGTGGTCGCTGAGATGTGCGATAAGCACCTGCAGGATTGCAGGTAGAAAATAGCACCAATTTGTTGGCCCTCGAACTCTCTCAAGTCACGTCAGCAGTTTACGTTACGTAATGCGAGAATACGTAGCACATTCCTCACGATGGTTTTAGGGATTCTTCAATCGGATAGTTTTATGTGCGTTGCAGGAGACCAGCACTGCGGACATGTTCGGGTACATAGCGAAGCTTCGTAACGGGACGGATCGCCGATGTCATGTGTTCCGGTTTAAGGACGTGAGTATCTCATTGTTCTTCTTGATTCAACTAAACACCCGCTGTGTACCTTTGGGAAGCAATGGGGAGCACATTGATGAAGCTCTTCAAGGAGGTGACGCCTAATTTCATCTCACGATGTAGTGGGAACAGTGCACAAAGCTGATTTTCCCGTTCGATGCTAATTTGGGGGGGCAGACACAAGCCCGCCATTATTAAGTTGCCATTCTGCACAGCGCTGTAGCCCTCTTCCAGGTACGTGCGCCTCGAATGTTTGCAATGTGTGCACCGTTGTCCACTTGCTGTAGACGACACATCTGGTTTTGCTTAGGTTGAGAGGGACTTCGAGAAGTGGAAAATCTCGCGGGTGATGAATGCTGCTTGTTTTGTAGGTGCAGAGGGTAATGCACATCATCGATGACGCCATCCGTATAGCTACACGGGACATGGCGCCCCAAATGGCTCCACCTATCCAGCCGACTTCTGGCATCGTTAACGTAGGTTCATCTAAAAATTGTAACGCAGCGCTTTCCGATGTCAGGTCTTCAGTTAGATCCAGCTTTCGGGCAAGAGCCGAGAAGACAACCCCTGGCACCTTCTCCTCGGCCGGCGAACAGAAACAACATCCCGGACCGACCTTCTCCTGAGCCAGGTACGTTGCTGTGAGCCGCGAGAATCGGACTTCTTCTTCTTCTTCAGCATTTGTCCCGCCTCGTAGCGGGGTCCACTATTCTGGTGTCATGATACCACCTTTCCCGATCCAGCGCTAGATCAGGGTGGACACCAGCAACCTTCACAACCTTCAAGTTCATATGTAGCGTATCAGACCAGTGCTGCTTCGGGGCGCCCTCTATGGCACTTTCCTATTACCTCGAAGTTAAGGCCCATCTTGCGGACGCTGTCTTCTTCTCAACGCAGAACGTGGCCGTACCATCGCAAGCGAGCTTCGCGCATCTTGTCAGCTATCGGCACGACACCGAACTCCTGCCGAATGACATCATTTCGGATGCGGTCCATGCGCATGACTCCAGCCGTCCAGTGCAGCATCTTCGTCTCTATGGCGCTGAAGCGCGTTTCAACTTCCTCAGTCGCAGGCCAACACTCAGCACCACATCGCTACTGACCAGACGACGGTACTATAGATTTTTGACTTCAAGTGTTCTGGTGTCTTCTACGACAGAGAAAACCAGTCAACGAGCAGCACTTGGACCAAGCTTCACTCACGCGTAAGTTCATTTTAACCATCAGACCACCGTCAGACGCGACTGCTGATTCCAGGTACTTGAAGACCCAAGTGCGTGGGAGCTGGACTTCATAACGTCCGTCGTTAGATATTCGGCCTTTTTTACGTTCAATCTGAGTCCAAACCGCTCCAAGTGATCACATCAAGCTTGCACCTCTCGCTTGAGTTCACCTTTATCTTCGCCTGCGAGCATTATGTCATCAGCATAAAGCAACGTACTTGATGGGCTTCTGAAGATCTCGTGTGATGACATCCATGGCGACAACAAAGAGGAGTGGGGAAAGCGCAGAACCCTGGTGTACCCCGATAGAGGTGGGAACTCCATCGAGGTTCCAGCTGCAGTTTGAACTCGTCTCTTTCAAGAAGAGTAGAGAATTCGCACCCACTCTATGAACTCTTCAGGAACTCCATGTTGTCGTTGTCGTACCATATCACTTCACGCGATACGCGATCAAAGGCCTTCTCCAAGTCGAGGAAGGCGATATGCACTGGCTTCTATTTCTGGCGGTGCAAATAATTGGAGCAGTCTGCAGGACTGCCCTTCTTAGGAAACACTCACGCACCTTATTCTCGGCCACAACCTGATTAAAGAACTTCGCTGCACGTCGTCGGGCCCAGTTGCTTTGCCTGGCCTCATCTTCTTCAAAGCCGCTTCAGTCTCCTCTACGGTGATGTTCTGCACGGGGCCGTGGATTGGAGCCGTTAAAGGGATGGCTGGATGAGGAAATTCCACTGTAGAGATTTCCTCAAAGTAATCGCGCGATCGCTTCAACGCCTTCTTGCGGTCCATGAGAAGATGGCCGCATCAATGCCGAAAAACTTCTCAATATCCTCGTTCTGCCGATGGCGATTCTTGGCAAGTCGGTACAGATACCGCTCACCATCGCACGACTAGAGCTTCTTGTTGACATCTCCATAATGAGTGGCTTTTGCAACAGCCACGGCCTTCTTTGCAGCTTTCTTCGCTTCTTGGTACTTCCGCCAATTATCGGCTGTCGTTTCGCCGAGAAACACGTGATAGAGCATCTTCTTCCCTCGAACCTTTTCTTTCCCATCGTATGTCCACATCCATGCCTGCTTGCCGACCTTCCGTCGCCCAGGCTTCGTAATGTCGAGTTCCGACTGTGCAACTTGACGTATCGCGTCGGTCACCTTCTTCCGAGTTTCATCGACGTTCGTGACTGTCGGTAGACGCACGCGAGAAATCACAACTTCTTCCTTCTCTCTCATCCGCCAACACTTGATTCTTGGTACACCGCATCGCTCGACCTGCTTCAGCCTCGAAGGGGCGATCTTCAAAATGCAGATCAGCGGTCGCTGCTGTGGTGCAACCGTCTCGTACGGCGCGACCTTCGCATCTGTGATGAGACTTCGGTCACGATCCTTCACAAGACAAATTCTGTCTGAGTTCTGCTGTTCCCATTATAGAACGAGATAAGGTGGGAGTCACGTTTACGAAAGACGGTGTTCACTATGGTGAGATTTTGCAGTTCCTCATATTCAAGGATACGCTCACCATCTGCGTTACGCGACCCGTAAACGAATCCACCATGACAGCTGTACCCATCTTTCGTCGCGCCGACGTGCCGTGACATCCTTCGGCAGTACCGCTGCTGTCTTCTCATCAAGCAGGCTTCAAAGCTCATCCTTGGCTTGATCAGAGCAGCCAGTCTGCGGAGCATACGTAGAGAAGAAATGATAGAGTCGCTCCTTAGCGGTGACAACGATCTTCATCAATCGATCGTCAAAGCGCTCGACGCTTACAATCGAGTCACGAAATCGTTCGGAGACAATTATTCCGACACCACTGGTGGTTTTGGGACTTCCACATAGAACGCCGTTGAAGTCTCGTCCTGTGTTCTCTGACTTGTGGCAGGACCACCTTGTCTCCTGCACCGCACAGAAGTCAACTCTTCTTCGTTCCAGTGCTTCAACCTACTCGCACGAGCGACCATCAACGTACCCACATTCAGCGTTGCCACGCGGGTCCTGCTTAGGCTACGGGACTGTCGGACTAGCTCAATTGCCCCCGATGCCGTCCTCGCACCAGGGACCCTCGCATACTTTTCACACTCTCCGGGCTTTGCGAGTGCGCTAGGCTCCTGCGGACGCCGTAGCACTATCTCGATACTCATGTAACGTCATCAACCATGTGATGTGACGTCGGTCTTGGTAGGCCGGTCTGCCACAATGGCCTGTCTCCTGCATTCGAGTGTCCGTGTTCGGCTTAGCTCACAGAGCGAACAGTTTCCAGTGGCACCACGTGGAGGAACGGACATCGCCACTGAATCGGATAACTGCTTTGCAAAAATGAGGCAAATGTGACGAGTCGCGAAGTTGACGCTGACCATGCCCAGTCAGAGCCTTCCTACATCTGGCGTATTCGGAAAGATGGGCGCTTGTTTCCGTGGAAAGAAGAAGTGTATTGTGACAGTCAGCGTGCATTCGTTTTGCGCATCATATGCGAGTAGCAACCCAAATTATAAACTGTTATCATTAACAATGAAGTGGATGTGTAACCCACAGCGCAATAGGCGGCACATTTTATTCTTATACCTTATCTTGAAGCTCATCAGTTTTATTGCATTTTATACAAATGTTTCTTAATGAAGAAAACGAGCTCTGGCTATCGCTGAATTGACTTTAATTGTATTTTCTGCAACCTCTAGTGCTATTGTTCTTTTTGTGCTCTATAATTGCCTCTTATCGGATGGCCTCACCACAGGCTGGCCGTGCGACACAGCTAGCCGAGAGTGGTGAGTCATTGGGGCTCCGAAAGTTGGAACCCCAGCTGCGGCGGTGGCGCAGGGGTTGTGCTCCTGCACGTCAGGTCCGACGCCGTTAGTTTGGTTCCCATTGTCACCTCTTTTTTTGCAAATCATAATTTATCTTCGAAATCGCCTTTTATTCCGAATTATGACACGTGTTTGATTAAGTAGTCGGGAAAAATACTATATACGTTTGTAAAAACGCTTGAAGGCAAAAAACTGCTATGGTGCATTTTTACTTACTATTTTGCGCAAATAGAGTCCAATTCATATACTGAACAACTAAAGGTGTTTCTAACAACCTTGGCATTCATGGAACAAGGCAAAAAAGGGTGTGAAGCGAAAAGGTAAGTAGAATATATGATGTGGAAGCCCAAAATGTCGTTGATCTACTGCTTTTCCTTCACTCTCCTTCACTCGAATGTCGAGGCTAGCTCTATGACGCGCCTTGGCCAGGCGGTTGGCGAACTTCTCTCCCTCTGGCCCGTCTAGTTTCTCGTACAGGGCATCCATTTCCGCGTTCTTTGCCTTCGCTACAGCAGTTTTTGCCAGCCTCTTCAGCTTCCAGTAGGCTGTGAGATGCTCGGGTGCCCTCGTCTTCTGCCACAGCTTGTAGGCCTCCTTCTTCCTCTTCACCGCAGCCTGCACCTCTTCGTTCCAGAACAATGCCGATTTATCCCTCTGTTCCTCCCTTTGTTTCTATCAGGGTTTCCTTGGCACATCTCAGAGTTGTTTGGGCTACCCTCCTCCAGGTCCCATTCACGGGACCAGCTGGATCTGGAAGGCCTGCTTCAAGCACTGCCCTGTAGCTTGTTCCCTCTGAACCCTGCATTCTCCACCATCGGATCCTGGTTTCCGTCCTCACTTTGGGCTTGGTGGGTAGAGATATGCTAAGGTGGATACCAAGGGTCTACGCTGTGATCCCACGTCTTCTCCCGGAATGACCTTCATATCCCGGACTGTTTTCAGGACAGTCCTTCAAACCAGGATGTGATCGACTTCCGTCCTTCTTTCTCCGCTAGCGTAGGTCACCTTCCGGCTCTCCCTCTTCGCAAAGAAGGTGCTACAGCCTCCATCCGGGTTTGTCAGGCCGATCCCTCTACCTCTATGAACTTTTTCCACTCCTCTTTTGCCACTCCCCACATGCCCGTTCATGTCTTCTGCTATGGAGAGGTAGTCGCCTTCTGGTGCGGACCTTATGGCTTCCTCGAGCGTGAGGTAGAAGTCGTCCGTGTCGTGCTCGGGGTATCCGTTCTGCAAAGCGTAGACATACATGATGGTCCAGTAACCCTCCTTCGTGTCCAGCCGCAGTGACATGATGCGATCGTTTATTCTTTGGACAGCAGCTACTGAATCGTTGAGGGACTCCGCGACAGCTATCCCTCCCCGTTCCTCTTGGTGTCCTCTCCGCCGAAGTACAGCTTGACCCCTTCTCCGATCTCCCTAGCTTTCGCCCCTTTCCATCGCGTTTCCTGCAGAAACAATACTTGTATCCTTCTGCGCCTCATCAGGTCAGCCACTTCCCTAGATCTTCCGGTCAGCGTTCCCACATGCAGAGTCCCAGTCGAACTAGCTTCTTTAGCCGAGGTCGTTCGGCCCTCGGTAGCCCTCGCATACTGACCACAGAACTCGGGCGGGGCTCTGTGCGCCACTTCCGGGTGACGTCCTAGCCTTTACACTGATTCTGCAACTTTTGGTCATGGTTTTGTGACGAGGTTTCTCTATCAGCCGGCCTGTCAACCTGGGCCTGACGCTGGAACCATTGCCATTTTTGCAATTTTTGCAGGGCATGGCGTGCCGGAGCCGGGAGTCGAACCTGTGGCCGTTTGCGCATGAAACTACACTACTAACCACTAGGCTAACTTGGCTCTGGAATTAAGCTATCTACTGCCTATTAGTAATAGGCAACATGTGGTTCAGGCAAAGGCAGAAAAGCTGCTAATTTGCATGAATGTTGTAGTTACAGGTGCGCGAGATGATCCGAATGGCATTCTTGGACTAGACCTATGGGATAAGCCATGGTTCCACGGAGAACTTAATCGCGCTGGAGCCGAGTATCTTTTGCAAAAGGATGGTGACTTCTTAGTCAGGTAAGTAAGTGGCAACTGTTCGTATCTTGAACAAAATTAATGAATCTCGAAAATTTTAAAGTTTGAGAACCGTGAGATGATATTGAAATGAATTTTTGCTCTCTTTGGGGAAATGCGCAGCTTAGCTAATTTAATATTTATTAGGGCGGTCCATAAATTGGCGGTTCAACAGACGTTTAGAAATTGGGCTAACTCTATAGTGCGTTTCAAAAGTATGTATCCACCTCAAGATTGACACATCTACGTTTTGCGCTCGTTTTTACAAGCCGACATTAGCGGCATTTGATTCCTCGTATTTCGTAGTCGAAAACGGCTGTGTATAACTATAGAAGTAACTGGCTTCGTAATCAAAATAAATTTTTCATTAAATCGACTCCAAAGAACCGCGAAATTACAGCCGCGGAGATCTGTAGTAAACATGTAATGTCTGAGATGGCGAAATCGAACTATGATCCTTCAGTGAGGGTGGTGATTAAATCCCAACGTTATTTCTAAACCAACATACGACGTGCATGGTTACGGCCCTTTTGTAAAGTTTCTCCGACGCATGAGAGCGACGGAGCGGGATCGGATATGCTCTTCAAAATACTTCAAGATTTAAATTAATTCTGATGTCTACAACCATGCCTTCGATTTGCTGCCAGAGGCGAGGCGCAAAACACTATCGTATCCGTCAGTAGGCCACCACATTCCATTGCAAAGAATAAATACGCGTTCAAACTTTTCAGCAGAATTAGAGTGCAGGGCTCGTACTATACATAGATGGATTGAGTATCGTCGAACTTTACCTGTGCACATTCCCTACGTTATGCTCGCCCCTATCCATCAAAATCTGTGTGGCCGTGTGCCTTGCTTGAAACGATCGCTTTCTAGAACAAGTGCCAACTCGCCGGGGCAGTTCATCCTCGATGGCATGGAGCAAGGGAAGCACCGCCACATCCTACTCATAAATGACGGCGTGGTACGCGCTTGGCCCCATGTTTCGGCGTGAACTTAGTTGAGCGTACCTTGCATGCTGGCGCTTTCAGGTCCGAACGGTAAGCAATGTGTTCCCATCCGTGTCCGCGCTGATCAACTACCACTACAGCACCGGACTGCCGATTTCTACTCAGGAATCCACTGTATACTTATCGAATCCTATCTCGAAATAGGGTGCCTCTAGGCCCTGACTTGAACTATCCTCTGAACGGTGCTCATGTCTGCAGTCACTACAGTATAAATAATTATCGCTACATAACTCGATTGGCATGCTGGTATCTTTCAAAGGAAAGAATACTAAAGTTCCATGGTATGTGTTCTACGACAGTCTTCTTGTGCCATATTTGTTCTGTTTTCTTTGTTCGTTCCCGATCTAATTGATTGTGCTGCTATTTGTATAGATTTGCAATTTTACAATTGCTGTTGATTTGTCTTATTTTGTCTACAAATGAACCAGTCCTACTCATTGTTAAGGTTAATTTGTTAAAGCTTAGTTCCCCTTCCTTGCACAACTTTGGGCGCGTATACAGGGTGGCTACAAAGATGGTCCTCAATTTCTCGATGAGCGGTTGCAAAGAACAGGATGGCGTTCCAGGGAGATGTTATACACATTTGGAGCTGTTTTCCCACATGTGTTCGTGCACAAATTCGATATCGGTCGGATCAATGCTGAACAGATTGTAAGTCTACCTTCCCATCGGGCCACCATCGTCCACCTTGTAGATTTTATTTATTTATTTATTTAGTTATTATAATTGCAGAAGGCAAACATTAAAAACAACGCTCTACAAAGCCAAAACAAACACAACATGCAATACAAAATATATACAATGAGTTGGTAGTCGGTATCACTTGTCGACTTGTCTCAAGAAAGATCATATCTAATCGTAAGTAATGTATTGCTAGCAAACCGCTTAAACTGCTTTACTGATAAGACCCTTGATTCGTTTTTCACAAGCTTGATGTATGCACTTCCTGTTCTATATGAAAAAGAGTTTGCATATAAACCTGGTTTTGGGCGTGTTAACGTGATTTTTTGCACAGCACCTCTAGCACGTGAATTGGACAAAGTAAATAACTGTTTCATAATTACTCCTTTGCTAGTGCACCTAAAGTGCACTACCTTATGAACCACGCGAGCATCAACGGCTTTACGTCGAGAAGCAAGGGAAGGAAGTTGAAGAAGCCTGTTTCTCACAACAGCGTCTGGAATCCGGTCATATTCCCAAGTGCCAGTACGTGCTTGGAGCTTTCGAGTGTAATTGTTCTGAACTCTCTCAATGCAATAAACTTCTTTCATCTTATGTGGGTTGAAAACTGTGACATCAGATTCTACAATAGGTCCAACAAAAGATCTATAAACACGAGGTATAATATCTTTATTTTTGCTGCACAGTCCTTTAAAAAATTGAGACATGCGCATATTTGCCTGCTTACATCGACCTCTGACATGCTCAGGAAAATCCAGATCACTGTTGTAACGGAAGTCAAGATCTTTAGCGGAAGTAGCAGGTAAAACAACAACGCCATCCACGTGGTACGAGCGAGCCTGGATTGGTGAACTTTCCTTTAGTTGCATAAACGTCGTCTTCTGAGGAGACAGATGCAGCTGCCATTTTTTACTCCAGACTACCAGAGAGTCAATAGCAATTTGCAGCCTAGAAGAATCATCAAGTTCCCTCATTACATGATATATCTTTACATCATCTGCATACATTTTTATAGAAATCCCATTTTTTTTATTTTGGATTACCTTTGCTAAGTCATTTGTATGGATATTAAACAGAATTGGTGAAAGAACAGCCCCCTGAGGTACTCCGCTCGTGGTAGGCATAAGCTGAGGAAATGTCTGATCTAATTTGACTAAGAACATCCGGCCGGACAGGTATTTGGCGATCCACTTGACGAGAATCGGATGGAACCCTAATTTTTCTAGTTTGAATATTAATTTTTCATGGGGCACCCGATCAAAAGCTTTCTCGAAATCGAAAAATATGATGTCGCAATTATACTTATTATTGATTGCAGTTGTCCAATTATCGATGGATTCGAGCAAGTTAGTGAAGGATTCGACTAGCGAAGAATGAAGAAAGCTCCACATCAACGACATGGCTGTACGGAGGATTGCGGCGCAGTTCAAGCAACGAGGACACCACACCTCTTCTGAGAGCAGGCCGATCTCGGATCGCCAACATACCTGGCATCAAGATAATCGAGAAGAGGAACGACGAGGTTAACCTGAGCAGAATTGTTTCCGACCTACATATCTCACGGCGCAGCGTTCAGAACACCGTCAACAAACAAGAACTTGGACTTCGGCGTTATCGACTTTCTTGTGCATGTAACGTCACTGAAATTGCAAATGAGGATAAGCTAGAAAATGAAAAGAACTGCTCAACTTCATTCAAGCGAGCCGCGTGTCGGGCGTCCCTTGGACTGTCGAGAATATTTCGACCGTTGAGTTTGCTCATAACAGACCTGCTCTCCTCTACGGCAGTGAATGCTGGGCCCTGGGTAAGGAGCAGGAGCGGCAACTGCACGCTGCGGAAATGAGGATGCTAAGGTGGGCATGTGGATGGACCCGTCGGGACAGGGTGCGAAACGAGGATGTTAGGGCAGTGATGAAGACAGCCCCGATCCAGCTGAAGATGAGGGAGCAGCGCCTAAGGTGGTACGGACACGTCCTCAGAAGGCCAGAGAATCACCCCGTAAGGTTGGCCCTAGATTTCGAGGCACCCGGAAAGCGTCCGAGAGGAGCCTCAAGGAAAAGGTGGAAGGACGTCATCAAGAGAGATCTCGGCGAAGTCGGCGCTACGACAGATGACGCCCTTGATAGGAAGAGGTGGCGACAGATCACAAGAACAGCGGACCCTGCGACTGCGCGGGAGTAAACGCTCAGGAGAAGAAGAAGAAGAAGAAGTTTGCTCACAACAGTAAAAACTCCTGCCTCGGAGCGAGAAAAAAATCTCAAAAACGCAATGTACGCTCAAGATCACTGTTCCTGAAGTCTCGGCTCAGCTGGAATAATATCTGAAGGCAAGACACCTCCTGTTTTCGTGGACAAGCATGCCAAAGTTAATTACGATGTTTAACAGAATGTTGTCCTCAAAGATAGTTTGATTCCGTGGGCTAAAAAATTTCCAGGAGGAATGTTTGTTCTTCAGGAGCGGACGCCAGTACATGGGTCAAAGTCGACAATCGCATTCTGTGGGCAGATTTGTCCTGGGTTCTGGGGCAAGGATAGGTGTTACTCAAACTATACCCAATGAACTACCCGGTATAGTGCCATTTACAGCAAAGGATCTCGTCGAATTCCAATGTTTGGTCAGTTTGAAGACAGCCTACTTGGAGAACGGCAGAAGATGGACGCGGACTACCTGCGGCCCACCGAAGAAGCGGTCACCAAGGGACCCGACGCCGTGCAAATAGATATAATTTTGAACAATACGTTAACTGAGTGATCCATTTTTACCAGGCGTTCAACGCCCTGCCGGCCGCCAAACGTCTGGTTGGGGGCTTCGCCCCAAACCCGGAGAATAGAACATCCCGAACGTCTTCTTGTCCTCTTTGGGCCTTCTCCCATTCATAACAGTAAAAAACTGGCTTTGTTATATAGAATGGTATAGCAAAATACGGCAGTGCAAAATCTTCAAAACTGCTCTTATGGTGCCCCACCCTCTATTGCACGTACGCGATTCATTCTCTGAAGTACTCGTTCTATTTATTAATTATGGTCCCCCTTTCATGGTTCTATTACTGGACCCTTTACTGAACCCCCTTAACTGGTGTTTCCTTTATTGGTTCCCTTACCGATCCCTATTGACTGGTTCATTGGTCCCCTTCACTGGACCCCCACCCCCTTCACCGCTCCCCATTACTGGTCCCACCTTCACTGGTTCCCCTTTATTGGAGAACCCTTTACAGGTCCCCCCCCCCCCCTCCTTCACCGGTCCCACCCTCACTGGTCTCCCTTTTACTGGTCCCTCTTCAGTGTCTCCCCTTTATTGTCAACCTTTTTCCGGTTCACCCTTCACTGGTCCCCCACCCCTCTTCGTCGGTCCCTACTACTGCTCTCACCTTCACTGGATCTCGATTTGCTGGTCCCCTCTTCACTGGCCTTCCTATCCTTCCTTCACCCACCCCCATTACTGGATCCATCCTTCACGCCCCCCCCTCCCATCCACCCCCGTTCAGCGGTCCCCATTGCTGGTCCCACCTTCACTGGCAACACGTCTGAATCCGGACAGGCCTTTCTCGACATCAGTGGCGCCTCTTCTAAACCCAGGCACCTGATGAACGACGTGTCTTCTCAAGTTGGATGTGGCTTGCGCGATATCGCTGGTACGTCGTGTGAATCCGGAACCCCTGGCGCGACATCGGTGACACGTTGTCTGACCAGGATACTATCTCAACGGTAGGTCGGAACGGCGCAAGTGTTGTATATGGGCAGAACCGCCTCTCTCTGGGAAGTAACAAACGGCAGGTATCTCGACCCCAATACAACTCTGTGCAGAGTTAGGGGCGACGGAAATGCCTGTTGGCGCCTGTTGATTCACGTGCTCCACAGCTGACGGGCGCGCGCGGGATGAGGGCTGGTATCGCGAATCGGCTCAGTGAACAGGTGGGGTAGTAGGGAAGAGCTCGGGGTCTTAACCGGGGGTCGGGGGGTTTGGATCCCGCAGACTGCGTTTGTTTTGCACTTTTGCAAAATCCATGTTTATCATATAGGTAATCCACCTAGGGGTATTATAGTGTGTTATAGAGCATGTTTACATATAACATACCACCCATACCGTTAACAATGGTGGTCCAGGCAGGGTCACCGATTTCGCTGAAACGTCGTCGTTTAGGGGGTTATTTGGGGGCTGATCACGAATCTGATATCCGTTCTTCACGATTCCGTCGGAGTCACCCGTACCGTTAGCAAGGGTGGTCCAGGCAGGGTTACCGATTTCGCTTAAACTTCGTCTAGGGGGGTTATTTGGGGTGCTGACCACGAATCTGATATCCATTCTTCACGATTCGGCTGGATAATATAAATACAGGAAGGCACAGGATTACATTCCTAAAATTTCTGATGGTGACGGCAGGTTGAGACAGAATCGTGAAAAACGGACATCAGATTCGTGATCAGCACCCCAAATAACCCCCCCTAGACGAAGTTTCAGCGAAATCGGTGACCCTGCCTGGACCACCATTGTGAACAGTATGGGTGGTATGTTATATGTAAACATGCTCTAAAGCACACTATAATACCCCTAGGTGGATTACCTATATGATGAACATGGATTTTGCAAAAGTGCAAAAGAAACACAGCGTGCGGGATCCAAACCCCTGACCCCTCGCTCACTAGCCCGAGCTCTTCCCCACTACGCCACGTGGTACTGGGCCGACTCCCAATACCAGCCCTCATCCCGCGCGCGCCCGTCAGCTGTGGAGCACGTGAATGAACAGGGTGCCAACAGGCACTTCCGTCGCCCCTAACTCTGCACAGAGTTGTATTGGGGTCGAGATACCTGCCGCTTGTTACTTCCCAGAGAGAGGCGGTTCTGCCCATATACAACACTTGCGCCGTTCCGACCTACCGTTGAGATAGTATCCTGGTGAGACCGGAGAGGCCTTTCGCGACATCGATGACACCTCTTGTCAACCCGTACGTCCTTCGCGCGACATTGGTGCCATGTCTTCTGAACCCAGACGCCTGATGAAGGACGTTGGTGACATGTTTTCTCAAGCCGGACGTCCTTTACGTAAAATCAGTTAGAGGTCTTCTTAACCCACACACCCATTACGCGACATCAGTGACACGTCGTCTGAATTCGAACACCCCTTGCGCGACATCGGTGACACCTCTTCTCAACCCGGACGTCCTTCGCGCGACATTGGTGACATGTCTTCTGAACCCAGACGCCTGTTGAACGACATCGATGACATAAGTTCGGTACTCGGACGCTCTTTGCATGACATTGGCGACACGTTTTCTGACCCCTCTCAACAAGACGTAGGTGACACCAAACAACTACAACCCCCCCCCCCCCCCACATTTTCCCCCAGCGCACTCCTCTGCGGCTCCCCGACAAAAATAGAACCACTTCTGAAATCTCAACTATAATGGGATCGGTGGGATCGCACGATGAAAATTCACGAGTGAGGGTGGATCCAAGGCTGAGGGGGATCCTTCCCATCGTCCTGGAGCAGTTCGGCTTCATGAGTGAGGAGCCCACCAGACGTCCTCATCGTCGCCTGGAAAACAGCGTAACAGAGGGTTATAGAAATAAATGGGTATTCATTCGTTGCTATTCTTGAACGTGGAGAAAAACCATGAAGGGTTAGAGCGAGAGGTGCCCTCAGAAAATAGAGGGAGTCATACTGTGTCTTGACTTTTAGGAGAGGATTGTTTCGAAATTTTTTCAGCTTTTTAGATGATCGTTGCATCCCTTTATAAATTATCTTCCCAGGCGTGACTTCGACATTTTGGAGATTTGCTCTCAGCTTTGTCCGTTGACAAAGACATGTTATAAATGTGGAATTAATTTCTATAATGTTCTGAATGGCGATTATTCTACAGTTAGAAATAAAGGTCTTTTGGAGCAGTCGTCAAATCGTTCAGGACGGGTTCAATTTTTTGCCGATTTCAGCAGAGTGTCATGGCTCGACCAGAGCTGTGCGTTAAATTTTTTTCGGTTAAATTTTAACGACTATTTTTCTAACGAAGAATTCTTGCGTTAAATTCGGTAAGTTCGTTAAAGAAAATTTTCCTTAGATGCTGTCAATTGGCTGTCTTTATATAAGTAAACAAGCCAGACCTTTTTCCTTATTGATTTTTTCGGCTCCATCTGGCTATTGTATGACTATGTCTTCATCTTCACAAGGAATAACAACAGTCCATCTATCATCAACAAAACTGCTAAGCAACAAAAATTATTAGGATTCCAAAAACAAATAATAACAGCAAGACTGAAAATGACAAAATTCTTACTATGCCTAGCCGGTGTGGCTTCAGTTTCTGCGAAGATCCAAAATGCTATGCACCATAGCGCGGCTGCATGTCTTTGATCGTTCTCATTCGTCCTGACAAAACTTTTTACAAAAAGTATGCTCGCTAACTAGACTTTTGCAGTCCAACATCCTTCCTTAGTGCCATAATTGTTTCGGAAAACTATAGAAAGAATGCTTCAATGAAGAATTTTGCGCAGCCAGTGACCGCAGCGAATTCTTTGGTACAGTTCTTCGTCTTTGGAAGATATTTACGAAGCGCATGGATCTGCCTGTTTCACAGAATACCTCCTTCTGCCCCAAAAAGTCCTGTTCTTCTTGCAGATGACAGCAGAGGTAAATGAACAGCCACGAACCGCTGACCAAATTCCAATCGAATCGGATTTTACTGCGCTGAGTATTTCCGTCTTGGCCGCCCAAGTAGCGTAGATTTCAGTTGTGAAGCTATTTTTCACCTGTCTTTCGAATGAAATGCACAAGATACAGGCGTATTTACAAAAGCGCTTCTCTACCTATACTAACAGTGGTTCATCTTGTCTTTATCCTTCCCAATTCTTTCAAATAGAAATCGTCACTCTCTGTCACACTTTTACGACTTCTCAGCAATTATCCACTCTTATTTTCTTATTGAAGCACCTTTCACCGAACAGTACAGCACATTTGGTTGAGTTTCGAATGTGCTTTGGGTTTCTCAATTTCTTCCCATTTCTGTAGAGCACATTTCAGATCGATGAAAGGTATTATAGTAAATTCGCAAATTAGTCGAAAAAAAAAATCCAGAAACATAGAGAAAGTTCCTTGCTAGAGCCAGACCTGTGCCTTCAAAAAATATACCTTCTTCGTAGGACTTTGAAAAATCTTCATGCAATAGACTGCATGTTAAGTACTAGTTTTTATACTTAGCTCGTATATAATAAGAGTGGCCATCGGCTTTTTTATTTAATTTTATTCCCTTCACGTGAACGTGTTCACTGTTTCACGCGTATACCAGGGATGAGCGGTTTATACGTTATCCACTGTTCGGTTTCCGGGGTGGTGTTGGGCTATCCGTATTGTTATCCGGCGATTTTTGGGCCGGATAACGACCAACAAATTTGCTGGCTGGTTGACGTTTGACGTGGTTTGCATGCCATGTGAAGAAGATCCTTCACAGTCATAAGAGTGATCGTAAGCAACAACAGAAGGAACTTAAATACAAATGGGTTAGGTGAGGTATTCTCTCAATTGGGCATAGGCGACAGAGTTGGAAAGGAGCATAATTTCCACAGCTCAAGAATCGCTAATCGTGTGCCATACATCTGTTAAGCTTATTAAGTATTAAATTATTCATCGGCTTGCCACCGCAGTCATGTTCAGACCGGGAAGGCATACACGCTGCTACTACTGATAGTTAGAAGTTGAGGCCCTGGCGCATTCTAGAAGGAGTCCCATCAATCATCAAAAAAAGGTACCGCAGTATAGTAATGAACTCCAACCAAAGAGAAGAGGTTTGATCCAGATAAATGGAGAAAAGGGCGCTCCTATAATTAGAAGTTGGGAAGGCTCTAGTCATTCCCTTTTGGGATGAGCCCCGCATCCTATTTCTACGGAATGTCTTGGAGGCACTTTGACTTCGTGTTTGGTCTACACAATGGTCTGCGGTGGCCAGTCAATGGAGAAGTTTGTGTTTTATCCTTTCCAGGCAAGTTTGGTATCAATTCACCGACTGCTCGTACAATTACTTCAAAGTATTTTTTATGAAAACAAAAAAAAGAGTTTTTCTAAAAGCATTTTCTGTCCGATTCCCGCTGATAATATTGGTGCGTTCGCAATGCTAAGGCTTTGATATTCGCTACTGAAAATCTAAATAATGCATAAACTATCCTGAATCAACTTCCGATTTCAAGTGTTGCGAGACAAACAGATTTATTCTTATCGATGAGCTTTCTCGATGCTTCTTTATTACATGTGGAACCATTACCTTGTGTAGTTGCGATAGATACCCTACCTCTGGCTTACCGGATATCATAACTCTCTGAATGTGTATTTGGGCCATAAAACGGCTTACAGTGGCTGGCCAACGTGAAGCTAGTATTTTATCCATCCCGGTAATTCCACGTTTGACTGTCTTGGATCTTGGGTAATATTTGGTAGCAGCTTTAATTGAAGAAAAAAGAACTAGGCGACTGATGATTTATTTATTTATTAGCACATAAATGTGCGCACAATTCTAAAGTAAAGGAAACTGAGGGACACGGCATGGTGAGTAATACAACGCGGTGAAAAAACAAACAAACAAATAAACCTCAGCAAATCAAAGTGCTACATCAGGACGTCCTGTAGTATCTGCAGGAGGGGGAAATTTGATGAAAAAACAAGGGCTGAAATATTATGATGTAAGGCAGAACTAAGGACTGCGGGCTGATTAATGGAGCTGTTGATGGAGAGGAGCAGTGGCCCGCCAAACACTGCAAGTCGTTGTCGAAAACGGCTCCGGATACCAGCTTAGTAGGTCCGTCAACTCCATCGCTCCATCAACGCTCGCATAACGTCTGCTGTTGGGAGAGGAGAGAATCGAAGGTTTTTAATGCTAGATAAGATACGAAACGTAACTTCGAAGAAAAGAAAGGTAAGAGCTACAAGGGTGAGCAAGAACAAGAAGGAATACTGCAAACTCGATGGTTATGCACAAAAAAAAATTTAGGAAACGAGGGCAGAGGAACACAACTACACTTCAACAAATTATTCAATTATATGAGAAGTAGAATTAAAAGAGGACGAAAGAACTAGGATGCTGCCTTTAGGTGATGTAAACGAGGTGCAGTGTTGAAAGTAGGTTTAATTTCTTCAACCTTTTTCGAAAAGCGAAAACATTTGGTGATTCTAATAAACCTGG
The DNA here is from genome assembly GCA_947359475.1 of Heligmosomoides polygyrus bakeri. Taxonomy (NCBI): domain Eukaryota; kingdom Metazoa; phylum Nematoda; class Chromadorea; order Rhabditida; family Heligmosomidae; genus Heligmosomoides; species Heligmosomoides polygyrus. The sequence goes on from OX375869.1 coordinate 63,444,113, forward strand.
AGACAACATTTGTAACCAACGAGCACCTCGGTAAAAAAAGAGAATTAAAAACCTTTTCACGATTTTTACGCTTTATATTTGTGTATTGGAAACGGAAGCTTTTACGGTGACCCCATGTAGGCAAAAAGACCCAGTATTTGGAAGGTTTCAGTCGGGACTCTCCTTTAAGGGCCTTGAAGCAAAAAACTAAATCGCTAAACATATGTCTGCAGAGAAGACTTTTAAGGTTAAAAAGATTAAGACGTTCCTGATAATTTGGGATTACCCTCATGCCACAAGAACTTAGCATGCATCTGCAAAATAGAATTTAGGTGAAAGACTTCTGAACCCTCTCAATTTTGGTCTGGAGTTTTTGAAAAGGGACTCCAAACCTCCGAGCAGTACTCCAATATAGGAACTACATATGTTTTATATAAACTGATCAGTATGGAACTGTCATTGCATTTTATGTTTCTACAAAACAAATGCATAATGGAAAAAGCTTTCCGCACTACATTATTGATGTGCTTCTCAAACTTCAATTCACTATCTGTGAAAATGCCAAGATCGCGAACTTCAGATACAGAAAGCAACTCGCAACCGTTAATTTTATAATCCATGGCAGAGGTATTACCAATGTGAAAAACTTTTGTTTTAGAGATATTGACGGGAATTTGTCAAGCGTCGGCCCACTCCAACATATTGCCGATGGACTGAGTTAGCGCTTGGTAAACAACTGTTTTGTTATCATGGTTGTAGGCTCCATAGATCTTTATATCGTCAGCATACATCTTCATTTTGACATGGGGTTTATAGCTAGCTTCGAGGGAAGATCAGAAGTGTATGCAAGGAACAGGGTCGGTGAGAGTACAACTCCCTGTGGTACCCCACTTTTGCAGTCATAGCATTTCGAAAAACAGTTACCGACTATGACGCGCATATGCCTTCCACTCAAGTAACAACGTATCCACTTTAGAAGAGACAAATGGATTCCATTTTGACATAGCTTGCTTAAAAGTTTTTGGTGATTGACCTTATCAAAAGCTTTAGACAAATCGAAGTGAATCACGTCAACGGAATGATCCATTGTTAAGTGCAAGGTTCCAATCAAATAAGCAGTTAGAAAGCTGAGTTGCGGTGGAAGCACCTGTCATGAAGCCCTGCTGTTCGTACGGAATCGAATTACCTCTAGATAGACAAGTCAACAATTTATCTCTGACAATGCTTTCCATGACTTTTATTGGGGTAGGAATTATACTTATGGGCCGAAATGAAGAGAGCAATTCAGGTCTAGGAGTTTTTGGAATGGCGGTAATTATTGATTCTTTCCAAATTTCGGGAAGATCACTGTAGATTAAGGAAATATTGAGAATTATGGCCAAAGGCTTAGAAAGAGTCTGAACACATTTTTTGTAAACTATTTATGGAATTCCGTCAAAAGGTACTGGTGTAGAAGCGTTTAATCGCTTCATTACTTTTAATACATCTTATCTCGAAGACGATCATTCGCATCATCGTGTGGCCAGTCAACAGGAAGGAGCAGAGATACCTCTCATCTGCCGATTGCACATCCAATAGAGCTTGCAAGTGACGCTGAATGGCTGCAGTAACCGATAATGCATTCACGGCAAAACACAAGTCTAAAGTTTGTAAGAACTGGAAACAGAGCGTTGTAGTAGAATGTTGGAAAAGTATTAACAGCTTTGGGCCGCTCGGCCTCCATCCGTTTGGCTTCATTCAGTCACACTTCGAACACGTGTAATTGAGTCTCGAAATCCCTGCACGTCACAGGCCATGTCGGGATGACTTTGAGCGAGCACAGGGTTTCTTATGAAATAGTTCACAGCACAAGCTAAAGCGCTGGCTATTAATACAATGAATAAGATGAGAGCATCGTTGCCAGATCCTTCACCGAGCCTCCCATTGTCACCTACCATTAGCACACTTTGTAAAGCAATGGTCTAACAATAAGCACGTAATCTTTAGCAGATAAGCGTAGAACTCCCTACCAGGAGGTCAGGAGTGGGATGCAACTACTTTCCGTTTTCTACGCGAAAAACGCGTTCGACAGTCGCCAAAGCACACTTCTGCGCTTTAGCGCGCTCAGGAGCAAGACGCGACTGCCGTGCGCGTATGACGTCACTAGCCGTCCTTGTCGGAAGCAGTCGGACCGCGACAACTGATCCAATTTCGTCGCGCATCGCTTGCCGCTCGAAATTGGATCAGTTGTCGCGGTCCGCCAGAGAGGGTTCGCGCGGCGTTGAAGTTATGTCTGTCCCCCCCCCCCCTTCAGCAGCCGTATTCATGAAGCGGCGGGAGCGGGAAGGCAGGCGATGCCTTCCCGCTCCCGCCGCATCCCGCTCCCGGCTTCATACAACCCGGTCGGTATTCATGAACCGCCGGGAAGCGGGAGCAACCGCGACGCGCGAGTTAGATTCGCAGCGGAGGCGGGAATTGCAAGATTTCAAAAACCAATTTCTCAAATTACCGCTGTCTCAACCAGGGATGAGCGGATAACGAAATTGCGAGGCTCGGATTACGGACAATTTTGCCTAAAAATGGCCGGATAACGGAAACACGGATAACGAGCAAGCAACAAAAATTAAAACTGGCTTTAAACTGCTCGAATCTCAACAGAATATTAGATGTTCACGCACTGTCAAGTTACATGCCATCTCTCACCATTTTAAAAGTATTTTGAAGAAAAAAGGTGAGCTGTTACCGAGCTTATCGGCGAGAAAAGTGGCACGATCCCCATTAGAGAAACCAAGACTATTTTGTAATACAATCTTTTGCCACTCCACTCGGCTGATGTTTCGGCACAACCACCTTCAGTGGCTGGAGATAACAAGGAGCGCTTAAGAAACTACTGGTTTATAGATCATTTCACAGCACAAATTGCAATTTAAAACTATTCCTTTTTTGAAGTTAAAGAGGCCAAACGCGAGGATGGACGCGTAAAGCACCCTAAATGACCTTTTGGAAGCAGTCGAAATGCTGATAAGCCACCCTTTCAGGTATACAATAGCGAGATTCATTCAATTCCTATTCACCTACATTTATTTCGACCCGACGGTAACTTATTGGTAACTTATTCGTCTCCAGGTCCGACTATCATTGAATCTCGGCATCGGTGTTTGTTGTTTGTTGATACTGATTAGCCACTCGAGATTGGGAAATCCGTTTATTGGCCGACGTTGCCACATTGTCGGATGGGGAGTTTTACTCATCAGTCAACTAATTTTTCCTTCTTCAAAGCTCAATTAAAAAAATGATTATTAGGTGAGTAATTTCTTTGACTCTTCTTGCCTTTTCCACGCTATGAACAAGCAGGTTGCGCAGAACCATCAACCGAATAAGGTCTGCATAATCAGCCTAGTTCCACAGCTTGAGAACCACTACTGTTGTTCGACAGTATCGCTATATCTGAGGTAGTCGAACGCGAAACTGTCTGGGATGAATGAAATAATTTATAGCAATTTAATTTATAATTTATAACAAGCAATTTAAAATAATTGGATGCAATTTATAACTGCACCATTTAAATTTTTAATTTTGCCGCATGTAAATAAATCGAACACATAGATCGCCGTGTGGGAATAAATAAAATAAAATAAATGTAAGTAAATCGAACTCATAGATCGCCCCGTTGTTAGTGTAGTCACCTTCGTGGCGTTCTATCCTTTCACTCGTTTGTTCGATTTCTACGACACCTCTGCGTGCACGGCGCACCCAGGACGTAGCGCACAGCGCTGGACGTGCGACTATTAGGTTAAGTTAATCCTCCATATTCTCTAAAGATGAGACGAAGATAAACTACAAGATGAAATAGCTGAAGGATTGTGATAACAGTTTGTAGACTTTTTCGAAGATTTTGGAACTACTCTATTATTGAGGAAATAATTTCTAATTTTACACATACCTTCAGTTTTATTTTTATTTTATTGTTCATTACGAAGTTCAATCCTAATTCGCTGACGATCTCTTCTTTTCCACGCAGGACCTGCTCATAAAATGTCCACCGACTAGCAATGGGAATGTATAAGAAGTGGTATTGCGAGAAATAGAGTGTGTGGCGCATCCGAAAGAACTACTCATCGTCAATGTTTCAGATCAACTATGTGATTTCTTTAAAATCAAGTAAGTGACAGAAGCCGTACCCCCTCCCCTCCCCCTCCTCTCCTCAGAAGATGGCCCAGGAACACGTTACGAGACATATAGCGAAGATAACCCCACGTGAAGACGACTTTCGATGGCAAAATCGCCATCGAAATTCTATTTCTTGCAATTGCACACACCACCTCATTGACGGCTTCCCGGCGTTCCCGACCGGTTGAGTGCGGGTAGGCCGGGAGCCTCCCGCCATCGGCGCGGGAGGCTCCCGTTGCTTCCCGGCATGTTCGTGAATACGATCTTTTGCCTCCCGCCTCGGTCGCTTCCCGCGGGAAGCCTTGAACGTTCCCGGGAACGTTCATGAATACGGCCACAGGTGGGGTGCCGAGCGGGCGGCCGTGGGCCACTCGCAGGCGCGTCGGCCCGGGGTGCCGAGACGGGTGCGAGAAAACTGGAGAGGAAAAAAACCGGAGTCGAAGTCGAAGGCCAAGGCGAAGGCGAAAGCCCAAATCCTTTCCTTCGGTTGCTTATAATAGACTCATATCCTTCCGTCTTCTTCCTCGTCTTTCCGCGTTTTACTTCTCCGCGCCGGGTCATGGTGCGTCTCCTAATCAGATCTACAATGACGGTGCTAATGAGCCGTGTATTTCTTTTTGTGTGCATACTCCCACAGCGTCCGTCGGATGAGCCCTTTAGCCCCAGGTTCGCGGTTGTTTACGGCCTGTTTCTTTCGGTCAGCAAATATCGTTCGCTCGTTAGCATCAGTATATAGCTGTCAGATTGCTTACACCTCACATTGGTCGCCCTCCAAGGATATCTTCATAGCGTTTCAACTGTTTCTATACTTCAGTTAAGTTGCTTTTCGCATCCTTCTCCTCATTCAGCGTAAATTGTAAATTATACTACATATGGAATGATCCTTGGGCGAATGGTTTTCAACTTCCCCTTATTTTTTCTTACTTGAAGAACGCAGTTATGACCAAACATCGGACAAGTATAGTAGCTGCAAATCAGTCGTGGTTTAATGCTGTTCATACACGCGGGACTGAGATCTATGCTGGGTTTATTTATTTATTTATTTATTTAGATCGGTTGCTTATCATTACGAGAAAAAGCAGTATAGGTACAGTCCACAAGGCGATACATAAAACTGTAAAAAAACCGACGACCACTCTGGTTGATGGAGGGGCTGGGGGAAGGGCAATGGACAGCTCGGTAAAGAAGGGTAGTGGCCCGCCAACACTGCAAGTCCTAGCGACGTGGTGGGAGGAGGCGTGGAATGGACACCGAGTACCACCTTAGTAGGTGGTATCCGGAGTCCTTTTTTAATTACCCAAGTTTGAGTTCTAGGTGACAGGAGAGGGATGGATGATGGTGATTCTGATAGGCTGCCAGTATTCTTATCAGTAAGCGAAATCGAGTTTCCTGTTACCGAACGCTCACCGCGCCGTGTCATAACCATCTACAATACATACGGATATCCTATTCAATACAAAGTATTGTGCAATGCTCCAGGAAATTACTCTGTTCCGAATTTCAAAGGAATGCTTCTTGCTAAAAGCTGTAAAGACTTAGTTGTGAGATGTACTGCGAAGCTGACAGTTGGTACAACAGATCGTTTGAGGATTGAAATTATGAGACCTGGGAAAACTGAGACGCTGGGCAGCCATGATATACTGCTGCGAACAGTGAGTGAGAGTGGTACCACTCCATCACATCTATCGAGAAGCATGGGGTCTGGGATGGACGGTCGTAGAAGTTGTGGTTCTTCAAGTCAAGTATCTGCCAGAATTCGTGATGAGAACGCTGCCTCGTCGCAACTCGTGTGTCTAGGAGTGGTGATGCTATGCGCTGTGACGCTGATGGCTCCGACACAGGGTGATCCAGGTGCTGCAAACTCCCTGTTGCCTAGTCACTTTCACCTTACTGTGCCCCAAAAACTTTCGCTGCTTACATTCTAGGAATTGTTTCTATTCTTCTTCTACGCCCTATGACATGATACACTGCATAAGCTGTCATTGTTGTTGCTCTGCTTACACCAAACACCTTTCTTTGTTGCAACAAAACTTGACCTTTTCTCATATGATCGTTATGTTGTTCATGCTTTCTACGTATCTGTTATCACCCGGTGTGTAAAGGCTTCTGGTCGTCTACTACACCATGATTCGTACTATGTTTGTCATTTCTAGTACTCGTATCACCAACGTTGGCGTTGAGCTCATTTTTCGTTGTTGTCTTCCCTTTGTTAAGACTGCCATTCCTTTGTACGAGAATGACCGATTGATTATTTGTACATAGTACGGGATAATTCTATACATAGCATGAACGTAATCGGTTTGAGATATGTTCAGGTTTGTAGTTTCATTAAGGTACTTCAACAATTGGGTGTTAGTTATCACCAGTGCGGGTATGTATTCATTAAAATTGATCTAGTTTGAGCCTTGTAGAAGTTAGTAGTAGGACTATAACACATAATGTAGACCCAGCAGTAAACAAAGCTACTTTTAAAGTAACTTTAAAAAATTATCTACGTAATTATTATCTACATGCTATTACTCGGCCTGTCCATAGGACTGTTATCATTCTAGAGCGTTCCTTCCGGTGAAATTCAGGGAAGTAAATGTTGCTCTGAGTGAGTGGTTTGTCGCTTTTTCTTCAGAAAAGATTGCGTAAACCTCCAAAAAATCGGAAGTAACATTTGCAAGTATAGAAGATTCAATACCTCTATACTGTTATATAGGACATAGTCCATATTTCGTTATGCATGGAAGAGGCTTGATTACATGGTGTAGAATCGTCCACAATTTGCCGTCCACACTCACCTTTGCCGCATACATATTCGCCGTCCTTTTCGCTGCTGGTCTAGATTGTCATATAATCTCAGCGAAAGGCGAAATTACAGCGAAGATGGACCTCTACAAATCCAGATACGACAAAACGCATAAAAAATTCACTGCGGAATTTCCTCTTGGAAATTTTGTCACATTATATTATGCGTCCAAAACTTACAAGCCAATGGAAAGGATTATTTAGGGACGAAGTAGTTGATCGACCAAATGTCACGATTTACGACCTTGTCAATCGTCAAAAGCGATAGACATTTTATATCAACCGTCTAAAAATATATGCACCGCGTTCTGAACCAGCCAATGCTCTAGCCTCTATACAAGCTCCTGACTTTGCTTAGGTGAAGTAACGGACAATTCAGAGGCGCCATTACGGCGAAAGAAAAATAAATTTTAGCACGATGGACAATGAAGAATATTCTACAACTTAACTAAGATGCTAGGATTCCCTTTAGTAAGTCTGAATTCCACTTCATTGCCGCCTCAGCGCAAAGTCATACGAAATATTATCATTCTGGTCGGCAAGTTGCTTGTGGCCGGTTACGTTTACTTCAGCTCCGAGTATTTGCACTCGTTTCTGCTGTAAGGAACCAAAAAATGAGAGACTCTCAGGAACGACGCCGCGCGAACAGCAACCGGTCCGATACGATTACCGAGCGGAAGACGTACAACATGCAACAGCTCAGAGATCCACCACCTCTAGCTGACCAAGAGGAGAGCGTTCGAACACGACTCGCGTTCCTCTAAACTTCATCACGTGGTCTTCCTCCCCTCGCTGCGGTACCCTGCGAACTCCCTCGTTACGGCGGACCAACAGGACTACGACGACGACAGCGAGAAGAACGACACACAGCAGTGCGACGAGTACAACCCGAACACTCACCGAAGACTGCCATCGACATATGCTATTAACTGACTCACTCAAATCCACTTCGAAAAAGGCACGCAGGCGTTCACATCGCAGGGACTCGGTTTCCGGCGTCAAGAAGTCTTCTGCAGCTGTAGCGTCATCGCAAATGCACCCGAAAACTTCGGAGTCGTTGTAGCAACCCCACGATAATGACAGGAATTAATGCAGTGCGACCGGTCCACAAGAGCCATGACGACACGAGTACCATCTCCTCTCTTGTTTTCCCCTTCAGTGTTCAGCTTCTTCTGTTCATGTGCACAAAATCGACGAACAAAGCACCGTCGCGCACATGCACTGCCACCTGCAACCCCGCGCGGCGCACCCCTCCGAGCGAATGGACAGCAGCGATTGCCGAACCGTTGACGACGAAGGACACAGCAACGTCCCAGCTGACCGGCTACTCAAATCAAAGTTCCGGGACGGAACTTCTCGGAGGAGTAAGATGTAAGGAACGAAAAAAAATGAGAGACACTCAAGAACGACGCCGCGCGGACAGCAACCGGTCCGATACAATTAGGTCATCGAGGTCGAGTAATTATCTCTACTGCACGGAAGACGAGCAATTTTCTTAAGTCAACAACTGGAGGAAATAGTTGTACTTTTCAATTAACTAGATCGGGAAAGTACGCGGTATAAAAGAAGAGGTGGTGCGCATAGCAGGAGTTCGTCGGTGGATCGTATGGGACCGAACCGTCCGTCGGGGTCGCCGTGGCGACCCCTTCCTCCTCTTTATGATTTTTTTCTATTTCCTTTATTTCTAACCCTTACTCACCTCTCTTTTCACTCCCTTCTCTTTCACCCTTATTTGATATGTACACGCACGCAAGCACCACACACGCACACTCAAGCACACACTACTCTTTTATATATAGTAGAATGGTTTAACATGGAGATACGGTAGTGGTGGCGGAAAAAGCGGAGTGACGAGATCCGCTCGTCAGCTGACAGGCTGGCTGAAGAGCTATGCATAGCTTCGCCTTCGTAGACGAGGTTCGGGTGTAACGCGACAGTTGGCAGCTGTCTGTGTCCCGACATCTCTATTCCTCGGTAAAGGTCGTCCTCGAGCTTGGGAACATTGCCGTCGTGCTGACAATCAATTCGTAGTTCACAAAAAAGGAAAATAAGAACTACAAAGCAGTTACACTATTAGCTTCTACTGTATTATGAGTATTGTTATATCATCGGCTCCTTCAGCGCTATTAGCTTGTTGTACCAGTTTTCAGTGTAGCGGCACCTGAGGAAGCCGGATATAAGCCTTCCCTTTCCTGTTATTTTATTCTATATGTTAGATACATAAAACACAATTTTATTATAAATAATTTATTACTTTAGGAGAAGGAATTGAATGGGAAAGGATAGGTGTGCTGAGTCTCAAGATAGAGAAAGCCCAAGGGAAGAAGACAACGGAAGGCCGAGCGGCCGGGGTGACGGTGTTGTGTCCCTCTGATCCTAGATTCTGTTCCGCGGGCGGCGTTTGGTTAGACAGGCCTCGAGCGTGGTCCGATAGCAGATGGGGTTTATCGGCAGATGTGTAACCCGCTTGATCTTGGGGCGCCGTTGGATTCCTTACGATATCGCGGTACACATCACGGCTGCTGAGTCAGGCTGACAAGGCCGCAGTGCAGATCAGAACAGATTCTATCTAGGATAATCACTACATTCCTAAATAGGCCTTTCTCCATACCTTACATCCCCAACAGTTTGCAATATCGAGGACAGAAGGTTCAAAATGTGATATCGCTGGTTGGATGCGGAACCAGGAGGAGCAACGGGATCTTTACATTCATCGAGAAGAACCTCGTTCTCGAGCTTGGAGACAAAGAGTGAGTGAGGCGATATTCAAGTGATTCACAGAAAATTTACAGAAAAGGATCATCAACATGGAAAGGGCGTGTGTTCAGTGACATTGCTTCTCTCTTTCAAGGTTCTTAGCGGAGATCAAACCTCAGAGCCGGTAGGTGCTTGGTTTTTATGCCTACTCATAGACGAATTCACACTATTTCTTCCAGCTCCCTCATCGTTTGTCGGCGAGCGTGGCGGGGCGCAGCGATTGGCCAGGTGAGGGATCCCGACAAGATTCGCGCCTGCCCGTGGACACTTCCGCAGGAGCATCATAGACCTTAATGCTTTAATAATAGCGGTAATTGGGGTTTCAGTGCAAGGCACTTTATTGCATAGTGTCCCGCTCCGCGTGACCACCATTGTATAATATTTTGCCCTGTTTGTTGATCTATAAGATAGCAGAAAATGTGTATCAATCGCAGGGTTCCAAAGAAGGGCCGGCGATTGATATGTGGAAACTGCTTTCGTCGCTCAGGGGAGTCCGCTGCTGGGTTCTTCGCTCTTCGAACGCAGAGACAGGCTAGGGAAGGGACTCCATGTTGTGGCGTATTCAAGCTGCTCGTGCGAGAACTGCTTCCGTCTCCCAGGGTTCTCTTATAGCGGCGATGGAAGACCCGCGATCCGTCATCGACCGATCAACGATCCTCCTCCACATCGACTGACCGTGGTGTCGGTGGATATCGAAAATTGCCACTTCAACACGACGCGACGCAGGCGGCTTGGCGGAGGAAGAAGAGCCGCCACCGTGGCCGCTGAGGTGCATTTTTAGGGCGGTGTCGTCAAATGCGGTGTTTGTGTGCATTCACACAACACACGCGGTGCAGCTGGACCGAGCGAGTT